>CM067354.1:26133211-26222509 GCA_034190875.2 Urechis unicinctus | reverse complement strand
TATATATATTATCGAATTCGTCGGCAGGAGATTAAAGTACGGAACACATAAATCAAATTCAAACGCGGTATATATAGAGGCCCATGCAAAGGTGTTATCAAAATGCTTCATATAATAATTAGGCAGACTGCTCCACTGAGAAGAATATGTCACTGTTTTATAGTGGTACACGAATTGAATTGATTCATCAAAATAGCATGAATCGTCTAGTATATGCCGGTTGTTTTCGTAATGTCAGCTACGCTCTAGTCATTTACCCACTTATATTACTGGAAGCCATACATGATCACTTACATCAATAGTACTTCCGTGAGTGCTAGGTATGCTTTACATAACCAGCCCGATCTATGATATGTCTCTGTCGGCATGCATATCGCACTGAGAAGGCTGGTTTACATTGACTGACTCACTCTGATGACAGTACAGCCTTACTGAACACTGAGTGACGCATACCGACCTACTACGCTAAAGAACACTGTTCTCACTCTGCTTATAAACGTTCAGCTGTTCAAGAACTTACCGCGACATTGACGGATGATTGTAGCTGAGTAGTATAGAATTAAAGGTTCTGGCCAAACTCTATTTATCTATATTACACTTTAAATCATGGCTTATGCGTGATGAAAAAATCGCTCTTATTGCGGGCCGAATCGCGATAGGCTTAGTTGTGCTTCGGCTTGCTATATAGTAGATCGCAGAGCATCAAGAGCACTGCAACTCAGACATGTTCTGCCATCCAATCAAGATTTCTGGCATGGAGATCATGTCCGTCGATGCCAGTGATGTAATACCAATGTTACTGATAACTGCACTAACGCCCAGTATAAGGGCATTTGACACATCAGATGACGGAAATATGACGCAGATACGAGTGGGGGCAGGAGGCAAGGATGAAACCGAGGTAGCGGACAAGGCAATAGCCGATGTCTTTGAAAAACAATGTTATATCCTGCTTGACTTGAAACTCTGCGAGAGCTACATGTCATTTGACATTGTTACCCAACAAGAGCTGGTCCGCATGATCCTCACCCAGTACACAGCTCGACTCTCGATTCTGTATGAGCGTCTGCTCTACCGCAGGAAGCCTGCATACAATAAGAATGGCACACTCTGGAACATCAAACTGGGCGTCATGGCCAGCAAAATGAAGGGCATCCTACTGACCCATTAGGATGCCCAATGCTGCATATTGCAAGGAAGACAAAGTCATGCTGCACCACTAGGATTACAAAGGTAACGTAACCATTGAGGGCATCCCCAACTAACTCAGGGCATGCGTGGTTTACCAGCATTGGGATGAGGCAAAGCAAGCCTTTGCGGCAACTACTAAACGAGTTCTCCGTGCGGCAATAGCAGTATAAAAAAAGGCATTGGCGGATGTGTCCCTAGGTGAGAACATGTCTAATACTGTCAATGTTAGGTAACTGCTAATAATACAACAAATATTGACTACCCAGCGCTCTGTTCCCTGTTGTTGCTATTTCACAAGTTAATAATTTCCTTTAAAATAAATATATCTGTATGGAAATTACATACGCGAGCACCTAAAGCCACAATCGATTACCTTGCAGATCATCGGGTTAATCCGCCCTACCTACGCTCCTAGGTTGCACTACAAGCTCCTGAAGAGTGCCTTGCCTTTAACCGCATGTACAATGAGATATTTGCAAGTATTACAGCTGCAGCGGCATAGTCTGTGCTCGACAGCGTGAATGCAAAGGTTCCCCAGTTCCCCCGCCACACATGTCAGTACGACGCCATGTCTGAAGCTCACGACGACTGTCACCTCTTCTGCATGTATGTTTTGATTTTTTTAAGAGGCGTGTGTCGACAGTTGGTAAAGTTCTGACCATTGAGTTCAACAAGCAGAAAGGGATCAGGTGTCCGTTTGCCCTGCAAATGAGGCTCATAATGCTAACTAAAGATGGTAACACTAAACATATTGAGCCTTTACTGCCTAATAAACAGAGGGTGGTTAGGGATACCCTGATCAGGAACAAAGTTGATATGCAAGAACGGTTGGAGCAGTGTACCAACAGAGGTTCCGGCTGCGAGTTTCAGTCAGTCTTAACTCTGTGGATTGATATTGCATGGTACCAGCCATTCAAATGTGGATCCTACATATTAATACCTAGCGCACTAGCAAATATGAAGGCGATAATGCATATGAAGAACAGGGAATACTAATGCATTTTTTGGTCCTTCCGAGTATAACATTTAATGGCTATTAGACCTGCTTGATGGTAAAGGCGAAGAGTGTCCATAACCAATATTGCGGCTTGAGAAGGTAGTGAAGCATGAGCCCAACCTAGCCCAGAACGTCTTTGGCTGTGCTTCCACTATAAAACACAACATCATGAAGCAGCCTGTGGATATTCCTGGTATAAGCCTCATGCTGATTGAGAAGGATGGCACGTTTCGCTGCACACAGATCAAAGATTTTAATCGTATGCTGCATGATCAGAGTAAGTACGTTCTTCAGTGAGCCCTGCCTGCATGGCTATTCCACTGTGAAACTGCCACAGGCTTGCAGGCCTGGTCACGTATGGATAGGGCAGGTTCCAGTGCGAGTCGACATGCTGGTTGAAGGAAAAAACATAATATTCCTACGGAACCAGCGCATGGTCAATCCCGCCTACTATGCTCGTCACGAATTATAAGCTGACAACCTGGTTGCCCTGCGTACGCACAAGCCCCGCATGCAATACAACACAAATTAAGTCCAGATATGGTAGCGACCTGGGCCTGCCATACACAGACACAGACTTATGCTTATGGAGATCCACACAACTGTGTACGCAGACATGCAGGCATACCTCAAACCCATTGACACCAGCAACTACTCACCTGATCATACACTCCACACTTACACCAATATGAAGGTATTGGGAAAATTTAATTGATGAGGGCGCTAGTGTGCCTATTACAATATTTGTAGGCCTACGCTCCAAGATGCACTCTATTCTGATGTCTGGGCGAGATTAGAAAGACAAAGGGAGTGAAGAAGGTTGTGGTTAAGAAGCAACTACGCCACGCACAGCAAATGGAGTCTCTGTTCACATAAGAGCAGTTCCGCCATGGTATAAACATGCTGCGCAGTGAAGTTCACAATATATATGGTCAGCTTGTACACAAAGTGTCACTCTCCCCGTTTGACACAAAGAGCCGCGAATGGCATTGACACCATGGCCTGTGGTCACCTTAATTCAAAGGCAAATAAACATAACGGAGTGAGTTCCGTGGGGGATCGGACCCAACCCGCCTCGAGTGAAGTTCATCCTAACAAGCAACAGCAACATTCTGTATAAGCCATAATTCAACGTGTAATATGGATACGTTAAGGTTGGCAGATAGTATGAACGTCTGATGACATGGATATGTGAAGCATAGATTGAAGAGAATAACCCATTGGGCTATAAATGAATTGAAAGTGACAGGCTTAGTTTAGGGGCCCGGATATATCGGCAAAGTTCAGATGCGATTACTTGACAGTTATTTGAACTAGGGGTTCAGCAACAATTTTCACCCATGGAAAAGGAACACAAATGTTCATGCTACATTGCCCCCCAAAAATGCACCTAACGAATTCTTAACATCGTCAATACTTCTGTTAGCAATAGCGGACAATCAATACGACGTATTTTATGTTTTTAATTGATTAGTAACGCACTGTTTCATCGATTTTTCGATGCAAATCACTCGGAAACGCCAACCAACATTTATACACATAGGTGTCACAAAGATTATCATCTGCTTTAAATAAATTTATTTTTAGTATCATTTATAACTCTGAAACATAGATGCTGCAAATCAAGCTTTGTACACAAATGTCCCCATCCTTGTTGAGGTCGTATGTCCTCTCATGACACATGGATTGCCTTTGGAAAGGTGAGGCTATATCCATTAAAAGTTAATCGTGCGTAAATTACGCAGTTAAAAGTGTGTCAATTAATTGTGCAATGAAATCTCACTTCACCACTCGCATTCACTGAGTTAAGCTTCGGCACTAGCAGCCATCTTACAATCGTAATAACACACAGATACACCATGATGAATGCATGGGGCCTTGTCACCGAAAATCTAAGGAATACCTTTTAGGAAATCGATTGATGATCATCGTAAAAAGTAGCAATAAATTAACATGGATAGTTACGAATAACAAATAATGCCAAACGAGACAGAGCACTTCATTCATTAGAGCAACTGCAACTCGAAGTTTATTCGGCAAGGAATGCAAAACGAATATTACAACACTATATATTCGCTCTTCATAACCTAGTGAGATGTTCAGGAGGCTGTTCGAAACGTGCCAGTTCAATGGTTCTTGTCAGGAATTGCTCATTGTCAGAAATTACAAACAGCATATATCTTTATACGAAACCGAGTGGAATAAGAATTAAACATGCTATTTTTGGTCAGTAGTAACACTAAGATTTTGCTCATCCAACCATAGCGCACGATCCAAAATTTGGTCAGAGGTAGAACGTCCGGAAAGTGATTGGCTTTCTGCTATATTCTTTGTCTCTTACTGATGTACGGTTCAGCTGTTTGTTTGCTTAACAGGGAAATTGTTTGATCTCTGATTCTAGGAGGAGCTGTTTGCCTACAAATCCGTCATTCAACGTGTTGTCGACTGCCAATAAATATATTCCATTTCAAGTAATGGAACCCGCAGTGTTGACTTGCAAAGGCGCATAAAGCAACCTGTCTGCTTCATTCGCCAAGAATACCCACCAATCTCTCGTTGCAAGTTTTGACATGTTAAATATGCCCAAAACAAATTATTCATGTTATACCTCAAAAATAGGATAACGAGCTAAACTTTAAATGCCATCGAGGCAAAGACTTTCACCGCCAATTGCACTGTTCTTTTATACCATCAGCTGCGTGTCTTCATGCATACTTGTTGTCATCCCCAATCGTATTGTATAGCTGTGTGAGCATTGTTCTAAGATGTGTTGGGACTCACATCGGACCTGTTTTACGACACACAATGATATACCGCTTTGTTACCTGTCTTTTCGAGAAACTCACGAAATTATGTATAAACGATATAAGCGTCCAATAGGAGCCTGACGATGCTATAGTTACTTTTGTTTCCGCATATTTTAATACCGTGTGTGCAGTTAACCTTCAACGATATGAATTTGGCTTTCAGCATCGGCCTGATTTATAGTCCATAATGTGACCCATAATTTTTCAGTCCGGATCTCATTCATTATACTTGTGGCTTTATGATGAAGTTGAGCGTAGTATTATGCTCTGTCTCCCTGAAAATGTCTGAATAGTTTAAACTACCATGAGTCGATCGGTACAGCACTGTGATCAATGAAATCAAACTGCTTATCATGAAAAGAATAATCCGGACGTTATTATACATCTATGAAATTAATTAACATTAATGTATCTAACATCGAGGACATAATCCATAAGTTTTCTGGAGAGTCCTTTGCATTTAGTGTTTCCTTGCCGTCGGTCTGTAAACATCAGCATACATCTTCTATCCGACCTTAGGAAATCCATGTCCGTTGGACTGAACTTCTATTAACGACCTGTTGCAGCAATTAAACTGCACCGCGAGCAGTGGCCGCCTGATTCAAATAAAGATCTTTTAAGTGATAATTTCTCAAAATCTTATTCAAATACAACATTATACAACGATTCCAAATGAATGGCACTCGAGAGCAGATACTATTTTTCTTTTTTCCGCCCTACAAAATGGCAAATGATATTACTCACAGTAGTTCGATAAAAACTGTGGGTAATAATTAATGTTTATGCTTATATATAAATATTCAAATTATAAAATACTTTTGTGTTACTTATATGTAAAGTGTTGCATTGAATACAGAGAAGTGCGGTGTGAGCTTAGTAATGTGCATTACGAATAACTCTAACAAAAATTTTCTGCAATGCATATAATCTTATCAAGTGATGATTTGCAGCTGATCCCCATATAATATTACAGAAAGGCAAATAGTGATATACAAAAGTAAAGTACCACTGATTGCCTATTTCACAAGTTTACAATTGATCAAAGTGTTAAGGAATACTTCTGATGTTATGATGTAATAATGACAAGCCATTATTCAAAGCATTTACAAAGCGTGGACAAGCATGTAGTATTATTTAACAAGTCTTCGTATTTGTCTGATGCTGTAAGTAATATATTGCCGTATGTCAACGTTCATTTTTTAATGAAATAAAAGCAATTGTGCATGAGTTAGTGATATTCTTAGGTAAAGGAGAGCAAAATCGATACCGGGATATTCAGGTAGTTGCCTCATTTGGCGATTTGCAGCAGCTTCTCAAGACTGTTGTCGTAAATTTTCATGCGTCCATCATTTGTCCACGAATCCTGGTATTTGAGTTTCCGCCTTGCTTTCATCACCTTTGTCTTGTCGGAGTTACACGAATTGTACAATGATGGGTATTTATGGCGTATGGCGCGGCCCTACTCTGTGCATCCTGTTGATTGTTGTGACATTTGAATCGATCTTGCCGAGTATTTTCTCCACAGTTACAGCGGTGTCCTCACCGATGTGATTCGTATGGTATGCTGTTTGTTTTAGTTTTTTATTATCTGCTTTTAGGTCTTTAATTTATCCGATTCTGGGGTCTCTTGCTTTCAAAGCATCGTGAATCTCACTAACCTCCTTCATTAATTCACCACATACTGTCTTTTGCAGCGAGCCAAATACTTTGTCTACATAAGGGCTTTTGTTCATTCCAGCTTTGTGCAGCATCTGCATAAAATGACATCGGTTGTTCTTGTTGATTTTCCGGCCAATTTATCGACGATAATGTCAATACATTAAGCTAGCCGGTATTATAATGTTTTTTTCTTTGACGACATTCAATTACTTTTCTACGCTTCTATACTCACGCCTCACTTGCCTTTTGTTGGCATATAGCATTAATAACCTTGCAACTCTTGTTGATCGCTCCCCCGCATAATCAAACCACTGTTGTGAGAGATTTACCTGATTGATCCAAAAACGTGACAAGGAAGAATCCTATGACCTCAAATAGCATCAATACCGTTTTAGATTGTAACTATCCCGATGTTGTGATTTATCATACATTTCCGTTAAGACAAAGCATCAACGGGCTTATTGTGCTTCTCTACGGTGCACTGTCTGGTCTTGGATCATTAAAGGTGATAAATGTAATGCGATATGACGTAACTTTACTGTGGCATACGACAATATAAAACCGAGATAATTGACTAATCCAACTGCTAATGCGATAACGGCGGTCCGTCAATCGTAATCGCAATAAAGATGTCGATCATGTTTTTGAGTGTGTCTATCATACAACGCAACATGTTTAATATGTGTTTCCTGTGCCAATTCTGAAGAGAATCCGGGTATGCAGCCTTCTTGATTTTCCCGGAAATATTTTGCTCATATACCGGTATAGGCGTAAATCAGCCAATATCATTCTAATGTTACTATTTTTGTTGTATTTATTGGCTTCCACAAACCCCCATAAATCCAGCAAATCAATTGAGAAAGAAACCATGCTAGTTTTATTGCATTGGGTAAGCGTGCTTGCAAATGTTTCCCAGACTTAACCGCCCTCACCGTAAAAGACCCTGACAGAAACCTTCAGATTGATCGTTTCCCCTATTAACAGAAAAGCAGGTCGCATTGACGACCAGCAACATATAAGATGGTACGAGCTTTCAATCAATATGGTGCTCAGAATATCTGCCATAGGCAAGGTTGCCATGTCAATTACCGGTAGCTGTCAAACCTTGAACATATCGTGTATCATTATAGAGAAGGTATAACATCGACATGGACTGGGACCTAGTTTTGCTAGGAGGCGAAGCTGGCCGTGACTCCATTCACCATCGTTAAAATATTATGACGCTAATTAAACCCAATGCGTCAAAAAAAGCGTTATTAATCAGAACAGTATTCATTTCGATCGTAGATGTGCTTATAGCGTGTTGCGGCGCTGTTTGTTTTAAAATGAGCTATTTATACTGGCTTTTTTATTTGTATTCGGCCTTGAAGGCACGGACGGGTGGGCGGTTGGACGGGCTTCTGGGGGAAAACCCATCCAAATGGACGACTCATCCGTCCAATGGACGAATGGACCGTCTCTGGCTAAGTTCCTGTATATCAGAAGGAAGATCAGCAAAGTGAGGCTGGTAAAATCGCGCCTTGATTCCAACAAAGCTCTGCTAGCTAAATCATCCGAATAACTCATCTGAGGACTCAAATTTTCACATATGCAGCAACCTCTAGAATGAACACTGATTCGGGTAAAAATGAGGAACAGATGTGCAATTTATGGTCGATTGCTTACCCATATATTTCCAGTTTGTATAACTTTTGTACGTGTAAGACTGGCGAGTTGACCAACACGCCCTGTGTGTGCAACAGCAATCTAAAACATAAACTTTGCTTATTCTTGTGAAGTAATTTCTCGGTTTAGAGACTACGGTTAAATGTGTGCAATAGTCAAACAATCGTTACTTACATAGTGGCGATTTCCTACTGTTCCAAAGAATCTCGTTCATGTTCAAGGCTATTTTAGTGCATTTTAGGCATCATTCGTAATCGATAATGAAGCGCGAGAATGAAGATAACCACGATTGTGTGAATGTACGGTGATCCATATTTCAAGAACAGTTACATAGTTTGACGGCTCTGATGATTAAAAGTGAATTTACTGGAATCTTTAGACCACAGCGCTGTTAAAAAATAAATAAAGTTTGGTCTGTGAGATATACATCCCAAAAAAATCTATATGCTGGTATTCCCTATTCTGACTTCTAACACATTACATGATAATTAGTTCTTGCATGATCACGTGTCTCATATGAGGTATTAAAAAACGGCGCACGGTGCCCGGGTTTGCATTCCCAACTTCACCATTGAGCGATACCTTACGTCTAAGAATAATCATAAAGAAATAATTCGAATTTTACGTTCGGATTGAAAAGGGGTTGGATGCTATCATATTTTATTGCATACACGTGAAAGCTATTTGTGCAATTAAAAGATATTATGAATGCTGGATATGTAAATACGGCGCACTTCTGGTATTGCTGTGTTCAGGATACGTGAAACTAATTCCCTATACGCACGCTTTTACTATGAGCAGCAAAGTAACTTATGCCAAGTCAACGTTGACAATGACAACAGAGGCCAGGGGATTAGGAGAGTGTCATGAAAGTGCATTATATTATCTATTATTAAGTCCTTCAGTTAAGCGAATTCACCCTGCCCTTATAATGGAATGTTGAATATTCCCATGATGATGTTTTGCTCAGGTAACATTATCTTTATCATGTGACATCTGGTTTTTCAAAACGACAACCTAAATTACATACTGCACAAGAGATATCATGCTAGCTTGTGTTATTCTAAGCACGAAACCAATCTATCATGTGTCACTAATCATATTTCGTTTGCACATAGGGCTTTAACGAAAGTGCCCGAGATGCCTCATTTCCAAAATAAACAAAAGATAAATGCCCCGCAAATGTAATGCCCATGCGGCATTACTTTTCGCAGTACACCATTTCGTATTTCGCTATTTCATCAGTTTGGGTGGCAAATAGAGATTTCCTTGTCGACCCATTGCATATGTGTGTTGATCATTACCAGGGGTTTGCTTTAAAATGTAACAGCTTCCAGTGGTTTAGTAACAAATAACTCAAATTGTAAGGAGAAGAAGTTGTTTTATTCTGGATCAGCCTTAGCTGCTTCAAACGGCAGTGACGGAGGTCGGTTAACTCCCCTGCACCCTGACTCTAGGACATGCTTTTTAAGTATCCCGTCCGTCCACAAGATATTGCTGAAATCACAAAAATGCAAGTGCCCTAATATCTGGTCACAATTGGGATTTTGAGCGACCACCACTCTGATTGGATGATGTATCATATTATTTTACAATGTCACTTTTACAATGGTGCAAAATTATTGTCTGCATATCATGGTCGTAATCTTATCTATTTGCCTTAACTTTCTTTTGCAAGACGATGAGCATTTGAAATTATTGTATTTGGATTCAGCTTATGGTCAGCGTGATTATGTTTTATAAAACTGAGTAAACACACTCCTTACGCCGCGTTTTCTTTGACGCAATCAGTTAATTAAGACATATGAATGAAGAGATAGATCTGGATGCGACTGTGCATTGGTCAGTCGGGACTGTGAGATTCTCGAGATGCTGTGATCTCATTAAGATGACGCAATGGCGCTGTGTAGGAGCTTCATCTCTTGTTGAAGTGTTAAGTTGATGGTTAGTACTAACGCATATCCTAAGACCAAAGTCACATACAATACTTTTACCAGCTTTATGAACTAAACAGAGCTTGCAATATTTTATATACATAGTTTCAAAATCAAAAGTCATCGCGTCGCAGCAAATATCATGTTTGGTTAACGTGTCAATCGCCTTGCATTTTGTACGCCCGCTTATGCTGTTCAATGCTGCTTGACATCAGCGAAGCCATCTTAGCACCAAATGTTACAAAGTTGCCATTAGATTACCCCAACAACAAATTGTTAATGTGTCTTCACGTTCAAAGGCGAAATAATCTGGCCATTTAGGCGGTCAATGTTTAAGACCTATATACCGGCTGGCGCAGTTGCATTTCAAGTATGAAATTGAGTATGATCTGTATATATATATAATATTCATTCGCGACGGACCATATTCATCAGTCACGGTTTGAATACAAACAGTTCAATATTCCAATTTTAATTGCACCCTAAACACAAACTTATTTACCATAACCTTTTACCATCTCCATTACAGATATGTCATGGTTGGCTTCTTTCAACACACGAAAGACGCCAAGCCAACCATGCATGTAGTAAAGGTATAATTTGTATTATTTTAACCACTTTATTTATAAGCAAATGATAATGCCACTAAATGAATCAATCATACATGGCGGCCCTTTATATCTGCTGCGTAGGCATATTAAGCGCACTGTCAGAAATCAGGCAACAGCTGGTTTTTGCATTGGAATTGGCTGAGACTATCACTCATTTTGGCGTTGTGCTTACTCGTAGCTAGTAATGTGTCCGAAAACAAACTTGACATCAATATAATATATGTATCTACCATTCAACCCAACAGCACTTGCAATGAATTATTTATGCGCTAAGAATCCAGCCATATAATGCATGAATTGCGCAGCAGCGAGGGCAATGTCCTGCATAACCTTGGTTATAACAGAATGCTGGCGGCAAGTGAATGTTGTGCCTATTCCTCGCGCGCACGTACTTACACACTGGCTGTTGAAGGTTTGAAGCTGACTTTAATGAAGGATACATGGTTAGTGCTTCCATTTTCGTTGTTCCTTGTCTCCTTTGATAGGCTGGAGCCTTGTCGGGGACCGCCATACGCAAAGCCTTTGGCTTGACCATCAGCCACAAGGAAAACAAAGCTAGTGGCTTGTAAACACGCATAACTGCCTTGCAAACAGGCTGCAACTTTCGCCTGAAGATATTTGTCGCTTTTATTCCTCTTTCTTTAAGAGTGAATCACATCAATACAAACGATTCCAGGCACAGTAGGCTGTGCAGTGTAATATTGAAGTGTTCACAACTCTGATTCGAATATCGAGTGTTTTTGCGCATATCATATGAATAAACTAATCGGCTCATATCCTCATAACCAGCCTGAAATTCACGATGTGCAAATAAATATGTATCTTGCAAATTGATATTATTGCCATAATAGGACCAACATCGATCGGGTTGTCGCATTTTAGCCTCTGAATGTGTGAACTATCGCTTTTAGAATGTTGTAAGGTTGTATTCGACTCTCATTTGAACATTATCTTTATGTTGTCTTAAAATGTTTATCTGTGTACGCGGTAATATTCTCCATTTTGATTCAAACATATTGGTATTACAATATTCCATGTGCCCTTTTTTGCATGTGCGCCACCAATCTCACAAATACCTACAGAATTACTTACAATATAAACTGATTTACGTGTATGCAGATAATTGCAATCGTTAATCATCACAGGAGTTTTCCCTATATACACGGAAAGCATATCACAGCAATTTTGTCGCACGGGAATTATATCGTGAGAACAGGTCACAACGACCACCATCAAATATAGGGTTGTGAAAGAATGAGACACTTTGCAGCAGCTGAGATATGTCTTTATTAGGCCGAGAACATTGCCTTTTGGTCATACTTATATATCTAACATCGAACAGTATGGTGTAAAAATTGCTTGTAAAGCATGAGTCAATAACGCACTTGTATAACACTTAGTTTGTAGCCAAATAACAATTTATTTTGTCAGCATTGACTTTACAGAGAAGAAATAAAAATACGATAATGTGGCATTTTAATAATTCAACAGTTGTGCAAATGCTATATTCGGGTGCGCTTTGAAGGAGTCGCCATATTGTTCTATATATGGCTAGATATTGTGCATCCTATATGTGCCTTGTCCCTTGGTATAGAAATAAACAATGCAATTACTATTAACATGGATGAATGTAATCATACATAGGAGTATCCAATGGTGTGAACATCTATGCCATCCATTATTGCTTCCTTCTTTCCTCCTTGTACGCGAAAAATTCCACTTGTGTGTCGGAATATCCAGCCACTACGTTCGATGTTCTCCATATATTGAATATTACGATAAGAAGGATCTGACACTGGTTGTGTGTTTCCTTTTCATTTCGATAATTAATACATACCTAATCGCTAATATTGGGAACTTAGTGAAGCACAATAGCCCTTAAAGTGCAGGAAGTGTGAACTTCGCTTACAACGATTGGATTCCACAAAGCAATTGATTCATTATGGGCCGCAGTATCATGGTTCTTAGCGAGTGCCCGCCGAAAGATGAAATGTTTTTGATCATTTATGTGCTCATATTAAGGAAGCAGGGACGACGACGGAGCTCGACAGAGCGATTCTTCCACGGTAGATTGCTTTTCTTAAGGGTGATCACGTAGTTGCTTACTTTTATGTCCGTCAGATTCTCCTCCATGTGTCGTATCGTGAAGTGTGGTGTTGAGATGTACATGATACGCACATTCGATAATGAAGACTTGAGCTCCAATCGTAGGTTTAGATGAAACTTGAATTGTATTTCGTAACTTGATTTGTGAATTTAATATGGAAATTTGCAAGTTTGCTTGGAGAGAGATGTGTTGATCTCTGAGATAAGGATAGAACTAATGGTGCAAGTAACCGGGAAATGCCTCAAAAAACTTTAGCACGATATCCGAATACTATGCCAGGCAGCTGATTAGATAATATGGAGTTTAGCGGGCGCGAAAGACGCCAGTGTTTGGAGATGGGGGCGTGAGTAAGGGGACGTGAAAATGGTTAATAAACCGCTGTTAGGGTTACTCCATAAAACTAATGACAGAGAGGGGTCCGTTAGGATGATAGGTAGGTTGGATGTAATTTTTGCACTTAATACAAACGGCAATCGCATTATAAGCAACACTACAGCTGTATTAAGCATATAACATTATCATTTTATGAACATAGTTATCTATTGCCACATCAATCCATTTCAATACCCAACTGTCAATAAGGTATAATGGTTTAAGTAATTCAAGTTACAATCGTCTCTGCGTCAGTGAATAAATTGACCTGCGTGTTCAACCTAGCGAGGTTCACAGTCTTCGTCCGGTACTTGCAAGCGGCATAATGTTTACGTCCTCTCTATATTGCCTCGTTATCGTTAAAGTCGCAAATGACGGCCAATGCCATCATGATACATTGCATATTTGTTTTCGCTTCTTATAATATGTTTGGCTATGCGAAATAATACTATACCTATTATATGTTGTTTGGCCCCTGATATCGAAACGCGAGTATGCTTCAAAGGATAACAGAGTTCAGCAATCGCACGTAAATTATCACTGGTCTTGCGACAGATGCCGCTGATATCAACATCAATGAAAGGCAATATTGCTGTTGTAAAGGAAAATTATATAGGCGATTTGTTGTATGCAGACTTGGTCAATTCGATCTGTCTAAGGGACGGTGAGAGCGGATCCTAAAATTGTTGAAGAGAGGGATTATTTGTAATAGCTTAACTCAGTGAAGCCGGGGGACGCAACATTGCGTTTCAATATATGTCTCATGACAATAAATGCAGGGATCATAAAAAGAACTAAGTCCGATTTGAAGCTTCGAAAGGCTTAATTTTTTATCCGTTTCAGAACCTGTTGACCGTTCTTCTTACCATATCTAGTATATCCCTTCACATATATGATTGCATATATCTCACCTACTGACTAAAACGCAACTTACTGTCGTATAGGTATCTCCGGAACTAGTCGCCTTTATAGTATACATATGTGGCAGTATGTTCCGATAGAGTCGGAGGGGTTTGCTATGCCCTACCTGATATATATATGAGGTGTCTGACATCTACAATCATATATTACAGTAATCGAACATCATGATGCAACAACTTCCTGCTTCACCAAATGGCCACATGCTTTTGATATACACCATAAGGCCTATTAACGTGTCATTTGAAAAATATCAAAGCCATCAGCAATTGAAAATGTGATCAAAGACATCTTATCAGAGTCTATGCCACCCTCAAATTATTTCTTAGGCTTTGTTCCTTTTATGATTATAAGATATTGTTTTGTCCTCAGTTCGACATCTTGGTGATATTATATGCAATGAATAGGCAGTTATAATTTTCGGCCATATTTGTCCTACACAAGAACTATTTCTATCGTAGAAAAAAATGTTTGCACCAAAACAAACGATTGATAAACAATGCATTCCATGTATATCAACCGAAAACAGGAAGTACCGTGTATGCTTAAAAGCGTTGATGAATGTACTGTTTTGACTAGATACAACGTCACAGCATGACGTAGATATATGCATGTTACAGGACAATGCGTGATATTATTCAACTTAGAGTCATTCAGGGTGCATTGCACATGGTAGAATAGTGTAATCATTCTGTTGCTTAAACTTCTCTACTTGTTACAGGAAAATGTTCAGATAATGCAATTTAGTCCCGAGAGCAGTATAAACGTGGGATTTTTAATAATCTCATCAGCTGCAAAGGAGTTATGTGAGCGGCTTAGGAAACATAACATTTGTAAAGAACCGAGAAACGCCTATTGATAATATTTAGAGCCACCTCTCGATGAAGCTTCATGTTGCTCCAGTAAAGCTACGATAGGCTAATTAGTAAAACTATATATTAAGGGATGCCACCCGGCTGACAGCTTTCAGGGGCATTTTATCCACCAAGCTTTTCACGGATATCCTAACCTCACAACGTAAAAGGGACAAATGTAAGGTATGCCTTTAACCCCCAGCTATGCGTTGATTTCCGCGATGACTTAGCTTACACTGCCACAGGTTAATGCCATGTTGGTAAAAACTTCTATGCACAGGGCGGGATGCCACGAATATTGTTTCATACAGCCATAACGTTGGATGCCTTTTCATTACTCAGAACAAAGGGAATTACCTTCCGACACGTGATTAAAAGCCTCTAGAAACAAAGGTTCGTTCATTATCCTGGTGATTATAACCAAAAGCAAAGGCCGCTTATTAGTTATAACTAAACGTTATTGAATACTTCCATATTCTCCCAAATGAGACATTGTTCCAAAGACAAAGGTAAGGTTGCCGTATTTGGTCATGGAAACGCAAGATCGGAAATATTTGTCAAACAAATGGTATAAGTAAACCAGTCATATGTCATGTTAGAATAACAACTCGCAAGTCTATTCCAATTCATGAGATTGAGCTTATTGGACGTCTTACAAAGCAACAGTAACGTACACGATGAACTGTATTAAATTTAAACATGATAATCACATATCGATACTATGTCGTCATTACTAACGTCACTCCTACATACTCCCTGTGGCAAGACAACAGCGCCGGCAGCACTTGGAATATGCTTAGAACTACCTCACCAATGCAATGTTACATTTGCTTGGCTTTAGTTGACAAATGATGCTCTGTGTAGGTCAGTGTAACAGGCCCGGCAACAGGTATGGTTACTTCATTAATCATTCGCTGTCAAACAAGAGCTGAGTAGAGTTATATATATTATGTGTGCACAATCACCAATGATAAGCAGCCCGTGACTACTTATTGATGTACATCGCTTTGCTAAAATACAGGACAGCGCAAAGTTATATATTTACTCACAATTGTTTTGGCATAATCCATGAAGTTCTATTGATTATATTTTTCACTCGTTTCACACATTAGTTGAACATTTGCAGTATCAAAACGTTATTATCTGGTTGGCCATCTGGCTTGCATATTGCCCCCGTTATTGAAAAGCATTAAAAAAAGCATAAAATAGAGCTTGGTTTGAATGCAATGCCCTTAGATTAGGAATCCCGGCTAAGTGCCACCACATTAAGTAAATTTGTTAGAGGATATTTGACTGATGGGTTTTATTGAAAATGTTATGTATTTATGGAGGCCGCCGAGATAAGATGTACTTGGCCACGATATTCAAATAATATGCTAGAGTTCCCTGTTATATCAGAACTATTTATACTGTCGAGGCACACTATATCGCAGAAAAATGATTGCTGTGTTTGGCATATTGCTAGTATTGTTGTGGGTGTTTACAATATCCTTAAAATGATAACATTCAGCTTACTTGCAGATATAATCATGGTACATGGTGCCATGTAACACCGATGCCGGCACCACCGCATAACAACAATCGCACAAATATTTCATGACTCACTGGTGAACTTTTCTGTTCTTGGCCATCAGGTCTTAATCGACTTCTATCTTATTTCGTGTAGTGAACCAATTAACCTTGTATGGATACATGTGATTGGAGCACCAGCATTTGCGGCTATTTCATTCAGTCCTATGGATCGACCTCTTCACAATAACAAGTTGACGCCATAACAACCCACGAGGGAAACAAATTTCAAATGCAAACCTTATTCTAGCAGATGAACCTAAACATCAGAAGGCTGCAATTGATGAACACGTCGGACACGACATGACAACAGGATGCAGTTTGGTTGTCTTTGCCCGGGAACGCTTAGCATCAAACATTAAATCAACCCTACGCACAACACGATAGAAAGGAAGTCTCAGTGTTGCAACCGAAGAATTCCTGTATCTTTCCTTTGTAATTAAAACGGCTAAAACAGTCAATCCTCAAATAGCACATTTGAACGCAATTTATCTATGACAGACACATTGGCAATCGTAAAGCACCTTCACTGAGTGACTGTGAAATTGTTTAACAGTGACATTGAACACTGTCCCCGTTTGCTTCCCGCACCTTTCATCACTCAAATGACCACAAGCTCGATATGAATCACTGGAGGCACCTTATCATACTGCGAGATATTTACTGTCGTAGAATGGAATAAACATCTTTCTTTCCTGAACACATTTTTGCGCTGCAGCATGGCTTACAGGTTATAGGATTGAATCTTTTCTGTTTTGTTGATTTTTTGCTAAGTTGTTGATTAGCTGTAATTCTACTTTT
Organism: Urechis unicinctus; assembly: GCA_034190875.2. Lineage (NCBI taxonomy): Eukaryota > Metazoa > Annelida > Polychaeta > Xenopneusta > Urechidae > Urechis > Urechis unicinctus. Next base: position 26,205,024 of record CM067354.1, on the reverse strand, counting down.
ATCCGTTCATCAGATCAGCTTAAGCTATGTAGCTATATGTCGGCAATTAACTGGTGAATTTATCAGTACTGAAACTAAAACAGTGCTTCCATGTTCTTTACGGGCATAAACTAATATTCCTTGACAGTATTCTAAGCATTAGTCTTTCTGAAGTGGCCGTCTTTCGCACATCATAGATAAGATTGATCAATATTCCACACATCGGACAACTCCCGCTACATATATGTTGTAAGCATCGATTATATGATAGATGCTGCAATATTATCGATAGCCAATGCGTATTTGGATGTAAAATGACATGAATAAAGACCTTTACACGGTCGAATAAACTACTGCAAAGTACGGTATCTGATAAACATGCATACACCATTCCATATGATGAACAACGCAACATAAGCAAGAACTTGCTGCATCCCCTCTTGCATTGTATTCAGTATTTTGTATGTTTGACACACAGACGAATTGACTTATAGACATATATTCTCTCCTATGACATTATGCGGCCATTCATCGTGCCAATTTGCACTAATCAACTGGTTTATGTGTTTGTTTGTTGGAAATAAAGATAACCCCTTTTTTACGTACATTCAAAATCAAAGTCACGTAAAAAGCATCGGTTAATTTGTGGACCGTATCACAAAGAATATATTGGCCTTCCTCGATGCAGGTACAGTGAGTGATGCATGGTGGACATGTTGGATGCGTCTTTCATGTGTGAAGTAGACAGGGATCAGAAGAGGTAGGCAGTCTGTGTTTCTTTTTATGACAAATACTATTCTTCCGACAATATGGTTAAATGACTGAATTATCTGTATATTTGCACCGTTGTTCCAAAAAAACACGAATATTGCCGGTTATTGGTCGTTACCTGTATTTTATATATGTCTGTGATAGCATTTTTATAGTAGCGTTTTCAAACCAGAAACCCATAATTAGCAAGATAACACATACATCTGTTATCGGTACAACTTAGACAATGTTGCTCCCAGGCGCCATTGGCATTTTTGTATGTGGTGTTAATGCTGTGTTGCATGAAAACGGTAGTTAAACATGTTCTAAGGATATTCGTTCACAAAACACTATTAGAATGTCAATTAATTCTGCTATGGTATATTACAATGCAGAGGAATAACCTAGCTGAACGGAAACCGGTTGTTCATCTCAGGAGCAGACATGATAGTGGTTTTCTCGTAACGGTATTTTAACAGCTTTATCTGCGGTCCTAGCAATCTTACTGATGCTTTCAATACATAATTCAGACTCGCGTGGCAACGTAGTCATAGTTGACGCATCACAACAGGCAAATTACGGTTTTTATATGGGTTACAATGCAAAACAAATATAAATCGTCAAGTTTTAATAAGATCGTTGCCAAATCCTCGTGTTGTAACACATGATTAGTTTTAGGCACCAAGGGCTGGGTATAATGCAGCGAAACACGCACAACATCAATGCCGGGGTCACCCTCTAATTTAGTCTTCGAACAAGTTTATTCCATGGCTACAACGCACAGTTCTGCCCTCAAATGGACAAACACCGCCACTAATGGATTGTGATTTATTTACATGCTGACGTGTATCTATCCACGGGTTACATTTGATGTTGCCAAGCAGCATATATATCGACAAATGGTAGTAAGAAACACTTTATTCTTATATGATATATACGAAATTCGTCAGGAGGTGCATATCAAGAAGGCGTCTGCACAAAATTCCCCAATATGGATTCTTGTTTAGATTTTTCCAGCATTGTTGACTCAGCTGCACTGACTACTTAAAACATCTATTTTGAAATGATGCACATTACCAGACAAATAAACGGAATGACATACATTTAAGGAATTCAAATAGGTATTGTGCTAATAAGTACTTATTTGATTTCATTTCTAAATGGTTGTATCCGTTTGACTTTTGGTTGACAAGGGTAAATATATAACACTGTAGAATAGAGTAAAGCATGATGTTTCCAAAATATCGGAAATGTCCATGCTACGGTATCGACTGCATGGCACCGTGATGAATGCATCGCTGTCGCTATCGTCTGGTGCTACTTATTGTTGCCCAGATTGGATATGTCACGCATTGCGGCGAAATTTGATTTGTGTCGTTTCAGGCATAAAGGATGGCGATACATTTAAGGTGATGTCTCATGGTGACTGCTGTCAATTTACTATATCGGCAACTGCGCAGCATTTAATTTGCAGCCGTAGTTATGCTCTGATTGATTGATTAGTTAAAATGCTAATCCAAATTATCGGCAGTTTGTAGCTTGTTTGGCAGCAAATCGTGCCTTTACCAATGAGCGTTCGACAAATCTCTTGGCATCCCCCTAAAAGCTACGGATTCCACTTATTGGCCATATATCACGACCCTCAATCCTGCGTTGTATTCCTTATTCACAGAACATGGACAATACAGCGCAAAACTTTACCAGGCAACGCCATGCTTGTCAACTATTTTGTTACCACAGTGACAATGGCTCACATCAATTTGTAGCTTGTCCTTTGTAGTAGGTCCTATATCAAAAATAAGAACTAGATGATTAGAAACAAGCCTCAGCGTCTGCAACTAGTTTGATTCATTTGTTGGTCTAAAATTCAACACCAGTTCACTATATATATATATATATATATATATATATATATATATATATATATATATATATATATATATATATATATATATATATATATATATATATATATATATATATATATATATATATATATATATATATATATATATATATATATATATATATATATATATATATATATATATATATATATATATATATCTATATATGTGTGTGTGTGTGTGTCATCTGGCATTTCATGCACCATCTGCGGTGACAGCTGGTACAGAAAATATTGTAAATAGGGCGCTCTGTACGTGCTCAGTCCAGTAGTTTTCGAGCGATGGTGTGCGTTTCAAATGCTCTGAAATTATTTCTGTAGCGGTGCATGGGGATTTTATCATATTCGCTACCAAAGGGCTTGTTGTACGAAATTCTCTCAATATTTTTGGTTGTCAATTTAAGTTCACATTTATTGCACTATGATGAAGTATAACGGTAAAATTCCTTTGTCTACGATATAGTTTTTGCATAGTTAGTGCCAGCCATACTTCGCCCTTTTATAGTTGCCAAATTTGTCACTGGTTGGTTTGTAACTGACCCCGTGCAGTGAAATTAGCAGTCGCAATACTTTTCATCCACAGGTTTTTGCATAAAAGCTTTTAGAAATCTAAATAAATCTGAAATTATATTGTTCCTGGCATCTGAATGTCAAAGCGTATTTCGTCTAATAAAGGGATTGGGATGAGGTGGTTTGTTGGAATAAAAAGCGGCAAATCGTCAACGATCCAATGAATATTTTTGCAGTTTAGTTTTTTGATTTTATTTGATGATAGAGATGGGGGGGGGGGGGGGGGGGTTACGCGTAAAGAGCGTATTCTAAAGAAACGAGCATCGTATTATTTGTTAATAGTTGTGTCGATATGAAACGCTCATGGCTTGGTGATACATTTCAACAAAGCCAATTACGTTACACATTTTGCTGGATTGACCAGCCTATTTCAGAGACAAGACTACTACGCATCAGTTGATCTAACTAGGGCGAGAAAACATCTGAAATACGGATCGTTTAGTCTTACGATAGACTTTACCTGATTCTGACACAAATGGATCGAGTAGCGAGCTTTTGTGCGGATTCCATGTCATTGTGAGGTAACGATATTCTCTCATATCAATCAAAACTCATCAACATGATTGAAGAGGCAATCCTCATATGACCTTTCATAGAAGGGCATCAATGTTGATGCCATTAAAGACTTAAAGCCGAAGAAGTTCTGCACAATTTCTATGACACGTGTTATTGTGTATTATGTCGAATTGTTTATGCCGTTATTAGGCGAGGCAGGATGATCTTCGTGATCAGGTTACAAAAGAGCAGTGAATGTTGTCATGCTTGCAGCTATAGACTAGCCACAAGCTGGCCCTCGCCACGGAACTAAGAATTTTCAACTATTGTTCAGCACGCCACCCACTGGTTTGTTCTCTATTGGCCCTACGAATGCTTATGACTCTATCAGCTCTCTGCTGGTCACAATGCGCCACTGGAATAATAACAACGGAAATGTCACGCTTCTCGCTACCGACATATGTCCGGGGATTAACAAGACTTGAGTGATAGATTTGATGAATGGTGTAATAAACAATACCATAGCTCTGCAGTCGTCCATACTATACGATATGACGGCTGATCGTCTTGCCTTAAAGTATATGTTACATTTAATGATGCTAGCCGCCTCTCTTTGTGCATTATGGGACGTTTAAGGTCCTTATAATTCACATCATATGGTACTTGTCCTTTGCACTTTATGTGGGTAATCACGACCTATACCATAGGCCTCATGTTCGCCGATGTTTGGCTCCGTATTTGTCGTTAAATGTGACACTTTTCCGAGTCACGACTCACCTTCGCTAATATGTTTCTTTCATCTAGTATCATATATGTCGCATTTAACGTGGTCACTCAACTTTGCAAACGCTGAAGTATTGTTCTGAAAACGATGAGATACCACTGCATATGATTAATCAGATTCTGTCGAGATATTGCGTTCTGGTGTCGTTTTAATTATGATCTGGGCGTCTGATATGTCACCTTGTCGAATGATCACATGATAGCTACCCCGCAACAGCGATGCCTCATTGGCATTTGTATTCTCATTACACCTATTCGTCACCTCGGGTAGACCTGGTTAAGCAGCTAGAAGATATGCGTTACATTTTTATTGACTTACGGCCAGTGTATCTACATTATAACCATGATCTTATTTAATGACGCGTGAATTTCTCGCGATTTATGATCGATGAAGACCCCAGTATCCATGAATGCGAGGTTGCAGTAATGTAGTAATTAATTGGTTGGTGTACTAATGTGATCGTATATACATCTTGCAGCTAGACAGTGTTTTAAGTGTAGTCATATATAACTTTTGACACAGGAGATTTTGTTACCACCTACACAATAACCCTTCTTGAACTCGTGGGTATAATTTCGTGTTGTGTTCCAGAATTTTATTTGTTATCCTTGGGCACTAACCATTCAAGCAAACAATATCGATTGCTAGGGTTGACATGCCCTTATAGTGACGGAAATGGCCTTTTCTGCCATGACTGTATGTCTTAATATTTAATGAATTGTCACAAATGATGTGCAGATCAAGTTAACGAACTGGTCTATTATCATATATCAGGTTTATATATCGAGACTACATTGTTATGAAATGTTCAAGCAATACTACGCATTAGTCTGCACATAATATGTATGCTTTGTCTTTGGTCTTGTAATATATATGGCACTATTCGTAACCTTGTGATATTTTGTATAAAAAGCCTTTCAGTAATCCACAGATACTGGGTCATGTCATCGGGTGGTTTTTTTAATACTGTTCAATGCATCACAGATTGGTTCCTTCACTCCAGAATCTCAAAGACTTATCCTCAAGCATGGAATCAACGTTTACGAATGACCTACCAGTTGTCGTGTTATTCCAAAGCAAACTGTTTGCATAACAAGACAAGAGAAAAACACTGTTTGTATAACAAGACAAGAGAGCAAACATTGTTTATATAACACAACATTAGAACAAACACTGTTTATATAACAAGACAAGAGAACAACACTGTTTATATAACACGACAAGAGACCAAACACTGTTTATATAACAAGACAAGAAAACAAACTGTGTTTGAATAACAAGAAAAGAGAACAAACACTGTTATTATAACAAGACAAGAAAAAAAAACAAAGCCTCAGCTCAAAATAGCAATTCGCCTATTTCGTGCCAATTATAGGACGAGTCCTCTTCGAATTACAACGCAGTGGTTGATATTACGTTCACTGAATCCGCCAGTTGTAGGTCCCCACACCACAGCCAATAATCATTGTAGTGACTCAGGTCACGATTTGCTAATTCAATCTCAGGTCCTTATATTAACGGTTGATTACCCAGAAATTTTAAACTTGACTGGCATAAGTATATTTATTACCTGCCTTTGCGAAGATAAAACGATAGCGAATCACGATGATTTACGTGTTAACCCCTTTCCTGCCAGCAGTCTATTAAAGCACTCGACCTGTTATATGTGTTGTTGATCAGCTCCGCTTATATGCCCGGGTCACTTCAGTTAATTATCCATTATATTTACCATTCATTATAACAATCTTACATCCTATTTCCAAAGCTACGAGCATTCATTAACTTTACCGTCTTAGAATTGTCACATTGCATTCTGAAACTCACTCTTCGACACAGCATTGTATCTACTGTGGTATATAAGTAAGTGACAACAGGCTGAGATGTTAATGATATTGCCAAATGAATCATGCCAGCAAGCAATCGTGCATTGCGAACGTGGAAAGAGCTTCTGATTGGTTTGGTCATATTACATTACATGCCTTACCCTCTATGACATCAGTCATTCTGCCATAGGCCAATGTACTTCATAACTGTCACAACATACGAAATAAATTTGAACGTTCCGACTCATGGTACTCCAACAAGATTTTGCCGAGCATTTCTATAACCAAGAGCATGGAGATTTACAAATATGAATTAAATTTTCGTCAGAGAACCCGTTGCTGTATAATTGGTCCTCGGGCTGAATGGCATGTTGCGACACTAAGGTTTATAATCTTCAGAAACTCTCTAACCACATATGGATGGAACTACAATGACTGCAGACCCGATTAGATCAAGGACTTTTGTGTGATATTAACGAAATTGGTTATAGGATTAAATAAAGTATTACAACTTATGCCTCAATTATTTCGGAAACTGTTCACATTGTCATAGCACACGATTTAGCAGACGTCATTCATGAGCATTGTAACTAATAAGTAATGGGATTCCCTCCGTGTGTTATTTTAATGCTTAATAAAACCTATTTTTATTGGCATATGCTGATCTGATTCACCAAATGCACTGTCTGCTTGAACTGGCTGGTCATAATTTTGTCTTGATCACATGAGGGAACTATTCATATGCAGGACAGGCACCAGCACTAATACAATCCTTGTTAGTACCAACCGTCATATGAAGGCTAGCTCAGGTCATATATTGCAATGGTTATTCTGTGAATAATTCACTCAATTGTCGATAGGATTGAACCAGACGCGTTTATAAACCTTTATGAGTACCGTTCTGTCATCAAGCAGTAATTAAAAGACTTAATACGACTGCGTCAATGAAGAGTTTTGTACAGGTTATATGATGTTTTTATTATTTCTAAACACAATATCTATCTGATTGATATGTTCGGGACATATTGTGGATGTCTAAATCTTTGAATGAACGAAATTCCATATTCATGATGAAATGACATGACACGCGACGGACGAGTAAAACCCCGCCGACATCGCTGTATCATTGCGATGGCATGAATTGTTAAAGCGTAACATGCTGTGACTTTCCTGTCCTGGTTATGACGTCGTGCTGTGGAGCATTAGCTTTATGAATTGATCGCTGGAGTAACGATGCGACTCGCGTTCACGTTGGTTTTGCTTGACATCCGTAACCGTAATGCTAAGCCTTCATGTAAATTTTCCCAGGAAGTAAAAATATATCACGGCACCAAATGATATCTAACAGCAAATTTGAATAACATCAGTCGTGATGCTGCTGCTTACAAAAAAGTGCCATGTCATCAGGGACCTGCGTGTTATTCCAACCACCACCACATCATTTCATTGCAAATATCCGTCAAAGTGAATTTTCATTGGCAACTCAGCCTCTGGATATTTGCTTTGGATAAAGCTAGGGGACGTAAACCTGTATTCTAGCCAGCATGTCCTAGCATAGTAAACGTGAAATCAAACCAATGACCTTATTTCTCGACATTCACTTAGTTTTATTCACTCTTAATCTAACGGCTTTCATTCGTTGATTTTGACCCTTCCTGCCGCTGCATTCACCAGATGGTAAATTGGCGTGTCAACTATGACGTTAAGAGACTGTGCTTTTTAATGTACCTCATGTTTGAGCAATTATTTGAGTGATGGATTTGATGAGTGGTGTAATAAACAATACAATAGCACTGCAGTCGTGCATAATGTATAATATGTCGGCTGGTCGTATTCTCCAATATCGATCAAAACTCATCAACATGATTGAGGCGGGAATACCCACATGACCTTTCGCCATTAAAGACTTAAAGCCGAGGAAGGTTAGGTACGCCCCGTCGCCAATGTGAGCAAATTATTTTCGGGTGTTGACCGTAAATACACGAGGACACAATCTCAAGTAGCAATTACGCTGTGACTATACATCGAATTCCGAAGGAATGAATCATGGTGCCCACTTGACGTTCGTGTGGCCACAGGAGCCAAATTGGCTGCGCCCGCACACACAATGCCCATAGATGTTCAACTGTAGACATTCAATGAAACACTGTTCGCAATTGCATATTGTAATAAGACGGACTTGACAATTTTTGTTAATGTGATAAGTGCAGCGCATATTGCAATCAGTAAGACGATGCCGATTTCAGTGTTAATAATGATGCGTGCAGCGCATATTGCATGTGTAAGACGGGAATGCCGATTTCGTTTAATGCTGATGAAGTGCATTGCATATTGCAAGCGTAAGACAGACAATCCGATTTCGTTGTTAATAATGATAATGTGCCGCGCATATTGCATGTGTAATACGGAAATGACAATTTCGTTGCTAATGTTAATAATGTGCAGCGCATATTGCATGTGTAAGACGAGCATGCAGATTTTGGATTTAAAACAGATGATGTGCAGCGCATATTTCATGTATAAGACGGACATGGCGATTTTGGTTTTAATGCTGATAATAAGCAACGCATAATTCGTGTATAGGACGAATATGCGAATTTCGGATTTAACGCTGATAATGTGCAGCGCATATTTCATGTATAAGACAGACATGTCCATTTTGGTTTGAATGCTGATAATATGCCACGAATATTTCATGTTTAAACGGACATGCCGATTTCGGTTTAACGCTGATAATGTGCAGCGCATATCTCATGTATGAGTCGGGCATGAAACTTTTGCAGCAGCACCCTATTAAACTCAAAAATGATAGTCTAGTTACCATCAACTGCCACTCACACAACATGCATGTCTACGTCGTCTTAGAGAGTGCAATCTGGTTAGTTAGAATAGCTCATTTGTTTCATCCATGGATACTTTGTTGGAAACATTCAATAACATGCTTTAACACCGAATGTCGAGTACTACTGACACATAGTTTTAAAACAGAAGCAATATAAAACATTAATAATGCTGTTATATTGAACATCAATATCACCGCAACATTCAACATCGATATCGCAGTGATATTGAACAACAATATTGCAGTGACAATAAACATGGATATCGCAGAGTGACAGCTTAGCTAACTGTGTTGCACAAGTAAATCGACATTGAAGGGTGCTCTCTTAGTCAACAAGATACAAAAGCGCTAACTGGTGTGCAGGACACAGCTCGGCGCGTGCAGTGACGGAAACTCTTGTTGAGAAGATAATTGAACTTCTTGTTGAGAAGATAATTGCACTGTGGGCGTGGCCTAGCCAACGACTGTAAGACAGAAACTCAGTCGTCATGTAACGGTAGGCAAGGTCAAAGCACATTAACGTCACGTTGCATGGCAATCAACAAAATATGAATACAGCAATCAAAGCAATAAGCATTCGGGCGACGCCCTTCAGACCAAGCATTACCGTGGCACTCTTACCAGGCTTTTTCTGGTGAAACTCGTCTGAGCAGAAATTATTTCCGATGAGGCAGCACCAGACAATGATAATTACAACAGGTATTATGAAGGTTATCACAAGAAGCAGAATGCTGAATGTCTCTTTGTCAATTTGGTTCGGCCATTCATCAATGCAATAACTTTCTGGGAATTTAAAAGACGGCAATTCGACAGTGAATACTCTCTGAACGGCAAACATCGGGGATGTGCAGACAGCCGTGGCAACCCATGGCAAGAAGAGAATGCACGAAATTTTCAGAGGAGTCGGCGTTCGGCCACACCATGGCTGCATACACCTCGGTAGACAACTATACTATACCACCAACCATACTATACCACCAACCATACTATACCACCAACCATACTGTACCACTGACCATACTCTACCAACAACAACTATACCACCATCCATGCTATACCACACACATTCCTGCAACTAATCTGGCCCCAGGTCCCTAATGCGGTTCCACACACGTGACCTATTACATACTCATTTACCAACACAGTGACCCTTCTGAGTTATTTTTTCTAACCAGCGTCCGCTGCTCCTCTTCCCACTGTCAATAGTCCTCCCACAACGCAGGAATGTTGCAGTTGGCACACCGCCCTTCTTGCGCCTCGTACATGGCAAGCACATCATCCACATCCACGTCCGTCTGGCGCCCACATTTCCATCTTGCTTTTTATATTTTTTTAGCAAACGAGGCTTTACCCTTTAGCCTTAAACAATGTATTGGAGTAGTGTACCAACAGAGGTTCCGGCTGCGAGTTTGAGTCAGTCTTAACTCTGTGGATTGATATTGCATGGTACCAGCCATTCAAAGGTGAATCCTACATATTAATACCTAGCGCACTAGCGAATACGAAGGCGATAATGCATGTGAAGAACAAGAATTACTACTGCATTTTTTGTTCGCAAAACACCAGCAGCAACCTTCTGAGTACAACATTCAGTGGCTGTTAGACCTGCTTAAGGGTAAAGGCGAAGAGTTTCTATAACCAATATTGCAGCTTGAGAAGGTAGTGAAGCATGAGCCCAACCTATCCCAGAACGTCTTTTAGGAAGCTGTGCTTCCACTATAAAACACAACATCAGTAAGCAGCCTGTGGATATTACTGGTATAAGCCTCATGATGATTGAGTAGTATGGCACGTTTCGCTGCACACAGATCAAAGATTTTAATCGTATGCTGCATGATCAGAGTAAGTACGAGAACCGTTCTTCAGTGAGCCCTGCCTGCATGGCTATACCACTGTGAAACTGATCTAGGCTTGCAGGCCTGATCACGTATGGATAGGGCAGGTTCCAGTGCGAGTCGACATGCTGGTTGAAGGAAAAAAACATAATATCCCTACGGAACTAGCACATGGCCAATCCCGCCTATGCTCGTCACGAATTATAAGCTGACAACCTGGTTGCCCTGCGTACGCACAAGCCCCGCATGCAATACATCACAAATGAAGTTTAGATATGGTAGCGACCTGGGCCTGCCATACACAGACACAGACTTATGCTTATGGAGATACACACAGCCGTGAACACAGACATTCAGGCATACCTCATTGACACCAGCAACTACTCGCCTGATCATACACTCCACACTTATACCAATATGAAGGTGTTAGGAAATATAATGGATGCGGGCGCTGGTGTGCTTATCAAAAAATATGTAGGCATACGCTACAAGATGTACTCTATTCTGATGTCTGACGAGGGCGAGATTAGAAAGACAAATGGAGTAAAGAAGGTTGTGGTTAAGAAGCACCTACGCCACGCACAGCAAATGGAGTTTCTGTTCACATAGGAGCAGTTCCACCATGGTATAAACATGCTGCACAGTGCAGTTCACAATATATATGGTCAGCTAGTACTCAAGGTGTCACTCTCCCCGTTTGACTCAAAGAGCCGCGAATGGCATTGACACCATGGCCTGTGGTCACCTTAATTTAAAGGCAAATAAACATAACGGAGTGAGTTCCGTGGGGGATCGGACCCAACCCGCCTCGAGTGAAGTTCATCCTAAAAAACAACAGCAACATTCTGTATAAGCCATAATTCATTGTGTAATAGGGATACGTTAAGGTTGGCAGATAGTATGAACGTCTGATGACATGGATATGTGAAGCATAGATTGAAGAGAATAACCCATTGGGCTATAAATGAATTGAAAGTGACAGGCTTAGTTTAGGGGCCCTGATATATCGGCAAAGTTGAGATGCGATTACTTGACAGTTATTTGAACTAGGGGTTCACCAACAATTTTCACCAATGGAAAAGGAACACAAATGTGCATGCTACATTGCCCCCCCCCCCAAATGTACCTAACGAATTCTTAACATCGTCAATACTTCTGTTAGCAATAGCGGACAATCAATACGACGTATTTTAATTGTTTTGTATTGCTTAGTAACGCACTGTTTCATCGATTTTTCGATGCAAATCACTCGGAAACACCAACCAACATTTATACACATAGGTGTCACAAAGATAATCGTCTGCTTCAAATAAATGTATTTTTATTATCCTTTATTACTCTGAAACATGGATGCTGCAAATTAAGCTTTGTACACAAATGTCCCCATCCTTATTGAGGTCATATGTCCTCTCATGACACATTGATTGCCTTTGGAAAGGTGAGGCTATATCCATTAAAAGTTAATCGTGCGTAAATTACGCAGTTAAAAGTGTGTCAATTAATTGTGCAATGAAATCCCACTTCACCACTCCCATTCACTGAGTTAAGCTTCGGCACTAGCAGCCATCTTACAATCGTAATAACACACAGATACACCATGATGAATGCATGGGGCCTTGACCCCGAAAGTCTAAGGAATACCTTTTGGGAAATCGTATGTTATCGCATTGATGCTCATCGTAAAAAGTAGCAATAAATTAACATGGATAGTTACGAATAACAAATAATGCCAAACGAGACAGAGCACTTCATTCATTAGAGCAACTGCAACTCGAAGTTTATTCGGCAAGGAATGCAAAACGAATATTACAACATTATATATTCGCTCTTCATAACCTAATGAGATGTTCAGGAGGCTGTTCGAAACGTGCCAGTTGAATGGTTCTTGTCAGGAAGTGCACATTGTCAGAAATTACAAACAGCGAATAAGAATTAAACATGCTATTTTTTGTCAGTAGTAACACTAAGATTTTACTCATCCAACCATAGCGCACGATCCAAAATTTGGTCAGAGGTAGAACGTGCGGAAAGTGATTGGCTTTCTGCTATATTCTTTGTCTCTTACTGATGTACGGTTCAGCTGTTTGTTTGCTTAACAGGGAAATTGTTTGATCTCTGATTCTAGGAGGAGCTGTTTGGCTACAAATCCGTCATTCAACGTGTTGTCGACTGCCAATAAATATATTCCATTCCAAGTAATGGAACCCGCAGGGTTGACTTGCAAAGGCGCATAAAGCAACCTGTCTGCTTCATTCGCCAAGAATACCCACTAATCTCTCGTTGCAAGTTGTGACATGTTAAATATGCCCAAAACAAATTATTCATGTTATACCTCAAAAATAGGATAACGAGCTAAACTTTAAATGCCATCGAGGCATAGACTTTCCCCGCCAATTGCACTGTTCTTTTATACCATCAGCTGCGTGTCTTCATGCATACTTGTTGTCATCCCAAATGGTATTGTATAGCTGTGTGTGCATTGTTCTAAGATGTGTTGGGACTCACATCGGACCTGTTTTACGACACACAATGATATACCGCTTTGCTACCTGTCTTTTCGAGAAACTCACGAAATTATGTATAAACGATATAAGCGTCCAATAGGAGCCTGACGATGCTATAGTTTCTTTTGTTTCCGCATATTTTAATACCGTGTGTGCAGTTAACCTTCAACGATATAAATTTGGCTTTCAGCATCGGCCTGATTTATAGTCCATAATGTGACCCATAATTGTTCAGTCCGGATCTCATTCATTATACTTGTGGCTTTATGATGCAGTTGAGCGTAGTATTATGCTCTGTCTCCCTGAAAATGGCTGAATACTTTAATCTACCATGAGGCGATCGGTACAGCACTGTGATCCATGAAACCATACTGCTTATCATGAAAAGAATAATCCGGACGTTATTATACATCTATGAAATTAATTAACATTAATGTATCTAACATCGAGGACATAATCCATAAATTTTCTGGAGAGTCCTTTGCATTTAGTGTTTCCTTGCCGTCGGTCTGTAAACGTCAGCATACATCGTCTATCCGACCTTAGGAAATCCATGTCCGTTGGACTGAACTTCTATTTACGACCTGTTGCAGCAATTAAACTGCACCGTGAGCAGTGGCCGCCTGATTCAAATAAAGATCTTTTAAGTGATAATTTCTCAAAATCTTATTCAAATACAGCATTATACAACGATTCCAAATGAATGGCACTCGAGAGCAGATACTATTTTTCTTTTTTCCGCCCTACAAAATGGCAAATGATATTACTCACAGTAGTTCGATAAAAACTGTGGGTAATAATTAATGTTTATGCTTATATATAAATATTCAAATTATAAAATACTTTTGTGTTACTTATATGTAAAGTGTTGCATTGAATACAGAGAAGTGCGGTGTGAGCTTAGTAATGTGCATTACGAATAACTCTAACAAAAATTTTCTGCAATGCATATAATCTTATCAAGTGATGATTTGCAGCTGATCCCCATATAATATTACACAAAGGCAAATAGTTATATACAAAAGTAAAGTACCACTGATTGCCTATTTCACAAGTTTACAATTGATCAAAGTGTTAAGGAATACTTCTGATGTTATGATGTAATAATGACAAGCCATTATTCAAAGCATTTACAAAGCGTGGACAAGCATGTAGTATTATTTAACAAGTCTTCGTATTTTTCTGATGCTGTAAGTAATATATTGCTGTATGTCAACGTTCATTTTTTAATGAAATAAAAGCAATTGTGCATGAGTTAGTGATATTCTTAGGTAAAGGAGAGCAAAATCGATACCGGGATATTCAGGTAGTTTCCTCATTTGGCGATTTGCAGCAGCTTCTCAAGACTGTTGTCGTAAATTATCATGCGTCCATCATTTGTCCACGATGGTATTTGAGTTTCCGCCTTGCTTTCATCACCTTTGTCTTGTCGGAGTTACACGAATTGTACAATGATGGGTATTTATGGCGTATGGCGCGGCCCTACTCTGTGCATCCTGTTGATTGTTGTGACATTTGAATCGATCTTGCCGAGTATTTTCTCCACAGTTACAGCGGTGTCCTCACCGATGTGATTCGTATGGTATGCTGTTTGTTTTAGTTTTTTATTATCTTGCTTTTAGGTCTTTAATTTATCCGATTCTGGGGTCTCTTGCTTTCAAAGCATCGTGAATCTCACTAACCTCCTTCATTAATTCACCACATACTGTCTTTTGCAGCGAGCCAAATACTTTGTCTACATAAGGGCTTTTGTTCATACCAGCTTTGTGCAGCATCTGCATAAAATGACACCGGTTGTTCTTGTTGATTTTCCGGCCAATTTATCGACGATAATGTCAATACATTAAGCTAGCCCGTATTAGAATGGTGTTTTCTTTGACGACATTCAGTTACTTTTCTACGCTTCTATACTTACGCTTCACTTGCCTTTTGTTGGCATATAGCATTAATACCCTTGCAACTCTTGTTTATCGCTCCCCCGCATAATCAAACCACTGTTGTGAGAGAATTACCTGATTGATCCAAAAACGTGACAAGGAAGAATCCTATGACCTTAAATAGCATCAATACCGTTTTAGAGTGTAACTGTCCCGATGTTGTGATTTATCATACATTTCCCTTACGACAAAGCATCAACGGGCTTATTGTGCTTCACTACGGTGCACTGTCTGGGCTTGGATCATTAAAGGTGACAAATGTAATGCGATATGACGTAACTTTGCTTTGGCATACGGCAATATAAAACCGAGATAATTGACTAATCCAACTGCTAATGCGATAACGGCGGTCCGTCAATCGTAATCGCAATAAAGATGTCGATCATGTTTTTCAGTGTGTCTATCATACAACGCAACATGTTTAATATGTGTTTCCTGTACCAATTCTGAAGAGAATCCGGGTATGCAGCCTTCTTGATTTTCCCGGAAATATTTTGCTCATATACCGGTATAGGCGTAAATCAGCCAATATCATTCTAATGTTACTATTTTTGTTGTATTTATTGGCTTCCACAAACCCCCATAAATCCAGCAAATCGATTGAGAAAGAAACCATGCTAGTTTTATTGCATTGACAGAAACCTTCAGATTGATCGTTTCCCCTATTAACAGAAAAACAGGTCGCATTGACGACCAGCAACATATAAGATGGTACGAGCTTTCAATCAATATGGTGCTCAGAATATCTGCCATAGGCAAGGTTGCCATGTCAATTACCGGTAGCAGTCAAACCTTGAACATATCGTGTATCATTATAGAGAAGGTATAACATCGACATGGACTGGGACCTAGTTTTGCTAGGAGGCGAAGCTGGCCGTGACTCCATTCACCATCGTTAAAATATTATGACGCTAATTAAAACCCAATGCGTCAAAAAAAGCGTTATTAATCAGAACAGTATTCATTTCGATCGTATATGTGCTTATAGCGTGTTGCGGCGCTGTTTGTTTTAAAATGAGCTATTTATACTGGCTTTTTTATTTGTATTCGGCCTTGAAGGCACGGACGGGTGGGCGGTTGGACGGGCTTCTGGGGGAAAACCCATCCAAATGGACGACTCATCCGTCCAATGGACGAATGGACCATCCCTGGCTAAGTTCCTGTACATCAGAAGGAAGATCAGCAAAGTGAGGCTGGTCAAATCGCGCCTTGATTCCAACAAAGCTCTGCTAGCTGGATCATCCGAATAACTCATCTCAGGACTCAAATTTTCACATATGCAGCAACCTCTAGAATGAATACTGATTCGGGTAAAAATGAGGAACAGATGTGCAATTTATGGTCGATTGCTTACCCATATATTTCCAGTTTGTATAACTTTTGTACGTGTAAGACTGGCGAGTTGACCAACACGCTAGGTGTGTGCAACAGCAATCTAAAACATAAACTTTGCTTATTCTTGTGAAGTAATTTCTCGGTTTAGAGACTACGGTTAAATGTGTGCAATAGTCAAACAATCGTTACTTACATAGTGGCGATTTCCTACTGTTCCAAAGAATCTCGTTCATGTTCAAGGCTATTTTAGTGCATTTTAGGCATCATTCGTAATCGATAATGAAGCGCGAGAATGAAGATAACCACGATTGTGTGAATGTACGGTGATCCATATTTCAAGAACAGTTACATAGTTTGACGGCTCTGATGATTAAAAGTGAATTTACTGGAATCTTTAGACCACAGCGCTGTTAAAAAATAATAAAGTTTGGTCTGTGAGATATACATCCCAAAAAATCTATATGCTGGTATTCCCTATTCTGACTTCTAACACATTACATGATAATTAGTTCTTGCATGATCACGTGTCTCATATGAGGTATTAAAAACCGACGCACGGTGCCCGGGTTTGCATTCCCAACTTCACCATTGAGCGATACCTTACGTCTAAGAATAACCATAAAGAAATAATTCGAATTTTACGTTCGGATTGAAAAGGGGTTGGATGCTATCATATTTTATTGCATACTCGTGGAAGCTATATGTGCAATTAAAAGATATTATGAATGCTGGATATGTAAATACGGCGCACTTCCGGTATTGCTGTGTTCAGGATACGTGAAACTAATTCCCTATACGCACGCTTTTACTATGAGCAGCAAAGTAACTTATGCCAAGTCAACGTTGACAATGACAACAGAGGCCAGGGGATTAGGAGAGTGTCATGAAAGTGCATTATATTATCTATTATTAAGTCCTTCAGTTAAGCGAATTCACCCTGCCCTTATAATGGAATGTTGAATATTCCCATGATGTTTTGCTCAGGTAACATTATCTTTATCATGTGACATCTGGTTTTTCAAAACGACAACCTAAATGACATACTGCACAAGAGATATCATGCTAGCTTGTGTTATTCTAAACACGAAGACAATCTATCATGTGTCACTAATCATATTTCGTTTGCACATAGGGTTTTAACGAAGGTGCCAGAGATGTCTCATTTTCAAATAACCAAAAGATAAATATCCCGCAAATGTAATGCCCATGCGGCATTACTTTTCGCAGTACACCATTTCGTATTTTGCTATTTCATCAGTTTGGGTGGCAAATAGAGATTTCCTTGTCGACCCATTGCATATGTGTGTTGATCATTACCAGGGGTTTGCTTTAAGATGTAACAGCTTCCAGTGGTTTAGTAACAAATAACTCAAATTGTAAGGAGAAGAAGTTGTTTTTTTCTAGATCAGCCTTAGCTGCTTCAAACGGCAGTGACGGAGGTCGGTTAACTCCCCTGCACCCTGACTCTAGGACATGCTTTTTAAGTATCCCGTCCGTCCACAAGATATTGCTGAAATCACAAAAATGCAAGTGCTCTAATATCTGGTCACAATTGGGATTTTGAGCGACCACCACTCTGATTGGATGATGTATCATATTATTTGACAATGTCACTTTTACAATGGTGCAAAATTATTGTCTGCATATCATGGTCGTAATCTGATCTATTTACCTTTACTTTCTTTTGCAAGACGATGAGCATTTGAAATTATTCTATTTGGATTCAGCTTATGGTCAGCGTGATTATGTTTTATAAAACTGAGTAAACACACTCCTTGCGCCGCGTTTTCTTTGACGCAATCAGTTAAATTAAGACATATGAATGAAGAGATAGATCTGGATGCGACTGTGCATTGGTCAGTCGGGACTGTGAGATTCTCGAGATGCTGTGATCTCATTATGATGACGCAATGGCACTGTGTAGGAGCTTCATCTCTTGTCGAAGTGTTAAGTTGATGGTTAGTACTAACGCATATCCTGAGACCAAAGTCACATACAACACTTTTTTACCAGCTTTATGAACTAAACAGAGCTTGCAATATTTTATATACATAGTTTCAAAGTCAAAAGTCACCACGTCGCAGCAAATATCATGTTTGGTTAACGTGTCAATCGCCCTGCATTTTGTACGCCCGCTTATGCTGTTCAATGCTGCTTGACATCAGCGAAGCCATCTTAGCACCAAATGTTACAAAGTTGCCATTAGGTTACCCCAACAACAAATTGTTAATGTGTCTTCACGTTCAAAGGTGAATTAATCTGGCCATTTAGGCGGTCAATTTTTAAGTCCCATATACCGGCTGGCGCAGTTGCATTTCAAGTATGAAATGGAGTATGATCTGTATATATATATATATATATATAATATGTATTCGCGTTGGACCATATTCATCAGCCACGGTTTGAATACAAACAGTTCAATATTCCAATTTTAATTGTACCCTAAACACAAACTTATTTACCATAACCTTTTACCCTCTCCATTACAGATATGTCAGGGTGGGCTTCTTTTAACACACGAAAGACATGCATGTAGTAAAGGTTTAATTTGTATTATTTTTACCACTTTATTTATACGCAAATGATAATGCCACTGCATGAATCAATCATACATAGCGGCCCTTTATATCTGCTGCGTAGGCATATTAAGCGCACTGTCAGAAATCAGGCAACAGCTGGTTTTTGTATTGGAATTGGCTGAGACTTTCACTCATTTTGACGTTGTGCTTACTTGTAGCTAGTAATGTGACCGAAAACAAACTTGACATCAATATAATATATGTATCTACCATTCAACCCTACAGCACTTGCAATGAATTATTTATGCGTGAAGAATCCGGCCATATAATGCATATGTTTCGCAGCAGGGAGGGCAATGTCCTGCATAACCTTGGTTATAACAGAATGCTGGCGGCAAGTGAATGTTGTGTCTATTCCTCGCGCGCACGTACTTACACACTGGCTGTTGAAGGCTTGAAGCTGACTTTAATGAAGGATACATGGTTAGTGCTTCCATTTTCGTTGTTCCTTGTCTCCTTTGATAGGCTGGAGCCTTGTCAGGGACCGCCATACGCAAAGCCTTTGGCTTGACCATCAGCCACAAGGAAAACAAAGCTAGTGGCTTGTAAACACGCATAACTGCCTTGCAAACAGGCCGCAACTTTCGCCTGAAGATATTTGTCGCTTTTATTCCTCTTTCTTTGAGAGTGAATAACATCAATACAAACGATTCCAGGCACAATTGGCTGTGCAGTGTAATATTGAAGTGTTCACAACTCTGATTCGCATATCGAGTGTTTTTGCGCATATCATATGAATAAACTAATCAGCTCATTTCCTCATAACCAGCCTGAAATTCACAATGTGCAAGTAAATATGTATCTTGCAAATTGATATGATTGCCATAATAGGACCAACATCGATCGGGTTGTCTCATTTTAGCATCTGAATGTGTGAGCTATCGCTTTTAGAATGTTGTAAGGTTGTATTCGACTCTCATTTGAACATTATCTTTACGTTGTCTTAAAATGTCTATCTGTGTACGCGGTAATATTCTCCATTTTGATTCAAACATCTTGGTATTACAATATTCCATGTGCTTCTTTTTGCATGTGCGCCACCAATCTCACAAATACCTACAGAATTACTTATAATATTAAGTGATTTACGTGTTTGCAGATAATTGCAATCGTTAATCATCACAAGAGTTTTCCCTATATACACGGAAAGCATATCACAGCAATTTTGTCGCAAGGGAATTGTATCGTGAGAACAGGTCACAACGACCACCATCAAATATAGGGTTGTGAAAGAATGAGACACTTTGCAGCAGTCTTTATTGGGCCGACAACATTGCATTTTAGCCATACTTATATATCTAACATCGAACAGTATGGTGTAAAAATTGCTTGCTAAGCATGAGTCAATAACACACTTGTATAACACTTAGTTTGTAGCCCAATAACAATTTATTTTGTCTGCTTTGACTTTAAAAAGAGGATAAAAAAAATACGATAATGTGGCATTTTAATAATTCAACAGTTGCGCAAATGCTATATTCGGGGGCGCTTTGAAGAAGTCGCCATATTGTTCTATATATTGCTAGATATTGTGCATCATATATGTGCCTTGTCCCTTGGTATAGAAATAAACAATGCAATTGTTATTACCGTAGGTGAATGTAATCATACATAGGAGTATCCAATGGTGTGGACGTGTATGCCATCCATTATTGCCTGATTCTTTCCTCCTTGTACGCGAAAAATTCCACTTGTGTGTCGGAATATCCAGCCACTACATTCGATGTTCTCCATATATTGAATATTACGATAAGAAGGATCTGACACTGGTTGTGTGTTTCCTTTTCATTTCGATAATTAATACATACCTAATCGCTAATATTGGGCACTTAGTGAAGCACAATAGCCCTTAAAGTGCAGGAAGTGTGAACTTCGCTTACAACTTCGCTTCGCAGTATCATGGTTCTGAGCGCCCGCCGAAAGATGAAATGTTTTTGATCATTTATGACTCATATTAAGGAAGCAGGGACGACGACGGAGCTCGACAGAGTGATTCTTGCACGGTAGATTGCTTTTTCTTAAGAGTGATCACGTAGTTGCTTACTTTTCTGTCCGTCAGATTCTCCTCCATGTGTCGTATCGTGAAGTGTGGTGTTGAGATGTACATGATACGCACATTCGATAATGAAGACTTGAGCTCCTATCGTAGGATTAGATGAAACTTGAATTGTATTTCTTAACTTGATTTGTTAATTTAATATGGAAATTTGCCAGTTTGCTCGGAGAGAGATGTGTTGATCTTTGAGGTAAGGATAGAACTAATGGTGCAAGTAACCGGGAAATGCCTCAAAAACTTAAGCATGATATCCGGATACTATGCCAGGCAGCTGATTAGATAATATGGAGTTTAGCGGGCTGGAAAGACGCGAGTGTTTGGAGATGGGGGCGGGAGTGAGGGGACGTGAAAATGGTTAATAAACCGCTGTTAGGGTTACTCCATAAAACTAATGACAGAGAGAGCACGTTATGATGATAAATAGGTTGGATGTGCTTATGTAATTTTTGCACTTAATACAAACGGCAACACTACAGCTGTATTAAGCATATAGCATTATCATTTTATGAACATAGTTGCCACATCAATCCATTTCAATACCAAACTGTCAATAACGTATAATGGTTTAAGTAAATCAAGTTACAATCGTCTCAGCGTCAGCCAATAAATTGACCTGCGTGTTCAACCTAGTGAGGTTCACAGTCTTCGTCCGGTACTTGCAAGCGGCATAATGTTTACGTCCTCTCTTTATTGCCTCGCTATCGTTGAAATCGCAAATGACGGCCAATGCCATCATGATACATTGCATATTTGTTTTCGCTTCTTATACTATGGTTGGCTATGCGAAATAATACTATACCTATTATATGTTGTTTGGCCTCTGATATCGAAACGCCAGCATGCTTCAAAGGATAACAGAGTTCAGCAATCGCACGTAAATTATCACTGGTCTTGCGACTGGATCTTTCGCTCAGATGCCGCTGATATTAACATCAATGAAATGCAATATTGCGGTTGTAAAGGAAAATTATATAGGCGATTTGTTGTATGCAGACTTGGTCAATTCAATCTAAGGGACGGTGAGAGCGGATCCTAAAATTGTTGAAGAGAGGGATTATTTGTAATAGCTTAACTCAGTGAAGCCGGGGGACGCAACATTGCGTTTCAATATATGTCGCATGACAATAAATGCAGGGATCATTGATCATAAAAAAACTAAGTCTGATTTGAAGCTTCGAAAGGCTCATTTTGTATCCGTTTCAGAACCTGTTGACCGTCCTTCTTATCATATCTAGTATTCCCCTTCACATATATGATTGCATATATCTGACCTACTGACTAAAACGCAACTTACAGTCGCATAGGTATCTCCGGAACTAGTCGCCTTTATAGTATACATATGTGGCAGTATGTTCCAATAGAGCCGGGGTGGGGGGGGGGGGGGGGGGGGTGGTATGCCCTACCTGATATATATTTGAGGTGCCTGACATCTACAATCATATATTACAGTAATCGAACATCATGATGCAACAACTTCCTGCTGCACCAAATGGCCACATGCTTTTGATATACACCGTAAAGGCCTATTAACGTGTCATTTGAAAAATATCAAAGCCCTCAGCAATTGAAAATGTGAGCAAAGACACGTCTTATCAGAGTCTATGCCACCCTCAAATTATTTCTTAGGCTTTGTTCCTTTTATGATTATAACATATTGTTTTGTCCTCAGTTCGACATCTTGGTGATATTATATGCAATGAATAGGCAGTGATAATGTTCGGCCATATTTGTCTTACACAAGAACTATTTCTATCGTAGGAAAATGTCTACACCAAAACAAACGATTGATAAACAATGCACTCCATGTATATAAACCGAAAACAGGAAGTACCGTGCATGTTATGTTAAAAGCGTTGATAAATGTACTGTTTTAACTAGATTCAACGTCACAGCATGACGTAGATATATGCATGTTACGGGACAATGCATGATGTTATTCAACTTAGAGCCATTCAGGGTGCATTGCACATTGTAGAATAGTGTAATCATTCTGTTGCTTAAACTTCTCTGCTTATTACAGTAAAATGTTCAAAGTAATGCAATTAAGTCTCGACAGCAGTATAAACGTGGGATTTTCAATAATCTCGTCAGCTGCAAAGGAGTTATGTGAGCGGCTTAGGAAACATAACATTTGTAAAGCACCGAGAAACGCCTATTGATAATATTTAGAGCCACCTCTCGATGAAGCTTCATGTAGCTCCAGTAAAGCTATGATAGGCAAATTAGTAAAACTATATATTAAGGGATGCCATCCGGCTGACAGCTTTCAGGGGCATTTTATCCACCAAGCTTTTCACGGATATCCTAACGTAAAAGGGACAACTGTAAGGTATGCCTTTAACCCCCAGCTATGCGTTGATTTCCGCGATGACTTAGCTTACACTGCCACAGGTTAATGCCATGTTGGGAAAACTACTATACATACTATACATAGGGAGTGTTGCCACGAATGTTGTTTCATACAGCCATAACGTTGGATGCTATTTCATTACTCCGAACAAAGGTAACAATCGTCCGACACATGATTAAAAGCCTCTAGAAACAAAGGTTCGTTCATTGTGATTATAACCAGACGCAAAGGCCCCGTGTAAGTTATAACTATACGTTATTGAATACTTCTATATTCTCTCACATAAGACATTGATCCGATGACATAGGTAAGGTTGCAGTATTATCGGTCATCGAAACGCAAGGCGGAAATATTTGTCGAGCAAATGGTATAAGTAAACCAGTCATATGTCTTTTTAGAATAACAACTCGCAAATCTATTTCAAATTCATGAGATTGAGCTTATTGAAACTCTTACAAAGCAAGAGTAACGTGCACGATGACCTGTATTAAATTCAAACATGATTATCACATACGGATACTATGTCGTCATTACTAACTCACTCCTACATGCGCCCTGTGGCTAGACAACAGCGCCGAAAGCACTTGGAATATGCTTAGAGCTACCTCACCAATGCAATGTTACATTTGCTTGGACAAAAGTGGCTTTAGTTGACAAATGATGCTCTGCGTAGGACAGCGTGACCGGCCCGGCAATCGGCATGGCTGCACCATCACCAATTACAGGCAGCCCGGGTAGATTCTGAGGACCATCCGTTATTGATGTACATCGCTTTGCTAAAATACAGCATAGCGCTTAGTTATTTATTTGCTCACAATTGTTTTGGCGTAATCCATGAAGTTCTATTGATTAGATTTTTCACACGGTTGCACGCTTTAGTTGAACATTTGCAGTATGAAAACGGTAGAATCTGGTTAGCCATAAGGCTCGAATATTGCCCCCCATATTGATAAGTATATTCGACTGTTGGGTTTAATTGAAAAAATTATGCATTTATGGAGGCCGCCGAGATAAGATGTACTTCACCACGATATTCACATAATGTGCTAGAGTCCCCTGTTATAGCAGAACTATTTATATTATCGAGGTACACGATATCGCAGAAATCATTCACCTGCAACATATTGGCGTTGTGAGTTTGCTTAATGTCGTTATGTATTAACAACCTGTATAATATTTACCATCCCGCACCATATCACGGCCCCTTGTAGCGCAATGTACTTCATATTCCCGTTTCGGATAGGAAATGGAGTCTCTGTCCCGTTAACGGCTTTTGTAGTAACCATAATAGAAAGACTGAAATTAACCAACAATCGGCCTAAATCTCTAGCGCTTGATATTGTGCACTTGGATCTTTGGGACAACCTCATTATCCTTCCTGAAATATAAAGGTAGAATGATTAATTTATTTATTGAGATACGTTCATATACAAAAAAGACGAGCAATGTGTGATTAGAACGGAAGTGTTAGAACCCATGCAATGGCTTCTTTTTAGTGCCTCGCCTAATTAATACATGTCATTTAACACTTACTGAATATAGCTCCCACGATACATATGCTTGCAAGACATTTTATTCAAATATTGGCGAAGCCACCGACCTGAAACCGGGTGGGTATTGTTGTATTGATAAACGCTTTTACTCACAAGTTGGTGGTTTGATCCATAAGTGCGACATCCTGACTGGTTACAGAGGGTCAGTGTTAGTCTAGATCCGATGAGGACGCATGGAAGGGGTCATGCCCCAGAATGGGGAAGTTCCTTAACCGGTGGTAAGCTGATCGTCCTAAGCTAATATAAGATTTCAATAATTGGCAGCGACTTAATCTCATGCTTTTGGTCTTACCCTGACTTCAGTTGGGGACACTTACGCGCATATGTGGTGCAACATTAATTTATTGATACGGTCGATTCAAATTGCGGTATAAATGATCACAAAATCAGCGGAGGGCAAAATGAGGGAGATGTAGTATCTATGACAGAGAAACCACTTAGCACAGTTAACAGCAAGCCGGGCATATGATCCAGCAATGCGACACAAATCCGTCAGTTCTCCTTTCATCGCATATTCCCGGCTAATGGATTACTAATATATGTCCATTTGTCACAGGACTTTTAAAGGCGTCATCAACTTTGTGGGTGGCATGTAGTTAGAGCTTATAGGACCTTAAACCTCCCTTTTATGCGGAGATTTGTTCCTCCTTTTCTAATATATATTGAAACTACAATAATAGTAAATCAATAGTGGAGATGTTTTGAAAACATACTACTGACAAAAACCTGCCAAATCATTTGTAATGTAATGTGAATTAAGGCAATTGTTAACGTCGGTACGCAAAATTGTTTTGTTGTTGGTGGTGTCTCAGAAGCTATGGGAGCGAAGGGAAGTTCAATAGTAATTATTTTCCACGACGGCTTTGCTAGTTTGAAATAATATAATAGGACGCTTGATGCAATAGCCACGATGGTTAATGTGAGCTGTGGAATATTCTGCCCAAGAAAGATGTGTTGTGGTGGTATGCCACAATAGTTAACGAGAGAGTTTGGAGCTGTGAAATTTACTTCCCGAGCGAGATGTGTTGCGGTGGTATAATATTTATGACTAACTCCTGAATCACTGATATCAGGAACTAGGCCTGGGCGTCAAGCTTCTGGCTGTGGTAGTCATCATACTAATGGCGATGGATCATTGCATTCGATGCGACTTGCATTAAACTTGATTTCGATGAACGAATGCAAGTTTATGCCTAAATGATACACACTATTCATAAGTTTCCGTTAAGAAAATATTCAGTGTGCTGCCATTGGTTTGATATGTATGCTGATTTAATGTCTCATTTGTTGCCGTCCAGGTGGCTATTTGATGAATAGCTGTTGATCAAAGCAAACAGTCATCAAGATGTCCTATTTGTTCCCAATTCCTTCGCAGTTTATTGACTTATTGCTGGCGGAGGTGTCTGTTTGTGTAGTATAATACCATCAGGCTCGATCCGTGTAATTAACATTTTCAAGTAAACGAACAGATACGCAGTTTGGGCCGCAACGAGCGTAAGTACAAATCTTTACTTACGTGGGATCTACGTCGGTGGCAGACCCATCCTTTATATTTTTCTATTTATGTTGGCTGATTGATTGAATTTCAGAGCCCGAACTAGATTCTCGCTAAGTTTTTGATTAATTAGTTAGGCCTCCCACTTGTGGTATCTTGTCTAGCGTGCCTCTTACTTTATGTGCTCTTTTTTCAATTGACATTTTTAGCTATCTATTTCGAAGATACCCAATGACAGACACATTCATTAATCAACCACATGTCTGCAGTATAGTAAGTGTTTGCAGACTTGAATCTTAATACAATTGCCTAATTTAACAACATAAGAAAATATATATATATATATATATATATATATATATATATATATATATATATATATATATATATATATATATATATATATATATATATATATATATATATATATATATATATATATATATACATCATTTTCGGTCATCATGGATTAGAAACATAATATTTGTTGTAGATGTGGTCATTATGAACCATTGGTAGCATTTCACGGTCTAATTCAATGTTGTAGATTGATGAATAAGGAGAAAAATGAAGATTTCGGAAGTGAAATTTTAAGAAAAATCAAATATTTCAATTTTTCAAATTAACATATCCAACACACATGATTAAACATTATTGCGGCAATTTGGGTCGAATATGGTTTTATGGAAGATATTGAGATTTGCGGGTTATGTCAACGAATGGTTAGTTGTTAAAATTTTATTTTGCTATTATATTCAAGATCCAAAGAAATCACCCGTGAAAATTATTTTTGTACGTAACTAACATTAGACTTTCATATTCGGATGGTCAAACCAAAATATTTTCAATTATTTTTAAACAAAAAGTGCATTGACTTTATGTGGACATATTGGTATATCCTTTCATGGACCCAAGTCCACGAAAGGTTGGCGGTTTGTCCACCAAAGGTCGCGTTCGTGCTAATATATATATATATATATATATATATATATATATATATATATATATATATATATATATATATATATATATATATATATATATATATATATATATATATATATATATATATATATATATATATATACAATATATATATATATATATATATATATATATATATATATATATATATATATATATATGTGTGTGTGTGTGTGTGTGTGTGTGTGTGTGTGTGTGTGTGTGTGTGTGTGTGTGTGTGTGTGTGTGTGTGTGTGTGTGTGTGTGTGTGTGTGTGTGTGTGTGTAAGCTTTTAGTTAATATTCCTCTATTCTTGTATTTTTGTCATGTATGTTGAATAAAAAGCCCGAGTTGTATTGAGTTATGCATGCATGAGTGCGTTTTTAGTTAATATTCCTCTATTTATTACGTATTCTTGTTTTATTTTACTGGTTTGTTTTGATGTATGTTTCATGAGAGTTAAATAAAGAGCCCGTGTTGTATTGTTTTATATGTATTTTTGTGCGCGCTTTTAGTTCGTATTCCACTAATTACTTCGTATTCTTGTTTTATTTTACTAGTTCTTATAAATGATGAATTATAACATCATATGCTACTGCCACAAATAAAATATACCACAAATCCTTCTGGTGCTCGATTTCTGTACGCTTTTTGTTCAAGGGGCATATCGTCCCGGCCAAACGCCATT
Organism: Urechis unicinctus; assembly: GCA_034190875.2. Classification (NCBI taxonomy): domain Eukaryota; kingdom Metazoa; phylum Annelida; class Polychaeta; order Xenopneusta; family Urechidae; genus Urechis; species Urechis unicinctus. Next base: position 26,176,580 of record CM067354.1, on the reverse strand, counting down.
ACAGCACTCTATCCGGAGGCGATGGTGCGATGTCTGGTTTCTCTGGACGTAGATATTATGCTTTAAATTTATTTCATAACAACATACATAAAATTACTGTTCCATTATTCAACGAAGTATGTAGCATTCAGTATATTCCTATCTGTTAAACGAGGGCGTATCATTGCGGGAGCGAATCGTCCCGAGGGCGAACTGACCCGGGGGCAAACTGACCCGGGGGAGAACTGACCCAATACCATTTTGCATTATCGGACGTTTAAGGTTTTTATCATTCACATCAAATCATCTAGTCCTTGTCCTCTGTACTTAATGTGGACTAATCACGACCTATACCATAGGCCTCTTGTTCGCCGATGTTTGGCGTTTGGCGTGTATGTCGTTAAATGTTAATCATTCCGGGTCGCGACTCACCTTCGCTGATATGTTTCTTTCAGCTAGTATCATTTATGCCGAATACTTCGTGGTTACTCTACTTTGCAAACGCAAAAGTACATTTCTGACAACAGTGACATTCCATTGCGCATGATTAATCAGATTATGTCGTGATAATGCGTTGTGGTGGCGTTTTAATTATGATCTAGGCGTCTGATGTCGAATGGACACACACAAACTACCCCGCAACAGCGATGCGTCATTGGTATTCATATTCTCAGTACACCTATGCGCCACCAGAGCTTCACCTAGTAAAGCAGCTAGAAGATATTTGCGTATAATTGTTTATCGACTCACAGCCAGTGTATCTGTATTATAACCATGATCTTATTTAACTACGTGTGATTTTCTCGTGATTTATCATAAATAGAGATAACTATGTTGTAAGTGTATATGCGCAGGCAGTAGTTGGGTGGGGACAAATATTCGTCTAGATCCATAAAAGAAAATGATAGCTCTACCTGTCACAACGCTCTAGAGAAACGCATTTATTGAATGCCTGTCAGTCATCGAAGTACATGAGAAACCATAATGATATTAATGTTGTTGGTGCCGCAATATAATATTTCAATTGCAACTGTGGTCAGTGTTAACGCCACCAGTGCCGGCGAGCTGAGAATAATAAAATACATGCCGTCAGGGCAAGAGAAGTCCATTTCAGCGAATTGGCCTCGAACAGCAGGGGACACCACTCACAAGCATTCTGAATCTATCGATTGAATTTCTGAACAAAAAAATGAACACTACATTGATCCGATATGGCCGTTAAGAAATTGAGGCAAAATAAGTAATGGTCTAAGACTAGTAATGGTCTAAGTTGTGCAACTGAATGCGAGGTTGCACTAATGCAGTAATTAATTGGTCTTTGTACTTACGTGATCGTATATGCAACTTGCAATTCGACAGTGTTTGAAGTGTAGTGATATACGACTTTTTACACAGGAGACATTGTTACCACCTACTCGTGGGTATAATTTCGTGTTGTGTTCCAGAATTGTGTTTGTTTCTTTGGGCAATAACCATTCCAGCAAACAAAATCGATTGCTAAGGTTGACATGCCCTTATAGTGACGAAAATGGCTTTTCCTGAATATATTTTGTCTAATTTTTGCTAATACAAGCTATGATTGTAGTAAAACTGCAAATTACTTATCATGGATACAAGCGGTTAAACGCGCTCTTTTGGGTTACAAGAAATTATTGGTGACAGAACGATGGCAACCAATAACGAATAAAGCCATCCCTAATATACGCGACAACATATAACACTAAAAACGTGCTTGATGGCAAACATCACATAGATGAATGGCTTCCAGTTCATATAATGATTGAAGAAGTATTGCTGTCAATTTAATCATCGCCTCCCACCCAGGCGAAATGTGTTTGTATATTATGTAGTTACCAACTGATATATAACTTAATGAAAAAAGACCCAATGAATAAAATTGTCATGCATTAACACCTATGCATTAATACAACATCAATAAAGAGGTAATCGTCTATTTAATTGATCGACATGGCTGCTAGAAGATCTCCCCGTATGTAAACTTTAGCTCATATTAAGCCTATACGGATATATTGCGGGTAGTAACAACTAGCTCCAAAAAACCTTTCGTTGTCAGCTGTTTGGTTAACTGGTTTATACATGTACAATAAAGAGCAACACTGCTTCAGTGGCAACAGCGCGTGCATTCACTTTGCATGCTGCATTCATCGACAGTAAAGAACCTGATGCATCAGACCCCTCATGCGGAGCCTAATGCTGCATACACGGTGACATTTCATATTTGTATTCATTAAAATAATTCCGTGGATTATATACTGCGTTTAAGTTTTTTACCAACAGACTGTTTACATAACAAGGCAAGAGAACATACACTGTTTATATAACAAGACAAGAGAACATACACTGTTTAAATAACAAGACAAGAAAACAAACACTGTATAACAAGACAAGAGAACAAATATTGTTTATATAACAAGACAAGAGAACATACACTGTTTATATAACAAGACAAGAGACCAAACACTGTTTATATAACAAGACAAGAAAACAAACACTGTTTGTATAACAAGACAAGAGAACAAATATTGTTTATATAACAATGAAAGAGAACAAACACTGTTTATATAACACGCCAAAAGACAAAACACTGTCTGTATAACAAGACAAGCGAGCAAACACTGCTTATATAACAAGACAAGAGAACAAACACAGTTTATATAACAAGACAAGAAAACAAAAACTGTTTGATTAATAAGACAGGAGAACAAACACTGTTTATATAACAACAGTAGAGACCAAAAACTGTTTGCATAACACGACAAGAGAACCAAAATAAATATATAACAATGCAAGAAAACAAACACTGTTTATATAACAAGACACGAGAACAAACACTGTTTATATAACAAGACAAGATAACAAAGACTGCGCCTCAACTCGAAATAGCAATCCTGCCTTTTTCTCCGAATTTCAACGCAGTGGTTGATAATACGTTCAGTGAATCCGCCAGTTATAGGTCCCCACACAACAGCCTCGTTCAGCCAATAATCATTTCAAGGACTCAGCTCACGATTTGCTAACTCAATCTCAGTTCCTTATATTAACGGTTGATTACCCAGGTCTTAAACTTGACTGGCAGAAATATATTTATTACCAACTGCCTTTGCGAAGATAAAACGATAGCAAATCACGATGATTTACGTGTTAACCCCTTTCTCGCCAACGGTATATTAAATGCACGGGCCAGCCTGTGATTGCGTTATGCATTTATTATTCAAACACAAAGCACTGGACCTGCTCTATGCATTGTTGATCAGCTCCGCTGATATGCCCTGGCCACTTCAGTTAATTATCCATTATATTTACCATTCATTATAACAATCTCACATTCCATTTCCAAAGCAATGAGCAATCATTAACTTTACCGTCTTAGAATTGTCACCTTTCATTCTGAAACTCACTCTTCAACACAGCAGTGTATTCACTGTGGTATATTAGTAAGTGACAACAGGCTCAGATGTTACTGATATTGCCAAATGAATCATGGCGGCAAGCAATCTTGCATTGTTAACGTGGAAAGATCTTTTGATTGTTTTGTTCATATTACAATACATGCCTTAGCCTCTATGACATCAATCATTCTGCCATTGGCCAATGCACTGTCACAACATACGAAATAAATTTGAACGTTCCGACTCATGGTACTTCAACAAGATTTTGATGAGCATTCCTATAAACAAGAGCATAGCGATTTTCAAATATGAATTAACTTTTCGTCAGAAAACCCGTTGCTGCATATTTGGTCATTAGGCTGAATGGCATGTCGGGACATTGAGGTTTATAATCTTCAGAACTCTCTAACCACATATGGCTGAAACTACAATGACAGCAGACACAATTAGATCAAGGACTTAAGTGTGATACTAACGAAATCGGTTATAGGGTTAAATAAAGTATTACAACTTATACCTCTTTTATTCGGGAAACTGTTCACATTGTCTAAGCACGCGATTTAGCAGACGTCATTCACGAGCATTGTAACTAATATGTAATGGGCTTCTCTCAGTGCATTATTTCAATGTGTTATAAAACCTACCTGTTTGTATTGGTTGTATTGATTCACCAAATGCAGTGTCAGCTTGAATTGGCTGGTCATAATTTGGTCTTGATCACATGAGGGAACTAGTCATATGCAGGACAGGCACCAACATTAATACAGTCCTTGTTAGTAACACCCGTCATCTGAAGGCTAGCTCAGGTCTTATATTACGATGGTTATTCTGTGAATAGGTCACTCAATTGTCGATAGGATGGAACCAGACGCGTTAGCGTTTATGAACCTTTGTGAGTGCCGTTTTGTCATCAAGCAATAATTAAAAAACTTAACACGACTCCGTCGATGAAGAATATGGTACAAGTTACATGGCGTCCTTTTTATTTCTCTACACAATATCTATCTGATTGATAGGTTCGGTACATATTGTGGATGTCTAACTAAATCTTGGAATGATAAAATGACGTGACACATGACGGACGAGTAAACCCCACCCGATATCGCTGTATCAGTGTGATGGCATACATTGTTAAAACATAACATACTGTGACATTCCTTCTCTCTAATGATGTCGTGCAGCACAGAATTTGCCTTATAAGTTGATCGCTGGAGTAACTTGAGTCAACACGAGGCGACTCGTGTTCACGTAGGCATAGCTTGTCGTACGTAACCGTAATGCCACGCCTTCATGTCAATTGTCTCAGCATGTAGGAATATATAGAGGCACCAAATGATATCTTACAGCAAATTCATTAATACCAGTCGAGATGCTGCTGCTTACAAAAAAGCACCATGTCATCAGGGACCTGCGTGTTATTCCAACCACCACGGCATCATTTCATCGCGCGTGTCTATTATTACGAAATGTTGTCTTTTGAATGTGTTTAAACTATAATGTAAGTGTCCGAGAAGCAATATTTTCCAATGGGCACAACATAAATGCCACGCTGTAGTTATGTGCTATTGTTATTAGTATTATAAGTTCACCGACTCGGCGTGAGAGCTTTTCCACTGTTTGACCTGGTTGAGTGGAAAGTAATGATTCGTTTGCAATCATTACCTGTCAACGAACATAGGGACTATATGTATAGGCATCAGTCACTGATAGATAGTACGATAATATATCACTGACTGGCTGACAGCAGTACTTAGTGCCCCGATATGAGGCGTGCCCGTACCGTTTGCATGGATTGATTTGATTAAACAAGCGATCCTGGGTTGTGATAATACACGTAGATATAAACGTTTACGTCTTGGACGGCTGCGAGCAGAACATGGCTGAGCGAACGCCGTCACTGCATTAATGGCCAGTTCCAGATTTTATATATGTAATATGTACCTTGTCTCAACCTAAAACCACAAGCTATGTTGCCTAAATTTTCCAAAGATGGGGCGATTCCAATCTTGGCCCTGATGCAGAATTAGTAATAACTATTGGAGAAATGACCTTCAATGGATGCTTTCTGGCGTATTCCAATGAATGGATTACCGCATTGTTGTTATATCATTTGTAATGTACTGTGAACAGTATTATTTGAGATGTTGTTATGCGTTTTCAATGCATTTGAGAGAAACCCCTTGCGTAACATGTTCTCGCATGAAAGCTTAACGGGGCCCACAAGCACCTGTAGGTATCATGTGACCTGAGTAGGTCACAAGGCATCAAAAATGTGAACCGCATTTTCATTCCAACTATATATTATATATTACTGAATTGCTAATTGGTCGTTTTGCCTTGGGAGCTGAAACATTCTTTGCGGGGTTAGTTATGCAATACTTAATATGCATATTTGGTAAGATAGACAGATATGTATTGTTCTTGCTGAAATCGTCTATATCTTGACAGTTTCTAGTAGTCGAAAGTGATTAATTGCAGAAACACTAATTCAGGTAACCCGTTTTGTACATTGACTGTGAGCAAATACCGATCAAAGTGAATTTGTAATGGCAACTCAGCCTCTTGATATTTGCCTTGGATAACGCTAGGGGACGAAAACTTGTATTTTAGCGAGCATGTCCTCGCGCAGTAAACAAGAAATCATACCCATGACCTTATTTCACGACATTCACTTTATAACCTCTTAATCTAAGGACTTTCACTCAATGATTTCGACGCTTCCAGCCGCTGCATTCACCAGATGGTAAATTGGCGTGTCAACTGTGACGTTAAGACATCATGCAGTTTTCGATGTCATTTGAATGTGGCCTTCACTGCGAATGGTTGGAATTGCCCTCCAGTGGCAGTGACCTAGAGAGCCGCACCAATACTGTCTAAATTTGTTTAGGTGGCGGCACACGGACTTGTTCACGACCTCTCTTTGATGACATACATGATTGAGAGGGGCGATTACGATCTTGACATTATGCATAAGCCACAAGCTTCTCGAAATTGATGTGAACCATGTTGTTTGAACCTGTCTAACACCAGGGGCATATTAAACGTCATAACGTGCATGTTTCGGGGCAGGGACAGCGCTTCATAATGCATATAAGAAAATTATTCATTGGGGTCGACAATCCGTAATTTTGTTGGCTGTGTTGGGTACATGAATAATCTCCTCTTTGAAGTTGTTCAAACCAGACGCTAGGAATAAATCATGCCGACTTGGGCACATTTATTTGAGGCAGTAATAACCCAGACAAACGATACCGTCAGTTATTTACGGCAATCAAATACATCAACAACAAAAGTGCGAATCACACATTTGTGATAAGCTGACCGCCAGGTGACGCCAAAGCATAAAAGTTGACATAAATCGCTTGGAAATGCAATTGATTCGGCGCCGTTTCCGCACTGCGGTTCAAATTAGATGTCATCTACTATCATACCAGCCGTCGCCTACCTATCCTACGGCCCGCTGTGACCCCACCGTAATGACCGCCTTAATTTCAACCCTTATCCCCGAATGGACAAAATATTTATCAAAGCCATTGAGTATCTAACGCTGGATATCAAATACATGCTGTAGATTTGAGGTGGTTTTTGCCTTGACTGCGACGACCTTGCAAACTTTAATGCGCTTGGACATTTTCTTAACTTGGACCAATTAGCATCCGGCTAGATGGAGCAAACTGAAAGGTAAATGTTACAATCTGGAGTTTGATTGTGGTGGAAGCGTCCTCTTGTCACCTGTTGATAAGTTTATGCCGAAATTATGTAAAGGAAGGATGATATTTATGATCAGATTGCGAAACCGAAGTGAATTTCTTGGTTGAAGCTGAAAACTTCACACAAGCTTACGCTCGCCGCGGAGCTAAGCACTATTAACTATTGTTCAGCGCCAACCGCTGGTTTTGTCGCTGTTGGCCCTACGACTGATCCAGACTCCAGCTACTCTCAGCCGGTCACAATGCGCCACTGGGATCATAACGACGGAACTGTCATACCTCACGCTACCGACATATGGCCGGGGAACAGCTAGAATTGAGTGATGGATTTGTTGCATGGTGTAATAAACAATACCATAGCTCTGCAGTCGTGCATAATGTGTAATATGTCGGCTGGTCGTATTCTCCAATATCGATCGAAACTCATCAACATGATTGAGGCGGGAATCCCCACATGACCTTTCGTGGGTGGGCATCAATATTGACGCCATTAAAGATTAAAGCTAAGGAGGGTTAGGTACGCCCCGTCGCCAATGTGAGCAACTTATTCTAGGGTGTTGACCTTAAATACACGAGGACACAATCTGTAGCAATTACGCTGTGACTATACATCGATTTCCGAACGGATGAACCATGGTGCCCACGTGGCTTTCTTGTGGCCACGAGAGCCAGATTGGCTGCGCCCGTACACACAGTGCCCATAGATGTTCAACTGTAGATATTCAATGGACTAGAGCAATGTTTGTATAAGATGGACTTGACAATTTCGGTGTTAATGTTGATAATGTGCAGCGCATATTGCATGTGTTAGACGGGAATGCCGATTTCGGTGTTAATGTTGATGAAGTGCAGCGCATATTGCATGTCGAGACGGACAAGACAATTTCGGTTGTAGCGCTGATAATGTGCAGCGCATATTTCATGTATAAAACGGGCATGCCGATTTCGGTGCTAATGCTTATAATGTTTAGCGCATATTGCATGACGAGACGGACTTGAAAATATCGGTTTTAACACCGATAATGTGCATCAAATATTGCATGTGTAAGACGGGCATGCCGACTTCAGTGTTAATGTCAATAATGTGCAGCGCATATTGCATGACGAGACGGGCATGCCGATTTCGGTTTTAACGCTGATAATGTGCAGCGGATATTTCATGTATAAGACGGACATGCCGATTTCGGTCTTAATGCTGATACAATGCAGCGCATATTGCATGTATAAGACGGACATGAAAATTTCGCAGCAGTACCCAATTATACTTAAGAATTAATATCTATTTACCATCAACTGCCACACTCACAACATGCATGTCTACATCGCCTTGCAGAGCGCAATGTGGTGAGTTAGAATAGCTATTTTGTTTCATCCAAGGATGCTTTATTGGAAACATTCAATGACACACTTTAACACCGAATGCCAAGTACTACTGACACATAGTTTTAAAGCGGAAGCAATATAGAACATTAATATCAGTTATATTGAACATCAATATCACCGCGACATTGAACATTGATATCGCAATGATATTGAACAACAATATCGCAGTGACAATAAACATTGATATCGCAGAGTGAGAGCGGGTAGCTAACTTTATGGCACAAGTGAATCGACATACCAGGGTGATCACGTAGTCAACAAGATACAAAAGCCACCGAGTTCAGTCCAACTTCAACAAAAATAACGATCTTCCAGATGGATGGCCATAGTAAATTGATGCACCAGATTGAATAATGTGAAAGTCTTGCTTCGGACACTGCCCAGGAGGCTTTTGAGTTCATCAAATGTAATAAGTTCATTGAAATATCGCTGAGCGTATACATGTTACCAGATGTTGATCAGTTTTGTTGGCTTCATGGGGACTTGTCATTTACAAGCACACACGCTGAGGAGGGCGGCGCCTGCGTTCACTACTAGTGCTAACTGGTGCGCAGGACACAGCTCGGCGCATGCAGTGACGGAAACTCTTGTTGAGAAAGTAATAGAGCACTGGGTTGACGGCGCTGTGGGCGTGGCCTAGCCAAAGACTGTAAGGCAGGAACTCGGCCGTCATGTAACGGTAGCCAAGGTCAAAGCACAGTGACGTCACGTTGTATGGCAACCAACAAAATATGAATACAGCGATCAAGGCAATAAGCATTCGAGCGACGCGCTTCCGACCAAGCATCGCCGTGGCACTGTTGTCAGACATCTTCCGATGAAACTCGTCAGAGCAGAGGGTTTTTCCGATAAGCGAGTAGCAGACAATGATAATTATAACAGGTATGATGAAGGTTATCACAAGAAGCAGAATGCTGAATGTCTCCTTATCGATTTGGTCCGGCCATTCTTCGATGCAGTAACTGGCTGCGAAGGTGAAGGACGGAAAGTCGACGGTGAATACTTTCCGAACGGCAAACATCGGGGATGTGCAGACAGCCGCGAAAACCCATGTCAAGAAGAGAATGCACGAAATTTTCAGAGGAGTCGGTGATCGGCCACACCATGACTGCATACACCTCGGTGGACCTTTGATTGCTAGGTAGCGATCCACGCTGAGGCAGGTAAGGGTGAATATGCTACATACAACTGCCACACCTGTAACATCAAGTATAACTACAATCAATTCAGCGCATCATTTTCATATAGACAGTATGGTTAGTGACGTAAATGCCCATCGGGTAATCTCGATTAATACGTTCAGCTCCTAGCCACGTGCCTCGACATTGATGCTATTTTTGTTTTCATTGAATCCTGCGAAGCTGGCACCATACTCGGATCACTGCACCTTTACTGCCAACAGCGTCTTTCTCGGCTGATTCGACTGGAGCTCCCTGAGCCCTCTATGACGCATTCAACAAGGTGCTAACGACCTCTCTTGCTCCTTAAACTGCCGTCTTAATGAGATCACTAGTGCCAGATCGCCCAGATGTATTGCGATGGTCACGCCACACTATACGCTCGATTCAAACAACCGACACTAGGTCTCTGTGTACCTTACCTCACAGCACACCTCACAGTGCTCAGTGCGTCACAACATTTTATCGCCAATTCTACCATGATTACGCGTGCTTATAACCAGGGCTGTTGTAATAGCTTCAGACTGACGTCATACTGCCGGTAGAATTGGCATTTGACCCCTAAGTGACGCACCGAAATGTTTTCATAGCGCTTTATTCCCTCACCTACGCAGCAGCCGGTTGATAGAGACGGGACAAATTCGTGTTGTAGCCTCTGCTTTCATACTAAGAGACCGATCAAGCGGAATCATTACCGCGACGCATCTTTGTTCTACGCAATATTTAAAGATAATAAATTGGTGGATCATTACTTTGCTTTTTACCATGTAAACTACAAGGTGTTCGATTATTTCGATAATAATGACACCAAATGCGTATTCAACGATTTATCATATCGTCGATACCCGGCACCGTTGGAACTGTCCTACAAGCACGGAAATGTTCATACCCTCACTGCCCTTTAGGCTTGTATTAACAAAGTAGTTGGTTTTAGAGTATTTTCTCACCGAGTGCCATTTGTCACGGCAATTGCAACAGAATGAATGCCAGGCCCCTGGATGTCCCTGTAAAGTTATTTGGAATTAAAAGGGTCCGCAAGTGACAGGGGCACATTTACTTTTAGACTCAAAGTCAACCAAAAGCCCAAAATGAGAGACCAATCGCCATAATCTTGGTAAATGCTGGTTCGGTATTTATTGGTCCACAGGGATCTGATACTACTGAAATCAGCTCACGTCGAGTGGCATAGCTGACAACGACAAAGGGCCAGCTATCGGGCAAATGCTTCGACGATAGGTCCGTGAGGTTACCAACATTTAACCAGGGGCGTCGCCAAAGGTGGGGTGTAGGGGGGTGTGACCCCCACCCCATTCAAACCGACAGTCCTCGTCACAGTCGGCAAAATCCTGTCCAGTTGGCAAATTGAAAGTTCCGCGCCAACCTATGGTGGCGCTACGCTTAGATAGTCATTCCGCAGTAGGCAAAATTTTAGTTACACCCCCCCAAATCACCCTGGCGACGCCCCTGCATTTAACACACAGCCACATACATAAGAGGGCTTAGTATACTGGGGTAGTCAAGAACAAATTTTCATCGAAATGACAGGTAGAGTTAGAAAAGGTAGAAAAGGGACCAAAGTCGTTAAAACCGAGGTCGCTGTACCTTAGTAAATTACCTTGATACGCACCTTGCAAGTAGACCGTTATTCGGCACAGGAAGTTTCCGTATACCCACTGTTTGAAAATAATCTGCCCAACTGTTATGGGTATGCAAATAAAGGTCACGGCGAGGTCAGCCACCGCCAGGTTGACGAGGAAGAGATTCTTAACCCTCTGCATATGTCGATGTTTACAGACGACATAGATGACCAAACAGTTACCCACGAGCGATAATACAAACACTGGTATATAGAGGCAGAGCAGCACAATGGTGGACGTGCTATGCATGGTATTCTGTGTGGAGAGATACTCTTGGATAATCGTCTGCGCTGTCGCCTTGCTGAAGTTGTACTCCGAGGTGCCCTGATCGCTAGACGAGAAGTTTACTAAAGAAAGTAAAAAGTTCAGCTCCGCAAGATTATGCGCGTGTTCCATAGCGTAACTTCAGACCGGACTCCCTGTCTTCAGCAATGACTCGAGATGAAATATCTGAGAACACGCAAACGACATACTCTTAAACAACGCAAGTGGCGATGTCAATCTAAGCAACAAGTTGTGAGGCAGTGACAGCTGATGTCGCGTTACCTGCTCCGGTCGCTGATTGGGGCGCGTGCATCCGGCGCTCCTCTTAAATAAGAAGCATTCAGATAACGACCTGCTTCTGGTTGGCTCAAATCATCGCGACTTTATGGGCGTGCTCTTCGCCTGGCATCATCGCCAGCCAACCCGCGTCTCAGCCTCTCCCTTCAGTGTTCTAATTTGAAGTGAGGCTGTGCTGCGAGAAGCCAGCGAGCGCAGCGAGCTAAGGCTTGGCGTCATGACGTCAGTATCCCGTGATCAGAGGCCTGGTGTTGTGGTTATTGATCCGAGCGAGGGTAGTGCAGGCAGATGTAACGGGCTATGTCATATGCATGGAATACGTCATTTCTCTATCAAAACCTTTCGATCAAATGAGGAGAAATGACGCATTTTAGAGGCTATCAAATCCCGTGATATATATCGGGAACTTGTGCCACGGCTTGTTGACCTTGACACAGCTGTGTTATGCTCCGAGTGATAAGCCTCTCTGATGCGCCCTGCTATCTACGTCATAGGGGGCAGCTAACACCATGTCACGGCGGTTTGGTGCGGCCCAATTACCTGTTGGGAACTCCAAACAATTTATCTTCTGTCCCATACGAAGGCCACTTCTGTTGCGATTGGGAATTAGTTGGCGCTTTAGTAAGCTCTTTGATGATTTGCTTTGTCGCACCACGCACATACATTTCCGAATACAAGCTACATAAAGCAATGTAATTATCTGCATCCAGGGCTATGTATGGATGAGCTGGACTTTTCAAGGTGAAAAAGAGGCAACAGACTATCTTTTTATGGCAGAATGGCTCATGTCAGGGGTTTGTTGATCATTCGCTGAGCGATCATGGCTGATATATAAGAGAACGATTACGCTGATCTTAGTTAACTATGTTAATGTACACTTTCCTCTGCATGTCCGGATCTCATACACTCTTTCAATTGCACAAATGGCCGCGGTTAAAAATCAGATGAATGGGATTATTTGAGAAGAGGCCGAATGGTGTAACTTCAAGGTAGGTCTTTGGTTTGGTTCGGGCGCTGAAGCATTCATTTTATAAGACTGAGGACTTTGACTGAGGATGAAATGTCGAAGCATGTTGGGACATTTGGAATGACCGCATTCATCTGGTGGCTGACACTGCCTCATCGAACACGCCTCTGACCTTATCTGAGCTGACAGCGTCCTTGTGGTGACGCCGAGTAAATGGTGACAACTGGCGATCGACGAGGCGTTGCGAGGCCCAATGCAAAGCTCGTCAAGCTGCTATCAGCTTAGACCCACATAAGCAACCGTATTCCCTAAATCGCCGCGAGCTATGTTATCGCATATTAAACGCTGAGCCAGTCAACATGATGCGATGAGCCCATCAACTGTGGCGAGCCGTCTAGTTAATAACCAACGTATCAACATTTTTGTGGAACCGATGAAGTGGCAATAGGAACTCAATTAGGCGAGAGAGAAAGGAATAAGAGGAGTTACCGTCACTCTATGAAACTACTTCATGTTCAGCAAGTTCTCTAGCCAAATGACTGTTCATTGCTTTTTATACCCGGTAGCTAAGTCCGTGAGGCTAAATGTTTCAATAAAACCGGAATAATAGTTGCCGAATTATGCAACGCTTATCCCTTTAACGCTTGCCGAAGCGTAAACTATGCCTTTGTTCAAGACGCTCCAGTCATGGTGTTATGAGCTAAAAGGATTAACTCGCCGTCAGCAAGCCGGAACTGGCTAGAGTTTCGTGAAATGAATGTTCAAGTTAATTACACAGATGTGCGTGTGACCACCTTGCCTTGTTAACATTTTTACCGGCGCAAAATCGCCTGCTGAGCCGGTACGGACAAGGTATCAGCGCCTATAACTTACTTGAACCGATGTGGCTGCACGGATCTGTTTCTGGTCCTTGATGAGTTTCATTATTCATCACATGTTTCGATGTTATGAGAACTAATTTCTCCGTACAGAAATATGTCTAAGGAAACATCCATGGCGCCGTGAAGCTGCATATTAATACACACATTGACAAGGAACTAGCCAACATGAACTTGCAAACACTTTCTTTTCAATATCGCCATCCAGCGAGGTTTTAAGTCATCGTTCACTATTCATGACAATCACCCATGTCCCACCTATGGTGATATAGCTCACGTGTATAAGCACCATTCATCAGTACGAAGGTACCGTCCGCTTATTACGCTGCTTCAATAGCATGCTTAGCCGACCGCACTCTCAAGGTTGTAAACATGATTAAAGCTTGGACATGAATAAGAATGATTTTAGCTTGTGGCCGGTAAGTTAAGTTGCTTCGTTTCTGTTGTTAAGGTCAAATCATGAAGAACTATTTTAGCGTATGTATTTCTCCAATGACACATTCAGGCGACGAAGGTTTAACTTAAAATCACTGAGCCGTGAAGTATCAACACCCGCGTTGAATGATTCCATCAACCAAAACTTGTTAATTCGCAGATCTGTGACGCGACAGCTTAAATGTGGGCTTATCCAGACGCACCTAATGCTGGTGTGATGGAAGAAACTGTGATTGACGCAATAATGTCCGCTTTTACAGGGATATCCGAGAAAGCATAATTATGACTCGTATTGAGTACGGCTGTGACGGTTACTGGGTGTAAAATTTGCTCAAACGGGAAGCACAAAGGCGCCGTGTAATGTCATAGAACGTACATCACAATGGGAGATGGAAATGTCTTAGGCTCCTTCAACAGATGCCCGTACGCTGTATATTCATGTTGCGTTTATATACACTTGCGTGTTATGCACGCATGTGAGTTATTGATTCCGCGTGCGATATATCGATGCCCGGACGTTATAGATGCCTGTGTATTGTGTTTGCCTGTGGGTTATATATGCCCGCATATGATACCTATCGGCGTGTTATAGATGCCTGCGTGTTACACACGTCCACGTGTAAAACATGCCCATGCTTTACTGATGCCCGCATGTTATAGATGCTCGCGTGTTACCCATGTCCACGGGTTAAACATGCCTATGCTTTATTGATGCCCGCGTGTTATAGATGTCCGCGTGTTATTGATGCCCTCGTGTTATTGGTTTTCGCGAGTACTAGGTGGTTGTGCGTTGTACTTCCTTAAATGTTGTGTTTGTTCTTGTGTCTATGTGACATTTAGACGAACAAGTTACAGTCGTTTGCGTGATAAACATGGCCGTGGGTTGTACATGCTGCCGTGTCTCAAGTGCATGGCTACTGCATGCATGCTTACAGCCGTATTAGGAAAAATTGACGCTAGCGTATTTTAAAGTCGTATCTTGTCTACAATTTACACATGTGGGTAATTTCTGCACATGACTCATACCGATGTTTCCTTGAGAGCTTGCGGTCTACGGTATTAACCCAAAACAGAGTCAGCTTGGAGGTGTGGCGATTTTTGCAGCGAAGGACCGCCGTATTTACAATTTGTGAATATGATGATGGCACAAACACAATCCTTGATAAATTATCCCATCCGGGACATGACCGGGCAGCAAGCTGACGTATTTAAACCTGTGCGGGGTAAGACATAAGCCCAGATACCAAGCTTGGCAATTATTATGCCCTAGGCATGACCTTTGCCCAGGGACCATGCTTTGATATTTATTCTGTGCAGGACAGGACATTAGCCCGGGCACTGACCTAAAGTAACGATTATGTGCTAGACATTACCTTAGCCCTGAAACAAAGTTTGAGGAATTATATTATACTGGACATGGCCCAGGTACCAAGCTTAAGCCACAACTTATCAAAAGCCACGACTCCGATTGAATAGAGCAGGCCCAACACAATACAGTAGGACTCGGAGGGCTAATAGCCTCATACGTGACAGGCAGTAAGCTTGTAACACACGATGAGATCAGACTTAATGTCAATGCTATCGGTAATATCTTATGCAGAGCACACGAATATAGGGGACAGACGTCGATCTAATCAATTAGAGTGCTGGTAGCCGCCATTTCATTCGCCGATCTTGCTGTGTTGTGTCTGGAAGGTCAGAGACCTCTACCCTGACCAGTATGGACAATATACTGGCTTTAAACAAAATAGATATGGGTAATATTCTTAGTTTAAATGTTTTAGTTTGTAATTTAAATCCGGAAATATTATTCTGCTTGCTAATTTTGTGTGGATCATATTGTTGTCGCGGTATTGAAATTGCCTAGTCCTCAAAAAACGTGTGGTATTATTTGTACTGATCATTTTTATGTTTATTTTGTTAAATATTATGCAATGAGCATTTATATATCAGTCATTTATCTTGTCTCACAACCACAGAAAAAAAATATGATGCATACTTTAATTACCCAGGTTTACCACTGTCAATTAGTCATGACACGTTATCTTCATATTTGACTTTTTATGGCCACAATTCTAGTCCTGATGAAAAAAGAAGTGACGTTAAAGTAGGTTCATGTATTATTTATTGGCCAATTCCATGAGTTCTTTTACAGTTTGGATTTTCACAAACATGAACGTGACTAATAAAAGATATGTACATGTCAACAAAAGCAAATTTCCAAATCTTATTCCTTATATAACAAGACAGCTGCAACTGAACTATTTCTTGAATAGATGGCACTGGCACAAGAGCAATGTTCCGACTGATGTTGCGGGGGTCACCAGCAGAGCGTTTTGGATGCTGTTGGTGAATGCTGTCGCATCGCCTGCGCCCTACGAATTCTTCCATCAATCAAGTATATAGGCACGGGTGCGAATTTGGGGGGGTGTCACTATGACTTGCCGAGAGCGTGGTGGGGCACAAAGTTAACTCTTTGCTGCTCGTGTCATTGTCGTACCTGGAAGGTTGACATTAATATCGTTTAAAGTTACTCAATAAAATATGTTACCATCTGATGGAAACATGTACTGAGTCAACAGGTCAACATTCCCCAGAGAACGCTCCCATGCTACTATGGTGCCGCTAATGATAGGGCGGTCAAACGTCACGCCCATGTTTTTGGGCAAGCCATTTTTTGAGGCTTTTGTGGTTCATATGAGTTGAATAAATAACTGCTTCCAACAGTTTGTAGCTGCCTTGAAAAATGACATTGTCAAACATATGCAAGATACTCTTATTGCATTAGTTACAATAATTTACCATACTTTAGAAATCTTACTAAACGCGGTGACTACCTAAAGCATGATAAATTGGCGCTAAACTTTGCACTAGCGATCTTATTGGAAAGCGTCAGCGAGATAAAAAAAAATATGATTGCATTCATGCAAGCACCTGATTTTCCGCTTTCCTAAGTTTAATTATTTCAATTTTGTTGCCGTCGCACCATGCGCTATTTCCCGATTATAACATTGTTGCCACTGTTAAAAACTGGTTTAACTGCCGTTACAGGTTTGTATTTACGAATCTTGTTTCAACCAGTTGATCCCCAAATAGCATGAGTAAAAACGACTATGTCTGCAATTATTCTCAACTGTTCGAGAAACCTAAAATTGCGAGATTGAGGCACAGCCCTTCATTACTCTTGCTGTGAATTATGCACATTCTAGGACTCGGAGCACTCTGATTTGTCTCTCGGCTGATTCACTTTTGCTCCAACAACAGTCCCAAAATAAAGAGGCATAATGCAAGGGATCAGACTCTTTCAGTAGAGTTTCAGTAAATTCATTTTTTTCCACTGAAAACAATCGAATAAGATCGGTTCTTTTGCATTGAATAATGGTTATTCCTTAATGGATTTTATTTTGTGCTTATCACCCATGCTCAAGACACCTCACCATTCTATCCTTTGTAAATAACCACACCCGTACGCATAAGATCTAGGCAGTTGTTTTACTGCTAGGATTATTAGATTATTACAGCTACCGGTTTCGACTTGGATATGGTAACAGAAGTTGCTAGCTGTTGAGATGATATATACGGAAATGGTGATTGCTCTGGGATAATGCCAGACGCCATGCGTAGACATTAAATCCACTTGATTGTGATATTTGACTTGTAAGGCAGTTTATGCACATCCGTTGACAAAAACATATTATTACTATGCCGTGCACATAGGGTTACTAGCACTGATATAGATACAGATACAACCTCTACGACTGAGGATAGGGAGATATTTCCCTTTGAAGAGCCGCTCTTAATTAACTCGTCATGCGTTGCAGGACCGGGTTGTTGCCCTGTAGCTGTGAATCATGGGATGGACTTGAAGTGTCTATTCAGTCTAGTTTTGAAAACTTTGACGGTGCATCAACTACGTCCCCCGGGTCTCAGTTTCTTTCCTTTCCTTCTTGTGCGGCTGTCATCGTTAAAAGGGGGTAGACATGACTCCGTGTCGTAGATTCCCTTCGCATATTGGAACATACTGATAAAATCGCCTCTGATCCTTTTATATATATGTGGGTAGTTTTAATTTTATTAGTCTTTCGTCATAGCTGTGACTCTTAAGTGATGATACTCAATTGGTTGCTCGGCGCTGTACCTTCTTTAGTTCTTCTGCTAGTTTCCAATTGTGTGGAGACCACGTCCCTGTCATGTATAGAGTCAGAAACATGGCTTCGTCTATGTACGCTAAGGTCCTCTACATCATTCCTGCTATTTAGTTACCCTTCTTAGCAATGATCATGATGTGATGTTCAAATTAATCCTCACATATACTCCCAGATCTTTTTCACAGTTCGAGTATTAAAGTCTTACTAAATCATTGCCATCCAACATGTGGTACTGAAAAGCTGTTCGACTTCGGCCGATCCGCAAAACAGTACATTTTATGGGCTGGAATTTCAGCTTCCACCTCTAAGCCTACTCTTGTAATATGCTCCCGTCATTTTGGATTTATTTAGAGTTTTCAATCGTGTTCTACACGCTGGAATAACTTAGTATCTTTTGAAAATGGTATAACCTGGCATATCGTTTATGGAACTTGTGAATGGACCTAGGATCCAGGACATTCCTCTTTTGGTATACCGCTCTTCACTGTTCCACCAGCACGGACCTGTAGATAATCAATAACTCTGGATCGTCAATAGGAGTCGTTGGTGAGGCACAGAGTCAAATGCCCTTTGAAATTCGAGGTACACTGCATCCACTCCAATACTATTATCAAGAGACGTCGAACAATACTCAAGAATTATTAGCAATTGTGTGACGGGTGATCTTCCATTCATGAAACGGCATTGGTGCTTCGAGAACAATCTTGTGGTAGAACCCTTTCAATAGGTGATGTTTGAAAAATCTCTTTCGGTGGGCATGCAATTGTCCTGGTGAGTTCTTTCACGATTATGAGATGAATCCCGTCTAGACAAGGTGACTTGCTGATTTGTTTAGCTTCTCAATCTGTTCCTGATATCTTCTTCGGTCAAAATGATATTTTCAAGGGGTTCTGCAAAGTTATGACTCATTGCGTCTGGGATGCATGACAGGTCTTCATCTTCGAACACACCTGAGAAGAAGCAGTTTAGTACCTTGGCTGTTTCTGTTTCGCAAGTAGTGAGATCGTCATTATCTTTTGTCAAGTTAGAGGTTTGCGGCCGTGTCTTATTTTTCATGTTGACATATTTACTACTATTAGGTTACATATACGATTGGCTGCAATCCTTGAGTCATAATGTTTAACTGCCTTTCTAGTGGCCCACCTTTTCTGATTTCTAGCAAGGGAATATGCCATCTACTGTTCCGCTGTCTTTGCCTGTCGGTTCGGACATATCTTGTATTTATGCCTCGCTGTTCTAATGGTCCCTCGATTCAACCAGGCAGGTTTTGGTGAGTCTGACTGCACACATTTTTTTCAGGTACTACCTGGCTTATTGCATCTTGGAGTTTCTCGCGGAGGATTTACCATTTCTCTTCTGTGTTTATATTGTTTTTTTTGGAGTCACACGTCATTTAGTTATATATATTTTCATTTTAGGCTGTATTTTAAATAGGTTACTTCATTTGATAGTCTCGGTCACTTCTGCATAGCATTTCAATTTCATCTTTATCACAATATGGTCATCTTTATCTAGAGCAGAGCTTTCATTATTTAATCGATCATAGATTTTTTTATGTGAAGGCAAGCTGTAACATATTGGATTGCGGATTTTCTTTATGGCGCTCTGGAACGTTTATATGTCGTTACAAATAAGTTTCTTTGACAGCATCTACAAAATCTACTCCCAGGCGTGATGCACTGGTTTGCCCACTATCGTCATTCCAGCAAATCTATGGGTGCTTGGAATCCCTTACAATTGAGCATACCTTAGATAAGAGAATTTAGTTCAGTATAAATATGTGAACCCCATTAATAGCTGTTGTCATCACCTCTTATAATGCTCTCAGCAGTCATTCTTTACTGGGCATCACGATATGGTCATTTACTAACCGGGAGCAGATAGCTCCTTATAATGATTTCTATTCCTCTTCTACCCTCCCCATGAGCATTTGAGAAAGTTGTGAACCAATTAATACTTAGTTCTTGATTTGTTGTACTAAAATTTCTGGAATCGGTTTCCGTTACCATTATGACGTGCGGTTTCTCGAGAGCAGTACGTTCGTATATTTCATGTCGTTTGTTCATATCGCAATCTGCATTTGTGAATTACACTTGCAGGTGCTGGAATTGCTGGAGTTGGAGGTTTTGTTTTCCTTTACCATTTATATCGTGTTAGGTGCGGTTGCTGATGCAACTGTAATCAGCTTCCATCGAACATGTTTCAATATCATGCCAAGTGTCTCCGGGTAAATACATGTTGAGTTACACATGATGCTAGACTGCTGTGTACTGATACGTGTTATGTGATTTGGTTTGCACACACACACACACACACACACACACACACACACACACACACACACACACACACACACACACACACACACACACACACACACACACACACACACACACACACACACACACACACACACACACACACACACCACACACACACACGCATACACACACTCAAACATACACACACACACACACACACACACACATATATATATATATATATATATATATATAAAGATATATATATATATATATTTATATATTTATATATATGTATATATATACATATAAATATATATGTGTTTATATATATATATCTTATATATGTATATATATATATATATATCTATATATATATATATATATAAACATATATATATATATATATATATTTATCTACATGCACATTACTTCAACTAAGAGACTGCTTCTGAGACTCCAGATAAAAGACTTTGAAATTGTTTGTTCAAGTCATTGCAGCAACGTATATATTGCTTGAACAAGAAAATTACAACAAAACCTCGACTATTTTACCAAGTTGACACGCACAACCCTACCGTTTACATAAATGTACTACTCCCCTTAACCCAGACACATCTCTTAAATTTTGCGGCCGTCTCTCTTGCACCAACCACCGGAAGTCTGCACTTGACCTTCATCACTTGCGCGTGCAACTTCTTGCAGCTCTAACCATCATGGAACTTTGAACGAAAACCTGTTTCAGTCAGTCTTAAGCGTTAAAGCAGTGCTTAATTTAAAATGACAAAATCATAACATTCATTAACGGAAAAAAACCTTAAGTGCACCACCTCGCAAGAGCTTATATAAGGCGCCAACTTTCCGCCCGTCCAACAATATGCCGTGGCATATATATGCATCCATATTTCCTTCTCTCATCAAAGGTTGGCATTGTTGGTGTCATTCAATTAGCATACCCATTTTTCTTGCTTTCAAGATCTTCAGTGAATGGCTTCACATTACTCAGGCCAAGTTCTCGTTTCGTTCGATATAAAGCACCGTTAGGCTCATGCTTTCGTTGACGACCGGCTTCCCGGGCGGCCTTTACCCGTCGCTGCATTTGTTTCTATGAATCAATAATGAGCGCCAGCCCTCAGTTCCTCTCAGCAAACAGAAGTAGAAAGCAGTACACACCATTATGGTTTTGTACATCATAATATTCACTTTCCAGATGGTAGTAGTAAGTGTACCTTTAATGATACTTGTCATGCATTAGTTACATCATGCAATAGCCGAGTCAGTGTCTTTTAGCTCGATCAAGGCAGCTTAGTGATTAAACATTATGTTAGGTGCTTTAAGCAGACCCACATAAAGCCAATACAGCATGATTATGTGCGAGACTTTAGATCATGCATACATTTACTCCGATTAATGAGTTATGTCCGTAAAGTACCCCACGGACTGATACATACATATCTTTGACATTGAGTAGAGCATCCATGAATTAGAGTTCCTCAATTTGACGCCGTATTTCTCTGGGTATATTCAGTCGTCATCATTAATTGGATTATATTGCATTTCCTGAAGATATATTGTCAAGTAAGTTTTTATCCGCCTCGTAGCTGGTTAAGCTATGTTTTTCCCTAAAACTGAAGAGTTGTGCACTCAGGAGCTTGATGGGTTTTGACTGCTCCGTGAGTGTTTGTCACGAAGATTAAAAATATGTGCAACTAATATTCGGATGCATCATAAATGATTCATGTATTCATAAATCAGGTTAATTCCATAAGACCGCGCAATACTATGTGATATCATGTATGATATATGGTTAAGCCGTTGGTCACGAGATTCGTTAACACATTTTCCGCAGCATCTCGAGCATACGGATGGTTATCCGTGTACAGGACCACAACAGCACGATTTACAATGTATTAAGTCCAATAATCGGCAATACTATTACAGCTAATACACATGAGTGTATAATACCATCAACCCTGCCTGCACTTATATCATTATGATTCCATGATGGTTATGAACACTGTCCTCTCTGTGTTTTTTTTGTTTGATTGCCCGTCATTATTGTATTGAGCGGTCATCGGAATGGACATCGCCCAAAACACTTTATCGTTGGTGTGCACAATTTGAAAGCTCTAATTGTAAGCTTTAACGAAATTTTTAATATCGACATTGTTATCATGAAGTGGATACATTGACTTGTTGGTTTGGTGCCTGCTTTCCTTTAATTCAATCAAACGAGATGTGAATGCTGACGCCGTTGTTCTTATTGCTGAAGTACGGAATATGTCGATGATTGTGAATAACTCTGATCATCACAGACGACACTCTTGAATCGGAGCTAGACTAACGCTGGCTACCACTTAAAAACTACCTGTCTATAACAATTGTTGGTAAATAATTGCTCGCTTCTTTTGCTCAAAAACAACTTGCGAAGTGATAAGTGGGCGACAGATTATGGACGACTGATTGTGGTTCACCTTATTTAAAGGTCGTGTATGTTCTTGTTTGTATCTGCGCAGGCAATTTCCTTGAATAATTATTGTGGGACAGCTATGCTAAAGTTTGAGCTTGCAAACTGATGTCAGCCTCTTAGCAGACACAGATTTGAGGCTTCGGTTTTTTTATCAAAACGGTTGATAGTTGACGGCTACATAGTTTTCCGTTGAATAATGTGGAGTTTCGTTTTGAAATACGGCCCCAGATCTACACTTTACGCTGTAGTATATGCTGTGTCGAGTAACAGAGCTGAACCTTTAACGCAAGCTAAGGGTTTTTACTTAGCATCAGTGCAACTTGTCATAAGTTGCACGTGCCCTGCCTATATAACAAAATGTTAGATTAATAGCATCGAGCATCCTGGTCGAGGCAGCGTTATAATGAAAGAGCGACCGGTAAACCAAATCACGACAATGAAATAAGGAAAATTAACGACGCACAATTTAGACAGTTCACGAATAATGTGATTAGAAAATTGAGAAGCAAATACGAGTAATCGATTTGCACCTTAATAATGCCCAACATAAAAGAGGCTAAAAGCATTCCTGTACATAAGCGTGGTATATATATTTACATGTATATATGTATATATATACATATATATGCATATATATTATATATATATATATATATATATATATATATATATATATATATATATATATATATATATATATATATATATATATATATATATATATATATATATATATATATATATATATATATATATATATATATATATATATATATATATATATATATATATATATATATATATATATATGTTTATTTGCGTACATTAGGTTGAACGTAACGGAAATAAATAATTGTTTTGGGCAATGAGTTCGTAATCTGCAGTTGCGTCAAAACCATTTGTAGAAAATTTTCTTGTACATCTTATGTTTACAAAGTTACGCATGGGATTTGGCATAATGACTATGCCACTGAGACAAAACAAACCTTGCTGATCACCATATGACAACAGCAAGTTATCATGTATTTTTGCACGGCGTTTTCCAGGAACTTCATATTTTATTCCTCGCGTAATCAAGAACACGTCGTGTAAGAAAGTAGGATGTGCACTTAACGCAGCTTGATGGACCGACAAAATCACGTGCGCCAAAATTATTTCGACCCGAAATGAAGGAGATTATTTTCCGAAAAGTGTGATATGTATCATACTCAGCATCAACATATATTTTAGGTGCATAAAATAAGTTGTATATCAATGGGGATTACTTAGGTGGGAGGACATTCGTGCCTTATGTAACCGGTAAACGGGACGATGTGCTTTCACTGCTGTTGCAATTTGTATAAAGTTAACGATGCACCACGGGCTCGCCTTCACCGATGATTAACAATGGTGGCTTCAACACATGTTGAACGACTAATACTTTGAAGTCATAAATTCAACATTATTCGAATCCATAACATCAAATATCGCGTGCCTCATCGATTCGATATCAATGAATGATTCCCTGAGTATATCACATTAGCCTTTGGTACATCTTCGAATTGGGCTGGATGAATGGAAATCATGTGCAAGCATAAACAACAGTGAGGGGTGGTATTGCCATGCAAATTATCTACCTTCTGAAATCTATGAGAAATGCACATATATCCAAACACAGGTGATTTTTTGCAGCGCATCATATTGCTATTATCAACCGATTCACTGCGTTAAATAAAATATAGCCATAATAAGTAATACGTTAAAACCGTCGACGTACACCAATTGCGAAACCGCTTGCGATCCTTCCTAATTAATACATATAATTGCATGATATTGCTCGCGTCAACGCGACTGTGAGTCAGAAAGTTGGTATATATTTGTTGAGCTCTATGCACATGATATGCAGCATGTGGCAAAACCCTGTGTCATATGACTATTCAGGATCTCAGAGCAAAAGGTTGCAAATTGGCGTGATAAATGACAGTGTAGGTACATAGTGCAACCGCGGGCCGCACTGGGCATATCAAACAATTGTGCATCACTACCATATTTACAAAATGGTCATGTTGTGGTATTTGACCGGCTAAGCATGCAACTTGCTCTGCGATTTCTCGAGCATACGGTTTATGGAACCTAAATATCAATCGCTTCGAGTACATTTGACACCTGAGGAGAACTAATTCTTCCTTAATAATCAGATATATTACGGGGATGTGACACCACTGCCCCAAAATCGATACACAACACCACATCAACTACCAACTAGCAGCTTTATTACACTGGTATAGACCTGTATGCTTACCGACTGGTATTGAAAGCATTAACTAACCTTATTCAGTACTCAATTGCCGCCACAAAAGGAGTTCGTTTACTGCCATATCGCTTCGTCAAATTGCAATAAGATGTGCACTTTTGAGAGCACAAATGCAGGTTTGTTCCGGTTACGATATGCAAAAGCATATAAAGTGGATATATTACTTGTGTCATCTGATAAGTCAAAACCGCGGTCATAAGTTATATATCAAACGACGAGTGGCCGATTGTTAGATCTAACCAGGTTATTGCCAATGCCTATCAAATTCCCGTATAATCAGTTTGATAGCACGTGCATGCCGACAACAAAGTCGCATATAATTTTGCTGTCTATTGAGTGCGATACAATATATGTTGCGATAAATTTACTTATCATCTTGATGCATCACCAATGAAATGAAAGTTATTTATCATCACAAACAAAAATATCAGAAAACATAAGATTCTTAGCTTTGTCAATTGTGCATTCGATTGGTTTGCAGAAGAGGTCGTGAGTTCTCTAATTTGCTATGAGCTGATACACAAACTGTTGCATATGAATGTGCGAAATTGCGTCTTCAATTATCTCGTTGTATCATAACAACTGCAATGTTTGTATACTCGTCAACCGATCAGTATTATTTCCAAGCATCGTTACATGTCGATAAGGTTTTAGTTTTATGGGAAATACATTGGTTGAAGGTTTTAAAAAACCGTTTGCCTATCATCTTCTGTGGGATGTAAAGAAATCGCATGACTATAACACACCAAGCGAGTTTGTCTCCTTTCTCTTTATTTGACTAATAAATAAACAAATTAATCAATTAATATCTGCTGCACGTACACTCCTGAGCGGACGTATATGAATCGAGCCCACAGTTAAGGGTAATCCATGCGTTCAAAGCCATTGGCATTACGTCTTATAAATTTCGTTCTATCAGGAAATCAGGCACTTAACTTACGGCTAATAATCAATACAG
Organism: Urechis unicinctus; assembly: GCA_034190875.2. NCBI lineage: Eukaryota > Metazoa > Annelida > Polychaeta > Xenopneusta > Urechidae > Urechis > Urechis unicinctus. The sequence goes on along the minus strand of CM067354.1, from coordinate 26,150,312 downwards.
CCATTAGCAAACAACTATGTTATTTTATGCATAGCCTCAGGCGTCGGCTAAGCAAATTGAATCATCCAACATGATACGGCGCGATGAAAAGTGTGTAAAGGCAAATGATATGAATTATTTTGTTTCTCCACATATGATTTCTTCCGATTTGCATGCACATCAATGGTGTTACTGGTAAATGTCTATCAGTTCGAAATTATTACGCTAATTGTTGAATTATGACCGTGCGTAGTTATGTAGCCATGTATTTTTAAATGCAAAGCTGCATTACCTTTTACAATTGCCTAATAGCCTCTGTTACATTTGATGAATGTATTTCACGGCCCTTTCCACAAGAGAAATATCGACTTTATGATATTGTGATCAAGCAAGCAGCGAATGTACAATTGGTAATTTTAGATATTTTATGCCAGGATTACCTTAATATGTTTGCCACCCGAGTAAACAAAACAAAAGGTGATGGCTAAAAAGCATTGGAGACGACATTTCCATTTGATCTCACATTGCATATTCAGTTTTGCAAATATGTCGATGACTCACGTTTTTTCACTGCTTTCGTGCGATATGATAATGCTGCGCTTCTGGAGAGCGGGTTGGATGATAGCGTTCAAATGGTTTAAAGCCATCAATAGATGATGTTGTTTGCCTCGGACTTATAGTCGAGAACAGTACCATATTTTATGTCAAATTTAAGCGCCGATCGATTTGATGCAAATCTGCGATTCGGGGCTGGTTGGTACATTCCGAGCAGGTGACAGACATTAACTGGCACAAAATGTCTGATGTTAATTGCCATCGATGACAACCGCAAGCGATTTAAACAAAATAGTCAAGGTGCATTGTTTATTTGATCACAATCTTTGCCAATCGTTGCCGCTTGTTATGATTGGAACACACAGGTGTTTTAGACTAAATGTTAATAACAAGTCACGGCGTTTACCTTAAAGTCAAGTGGTGTTGTGTTGCCATGGATAATCAAGTCACAATTGTTTGGGGAAAACTAAGCTACGATAAACGCATTTTCACAAACCTCAGCATTCACAGAGGCCACTATTGTACCGCTGACACAACAATTGTTTTGTCTTATGATCGCAAGTTTATTTCATGCGCAGTGAATGTTTATATAAAAGGTCAAATTTAACTGTTGAAAACAATTAAGGGGGTGTGCAATCATATATTTGAAAGGAGAATATAATTTGCTATAGAGCGAATTTCGTTTTCAGATTAGTTGTTTGTGTTGCTCCAGTACGCATGCCAAAACGTCATAATTACACCTATCAAATTGAAGCAGCAATAAACACGCACTGTAGATACCCCGTGATATCTCAGTGCACGGAATGAACTCGGAAACAGCGAGCGATTCAGCAAAACGTGACGATGATTGACCATTTGGTAAATGGATATGATTATGTAGACCTCAAATTAGATCAAGAGTAGAACTTATATCTGCGCCATTTAAACATCAAACAAACATTTAGCTCGACAAATTACTGGCAAATTGGCGGGCGAGCACTGACGGTAAGAAGCTTAAACATATGATAGTATTTGGCAACAAACAACATTTCCATGCAACGTAACCGGAGTGTTAAGCTAGGCTCGTAACAGCGACGGAACAAATAATCAATATTAAACGAACTTATAGTGTCATATAAGCATGAAATAGTGCAGGTCCTTTTATTCCAACAGAACAGTTACACAGACTTTGATAAGACAGTATATTGTGTTCGGACATAATTTAGCATGAACATTACCAGCGAGTGTGACGAATGGAGGCCAACTCAAAGCAGTCGTTTTGGCCCAGTTAAAACACCATATTGACTGGAATTGCTCTGTGACATCACGTAGCGCAAGGCCATTTGTGTTTAAATTGCGTTACTCCATTGGCTGTTGATTTGATTCCTTTTGAACTTTTGAGGCCATCATAAGTTATGTCATTTATGCATAATTTATGTTCACTGTCAATGTAAATACTCGTTTGCACGATGCAATTGTTCAATAGTACTCTTCCTGTCCATGTCATGTTGTTAAATCCAAACCTTGTTATATTTTGTCCTACATCACTCCCACAGATACATAGTACATGTCTGGAGCGGTTAAAGCAACAATTATTCGTCATAATTGTGAATAATACTTGTTGTCAGTGTCAGCGTGAGTCAAAACATCAACTGTCGGAATCATACGACTGCTTCCAAAATTCATTATTATGGTTTACTGCATTGGTTAACCCTCCGAATCAACCAACATCATACTAACGTAATTAGTCGGCTTGTAGGAATTAAGCATTTGCAGTCGTGTTATAATTCGTATGCTCAGTCTTAATTTGCTAGATACATTACTTAAAATGTCGGTCAGCGCAAAATCCGTATCTTACTTGCGCGACGATTGACGCGCCGAGGCCGCTATGAAAACAGTCCAACTCACTTTAGTATCGCTGTATGGCTATATTCCGGGTTTTATGCAAAATATCACAGCTGTCTTTTTTGACCGCTGAAGGATTAACTTACCGAGTTAGCTGGTCCCTAAGGATATGTTGCTGCATGTTGTCGCTGCACTTTAGGTTTGCCTTTACTACATTATACATACTGACTGAGCACAAGCCTGATTACATCAACAGAGCATTTGTATTCAGCGGCAGGGTTTGTTTGCTTATTCAGGCTCACGGTCTGGCGTTACAAATTACCTCACTTACTTACTGTGAAGTTGAAGCAGTTACACACATGTCAGCGCATTATCCTCAATATTCCGAGATGCACAATTCGTTTTCCGCAGCGCATTCTACCTCGCTGAGAACCTTGAAAAGATAAATAAAAGTTTAGCGAAACATCTATTCACATTGTGGAATCTTCATATTGAATTGCCATGAACCGCTGCTATAACTACCCTATGCCTTGTTGCCAGGATAGTACATTGTATGACCATGGTGTCCGTTTGTATGCGTCTCTGGCCTAAATAAATTGATAATCACTTCAAAGCAGTGCAGAGCATATAACTTCAAAGCAGTACCTTTTCACCAGTAAAATCACTTTATTGGTTCGATTTTTAAAACATTGCTATCACCAGGGCGAATTGCTTTTCGCAAACGGTTAATTGCTTGAATGATTTACCCGACGTCATCCTCAACGGGTAAATCACTTCAACGCCATGCCTTTGTTAAAGATATATAGCGTGTATAGCACTCTCCGCTTCTACGGGTACACGAGGGCAACAACGTGCCTGATTATGTAGTTGAATAACTCGTTTTGATTCTATACCTACTTCCTGTGGTAAACCTGACCAGCAGCAACCCTGTTTCAACGGAAAATCATTTTCAATCTAAGCCTGCTTAAACAGTCCATGCATTCGAAGATTTATTCACTTTGAAAATTGTTCAAGGGCTTCAAACACACTGTACATTTGCCTTACGGATGATAGCCAAACGAACACGTATTGATTTTAGACGATTAGTTTAGGTTGCCCGTGAATGTATTACAGTTTTATCTTGTATTATTAGAACACAATAGAATATAATAAGGTGACAGTCTTTTTCTGTGCCATCTGCAAGCTTAGGCCTCTGTCATGTGACATCTTTCTCAGCAGTTGATATATTTACACTTACCTTAGGCCTTCGAATTAAGCAAAATTGTAAGATTTTAGGAAAACATCTTTGCAAAAGGCTTTACATGAATTAGGTTAAACCTTGCTTAACAGTTTTAAGCAAACCACTTATTGTGATTAAACATGATAGGCAGGCTGTACGGTGGTAGTGGTACAGGTGCTATCCGCTGCATTCATACCGATGTTATTTGGAAGAAGTACTATGACTAATGAAGTTAATGATAACCAAGGATGTGTGGCAGTCCCGCATCAATGAACGACGGTGCTGCCATATACCCTAGCGCAGTAACTATGAGAATTAATGTATGGCATACTGGTGCTTATTATTTGTATTACAAATGTGACGTGCATTTGCGCGGGAACAAGATTATCAGTTACTGCATGAGAGGTTAAAAACTACACAACATTCAACAAATGATACTGGCATGCAATTCGCAATCATTTATAAGCTCTGACCTAACTGATTTGATTATTAATCATTTGTAAGACAAACAATTCACGTCAGCGCTCTGATATTCATAAAGCACTTTTTTCTTCATCAACACATCACTACAAGAGGCTTCTGTATCTTTTATGAGCCAAACGGTTGTACAGTACATATCTACTTATTTATGACGCCTCGACCAGAAAGCCAGTATGCAAAGAGGATGTTTCTCAAGGAAAGTATATGGTTTAGCAATTGAATCGATCGTACGTCTCAGAAAGCGTTGGTGTGAAGTGAACGTTTTCTCCGCAAAATTAAATGAGTTACATTCCAGAAAACATCCCACGAAATGAAGTGTTTCTTGGCATCTTAGTTCGACGCATAAAAATGTACAGCTTGATGATTTCACAGCGTTATATTAGTTTTCGTTATTTAATTCACATATTTCGCGCTTAACAATCCACCCCACCGCTGCTGCGTTTGAAATAAATTAACAAGCAGGTTTGAATATATTTTGCCAAGTGTGTTGTATTTGATATGCTTTTATTACCTCTGCCTTTGACTGCTGACCATTAGACCTCCTCTTCAGTTATAGTTGTTAGGTACAGCATAATCACCAACTATGGTGTTACTACATAAAACATAATTGATTTGCATTTCAATGCATGGACACATCGTTCACTGAGCGTTAATAAAAAGAGGATAATACTAATCACCATGACATTTCCGGACTGTCATCCAATTATTGATTGAAAGTAACACGCTGGCAAAAGTTGTTCCCGGAAAAAAACTACATTTTATAGCACCACACTAAATATGTTGCATTCTCTACGCCTGATTTGTCACCGATACAATGACAGCTATTTAGCCAAAAAGGAAACCCGTAAGATCATGAGGCAGCCAAACATCCATGTTCTCCATCAGATGATGACATACATCTTTGCAGATTTTGTTTTGTTTGTTGCATCTACAAGCTACAGCTTCATCTGAACATTACACACACACACACACACACACACACACACACACACACACACACACACACACACACACACACACACACACACACACACACACACACACACATATATATATATATATATATATATATATATATATGTTTATATCCGTATATATATATATATATATATATAATAATATATATATATATATATATATATATAAATATATATGTATATGTACATATATATATATATATATGTGTGTGTATGTGTATATGTGTGTTTGTGTGTGTGTGTGTGTGTGCGTGTGTGTGTGTATTTAAACTAAATACCACATCTGGTTAGAAAGCATCCACGTATTAAGCATGCATACATTGTTATGTTAGAGTGTCATATTCCGGGTTCCTCTGTCTTACATGAAGTAATCATCGACGACTAAGTGCTCTTAATTCTGATCTCTATCTTAGTCCGCCATTAACGTAAAGTTTGTGGTGCTTGAGGGAATTCAACAATTTCAGAATTTTCGATGGCTCCATCACGCAGAATCAGGATTGATATCGTGGAGAGGGAATCATTGTTCCGTGCTTGCAGGTCTAGTTATCCGGCACAGTAGGGAGGAATAAATATCCAATTCAAGCGAAAATTGTGGATGCAAGTTGTTGTCTTCAATAGGGGATGCATTATACCAGATTATTTACCTACATTAATTTAATAGTTTAAAGATGAATTGGCCTTTCTTATCGAAGCTTGTAATTTTTAAACATACCAACGAAGTGTCATCACATTACGTATGTAACCAACATGAAAACAGCAGTGCATGGAAAGTGTATGATAGACAAATTGATATATCTTTTGTGCTGAAAGTGGCGAGCAGAACTCAACGAGAATCGAACGCATGCAAGCATAATGTAGATACTAGCGCGTGGTCTGTATGCTATTATATAACACTTGTACTTGTACAATGGACGATGAAGACGCATGATAGGTCATGGTCATGACATCCAGTCAACCCCGGCTGACTTCCTGTTCTTGATAGCGGCATTCATATATATTTACTTTTAAAATCGCGTTGCTTTGTGGCGCGTATAAATCACAATCAGTTATCTAAGTTACACGCATATCATGATCTATACTCACTTGGGTGGTGACTAACAAGCATCAGTGGAATGGTTACGGCATTTTTTACGGCATACCAAAAAGAAACTCCCCCTCAATCTGTCTACGTACCTAACATCAATACATGTATAAACAGCAGTGCATGGAAAGTGTCTCCTAGACATTTCTATATATACCCTGACGTACTGAAAGACTAAATAGCAGAACTGAAAACGCATGCAAGCATAATGTCGATACTCAATGCGGTCGTGGTCTGTATTTCTAATCTATCATATAACACTTGTACTTGTACATATAGATGACGATGAAGACGCATCTATCTAGGTATCTATCTATCTATCTATCTATCTATCTATCTATCTATCTATCTATGATCTATCTATCTATCTATCAGCTATCTCTCTATCTATCTAGCTATCTATCTATCTATCTATCTATCTATCTATCTATCTATCTATCTATCTATCTATCTATCTATCTATCTATCTATCTATCTATCTATCTATCTATCTATCTATCTATCTATCTATCTATCTATCTATCTATCTATCTTATCTATCTCTCTATATCTATCTATCTATCTATCTATCTATCTATCTATCTATCTATCTAGGTATCTATCTATCTATCTATCTCTATCTATCTATCTATCTATCTATCTATCTATCTATCTATCTATCTATCTATCTATCTATCTATCTATCTATCTATCTATCTATCTATCTATCTATCTATCTATCTATCTATCTATCTATCTATCTATCTATCTATCTATCTATCTATCTATCTATCTATCTATCTATCTATCTATCTATCTATCTATCTATCTATCTATCTATCTATCTATCTATCTATCTATCTATCTATCTATCTATCTATCTATCTATCTATCTATCAAGATCTATCTATCTATCTATCTATCTATCTATCTATCTATCTATCTATCTATCTATCTATCTATCTATCTATCTATCTATCTATCTATCTATCTATCTATCTATCTATCTATCTATCTATCTATCTATCTATCTATCTATCTATCTATCTATCTATCTATCTATCTATCTATCTATCTATCTATCTATCTATCTATCTATCTCTATCTATCTATCTATCTATCTATCTATCTATCTATCTATCTATCTATCTATCTATCTATCTATCTATCTATCTATCTATCTATCTATCTATCTATCTATCTATCTATCTATCTATCTATCTATCTAGCTCTATCTATCTCTATCTATCTATCTATCTATCTCTATCTATCTATCTATCTATCTATCTATCTATCTATCTATCTATCTATCTATCTCTATCTATCTCTATCTATCTATCTATCTATATCTATATCTATCTATCTATCTATCTATCTATCTATCTATCTATCTATCTATCTATCTATATCTATCTATATCTATCTATCTATCTATCTATCTATCTATCTATCTATCTATCTATCTATATCATCTATCTATCTATCTATCTATCTATCTATCTATCATCTATCTATCTATCTATCTATCTATACATCTATCGATCGATCGATCGATCGATCGATCGATCTATATATAAGTCTCTCTATCTGCCCATCGGAGAAAATCATATTGGTATCATAAATGTTTGCACATCGGTGAACATAGAAATTAGCTGCTTTCTTACCCTTTACCCAGCCGTCCTAGTATAAAGTGAAAACAGAGCAGCATCTAGGCACCGAGTTAATGTTACTGGAAGTAGTCGAGGTTCACTAGTCTCTCTCATTATATTGCGGTTGTTTCTGAGAATGATCGTTTTAGCGGTGAGTTACAGTGAAGCATAACTGCCAAAATGGACCACTTTGGCATGATGATATATCTTAATGAATAAAAAGCAACTGCATCGTTCGGTGCATAGCGCATCGCATATGTTATTGATATTATTGGAACTGCGATATCAGGTTTCAGATATCAGGTTAAATATCTTCCGAACATGACAGGAACATATAATAGAATCGGAACGTATATTGTTTGCACCCGTAGCGGTGAATGATCACAACGCCTTAGCTGAAGTGGTCATCTTTATTGAAACTAGTGGGAACATCACATTGTATGTATATACCCTCCGGATCATGCATATCGATGGCGATGGCATTTGCTTGGCACTCTACAATGAGAACAATACCGAGATGACTATTTTGTGGCACCTTTCAAGCCGTAGTATTATAGCCTCAGATTGATTGGTACATTGAAAGATAGTCTTAACTTAAGTCGAAATAGTCAATACTATTTGTTGTACGTCCACTGCTTTCAGTTTGCCTCGGGCAGAATTGCATTAACCAGGCATTTGTTACATCATAATAATAATTTATTTTATAAGGTGATACTTGCAAACAATCGTCAAAAAGAAATGTTTTTTATAATCTAAGACGCACAGGAGCGTGTGTCAAGAAGAAAATGAAATGTTTAAGTGACAGAACAACGCATTATTTGTATAGAGTGCAATATGTTGAGATCAATAGTTAGTGTAACAATCATGATATTGTCTGGAGCACAACACGTGAATGAGCGAAGCCATACATAAATGGTAAATACATACATGTGGCGGTAATAAGACTGGATAATATGCATTATTAGGACATATATCACTGTAAAATTTATAAAAGGTAAATAGATAATCTACAGTAATTGGTATAATCAATGTTTATGCCTAGAGAACAATGTTTGTCCATGTATATGGGACCAAGTGGCGCAGTAAAAGCTGTCACAGTGAGAGTGTACGATCTAGGTAAATTGTGTAAGTGCAAAAAAGCAAGCATACAGCATCAATGCAGCATTCTACTTAACAAAAAGACGCGTTCTACAAGATTAGTCAGTATCGTTCTTGTTTTTGGCGTTGTATTTCCAAGTGAATATAAAAAAATCGGAGTCAACTGTGTTAACCCATGAGAGAACAAACATGCAGCTGACCATGATGGAAACGCAAATTATGTTTATGCATCCCCTTTCTGTTTGTGTGAGCACAGCCCGCTTCCTAGCTATCATTAGTTTGTTCGCGATTGGAGTGCCTTCCATAATGTGAGAACAAAGTTGGTAGTTAAAGTCGCCAAGACAATGTTAATCCTGACTCATACATCCTATTGTTTGATATGATCCCATTACCCACGGAATCGATAGTGACATACGCAAGCGATATCTGCTTATGTGTCATTTTGATACTATTTGTGCCATTCAATAGATTAATGATTGTCATTATTATGTAACACTGAATGATTGCCGCTACACCGTGGCGATATCGCGGAAGTTATATCTGAAGCCCACAACCAATTTGAAGATGTAGCTCAATGATATATGGCTGCGTTGTTTCACGCATGGATACACCAAATTAAATGAAATCTGATTATAAATTGACTTAATGTTTTCTCTTGAACACTTAAATAACTCTCATCTACAATGTGCTTCCAAAACAGTTAATTGCAACCAGGTGCCAAATAGTTGCAGATATCCAAAAATTTAAATTGTATTTTTATCGCTCTGTGTAAAGAATCGCATTAGAGCTACCTTGATGGCATGCTGGTCGTACTTACATTGGAGTATGGAGGTGTGTTTCTGTAATAGGATGACAGGAGCAGCATCATACGCTACACCAACTCATCCGTATCACTCATGGTAACAAAGCAAACTGGTTCCAAGATACCGGGTACGTTGCAACATACCGACACTGACAAGAGAAAATGACGAGCCTCCAATTTCAACATGTCCGAGTCGGACGGTAGGTCTAAACTATAAAAAAACACTCGAAGTGGCTGTAGCCTGTACGTTAATCCTACCATCACGTAGTGCCTCGAAAATGTAGGGTGGTGTAGAGAAGACCCCGCCCGGAAACCTGTAAATGGTGTCCGCAATACATGTGGCTTGGTGCCGATGCAACATACCTACATGCTCTCGCAGTTAACCATATATGGTGCAACCACAAGACTTGCAATAGCGATCCCGGTTCTGTAAACAACCAAAATGGGCTTCATGGAGCTGTAGGTACATCGTTTTGGAATTGTGGGGGACCACCTCAAAATTAAGGCAACAGGATTCACAGGATTCAGTTACGAATTACTCTTTAATTGATTTATTCTTCACTAAAACAATTTATATTTGATCTTACTTGTTCTTCACTGCATTGGTTAACAAAAAGGTTTGCATTGAAACGCTCTTTAACTTTTTCGAGATCATCCTCAAGTGAGAAAAGCCCCTTGAATGAGCCGCATTTCCATCGTCACGGAATCTTTAAGCGGGACCCCACGCTCCAAAGCCAAGCAACGAAACACACACAACCTGTTGGTGTAAGGTCTGCCGGAGTTCTAATCCGCGAGAATAGTCATAACAGACTTGTTGTTCAAGCCTTAGTGGGGCGGGAGTTCGGTCTAAAGGTCAGGCAAGATACTTTAATGACCACCCACTTTGAATTCGGGGTGCTGCTCGAATACCCATTGCAGACACATCACCCTGTTCGATAACCCTCTCAAAAGCTTCTACATCACATGCATTTCTCACACTAAGAAGTGCAGATAGCGCCCAGGCATTATTGATTGACGAAGCCTAGTTCACCGTCCTCATTGCAACTCGATATATACCTGTGGCTTGCGTTCATTTTGATGGCCACTTGCTGAATATTGACGATGACCTATATGAGCCTTTGCATTGGAGTTCAGAAATGGAAATTGTAAACATCCTGCAATGTTTGTGTACGGACGTTAGTTCGTAATTATTGCGGTGTATGCGTTCGAGTTGCACTATCCTAGTTGACAGAGCATATGAATGTATACGCAGAATACATCGCCAAGGATACAAAACATTATAAACGTTTCTGTATTGCTGGGCAGCAGCTAATTAGTGCGAGTTATATCCTAGGATTGGACCAATCAGAATGTGTTCATTCGTCTCATATCAGGACTGTAAGAAAGCCACCACGCGTGTTGTGGACTATCTCGACTAAATCAGTGACTTCAATAGATTTTTTCGTGATTGTTTTCAAAATTGGCGTTAGAAAATTATGATTTTGTTAATCGGGCTCAGTCGTTCGTTGTTTTTGTGCTGGTATTCTGCAAACTCGGTTGAAGAAGCGTTGACAAAAGGGCTGCAACTACACTCAGACCTAGAACTTCAGAATTGGACAACTGTGGAAAGCATGCATCAGGTCTATGTTAACTTTTTTTGTTTTACGATTTCGTTTACCCTTTTACTTATGCTGATTGCAATGTGAAATGCTAATGTTGTGTTCCTTCAGAATAGGATTTCCGTGTTAATGGCAGACGCGAAGTATAGTCATACTTTGCCCTACGTGACGTCTGTGTAGACGTCGGTGCAGGGCTATGTCATACGTGAGCAACTCTATGGGGGAGATTTATAAGGGGGAAGAATAGTATGAGAATAAACCTAAACTGGTGCAATGAATGTTTGTGTTTGGGCGCATGCTGGCATTATGTTGAGTGCCAGAGAGAGGACAAACAGTGATCAGTAAAGCTGAAGCCAGTAGGATTGTGGCTGATGAACGGACTGGATTGATAAAAATGTCGATCCAATAAACGAAAAAGCTGTAGCAAAATAATGAGTATTAACAATTTCTTAGAAAATCGGAAAGCAACAAGACGAAATCCAAGACTGACATACGGTACACAAAGCTAGTTTGTTTAATGACAGAATGACAACAAATGTTGATTATGTCCGTGCAAAAAGTAAACTCATCCGGATGAACTAGAAGTGAAAACAAAGATAACTATGATTTCTATTATGATAATGGACGTGGAATATACAGGGCGATCTGTACATCGTAAATAGACAAAACAGAAGAAACGAATTGAGAAGCGCGCTTTATCCGACGACAGTAAGAGTGCTGAATCAGGTCAGATGGAGCATAGTAGAATTCAGTATATATAGGCGATATTGAAGATTCGGCTGTGGATCTTAATTACCAGGAACCAGTTCGACGCCGTTTACTTCTCCGGAAAGTGACATAAAACTACAATAGACACCTACAGCGGTATCTATCGGAATTTCTACATGTAAAAATCGTAGCAGTAAAGACAACTTTCAATGTAGTTTTGGATGGGGATGATGAGGTTGTCGAAAGAAGTGCTGATGCGTTGCCGGAAGCTGGAATGGAATTCGGTATGAAACGTCGAGGTATGAATACAGATCTGACATATGTATTACCAAGCAGGCGAAGTATCCATAGGTACCTAGACGATACATCATTACTCAACTTTGAATATGTTGCAAGACATATAATAAACAGGGGATGGTGATGTGGTTTGTTTTGGTTTTGCAGGAGGAAAGCATATGAAATAACTATCATGTTACGAGTAACATGTAAAAAGATCTGTGATGCAATGACGCGGGATTCTATTGAGGAGTTAGATGAGAAACAACTGCTGGCTGAGATAGGTTACTTGAGTGTCACTGTGGCACCAGGCATCCGTCAACTGAGAAGAGTTAAAACTGCTGATGAAAGGAATGAATGGAGAGATTTGCCCGCGAATAGTTTAGGATCTACGGTAATAAATGCGCTGAAGCATGATGCATGTGTTGATTGACACTCTGCATACTGCAATGTGTGCACCAGGAGTAAAGTTAGTTTTTTGTCGGCCATATGCACTTAGTAGATTAGCCAACCCCTATCTCTACCACTAACGTAAGAACACCAATAGAGATGCTGAAAACGAGCTATGGCATTCAGGCGTGTGGGTGTTACTCTTCTTCTATTGTTTTCTTTCTGATACACTTCTGTGATTCAAAACCAAAATGACGACCAAATGGCTCATTTATTGCAAGTTACCGTATTGTATGTTTTGCGCAATCGTTCGTTCTTAACCTTTAGAGGAATGCCTTGTTACAAAGTTGATCATGATACAGAACGTTAGTGGTATCAAACAATAACGGAAGCATCAACACATTTTAAAAGCACCATAGATTATCATCTTACTTATGAAGCGATATGTATTGTATTAACAAAAAAACACCAACTAATACGATTGGCCAAATCCTATTTTGCAGAATACGATTCAGGTAATGCGGTACCATCATTTGCTTTCCATGTAGAATACGATTCAGGTAATGCGGTACCATCATTTGCTTTCCATGTAGAATACGATTCAGGTAATGCAGTACCATCATTTGCTTTCCATGACGATGGGCCAGTGATCGCTGACGGCTCTAGCCTGCAAGACATTGAAAATGATTAGACCAATATAGCATAGCTCGCTCCCATAACGGCATTAAGTATGCAGAACAAGAAAACAGTATGCTCTCACCTGAGCATACGTTAAGTTATAGGCTGTGCGGAAGTTGAAAGGCGCTGCTGAGTTAGAAATGTAGGTGGTCCTTAGTGCACCGGTCAATACGAACCTGAACGTATGTATTTGACTTTATCATATGTTGCCGATATTCATTGCATGCGGCCTACAGAGTTGCCAAGGTGTTCATATTCCCGCATTCACGACCGTTTGATAAAAAAAAATCGGCATTTATACAATTCAATCAAATGATATACTATCGCTTCAATGTGTTTGGCTTCATAGGTCATAGCCTTACCGGTCATATGCACAGGTAGTAGGCGCCACTGAGGTGTCTGCATCATCATAGATCACCCATGTGAAGGTACCAGTCTGAGTGCGCAAGCGAATATTCGGCCAATCATAAGTGCGAACGTAGCTGCAATCTGCGTTGAAATCCCCGCCAATAATATATCCCTGCACGGCCTGGAGGCCAATTAGTATGTACGAGTACATTTGGAGAGGAAGTTGATGAAGTTGATGACGACGATGGTGGTGATTTCAATTGTGATAATAAAGATATTGATGATGAAGATGACAAAGATCATGATTATGATAATGAAGATAATGATGATTATACTTTAACATCACTAGCTATGGCGGTTGTGCGAAACATACATTGTTTAAGTTACCTGCCAGCCTGTCCAGACCACTGATGTCATGTAGTTGTATACGTCTGCCAAGTGGTCAATTTCAGCCACTGCTGCCGTTGGTTTCGTGTGGATGCCCATGTATCCAAAATCACTCAGGTCTAAATAGCATAAATTATATATTGATTACAGGTAAAGTTAGCGCCGATCGCAAAGTCGCCCCATGTTTCTAGAACTCACCATATCCATTAGCTTTGAAATGGACAATGAAAGGTGGACGCTCGAACCAGTTGTCTCCCTGGCGGTCTTCCGGCCATTGGTAGGTTTTCAAAAGTACAAACTTGGAGGCTCTGATGCAATGAATTACCAGTTAGAATATGTTGGTTGGCAAATGAATGAGCATGATTGACGATTAGGTTTGCTTAATAGCTACTAATATAATCATGTAACTTTGGGTTGGGTTATTCCCAATAAATCAGGTTAAGTTAAACAACATTCAACAAGTTATCTACCTATAAAAGTATGCGTATTGCTCTTTGTAGTTGCTTCTTCCAAGTCGATCGCTGATTACCATCGAGAAATGATCGCCTGTAGTCGCAGCACTGCAATCATCGGTACACTCTTGGTCGACACAAACTCGAAGACAATAACGGTCAACAATAACTCAAGGCGAATCCGCGGACCTCGGCTTTGCTAGTATACATATTAACTCAAACAAGAGGTATATAGGTGAAAACCTTGGTATATTGCTATTTCCCTCAATCGATACGCTAGTTTATATCTTAATCATAATTTAATCAATTCATTTACTATCCTATTGAGACAGTAAGTTATTTTTTAGCCGAACTTGAGTTCTTCAAGAAGTTCTTCAATGGCCAATCCTGTTCGATCTCGGATTTCTTGGATCAGGGTGACATCAAAATTCATAAGTATCTGCGACAACAAGACAATTCCTGTTGACAATCTTATACTGTTTTTTTTTCATTGACATCGAATGCTAATTGGTTCAATTCTTCTTACTGCTCGATTGTAATTGATTATCATTATGGTACATAATTAGAACATTTAATTTTTACGACGTGATATATTTATAACCGTTCCCCTTTCTTAATTTTATATTTCTTCGGCACTATTTTTGATGTTTGACCTATTTTGAGATAACCTCACGCTCAAAACCTAGTTATTACCTTCACCAGATCTTCAACAACTTCATGCTTGTTCATCTTTGATATACCAAATGATTTAATGTTAAAAGCACATATTTTGATCGAGTTGAGATTGAAACTCTGCGTTGGAGGTACGAACACATCTCGGATCCTTTCGCGTTCGTCTATCGGAAGGCAGTTGCCAAATGCCGCCACGAGTGTAAGAAGCAGTATAAAGTTCATGATGCCGATGGTCGATAACCTGTTAACAAACTGTTAACCTTAGTGATCGTTATTTTCAACGCGCTATATATGTAGAACCCCGATAATGCCGTATCGGTTTTACGACGATATTCTTTGTGATAATTGCCGTGATCATCGCCATTCATTCGCAAACACAACGTCTCATCTATGTTCGTTGAATCGGTCAATCGCAACAATTTTTATCACCGAACAAAACTTCGTTTAACAATGTAATTTAAAAGCGTTATCATTGAACAAGCAGTAAATGCACAAATAGAATATCCCTACCTGCTTCGCTACGAGTGAATCGTATATGTTTTCACTGCTACCCTGAATTTACTTACTAGCCACCCAAGGTAGTGTGAAAGCGTGTGTAATTCCCACACCATTTTCGACGGGATCCATTATGTGGAGAAATACTATACCAGCGATCCCCTTGTACGTTCCAATCACTTCTGAGGCGAAGCGTCATTGAAATCAGATGCACCCGGACACATTGGTCATGCGAGCTTTGTGGGAAGGTTGGTTCGTATGTACTTGTGTATTTATTGCACAACGCTCTATATTCTATTTAAGGTTGTGTTAACAGCCGGGTACGAATACTTGAAGTCGGGACGCGGTATGCAAGTGTGGTTCACTAAAGTGATTAATCCATTGAATATGTAGGTAAATGGTTTCACCTCAGGTAACACACTTCGGATTGTTTTTTCGCGCGTTCACTGGAAACCAGTGTTGAAGTAAATGTAACAGCGATCGGTTACCATAGTAGGCCATGAGCAGGATAATTGCATACAAAATTTCCTGATTTAACCACAATGATTCCTTATAAATGTTATAATCTCAGCTAATCACTATATGATTTGCTTGTCGGCCATGTAAAGAACCCTCCCCCACCCCACTTCCGCTGTCCCACTTCCTTGGTGGAGTGCATTAAAAACCACACCATACGATCGTTCCGCTTGGGGCACAGGCACCGAAGTCAGTTTAACTCGTTGGAGGTCAAGGTTAACAAACATGTGGAGAAATACTATACCAGCGATCCCCTTGTACGTTCCAATCACTTCTGAGGCGAAGCGTCATTGAAAT
The DNA here is from genome assembly GCA_034190875.2 of Urechis unicinctus. NCBI lineage: Eukaryota > Metazoa > Annelida > Polychaeta > Xenopneusta > Urechidae > Urechis > Urechis unicinctus. Next base: position 26,133,852 of record CM067354.1, on the reverse strand, counting down.
CAGATGCACCCGGACACATTGGTCATGCGAGCTTTGTGGGAAGGTTGGTTCGTATGTACTTGTGTATTTATTGCACAACGCTCTATATTCTATTTAAGGTTGTGTTAACAGCCGGGTACGAATACTTGAAGTCGGGACGCGGTATGCAAGTGTGGTTCACTAAAGTGATTAATCCATTGAATATGTAGGTAAATGGTTTCACCTCAGGTAACACACTTCGGATTGTTTTTTTCGCGCGTTCACTGGAAACCAGTGTTGAAGTAAATGTAACAGCGATCGGTTACCATAGTAGGCCATGAGCAGGATAATTGCATACAAAATTTCCTGATTTAACCACAATGATTCCTTATAAATGTTATAATCTCAGCTAATCACTATATGATTTGCTTGTCGGCCATGTTAAGACCCCTCCCCCACCCCACTTCCGCTGTCCCACTTCCTTGGTGGAGTGCATTAAAAACCACACCATACGATCGTTCCGCTTGGGGCACAGGCACCGAAGTCAGTTTAACTCATTGGAGGTCAAGGTTAACAAACATCTTGGTTGTGCGCGTTAATAACACATTCGATTTAAGAAAATGATTTCGAAAATATATTGAACATTGCGATCTGTATTACGAGACAAACAAATTCCAATTCAA
>CM067354.1:26098211-26128211 GCA_034190875.2 Urechis unicinctus | reverse complement strand
AAAGTGATTGAAAAATTGCACCTGCTACATTCGATGCATATCTTTCATGGCGCTACCGTTTGTTTAAGACAAATACCGACCCTTAGACATTGAGATCAAGCTAGCAGAGGATGTTCAACCGGCAAATTCGATGGTTTATGCCGGGGTTAAGAAGACAAATGAACAATGCATCTCAAGTAAACAGAGCGAAAGTTGTCAGTGGGAAAGTCCGTGGTGACGTCTTTCGGCAATGTGCCATTATATTTGTTTCGCATTTAATCTAACATTGTATGTCGAAGCATGCAAACATTTGTTACAGTCGATGGCCGATCTATTTGATAGAAATCTGCGATCTGGTACTGATTGGTACATTCAATGCAGGTAACAGATATCAACCGGCCGAAATGTCTAATGTTAACTGTTACTAATGACTACTGCAAGTGATTCATACACAAAATGCGTAGTTTTGTGGTCTATGTTGACCATCCCGACTAGTTGTTGACACTGGCTTTGATTGGTACAAAAGGTGTACTAGTCTAGAAGGTAACAACTTATCTTTCCTGCAGGGGACTTCCTGGAAATCCGTTGAAGCAAACGGGTCTATAATGAAAGTCATTTCATGCAGGTTTCCACCCCACTGCTTCACAATCAACAAACAGCACGCTTATCAACCGCACGCTTCCATGCTTGTGTTGCGCTTAATGCTTTACGCTCGGTGTTGGATGTCTAATTACAACCAAACATTAATTGACGTATCCTTTATCACGATTCCTTCAGAGCTTCCACCTAATGGATTTGAACCAATTTGGTATAACTCATGCGACAAATGCAAACAGCGGGAACAGGGCATACGTGTCAGTGATACGGCAATCATATATCGTCAGACTGCAAAATATATGCATCATACGGAAATCGTTTGATTTCAAGCAAGCTCAAACAATCATTATGGTCTAGTTAGTAGAATGTATTTACAGGCATCATCTGCTGAGATCTGCGACGAGCGAGATGCCTTTATGTAATAATTATACATGTCTCCAGGTAAATGTTCTATAAGGTAAACATTTCAACCAACATGCTAATACCGTATTAAATAGACTCTAAGCATTTAAGCTTAGGCTTTTGTAGCAGCGTAATTATACAGATGCTCTGTCTTGATTTGCAACATCGATGTAACGTAAAGTGCTAAAAGAAGGAATGTCGGCCTGCGCAATTTGTTTTTCATTACTTGTACGAATTTTGTATTATTACCTGAATTTGTGACGAATTGAGCCCATTTTGAAAACAATAAGAAAACTATAGATCTGCTGCACTTGCATTTGTAAAAACAGTCGAACTCCCGATGGCTATATTCCGGGTTTTATGCAAATATTACATCTGTCTTTTGTGACCGCTGAAAGATTGACTAACTGAGTGAGCTGGTCTCGAAAGATATGCTGACGCATGTAGGCGCCACAATTACTTAAGGTTTGCCCTCAATACATTATATACACTTACTGAGCACGAGTAGATTACATCAAATGAGCATTTATATTCTGCGGCATGGTTTCTTTAGCTCATTCAGGCTCACGCTTTGGCGTTACAAATCACCTAACTTACCTTATGTGAATTTGAAGCAGTTACACGTCAATACATTATCCTCAAGAGCCCGTCTGGTCTTAGTTATCGAGATGCACAATTCGATTTCCACGGCGTATTCTACCTCTTTTAAACCCTCGCAAGTTGTAAAGTGATTATTCTTTAACCCACCGAATATGCTTAGATGAATAAAACATAAGCGACATATCCATTCACACAACGCTCTACAAGGCTCATAGTCGATTACCATGAATTGTTGCTATGACGATTAAATGCTTGGTTACCGGGATGAACTGGTTAATCCGTATTATAATTTTGTAGATGCGTAACTGGTTCTAATCAATGGACACGGGCTGTTGCTTGGCAATCCTAGAACTGAAATCATTACATCTCAATCGAAACCGCACACACAAACTTTCAATATGTAGGTTAGAACTACTTTAGTTGAGGATAACCTTAATCCGCACAATATGTCAAATGTTAAAAGTTTCATCTTTGAGCCTGTGTAATCACTTCTAGCGATACAGAGCGTATATCATTGATGCAGTACCTATTTCAGAAGTAGAATATCTTCATCGGTTCGGTGGTTCAAACATTGCTATCACGACAACGCACTGCGTTTACAGCAGGTAAATTACTTGAATATTTTCCGACCCCTGTTTAAACGGGTAAATCATTTCAATACCATGCCTTTGCTAAATATATAAAACAAGTCAGGCAGTATCCGCTTCTACAGGTACATGGGGGCACCAACGTGCCTGTTTCAGAAGTCGAATAATTCGCACGTGTAGGATTCCTGTTTAGGATATCGTAATATTGTTGTCGAGTTACCATCTAATGGTGTGTCAATATTATATTCAATTAATTCAGGCAAAGCAATGCGAGGCAAAACGAGGGTTTTGTGATGTTGTTCAAAGAACGGTGAAACGAAAAGTCATTTCAAATTCGAATGCATTGACGGGAAACTGATTCAGTATTGAGCTACCAATGTTCACCTCGAAATGCAGCTGCAGTGTAATTACCCAAAATGCAGGTGTATCCAAGATTAAATTTGCCGATGTCTTGAGGAAAAGGTACTATCAAAGAAGTATATGATGACCAAGCTTTGTTTTCGTGCTGCGATCGCATGAACTATAATGCTGTCATAAACCCTAGTGCAGTAACTGTGAGAATAATTGTATGGCAGACTGGTGCTTATCACTTGTATCATAAATGTGACATGCACTGGTGCTGACCCAAAGTTATCAGTTGCCACACATATTCCGCGAATGTAACGGGCATGCAATCCGCTACAATGAATTACCCTTGACGCGACCGTTTGAATTATTAATCAGCTGTCACATAAACAATTTATATAGGCGTTATGATCTTTTTTTTATATTTTTTCCGATTGTCGCCAGTAGATTGCACAGTAAGTAATGCAATTGTTTAATTCATTCACAGAGCTAATTGAATAATCTTAAGCCAATTGTATTCTACTTGACATGCTTTTAGTAATGATGTTGATTGGGACTTCAGCTTATGACTGCTGACCCAGAGAACACCTCTCTTCCACCCCTTAATTGGCCAGGCTTTATAACAGATCCTAATGCTAAAAACAGAATGCACATCTCTTTGGCAGCATATTGGCTTTATGGGGTGAGAAACGTGGCTGTCAAAATATGCGTATACAATAACGAACGCCATGACAGATGCTCGTTAGCCCAACAGAGACCTTTTTACGTTGCAATATAGGCATTCGCGTGTTGCATGGGGCAACATATGTCTGCGAGCAACGATATAAAATTATTATTTGTGCATAGATCCTTGCAAAATAGATGATGTCACAGACAGCTTATCCTTTACATCAATCAGCGCAAAAATAGTTTGAAATATTTAATAAGCTTACAACAATAAACTGCGTTGAAGCTTTGTTTCTGCTTCTCAGAAGAACACAGATTGTGCTAGTTTTAGTTGCAATGTATACAAATATGTGGTGTTTAGCCAATGTACACTATCTAGCGCATATGAACATTATAATAGGGCGACAATATACGTGCGTAAGCTGAAATGTTGTATACGTTTCATTTGATAAATAAGTGCTGAGGTCGACACTATTGCATATACAAATATCTTTCCCAGCTGATGCAGACATTTTTAAAATGGCTATTTCACGAGCACATATGTTGTCGTGGATCAGTAATTAGTTCCTCCATGGTATAATTGACCGCAAGATGGTTCGAATTCTTTACAATTGTTAGCGGTGACGGCTCGTATGACGATAAGTACAACAGTCGGCCACGATGTTTTGTTATAATTATGATTGCAGACTAAATTCAATAAATCACCCTGAAAATCAACAATGTGATATCATGATGTGTTCGGGCCTGTTTATGTAATGATCTGTCAAAGATGGTACAGTGCAACCGGTTTTCAAGTCCTTACTTGTTACCATGGCATGTACAGTAATTGACAGGAATAGTCTGGCCGGCTACGTGGCACTAACCAGGTGTCTTCATCCACTGGCGAAGGCTCCATTACAGGCAGAGAAGTTTCAAGATATTCACTAAATTGGGAAGTCAGTCCAGCAAGATGCAGTATTAATTTTATAAGCATACACGTATGATGCACATACGCTACGAAATAGTCAAAATGATGATAAATGTGCATCTGTATACGATATAATAAACACTAGGGGTCCAAAAAGCTTAGAGTGCCAAGCATTGATATCTGAAAGACAACACAACATCTATCTCTACTGTTAATTACAGTTTATTCGGTAATGGTATCACAAAAATACGTGCTGCGTGAAAAGGCTCTTGTTTATGTCAGGGTGAAATATTCACGGATAGCGATTGCAATTGATACTTTACTACATTATTAGAACGGATTAGCAATCGGCAGTTCCTGCAAAAAGGCATCGTTAGCCAATTGCCGCTTGATAGCAAATTTGTATTTAACGAGAAATTGGTACTTTCCTGCTTTTCGCTTATGCGATGCTTGGTACAGCGAAAAACTAACTGGAGCTGTTGTGATGGCTTACAATATATATAATATTATATGTGCAACATGCATAAATATTATCGATGTCAGGCAATCAGTTTACAGAATGGCACCGATTCCTTTTCATTTATGGAAAACTGATCGACCTCAAGTTAAAAGTGTTAGTCAGTATTACCTAGCAGATAGCCGCCATATTTTGGTTCACCCATTGGTATTCTTCTAATGTCGAGCGATGATTCATGTTGACGATAAGCTGGCTGTTCTTCAAATCTAGCCAAACTGTATGCGCTTGGGTGGCAACTCACAAGCGTCAGTGGAATGGTTACGAAGGTTGTCTCTCAACTCCCATTAATCTGTCTAGTACCTGGACATCAGCCCTGAATTATGGATCCATCCATCTGTCTTGTATATTAAAACTCCTGTCGTCGAGGTAAGCTGTCTACATTGTTGGAACAAATAACAAGTTACGAGGTGAATCAGCGCAAAAGCTACAAAGTGATGTCGTCATAATCCCTGCCGACCCGACAATGCGATCGCAAAACGATGCGAAAACCGCCAGACTGGCACCACCAACAGGAGTTCTTTTGGCATTTCTATACAGATAACGACTTTTTACGCCTTGTAGTATGTCTTTCAAACACGTTTCTAACTAATCAATCATCGATAAGTTTTTGTACCCATTGATTCTTTAAAATAACCATGTTAATTGGATACTTATCCAACGCTTGGCGTGGAGAACGGAGGGGATTTAATTAGACTAGAGAAGATAGGTGCTCCAAGACAATCTATTTTTGCTTATTAGCGCGACGATTCTGAAAATTATCGTTTTGTAGTGAGTTTTAGTGAATATTATCCGCCTAAAGGGACGACTTTGGCATGATAATACATGCTAATGAATAGCATCGCACCTCTCCGTGCAAGCAAGCATCGCCTTACCGCATTACAATGTTTCTTGATTTTCTTCGTACTATGATATCATGTTTTGATAGCAAGTTGAATACTCGACAAGCATATCAGGGACATATGATAAAATCGGAGAAAATATTTTCGCAACCGCAGCGACGAATGATCATTGTAGTTCAACGTACCTATTTTAGGTCTTAGCTATAGTGGTTATCTTTAGTTAAACTTACAGGTAGATCACTCGTTATACTTATATTCCTTTCAGACCATGCCCATTAACGGTGGTGGCATATGCTTGGCAATCAACAAAAAGGACTCTACTGAGTTTTGATCTTTAAAGCATTAGTGGTATAGCTTCAGTTATCTAATGCAAAAGAAAGTCTTACCTTATTTGCTAAAAGACGCAGCAGTCAATACTTGTTGTTATAACCGTACATTCAATGCTTTCAGTTTGCTTTAGAAGGTACTGTGTGTACCACGCATTTGTTACGCAAGCGGATTTCTATTTCTTGTGAAATTGTTACTACAAAATGTCAGATAAATATATAGAATATTAGCCTAGAGTACATGAAATGTTTCAACCTGTTGTCCTGATTCCCGGCTATAACTTAAGAGAGGTCATTAGGTAGACATCGATAGTAGATGCCGGCTCGATGAGAGGCAACATCGCTGAAGTATGGTTTGCTTTAGTATTCACAGCATGGAAGCGTCAGGGTACAAACATAAATCCTCAGCTGCCACAATTTCCCAAACACCACCAATATAATCACAACTAATATCCCGAACGAAACCCAACACAAACAGTTGCAAATTTCGATCTTAGAGCAGAACTTGCGTTGAGCTAATATGGTGAAAGTTGATGTCATCAGCCATTACCTCACTCGACTATCAGACTGTTATCGATTGCAGACAAAATATTAGAGAACAATCGAGCTAATGTATTGATTGAATCATGCACCTAAAGTATCATACTAGAGCTCATAAATATGCTTCTGAAGCATCAGTACAAAGAGGACTTAAATAGTAACGAATTCGTGGATAACAGCAACTGAAGTACCCCAGTAAATAATGCCACATCCATATGATTAACTTGGTTTGTATAACTGTGCGGCAGAGATAACAACTCAGCATTACTGTCGTATGTATTTTAGTCATGACGATCTAATCGTGAATTGCGGTGCGCCATATAATGCCACTACGCTGAACAGCAACAGTTGTATGTTATTCCAAATAAATGTGGACCAAGTCCATGTAACACGAGCCCGGCGTCTCATTTTTGCGTCTAGTACCTGGATGAGGTAATCAGGCGATACAATCTCCTCATTTGCTAGACAACAGCATCTACGGTTTGTCTCCGCTCATTAAATCATTGTTCATATATGCCGGGGGATGTTGTTAGGTATTCGTTTTGATATACAGTGACAGTCATTACAATGAGATAATAATAGGAAAGAGTATCCCTTTCATAAAATTATATATCAGCACATTAACGAACGGCGCTGCGTTATTGAAACTACGGGCGGCCAATAATTATCGAAAATGATTCCTGTACATTGTTAGTGGCTTGAATAATTTTATAATTCAAGACACAGAGAAGCGTGTGTCAAGAGAAAATGAAACAAACCAAAACAGTTAATCTCAATAGCAATGACAAATCCTTCGTTGTCAGCTGATAATCTGCCGGCCGTTTATCTGTGCTTCTTTGTTATGAGGCGTATGCGATAAACGTTTATGAATAGCTTGAAGTTTATTATGATCAAACGCTGGAGCATCACACATTATATTGCCCGGAACGCAACATGTTGATGAGTGAAGCCATAGATAAATAACCATTACATACTAGAGGCTGCAATGTTTATCATACATTATTGGGACATATGTCCCAGATGAATTTCCAAAAGATAATAAGATAATCCACTGTAATTAGCGCAACAATTTATGTGTTTAGCAAATCCCGTCTTGTTCATGCATGTAGGAAAAAGTGGCGCTGTACGAACTGACACATGGAGAGCATTAAGTCCATTAAAGCTTGTTAGTGCAAAGGTAGAAGCATACAACATCAAAGCAGCATTCTACAAAAATACACTCCTAAATATATAACGTTTTCCATAAATACTCATTTAGCTGCGGGTGCAAACTGTTCAATGAACACTCGATACTATACTTGAATCCAAGTCTAGTTGACTAAGTTGTGTTGTGTGTCTATCAAAGGACTGCCTAGCAACATACATAATTGTCAAAAACAATATGTTTGTGCATTCCTGCATGCGATAACAACAAAGATGTCTATTGGCGACGCCAGCCCCTGCGAATGTAATTCGTTTGGTTATGCTTATCATTGGCGTTGCCGATAGCTAGCCTGTTGGTTCTTTCATACATGTCTATATTACGTTAAAGAGTTAGAGACGACACCTGAGCTATATATGCACGTAATGGCAAAACCCGTGTCTGATTTAATTTGATAATCTTGGAACTGCTCAACTGCCCGCGTCGCAACCTGCTTGGTTTCATCATATTTACTTACATTTGTGAAGGTGGACAGCTTTTTTCTAGTATTCAGTAAGTATCAGACATATTGCAATCTTAGCCAGTATTGTTCTTTTTTTTTTTTCATCGGCCTTATATTTCAATTACGTAGTCTTTTCTGTACTCTTATTTAATCGCTGATCGCATTAGAGTGTTACTGGCTGAGGCAGTTTCGTGTGTATTTGTGGAGAGTTGCAGCGCTTCACTTCAGTGTCGGACTATATCTAACAAAGTAGTAATCGGTTCATTGCAAACTCGCTCTGAACGGATTCGACATAATAGATTCATGGTAAGGTATCAGCTACGTTTTGTTATCTTTGTCATCAGACAGCCCTCGTCTTGCATCGTCCTCTATTTGCATCATGGTTTAGCTTGTGTTACTATTTCTGGGCGAGCATTACGGTGTTTAGGGACATCACACGACTAGTATCTAGAGTACTTAGTGGAATGCACCCCCACTCATTTGATTTGTCTACTATTCCATAAGCATCAAGCATGAATACAGGAAAATCGATTTTATTCGCCATCCCTGCTAACCCTTACCACATCATCCATAAAGTACCAGAATTCTGTGCCAGTTGACACGTTGGACCCAGATTGTGTCCTCGAAAAGGGTCCGACATCGGCCATATCAGTTGATCTGTAAACATTAGCATGTCCATGGGCCAAGATGTCTACGCCGTTGTGCTATCCATCTTTGAGCATCAAACAGAGAGAGTGACACCTTGTTGACGTGTTGCTCCCCCTTATCTTGCGATCCATACTGCGTAGCATTCTTCATTTGGGCGAGTCCATGACATAACTAGTATAGAGAGTCTTCTGGAACAACAGATCTATACTTTCCATAAGTTACAGTGGAATTCGTATGCTTTATCACAACCACGTTGGACGCTCCCATATCAGTTGATCTGTAAGCATGTCCATGGGCCAAGATGTCTACGCCGTTTGTGGCTCCATCTTTGAGCATCAGGAGAGAGTGACAACGTGTATCCCATATATCTTGCGACGCACTGCGTACATGACATATTTCAGAACTTTTTCTGGCGACCCATGTACCTCGTAGGTCTTATTGACCACCCTCCTCGAAAATGTCGCCCTCATCAGACATCAGGATCAAGTACATATTAGGGCGCAGACCGACATATTTCTTGATGGGCAGACCGAAACACTCATCTGTTATCTTCCCTAGCACCTTCTTGTTTACTTTACAGAACAAGGGATGGGAAGGATCATAGTTGCTGGTATCAAAGAGGTTATTATCTTCTTTCATGTCTGCATACACGTCAGCTCTACGGATTTCCACAAGCAGCGATTTATTGTCTGCATATAACAGGCCAAGGTCGCTACCATATCTGGACTTCATGTGTTATAATATGAATAGTACATCAGGTGCTTTGAGAGGTTGAGCATGCACATGTCTACCTACTCAAGTAGATAACGGTTAACTCATCGCCCTCCCATACAGGTAGAAAGCGTCAAGGTAAAAGTTATAAGTTGCTGGCTTATCCTGCTCAAATCCGTCTACGTATGGGTTATTAGCTTTAGTGTGGCAACCTGATGCCATGCTTATCCCACAGTGCATGCCCTTCTCAATGAATAGATGTTGGTCATAGTCGATGAGTAACTCAATATCCACCCCTGCACTCTTAAGAAGCGCATCCCATGTAAGGCCAGGACTGGTATAGTAGTGAGCTGGATATAAGCCATACTGCTTTGGGGGAATATCGCAAATACATCAACAAAGAGTAGTACATCTATGCGCAGGTACAGGTCTTGATAGTGGCCGATGTTTTAACACCCAAACACGTTCCAGACCTTCTGTGCGTTGCTCAGAGAGCTTGCTGTAGAACTCCTGGATTGGCGTCAGCGATGCATCAAACTCATCCAAGCCATCTATAAACTCATACGGGTGCACTTCCTTTGCGCAGTTGCAGCTGGTGTTTTGTTTCATCGGGCTCATACGTAGCCGTCACTGCAAGGGCGTGTGGGTTGTTTGCAGATACCAGCTTGTCAAGGGAGGCCAGGAGGAACTGTGCACTTTCAATGAAGCGTAACTGTCCGATTGATAGGGATATATACTTCTCCATATTGTTTGGTATACAGTTGATCTTTCCTTCTACCTAGCTTATGGCTTGTATAAATAGGGGGGAGTCATAGCCACGTAGGTTACGGAATACTACTGGCACGACTCAGGATTCAACCTCAGCTTTAGGTTGCATGGTGGGCTGCCCCCTTTACTTATTTGTTATGTGGCAGTGGTCGCAGAAGAGTGCCCGCCCAGTTGTTTTTTACACACATTACATTGGGTTGCTGCCTTGTGTACTCTTTTATCATCTCGCGTCAGGTTTTGACAGAACTGCTTTGATCTTGAGCTCTTCCTGTTGCAGGGCTTGCAAGAATTTCTCCACATTGTGGCCTGCTCTATACACCACAGGGGGTTCAGTCTGGCCATCACACCGGACAACTACATAGCCATAATCATACGGATCATGTCCCTCTGGTTTCTGCGTATTGCTCATGGTAGCATCGAGTGCAGGGCCTGGACGTTTCACAGCGAGTGCCTCAAAGTCGGCGTAGATAATATACCGGGCATCCAGCAGCTTCTGCCAGTTCTGAAAGGATGATATGTTCTTCCCGTTTTCAGGCATATCCAATCACACAGCAGTTTTTCCTATTCCCATACACTCCAGCTTGTGTACATAAAGTCGTTTTTTTCAGTGGTTTAACCATGTAGGCATCGCTCACAGAAGAATCTGCACTCTTTGTGTTTCATACAGCAAGTGGTTTACATTTTTGATTAGCGTGTAATGAAACTCGCCATCCTTCTCAATTAGCATGAGTTATCTACGTGGATAGGCTGTATACAGATGTGGTGTATGATATATGAATATCGTCTGAGGAGAGAGCCACATGCTGCTTATTACGCAATACAAGCTCAAAATAGTCAGTGCTGCCATCATGGTGTGCTACACAAGTATTTCTTAAAGAGCAAACTGACAGTTGATTCCGCTTAGCCTTTTCAGCTCATCAGTCAAAACTTTACAGATCTGCCGATGCATACACCTTAAGAACATTTGAACGTCAACGCCGAAGGGGTGAGACGTTCATCACACATCTACGCATATAATCTTCTACGGACCACTAAGTATTTTTGAATGGTGGTGAGTTGCTTGTTGTCTGAACTGCTTTGCGTGGTGCAGGCGCTAGGAATGCAATGTGTGACACAGGGACTTGGGATGCTTTGCGTGGTGCGGGAACTGCTTTGTAAGGCATGAAGACTGGGGATGTTTTGTGTGGCACAGGAACTGGGGCTGCTCTGTGTGGTGCGGGGACTTGGGCTGCTTTGCGTGGCGAGGGCCACCCAGCCGTAAGTCTCATTGTATATGCGGTCAAATTTATAGCACTTCTCAAGTGCTTTGAGCACAAACTTAGAGAGTGGGTAGGTGGTTTAAACCCGTGAATTGTAACATGATTATTTAGGAATTTACAAGCTTGTGTATGGTGAGGTCATATTTGATATACAGATTCATATATCTAAACGAAAATTTGTTACTAGTAAAAAAAAAGCAACAGAGCGCAGAGAGTCTATTTTTAGACAGCGTGAAATCCCCGTTCTACTGGAAGGGACAACCACTTGCTTTAACAGGGTCTCTAGTAACCAAGTGAGCCTCGCTTTCACATGGCGGTTGTGTAGTGGAGTCTTTTTTTGTTGGTAAGCATACTAGTGGTTGACTTAATCCAACCAACATTCCATGCACAATCCTAAGTTATTTTTATACCCTTCTGACAAACCGTACAAAAACGAATAACGACACCTTGTTTTATGTTATATCTGAGTAAGTTACAAAAAAACTCTTGTGTACAGGGCCTGTTACAAGGGTCTCCCTTTCCGACCAATATCCAAGGGAACTTGTTTGCTATCATTCTTGCACATATAATATAAATATATTTAATATGTAACTGCGTATACCGTCTGATGGCAACAGATGGCACTACAAGTAGCTCCTCCTATACAAAACCCCGGAATGGTCCATTTAACTAATAGTTAAGTACAGGCTCACCGGGTTTAGTGACAGAGCGTCTAATTCGGCACACATTGAGTTACCACACAGGGTCAATGGCACGATGACAGTGGTCTTGCTCCAGCCAACCTGGCAAGTACAGAGAGCGAACATCAACACCAGAGGGAAGCTTTTTCTCGATGTGTCCAAGCGAGCGGACTGGTACGACGAAAATGTGCTTTTGTGCATCTCGTTTTGCCTTAATTGCATCTTTAAGTGTCTAAAGAAGTGCTCAGCAAATGTGCGGTTAAAGCGTTCCAATAAAGCTTGGTCTGATGGACAATCACACAGCCATGCTTGACCGAGACTCCATGTTTTGCTATCAGCTGGCTAGCAGCGCCCATGAACGCCCGTCCAGTGTCGACCTGAAGTAGTGTAGGCAAATTGAGTGGCGAGACTAGCTTGTATATAATTTCGAGTTCACCTGCAACCTCTTTACCTCTATTGTAGCCAATGGCTCATCCGCTTTGTAGCGAGAGGCCACCTCCACCACTGTGAGGGCATACTTGTAAGTCCGGCGTTTCATTACGTCATGAGGAAGAAACAAGAGATGGGTTTGATGAACAGTATAAGGCCCAGACACATCAAATGTCTGTCTGGAAATGTGTTGTGCCGTTGGCAGGTAGATTAGCCAAGTAGCTTGCTTTGTTAGCCACCCCCTGGCAACTTCCTCCTCGGAAACCCTCGCGGCTGTTGCAAGCCTTTTGATAGCTGTAATGCCTTTCCAGTAGCCCTTAGTAAAGTTTTTGCATGTAACGAGCTCCGCAATCCATAGTTATATGCATAAATGCTTCGGTTTGAAAAATGCTAAGACCTGGGTTGCCTACTTACTAAGCCTGTATACGACCAGTCCAGTCACAGTCATATCCAGAATAATAAACGTCATCTCACATGCCTTTTGCTCATCTGAAGGCACTTAAAAGTCTAAAAGCTGAGGCTGAGTCCAGTGAATCAACTGATTTACCTGTAATTGGGAAGTACTCACGCGTAGCATCATCAACATCCCTAAAAGTATGACTGGCATGTCACTGGGGGCTGAGCTGTGCATTGATGAAGCCTAACAACTCAGTTTGCTTTCCAGCCCATGCTGCCTGATCAGATTGTAGTTGCTCTATTGCCATAACATGGCGTTTACATTCCACTTCTACTTGGCTGCTTTATCAACTTAGAGAATAATAAGTTGCTCCCAGAAAATGCAAGGGCTTTGACAAGTGCACCTCCAACAAGAAGGGCAATCAAGGCCATTATTTGAGTATATCACCTGGTTTAATCCCTTGTTCAGTAAGCATATCTTTTATGGCCATGGCTAGAGCTTCATCAGTAACAGCCATAGTCAAGTCGTGTGGCAGGAAGTCAAGACGCAGCAGAGCCCCACCCAGAGCCATCTCACCGAGCTTGGCATAACTGATTAATGTCCCAGAAACAACTGCACCATGGTAAAACAAGTTGACGAGCATTTTTTCATCAGTAGTTGGTGTTACCATTTTATGATCTTGTTTCATACAAAAAGAATCCTTTAAACGGACATCGGGAGGCTTTTTTACCACAACCTGTTTAGGGTCGTCTCTACCGTGTGCAAGCGTGACATTAGCTCTCTCAGAAGCTTACTCTGATTGGCTTTTCGAGCTTCAGCACCCTTACGCCCTGCAGCAACCATTTGTGGGTCGTTTCGACTCACTGGTCACCCTCGCCACTACCTCTGTTGGCTTTGCCTCTGCCTAATTCCTCCATTGCCATGTTTACTTACTAAATTTGATTGATAAATTTACAGCATATACAATTGCGCGTAAGTGCTTACAGCTTCATCACTACCGGGCCCAGCGGGCGCCTGCGTGTTTACTTGTCCAAATTTACAGTGCTTGGCTATTATTAAAGTCGTAGTTGGTCAAGCTAAAACGATGATATAGCTCACATGTAGCAGTGCTTAGGGGGTGCCCAACAGACGGTTGGCTTTGAGGTCTGCAATTAGCTTTGGTTGATGTTGTGGTGGGATTGGTAGAAACATACAAGCAATACCTAAGTATAGCTGTAGCACTGCCTGACCTAGATTGCGAGTCATGCTACCGCCTCGCTGAGCCTCGTATCTCACGTACATCTATGTGATCTCAGACATTAATTCAACCTGGTTAATTGTAAGGTGCTGCTATGTGATCGTCTAAGGTCAATCATGTATACTGTGGTACAATCTTATAGCAGGCTAGAACATTGTACGGCGGTCTGAAACTGCTGGGATAGGAGGAAGAATCCAATTCAACCTAAGCCTCGGGAGTTTTAGCCTTCTTCAGCAGTAAATTATATCATTAAGTCTTGGTTTGGAAGTTGATGTTGTTCGCGTCACGCTTGCAAAGCCAAGTCGAGTTGAAATAGCTGATATTGTTCAATTTCTGACCAGTTGATATCATAGAGCATTGTTGGGACGCGAAAACATGTCATTAAACCAATGAGCCTTTCGCTGGCTTGTTAATTACATATTTCTGTATTGTATAGCCACCCTAGTATTTCACAATGCGCATATGATTGGCGACATGTGGTAAAAGACTAGGTGTGATGTAGTCAAATAATAAAATGTACATTTCGCATAGCCACTCGAGCATCGCGTGTGTGTGGTGTGCTGCCAAAAGCAAGAAGCGGCTAATGCAATAGTCTTTTGTTATTCTCATCAGGATTCAATGGCGGTCATCGCTAATACATTTTTTGTGTTAATCAACCATCAAGGATTAGATTTATCGAAGGCTATTGCCCCGTGAATGAAAAGGTTAAAAACCATCATCATGGTTGTCTTTCCGTTGCTCTGGATTTATTAGTTTAAAAAAAGCTCACGCTCAGAGCAGCGATTTGTTTTAACGTGTTCCAAGACAACTTGATTCAACCCTTATGCAAAATGATAAAAACAGCATCTGTCATGTTGCGCTGAATGAATACAAACATGTCCCTTAGAAGATGGTGCGAAATGTGGTAAGTGCCCAATACATAAACATGCAAATATGTGATAACGTCAAGTTTCTTGGTTAAATGAAACCCCCCACCATCACGATAAGTGTTGCGTGGGCGAACCTGACGCTTGAAGTCAAGCACTTATGCGACAAGTTGTGGGTGGAAGCTTAAGACCAGGGAAATTGGCGTATCATGTCAAGTAATTGCCTCTGGTTATTCTACGGCATCTTCAGGCCTTGCTCATCCGTTGACCTGATTGCACTGCCGTTGATGAATTGTAAATGGAACGCGGTAGTGCTGTAATTTTCTACATTATAGATACAATTTGTAAATATTGTGATATGATTAATAATCAAACAACGCAATAGTAACCCATGCAATCCTTCCCAATTAAACGCCAGGGCGGAAGATGAATCTACGACATAAACAGTCCGTTTTGTTGAGACGGTATAAACGTCTTCTGGCTGCAGAGGTGTTTATTTTTAATAAACATCGACCGATTTTATTGTGTTTTTAGGAGTAACATGCTGGTTACATGTTCCTATTTCTAAAACGTGGCTCTACCAGATTCTGTAGTCGCTGTTTTGGCTGTGACGTCATTCTAGATACATAATAACACTGCCTCAAGATCATGTTTGTAATGTAATCAGAGTTTTATGGTTTTGTTACCATTGGCTCATTAAAGCGTGCAAGAGGCTTCAACAGCTCCTTGTTGTTAATTATCCTACAGATGGAGGAGCCAGGAAAGGAGAGTGGGGTAGGGGGTGGGGTGTGCTTAGAAGGAGAGGGGTCGGATGATAAAGCTTCACAGGAGTG
This sequence comes from Urechis unicinctus, assembly GCA_034190875.2. NCBI lineage: Eukaryota > Metazoa > Annelida > Polychaeta > Xenopneusta > Urechidae > Urechis > Urechis unicinctus. Next base: position 26,112,435 of record CM067354.1, on the reverse strand, counting down.
GACATCATGCGAACAATGTGCCCAGGGTTGGTTGAGTGTTTGTAACGATGCTAAAAGTTGACATAGGGTTGGGTTAACCTTTGGTATACTCAAATTACCAGTTGTACTTATGACGTGTAATTTCAAGCAATGTTGCATAACGCGATATACGGTAGACAAGGGCAATCCATTGATGTAAACGGTTGCATTCGGGCATATTGTCACCGTCACATTTTTACACTAAATTATCAATTGCCGTCATTAGATACATTATCCAAACCACCAATAATATTACCATGTACTCTTACGTCATATACTTAGCGGGTTACTGATGTCCACGCAGCAAGATACATCAATTGTAACATATCAAAAGGAAAGGCGACCTAACCATTAATAGTTTGAATAGCTAATTTTCATGATTTAGTCGTGTCCCCATAGATGACAATGACGGCATAAGTCATCTGAAGAGTCTGGCATTTAGTTCAACTGCGCATGCGTGTCTATATACAATCACATATTTATCTAGTTTGCGCTACAAGTTTAAATTAAGGGCATTTGAACAGTACTAGGTAGTGTACATTGGGCAACGACAACGATGGGAGCAATTTACATGCGATATTCGGAGATGAGGCAGATCATGTTACACGGACTACGTTAGACATACATTAGTGGCAATTAGGAGCTGGACCTGGTAGATTTACAAACTAGCCTAGTAAAGCATATACCCTTGCCAAAAATAAAATGGTTAATAAGCGCAGTAATTTGGCCACCATTGTTGGTTTGTTATTAGAATTACCTTAAAAAGTTCACCACCGTCACATCGATATATACATAAATGTTACTTTAGTATTACTGTTATGACCTCGTGTGTTCCTGTAGCTCTTTTCTAGAGAGGGAAAGTTGTGGCCTTATTAAGCACAGTGGTTATTTGTGTGACATAAAGGGCATCGGACAATACGTGCAGATAATGTAACCCAAGGCACAATTGAGGCGTAGTACACATCGGTGTTCTATTGAGACAAATGGTGGCTCCCCCACCCAGACATCATTTTCCAGATTTTTGTCCGTAGTCTAACCTACATCTCACGATTGCAATTTTCTTTATGATGCAACCGCGAGCATATCTAAAGGAAACAGCGAGAAATTGCAGGCGTCAATCGGCAAAAATAAAAATGATTGTTGCAGTGTCTCTCCACGCAGCTTGACGCGAAACAGTCTGCGCAATAGCCGATGCCAATTTTAACTTCCCTTTAGCTACCATGTTCAAGCTATGCAAGCGTTTACCTTAAATAATCATAGCTGGACCACCTGTTTCATCTATTGGTTGATACATGACCTCCAAACCAACCAATTTGCTCTTGTAACCTCGGTGATCGAACAATAGCCGTATAAGAAACGTATAATTGTATGCATACGTCGGATTGCATGCACCTTTTGATAATATCAGCTATATGCTAGCATCAGCTTGCACAGCAATGCGGCATTAGAATTGTTACTACTCCGTTAATTTGCAGGGGGCAACATGCCCGATTGTGCAGGTGCAATCCCATGAAGCATTTAAGAATAATATCCTTAGCGCCAAGTTTGCGGACGTATATGACTACATGACCTGACTAATTAACAGATCCGGTACAGTCGCAAAGAATTCGCGCTGTGACGTTTATGTGCACAGTATTTGGTCTTTTGAAAGAGAGCTGATCACAATGCTTATGTACCGACATAAAACATGAAACAAGCATGTTTTGTAAGTTTATACCACACACATTGCTCAAGGTAGCCGACAAAATCGTCTTTGATTTACAGCTACTCACTGACATTGTAACATTAAAGGTTTTGTAGAATTTATTATCAATGACCTCTTCCTACATCTGTAGTTCGATCATTAATTGCTAAGGCGAGTTTCTTCATAAGCTTGGCATTTTTCCATAGAGGAACTTCCCCCTTATTTTCATCGTCATTGAGCTTTAACCTTGGCTTCAGCCCACTTAACAAGAATACACCTTGTTGTTAAACCGTGTTGTGAATATGCAATTTTATTTGCAGGACAAATAAAACAAATATGCAGCAGGGAGATTCAAATGAGGTTTTCTTGGGCTTATTTAAGATACCATCAATGAATAATTAACCATTCGAATTCGAAATGGTCGTTGTTTTCTAAATGTCGTAGGACACACTGTGTTGATGTTTTTTTGCAATTTGGTGGCCATTTTGAATCATGTGATGTTCAACCCGCTGGCACTTATACACGAACTTAGTCACGTTGCTAGTTAGATTTAGCGCACCTCAAAGTTAAACATAGACATTTAGTCGGCTGTTTTTACTGGCCCGCGAGTTTGCTAGTACGAGACAAATGGCTTGTCTATAACTATACGAGCATTGTTGACGCGCTTTTCACACGTGATTCACATGCTCCTCAACGTTACAGGTAAACTATCCGCCACATTATATCCTTAGAATGTGTTAATATGCACTGACAAAGGTATCGTTTATGGGCGATGATTTTGCGGTGAGTTGCAAGGCTCGCCCAGTACGTCCATAACACAATACACAGAAACAACATAACAATTAAACGGTGTTGTACGACATTTCAATAGACAAAGGTTTTTTAACCATGAATTAGTATTGAAACAGGCTTAACGCATGATGTGAGAAGGGTACAATAAAGTTATGAAACCATCCAGGGAAATCATACATTCGCTGCCTGCATCGTATGTCAGTCGTTAGATGAGTCTATTCAATCCACTCCTCAACTTACGCATAAAACAGCATCATGACGATTGTTTCGATCGGGAACATCAATCGAAATATCACCCGCACCCCATGAGCAATGTAACAGGACTACGGTTTAAGTGCGTCAAGATTACCTTGAGCATGGTATCTAGGAAGCACCACGTGGCTGGGATAAATCTCTGCGTTTATGGCACTATTCAACTCGTTTACCACGAATAACGTTCTCTATTGCCCCGTATTTCTACTACACGACAATTGGATGTGAGCACCGAGCGGTTACAAATGTATACCACACTATACAATAGCACGGGATCGATTAAAACTACTGCCAACCCTAAAGACCATGGCGATCGTAGAGCTCGTGATTTGTCAAGAGGTTCCAAACTAATGTGTTGCACCTCAGACATCTATGCAATGCGGGATATAACAATAGGAAACATAACGGTTGAGTGTCATGTTGCCTTCTCCTTTCAATGATAGATCAAAAACTCGGTGCATACTCACAAGCCGATCAGTTTGGTGACTTAAATCAACTTTGTATGCTTTATAAAGAAGCCTCTTATTCAGGCCATAAGCTGACACTTTGTCAGCTGCAATGTAGTAGCCGAACTCATCATTCGCATTCACTGCACAACAATTTTGTATAATTCAAAAATGTAGTTTGCGACCAATATGAGCAATGTAATGTGCAATAATTGTTTGGAAATGACCATAATCAGGCACTTAATAATCGATTTTGAATAAGCACCTGAGAAAGGCTTACCAAATAACGGCAGCTGTTCAAGATTTGGATGCACAAATTGAACGTAATGTTCGCTGAGTGAGCGTAGCGCGCGATGCTGGCACTGTGATCAATTGACTATACTTGAAGACCATCGGTGCTAATTACGTGAGCTGAAAGACTGCAATATTACTGGGAGATGAACGGCGTCAGCCGAAAGCAGCCTGGGGATACCGTAAGGACGCACGGAAAATACTCAATTATTTGGACAAACTGTGTGCATTTGCAACATAGCTTTCGGATGGCTCGGGCGCTTGAGTGACACCCCGTGAACGTAGCATCACGTGAGGGTGCCACAACGTGAGAGTTGCACCAAGTGAGAAGGTCACCGAGTGAGAGCTGCGCAAGGTGAAAGCTTCACCACGTTAGAGAGGCACCACGTGAGAGGAAGAAAGTGACACCATGTGAGAGTGGACCCACGTGAAAGTGGCACCAGGCGAAATCAGTACTACTGTGAAGTGGCAGATTATGAGTATTCCAAAGCTTCCGCGAGTATACAAGCCAGGGTTGGCAATGGTACAATGGTAGTGGCTATGAAATATCACAAGGTTTTTGATTTGCTTGGTGTTGCAGATGATAGTATTTTAAGTTTGTTTTCTCATGCCCAATGCTATTCAATTGGACCCGAAGTCAATTGTTGGCGCCTATTGACATTAAAAAAGTCTGTTTCTCTCGCCTGCTGTAAATCATGTCCAAAAAACGACTGTGTCATGCCACCTATTCAATGTTCATGATATCATAGTAAAAACTCCATTGGTCAAGAAACTGTCAACGTACTGCACGTTCTATATCCTGCTTGCGGCAATGTACAACGAGAAGAGATTCTGCCACTTAATCGCCGCTAATGAGAATCGTGCCAGGGCCAACGCGGTGACACACCCATAGTCCACAATGGCTACACGAACATAATCTGTCTAGCTACTGCATGTGTTTAGCAGGGTTTAGGTGCTCCAACTACCTGCCATATTCATTAATACCTGTATCCTATTTAAGTGCATCTCGAAAGCATACAGACACAATGACTAGTCATTCACATTTGGCTATTTTATCTACGCGCTCAGCATATCGCGAGTTACAGTTGCCAATAAAGGCACTTTTATACAGTGCCGTAATTGTCGGTAGTTGCTACCATTGATGCAAGCTATTTGCTCTTGTTAGTTTTTGTGATTGCGTTACAGTCTTTGCATTCTTGTTCGCAAGCGAGTGCCGCTGCATCAGCTGAATCGATTGTTCTATAGTTGTTCTTTGCTCTAGGTGGTAATTTTACGCTCAGGTGAATGAGCGAGATGAAGTGGCGGCATTACCCTACTCGATCCTTGGCATCAATTTCCCTTGTTGAAAAAAACCTGTTTGTTTAACGGCATCGGAACCTACCAGAAAGCGCAATGATAGGCAGAGCATTAACATTTCAAACTACCAAAATGTGCGGAAACCATTCAAGATATATAAATATATATATTTATATATATATGATTATATATATATACGTATATATATTTACAACATATTGCATTATCTTATGCTTGATTTTGCTGTAATTTTACATGATACAAATTTTTAATTCATACAGCCTTATTGTTAGGCACCTACAGTCTTCTACAGGATAACTAAGGCAGCACTATATTAAAAATTCTTACTTCGTCATTATGTTTATAAATTCCATTGTTATCGTTGTTAAGAACCCTCAAAATTGCACCCAACTACTTTTTTGTGGTCCCATGTGATAGTCGCTCCACTACAATGTGCGCTAACCCGACCGGCAGAATTTGGGAATGTGATTATCTGCTAACTCGGATAAACAAGTTTAATGACCAACACATCACAACAAGGAAATCATGTAAACCATAAGCCCACTGGCGCAATGCAACGAAATCAAAGCGACAGAGTTTCAGCATCCTGATCTGGCCAAGGGTTGTGGGCCAAGTGGATAATAGTATATAGTGCAAGCCCCCAACCTTACTCACCTGGCTTACATTCATAAAGGCTGCGTTAGCTTGTGGCAGTAGGATAAAACACGATGAAGAATCTCGACTACTTCCAGAATCAAGTGCTTTAGTCAACTGTAGGATGTGTAAATAGTATTTGGCAACTAACGATTTGCACTTCCCATATACGTACCATGTGTGATAAAACTATCGGAAACATTATGAACAAACGTCTTATAGCCTTCCCTTTCCCTAAAGTATTCAAACGCCCGTACCTGAAGGTACGCCGGACAGTGTAACATTACTTAATCAAACTAAATATACTCTGTAAAAAAGCCTCACATAGAGACAACAGCCTGTTATACTATATATAGCCTGATACTCAAACCGTTATGCATTTTTACCTGCCAAACGGCAACCAAAATCGGTGTCAAAGTTCATTATGTCAATTCAAAATTTGATTTAGAATTTATTTTCAGTAACTCATCTGCATTGTGAGGTGCAATCATAATGAAAGCAGTACAACACGTTACATCGTCATGCTACATGCTTCTACATAAGCTAGCACCAAATACAAGCACTACGATTCGGAAGCAACCAAACAAAATAAAGGTAGGGAAGCAGCAATGCACGAACGCGACACAGCCTAGAGCAGCGCTCGCAGAAAACAGCGCCTCATAAATGTGGCACCGCATGAAAGCGGGGCTTCATGGAAGTAGTATAAAACACCAGCCTCACTACATGTTTGCCAAAAGGCAGGGGTGGGGGGGGGAAGTGACGCAGCTATAGATAGCAACACAAACAAACACATTCTCAATGCGAAACAGAATACTATGGCTTGGCCAAAGTGCGTCAGTGGATGGAGATGCATTCATTCTCGTTTGATGTACGTTCCTTATAACGCATATATTACAGGTTGCCGGGCTGTACAGGGTAAAACTGCAAAACATACTGTATATACGTTATCGTGCAATATATTTCTATGGAAACCAAATATGCAATATCCTTGTTCGTCAATATCAAGGCTTCTACAAGGAAGAGGTTCGTTATACATGGCCTTGTACTTTCCGGCCGCTACAATAGATAGCTATCCGTGCATGACAAGCCTTAAATCGCAAACCAAGCATATGTCAACATTCCCCGTCGCTAAAAGCATAAAACGTCTGAGAGGATATCTCAAACCTAGATCCCTCTTTCACTCAAGCTCATAATCTCTGAAAAGATTACAATTACGAACACAAAGCGCACTCTTGATATATTTTATTCCTTGATTGTCCGTGGCGTCGCCGTGGTCTTGCAGATCAGGTGCTTGCAGTTCCTGTGCTCATGGCATAGATACCTGTGCTGAGATGCTACCATTGCACTTGGTTCCTATCAATAATACCAGCGCACAATGCTAAAACATGCTTCATTAAAACAAATATTGGAAAAATTAGTCTTGCGTCTCGTACTATGCACCCACCACACTGTCGCCACCAACACCATGTTTGTGGTCAAGGCATCATCATCGGTGCCGGTTACACTTAGCCCAAGTTGGTTTAATGTGAGAGTTCTACTGGCTGTATTGCAATTTTCAGTAACGGTTTGTTCAATGTTGCACATTATGAGGCTGCATCAGCTGGCGTGATTGCTCTGTTGATATTCATTGGCGATGGCATGAGGCTGCATCAGCTGGCGTGATAGCTCTGTTGATGTTCATTGGCGATGGCATGAGCTGGCGTGATTTGCTGCGACACGAGGCTGCATCAGCTAGCGTGAATGCTTTGTTGATGTTCATTGGCGACGGCATGAGGCTTCATTAGCTGGCGTGATAGCTCTGTTGATGTTCATTTGCGACGGCATGAGCTGGCGTGATTTACTATATTGATGTTCATTTGCGACGACATGAGGCTGCATCAGCTAGCGTGGTTGCTCTGTTGATGTCCATTGGCGACGGCATGAGGCAGCAACCGCTGGCTTTGTTTCTCCTTTGCTGCATGTTATCAATACATATTGTTTTCAATGAACGACCGAGAGCGAAGGTCATGAGTCAGCCAATGATATGTGGAAGTGAAAAGGGTGCAGGGAAGCCTAACATCTTGCTGTGCGTCGATTAAGACAATGCAGAAAAGCCTTTTGTCGCAATTAGAAGCTTTTCAGTGCTTCGCATTGTTATATCCTTTGCGAACACATGTCTTACTTTTAGGCAATCGTTGCAAACTATATATATATATATATATATATATACCGATTTCAGTTACAAATTTATTTAGTTTCTAAGCTATTGTCCGCCTGTACGTTATAGTATCATAGTTTATGCCCCCGGGTTCAAGTGTAACGCCCCTGTGAATCCATTCCACACTACCCTTAGTGTTCCGTCGTAATATGTAAGGATATGGCCGAGCGGGCACTTTTGCGGAGCCCCCACCAAGTTGCCACTCTGCAGGTAGTTTAGCTCGCCATTGTCAGTGACAAGTCCACAGAGATGGCCTTCCTTTTATTTTGTATGAAATACTGGTACAACGAAAAACATTCGTTTATTATATGGCATATGGTCAATCAAGGATAAATAATCGGATATATATATATATATATATATATATATATATATATATATATATATATATATATATATATATATATATATATATATATATATATATATATATATATATATATATATATATATATATATATATATATATATATATATATATATATATATACCGATTTCAGTTACAAATTTATTTAGTTTCTAAGCTATTGTCCGCCTGTACGTTATAGTATCATAGTTTATGCCCCCGGGTTCAAGTGTAACGCCCCTGTGAATCCATTCCAAACTACCCTTATATTGCACATACACCCAATAACGGAGCTTGTGCAACCTCCCAATGCAATACATAAACTTGCATATCAGTTGTATATATCATCTCTGTCTATTCAAGTATCTAGTCGCTAGCTCCTCGCAAGATGTGTATTCTATACTTGATGCCCATTACTAGCGAATCAACTAAACGCGATTATTACATTCGTTTGAGCAACGCTCCGTGCGTCGTATTCCGCCTACTCCCTATGGGTCCAGTGATTGAATATGCCCATTGTTATCTGCTGCATATCGTAAGAAGCAACTTATAGGGGACATTCTGTTTGCCGTGGATTGTGACTCGTGTCGACGGAAGATAAGATTCATGTGGTTCAGATGAGCGGTCCTTGAGAATGCCATATCTGTAACGCATCACTGTGTCTCGGATCCCTCTTCATGGCAGGCTTAAGCGGGGCTCGTTACGGACCCTGGGACCCTACGTGTTGCCTATTGGCAAGCTACATACCTTAGCCATCGGACGAGGTCAAAAGTGTTACACGGCTTTCGTCGGGTTCGTACCTCACGGAGGGGAGCTTAGCACGTCATTCGCAACGACTTTGTTGAGCTTTCCCAGTGTCCATTGTTGAGTTTTCCCGGTGTCCAAGTTCGACAATAGATATTTAACAACAAATCTTCTCTTTCCGGATATTGAACAAAAACGCCTCCTGTATATGGCTCTGCGGCATTGTCTCGGAGTTTTTAGAATATATCGTATCCAAAATCTCCATCTGGACGCTAATAAGGGCCAAATTCGAATCAGCCGCAATCAACCTGCTATTATCTGTGGCATCGTACTAAAATCCGAACCCATCATTTAACACTACGTTCCATCCATCGTTCCATCAGGCCTAACCTTTTGTGATGTGCCTCTGTTGCTGCGTCATGCTTCGACATTTTTTAATTTTTTTCAATCGGATTTCTTAAATTTGATGTATGCAATAGGAAAACAAGCTGGGGATACAATTGCGTCAGCTGGAAATTAGTGCAGACTAATGCATGTGTCCAGACATACCCAAGGCTATTGTGGGCTAACTGCTCATTCTTCCTCCGCTGATCGGCAAGCGACATCATGAGAACTCATACAATCCCTTTGAATCCTTGCAAACTATCGCCGCAAAATTTTAACAATCTCCGTTTATGCCATAGCAGGTTGTATTGTCGAATCAAGAAATTTGATGACAACATATCCTAGTCATAGCTTATAGAATGTCATACAAGTTCAGTATTTTTACGTTTATGTCCAGTGTGTTTGTCTTAATTGCTTTCGATGTCCTTCTGTTTCTTTTGCGTTAAAGAGGAAACATTATATTCCATCCATCATTCTTTACCTAGGCAATGCTTTTGAAATGCATCGGCAGACATCCAATAGATACATATTAATAAGCGCTCGACTTGTTGTCATTCATACAGCCTACTTGATAGAAAACAACCATGACCGAAAATGTAATTTTTGCGCGCTAGCCTGTTCGCTTTTACTGTTAATTTTATGCATTATCAAAATGTGATGCAGGACACTATATAGCCAGCAAGCGACGCCTTGGTACGCATTGACATCACCGAATGTCATTTCCGCATTATACAACAGCCCTCAAAGAGTACTTTGAGATGTTAGAAAGTCACACAATAAAGCAATCACGGTTTTGTAACGTATTGGGTAAGCATAGCTCTTTCGGTTGGCGCGTCAGTCGTGTTGTCAGAGATTGAATGATTCGCAATCATCCATAAACACAATCCATCTCCCTCAGAACTACTTCTCCGTGAATTTTACATAACGCCAAGTAGTCTGAAAATATCGTCCGTTCTTATGTTAAATAAGAGTCGCTTATATAAAGCAAGATACTTGATATAGATACACAAGCGCAGTAACTTAGTCCTGGTGATAATAAGGTTAGAGTTACCTATCGAATCTACCCAAAAAGATGCATAGCATATACCTAATTCTAGTAGCAGAGGGCACGGGTTAGGCATTGTCACTATTCTCCACCCACATTATTCATACCCATCCTAAAGAAGACGGACGTAGCTGCACTGGGATAGAGTCGAACGCTTGTTATTTTCACTTACAATTCAAACAACATCGCAGTTAATGCAGAGAGCATGGTATTTTAGTTTTTACGTTACAAGTCATCTTGTTTAAGCGCATTGTACTATAAAAGCCCTAATATCAGACTGCCAGTTACTGTAAGAACACTAGCCATTTGAATGTGCTATTGAGTATTTATTCTTGCTGCCAGCGTTGCAGTACTACTAATGCCAACAGGCACATTGTAATCAATGATCGCGTTGCTTGACTAAATGTCGCTTCATACTGCGCCATCATGCGAGAGCACATTACCATTAGCAACTTAGCAATATGTCGGGAATACAACACTTGCAACAACTATACCGATATGACGTTAACAACACAACACAATGACAGCGCAGATAAAATCATTTTAATGAATGCGGTTTTATAATCTCCGGATTGTCCAGTTCCGATGGAAACAAACCGCATACAAAGTGTTTTGTATTAGTTCATTGGAAAGAGTTAGGCTGTTCTGGTGGTGGTCAAGTTTTAGTTTTTTACATGCTTTTGTAAGCAACATTGGAATATCGCATGTCGTTCTTTAGTTGACTGATCGTAGTCTTCCATAAGCTGTGAAGGGCGGTGATTCGTGGTAGCGATGCATATGAGATATATGATAAGCAAGCGTTGTCCTTGATGAGGCTTTAAATGCGGGAAAGTATTCTCCGGATAAGGCAGTAGTTATCCTGGTGCATACGGCTTAATCAATGGATATATTGTACCTATTGCATGGGGTTCAGTTTTTGCAGTCGACAATTTGCACCCGGTGTGATAGAACAGCATCTGCCTGACAGCGAGATAATAGTGTGAAATTGCTTGTCAAAATAGACAGATCGATGGATAAATATCTTGACAAGTCGATGTGTATAAGACTATTTTGTGGAGAGTTATTTTCATGATTTTCGTTGATGTCATCTGAGAAACATAGATTAAAGTAGACCTAGCAAGCAGAATAACATGTTTTCAGGTTGAGATGCCGAGACACGCAAGCTGGCATTTGTTGTAATGTGTAACTCGCCTAGTCTGCTTTAACTATCATAACAAGGATTATTTGGCTACGTTAGTGCAGTAGAAAATGTCAAAGATATTAACACATGAATCCTGATGTTTTAGTACGGTATGATTCAGTACCATTGCCCATCGGATTAAGATATAATCCAGTGTTAATGCATTTCTTCTCTTGGGTAGCGACATGCACTACAAAACGGTGTTTTCGTCAGTCTATATAACGTAATACCTAAGTCACAATTGAAGTAGAGCCCGGGCGGCGTGTTCAATTGCTGGGCATCAGCCGAGTCGTAGAAGTCTGCGAAAGATCGTGCAATAGGGCGTTCACAGTAACAATTGTAATGGCCCCACACGATGCCATGACGGGGTCCGGAAGCTCACCGGCAGGCCATCGACCGACGTTCCTGGGAATGGGGTCGATTTTCAGCCCAAAAACATTAATTTTCATGTTTTATTCTCTCTTTTTTGTTTTTCTTTTTTGTACTTTGTTGTTTATTTCTTCACTGATACCTTCACTACCTTTGCCTTTCAAAACACAGACCCTGACATTCTAACTTTAATGGCAAATCGAAGCAAAATATAGGCAAAGTACAATACATATCAGTCTATCCACAGTCTAACTATCAATTGCACGCGGTAGCCTTGATACGCTGCCGGCGACGCTGTTGATGTATTTCCTGAAGTATGCGCGAAGTGTTTTCCCCTCTGCAGTTAGGTGTGGTCCACGGCTCTTCTTTTTCACCTCCTGCATCACTGCCTCGTCTCTCCAGGCCCCGGTCACTAGCTGATGTTCCATCGATTTGATACACTAAAGATTCAATTATCCTATCATTATAACTATGCCATCAAATGTGCAAGCTAAGCCGCGCATTTTTAAGTCCGAATTTAGGGGTATGAATCCATGAAACATTGACTCAACAAATACAGCTATGCAAACACAAAAAACGAAAATTGATAAAACAAGGACCGAACAACGAATTGTATTTGGATAATGAAACAAACACATGTAGGCCGCGATTTCTTGTGATTCAGGTCGCCGAAGATTATCAGCCAATCATAAATTTATTGTACACAATAATTATTAATTATGTAATAAAGGCGGTGTGAACCAAACTTGTTTTGGTTCCATAGCGATGAAATAAAACAGGAGAGAATCTGAACTGTTGTTTGCTTTTAAAAGCCTTAGAAATACATGTGTCATGGGTAAATCCGTAGACATCCTACTGCTGCCGGGATCTTGTAAAAGTCGAATTCCACGAAATACTAAACATGGAACATTTATAATGTACATGCAAGGTGAATCCAGACCCACAAGCACACCAAAAAAATTCATTCAACACGTACCCCGGTGTAAGTTTTTGAACCGACTCACAAGCCTACACGCGGCGTTATGATTTTACGTACAAGGTAAAAATTCTGCAGCGGACATTTTTTTCCGGGGCGTTTCATATCGTAAAATTGATGTTATGTTGTCTGACCGAAGACTCTATGTGGTAATTTTTGGTCCTGAAACAGACAAATAACTATTTCCAAGTCTTAAAACACGCCTGATTTAGTTAACATGGGGTGATATCTTATCATTTGTCAATACTAGCCAGTTTGAGTTAGTATGCTAACATCTTCAAATTTCCAGATTTTTTGGGCTCAAGTTGAATATTGCTTCACTACATTGAGAATAAATACCATACATGGTGGATGGTGGCTGAATATAGTCGCATAATATCTATTGTATGGCGCTGTTAAGCAAGTCAGAACGCGCTGAACAATGTCAGTTACTCGTTAAACCCTACAGCGCAGATCCGACCGACCTTGGCGACACCAATAATAATATCCTATTATGCCGTTCGGTACCCACTTACATGGCCGTCTACAGCAAATTATCCATAGATTAATAGACCAAGCTGTCTCTTATTCAATACCTAATGTCTACATATTTGAATGGCTGCTGTTTAATTTACTAGTATGTACCAATTGCGTTATAATCAATTAAGATATGCATTTCTTTTCGCAACGCGTTGACTACAATTTAGCGAATTTGTCAGTTTCTAATGACTGGGTAATGCAATGCAAATTATATGTGGGTGATAAGTTCCAGAAACATTCTGTTGGCGAGGAAAGTAACTAGTTAAAATGTACCGTTAGATATACGACACATTATAATATAGCTCTACGTAAATGCAACCCGGCATGGAGTCAATTAACTATACAACACAAACAACTACTGGACAAGGCGATGTCACCAAATCCTGTCGCCACAAAGTGTTCTTACAAATGACTTAACTCCATCATCTCTACAAACGTGCAACGAACATATAAACCACCAGTCCCTTTTGCAACGCTAAACGATTTCCAGCCTATACAATCGAATTTAAAGAAAAACGGCACTTGCTTTATTAACAATGTAATTCGACAGACGTTAGCATGTATAATTTGGTGCCAAGAAAGGTAAATAGATTAGATTGACCTGATTAAGCAGCCGCCTTTTAGGATAAATGAAAATGGAGGTGGAAACAATACAAATGGTAACGATTATCCTAGGGCAAGTCACCACCCGCCGATTGACTGGACCAGGCTATTCCAGCCTCTCGTCTAGGCAAAATCCGGGCCAGGGTGGTGTTTTCGCACATATGGCCCTCGCAAAGACCTCTCTACTAAACCACCAGGATCCCTACGTCCACCGACACGAGTAGAAACACACGACCAAGAGTTTGCCCCCTATTTGTCGCTTCTTTCGACATCCAGGAGGATACACTGGGCCTATTCTACCCCCGAACACACAAGAGAAGCTTCGCATAGAGTGCTCACTCCACCATCCGCCCGAAAATAATATGTGAGGACTCACCTATGAGCCGCGCGTGTTGCTTATTGCGGCGTATCTTAAAACCACGTCAAAT
>CM067354.1:25955711-26093211 GCA_034190875.2 Urechis unicinctus | reverse complement strand
GCGTTGTGTCTAGTACGACAAAGCTGGTCATGAGGCTAGGTGTGTTACCGCCAATTTCACTCCGCGAATTTCAGTGAACCAAATGCTGCATGATGTGAGAACAAATCGTCAAAAGGGATCACGCATATGTCGTATCATGAAGAGATAAACACCTTCATCCAAGTCGAAAAACTGCTGTTACACAATGGAACGTACACGCCGCTTATTGATGCGTGTTTTATTGACAAAGTGGGAAGACGCATGGTGGTTACTCGGCGTGAAGTAGAAGAGTTCCCAGACGATACTCATCGTAACATCGTGATCCCAACCCACAATGGTAAGAAGGGTGTGGTGCTGCTACTGGAATTCAATCAATATAGACACTAAATCGCTCAATGCGCAAGGTAGTACAAACCGCAGTCTATGTCAATCGATGTGCATTGATCGTCTTGAGAAATTGAAGCGCATTTTACGTTTGTTTATCGGGAATTCCACCAGACGTTCTCTGTTCGACCTACTATATAGTAAGACAGCTCGTGGCCTTTTCCACATCATGTAAGAGTTTTGGACAAAAAACATTCGTGAGGCTGCAACTAAGAGCTTCTTGCTGAAATGAGTGCGCGATTGGAAGAGCTGATTGCATTGGAGGATCTCAAGAAATGTCGAAATGTGTATAAACACAAGTATTACCAGACCCAGATCTCGTGAGATTGGCGATCAAGTTGCCTACGCTTGATGGTTCCAATGCATTATCCGTATAAGTACACTGCTAGCGAATCAAACCTACTGGACGTAGGTAGCAAAGGACCTGATGAAACTCATATGAATGTAGTCGTTGGCTATGTGCTGACAGCAGATCAGCAACAATGCTTCAAATAAATATCAATGAGCGCACTGACATTTTCACAGATAGCAAAGGTATCACATCACTGGTTGTTCACTAAGATGCCCTCACGTCCAACAACCCAGTGAGATATGGACATTAGCTTATATGGGAGTTATATGGGAGTCGTCACCGTACGCCTAGCCTGTGGTGATGGTGAGGAAACCAGAAGTATCAAACAGAGAGTGGATCAATTTTGAACTGATTCTAAACCTTTTATTTGTGCAGCTTAGCGTGTCATAAATTGGAGGGGAGAGAAAAAAATCACTCTGTAAGTGAATGTTTAGCGATTGTTTTGGCTGCGAAAACGTTTCTCGGACACTCGCATGTATAGAAATTTACAGGCAAATGATAAACAGTTGACAAACCTTGATATGACTATGCGACCACTTAGATCATGCGATGGGCAGCAATTTTTTTTCCAAAACTTCCATTTTCCGGCTGACAAGATCAAAGGAAGGTACAATGTTGGTGAAGATTTTTTCCTTAAGTAGCCAATTGTAGATTTGCCATGTTCATAATGGTTTTTTTTTGGTTAGGTATTGTTAGACAAATCTAGGTTTGTAGTTTGTGATATAAATTCGAAGAACTGATGCATTAATGGGGGAGCTGTAATAACACACCTATGTCATCATAATGTGGGGATAATGTTATGATTCGATTGGGTCATGTGTCGGTATGCAGAGGCATCTGAATGTTTGGGTTGCGATTATATTCGTTTGGCTAATAAAATTGAGACTGAACAGTTCGGATTTCAGAAGATTTCGGTGTTCAATAAACGCAGCTGTGAACCTGTGACAAGTAGTGTAGGATGCGTTAGAAGGGAGCTAGGACGTTTGAGGTGGAGTGGTGTGGCGTGGGGGCGGGGGGTACAAAGTATGCAAGAAATAATTTTAGGTAGATGTGATAACATTTAGAAATATAAACAGATTGATACTTGTATCGATTAAATAGCGGCATTGTACTACTTTACCTGGTGAAATGTAGGTAATGGTTCCCTTTGGTAATCCACGTGGCTATTGCCCTTTTGCATAGCTTATGAAGCGTATTGATGCCAAAGATTTTTATATATTGCAATAACAGCCTATTCAAAATCGCAGATTGATGAATATTTGGCCCGATACGTCATAAAATAAACCGAATTGACAATTACTGTTGATCTGGTGTATAAACAACCAAGTCAAATATAACGTCTACATAGAAACGCTATTTGCGACTGGCTCTGGATCATTTGAATTCTCAACTGGAAGTGACAAGAAACTATGTAAAAATCGTTGTATTAGATATTGATCCCGGTTCAATGACTTGAGCAGCGCTGTTTCATCAAAACAGTCGACAACGTAGAATTGCAAGGGCATATTTGGACAAGTCATCTGGACGAATATGCCTCTAATATACAATTCGAAGTACTTAATCACGAGTCGCATTTGCATATAACTTCTGTTGCTTGATCGTTTGAAACCAAGTTTATGCTTGGTTATCAAACGCATGTTTGTCCCTATTCAATATCTCAAAAAATGGAATAATGTACGGAACTTGTAGGAATTTGCCCATAATCGTATATTCAGATATGGGTCAAATAAATTATCAATAATGAGTAACAGCCCAGTGCATTATAAGGTATACCAAGTCATTGCTTTTTTGAATTATGCTAAACATATGAGCCATCTGTCAGTGGGCGGTCCACATATCTGAATTCAGATTCTTGTTCCGGTAACTCTATACCTCATCAGTCATAATATCATGGCATTTCAGACAACCAATATATCCAAGCCTTCAGACTCAAGAGGTTTCTTATATCATTGCAGCCGTTAAGGGATTGGTCTCTTGCTTAACTATAAAGCATAAATATTAATTCCCCAGCATTGTTAGTTATTTATGATATATATTCATCTGCGCTTACCATGGAGATCACCTGCAGCATGTTTTTTAATCATGTCTTGGTCAATGCCTGAAATAGAGACAAAAAACATAAATTAACAATATCAACACAGTAATTTTATGACATATTAGAAGTCGGAAGCAAAAAAAGTCAAAATTTATAACACAGCTGCATGAATGGTCAAATAGATAAACCTTTCTTCGATACATATATCTGATCAAAATCCAAAGGTGACACGCGCGACCGATTCTGCATGAAAGGCATTGTTATCTCACAACCAGAACCTCAGCTGCTGTCTTATGAATGAGATGCTCACCTTCGAAACCTACCGAAACATAACTCTACAATCCGCAAATGATATTAGAAATATCTTTTGCAGAGAAAAAAATATTGACTGTGTAAATGGATTTCATTAATTACTTCAGAGACACAATGTTTTTGCGTGTCACACTTTCGCGATAGAGGACTGCTTTTGAGCTTCACGTAATTAACATGATAATTGGCGGCTGAAATTGTTGAATTAAAATGGGACATTTCAGCGAATTAAATTCCTGAAAAATAATGATGGATAAGCAACACAGATAAAGCATATACGATCGAATCATTTCATTGCAAAGGAAAAAAGATGAGGTGAGTCAGGTGCACATGCTAGTGTAGAGAGTACTTGGTTATAAAAGCTGCGAGGTCTTAGCCATTATAAAAATTATGAGTTGCTTCGACTATTTCTCCTTAGCAGACAAGACAAAGGCGCATTTGTTGCTTTTGCCCAAATCATCGCCATAAAATCAGCTTTAATCGATGGTTTATTTTCAATTTTAATCAATCATTTTATTTTCCTCCACAGCAGGACGGTTTGCCCCATTGGAAATTATCGTTTCGCAATGGAGTACGACGCAGGAACAACTTGATAGCATACTGTGTCAGTCTAGGTATGGCGTAAGGTATACTTGCAGATCAAGCAGCATCATAATGCGCTATAACCACGGTTATGATCACATGATCATGTTATAGTTGCTGGTGCAGCTACTGATCAGATAAGCTAATACGGCAATCGTCATTTCATCTCAGCAAGTGACCACATCAGTCGTTGGGGTCTAGTACAGCTCGCAAAAAAGGTAAAATATGAATCATGGGCATTTATTGCACCCTAAAACACGTACAATAATACCCTGGGCAGCTTCTTCGTTAGGTTCAATTTCCAACGGTAAGCCCGGCAAATCCCCTTTTTGCCTTTGTCTAAGGCAGCTTAATTATCTTGTCTCTAGAACTTTTCTGTTTTATCTGAGTGATATTTTCACTTAACATAAAGTATTCAGTAACGCTCGTCAGTAGCATGGTAAATTATTGTCAAATATATATTGATACGTTTATTGGTATTCATAACCTGCCGTAATCATTAGGATTATCTTTTCTGATAATTCTTTACTTTACGAACTGTGTTTTTTGTTAAGAAATATCGGTTCAACTCCCTGATATTCTGCGATGACTGCTAAATGTGGTTGTATCTACATATAATCAAATCCAAAGGCTTCACACAAAAGGTTCCATAACCAGCATGAGCGCTTCCAGCAAATAAGTTGACACTCACTCTGATAAGAGGAGGTCGCAAAACGGGTTTATACATTACACAGTACCATTGCATGGCTTAACAGTTTTATGTAATGCTGCATCATAAAGATCAGCGCACGCACTTCCGGAACTGTCCACGTAGTGGTTGCTCACAAAACGCATGCACTCATGCCCTTACTACAATGATATAAAGAGCAAGCATGCCCTGTGTTCGTGTATGGGTTGTTTTAGGTTCACTTATTGGGTATAGCAGCAACACTGCGAGTAACAGGCCGGAGAGTCCCTTGTCAAAAGGACTGCCGTGTCAAGAGTTTTCTCCAAATTTCCGACAGCACCCCTACTGTGTTCCTTGTGCCTATTTATTCAGCATGTGTGGCTGTATATATAGCACTCTGAATAGCAATACTCGTTATATTTGCCATTGAGGGCCATCGACTTCCGCGTGTCTGACCGTAGTATGTGAATGAAACAAAGATACATAACTAATGGCATTCGAAGATCATTGCATGTGCTCGAAAATGATGACTGATATGTGCTACTGTCACAACTATTATGACCATATTACACAAACATTACTGAGCATATATTGATTGCAAATACATCGGCTTGAGGACAATTCCCTGAGTAACGCATATATAGGATGCAGACATTTGGCAGCCACCCCACCGATCAAACGCATTATATCCTCTACCCCAGGTTGATACGTTGTCAAATGAATGGGGAATATGATATGGATTGGTTAATGCAGTTTGGGTGATATTGTGGTTTGGTAAGTAGGCATGTAGTTGTATTTTGTTTTTTGCACACGTGCCTTTCTATTTCCTCGCACAACATCAATTATTCTTTTTGCAGATTATTAACCTGACAAAAGAGTAGTTAAGCGCGTCATTCTTTTAACCAGGCTCCTGTAAATGTAGGACCTCGTTGACGCTGGTATAGTGGTTCCCTATTTTATCGGTATATACACCCGCATCAACCTGACTCAATTAGCTTTTGATTCTGCAGCAAGCCCTAGATGAATAATGTTGTGAGATAAAGATCAGTCCAAATGTCAATAGGTAATCAACATTAGATTTTGTCTTCATCTTGCCTTTACAAAGCAACTTTGAGACCATATGCCTTCCAGTGTGGGCACAGGTAATTTGTGAACCAACGCGTTGCTCCAATAGGGCTTCAAATGTTTAAAACCTTCCCTTGCTGTGATGTTTTGTATCCAGGGTATTTATCTTTGGAGCACATATTGTACCTAGACGACAGACGAGTGACGAATTGGCTTATTATGTCACGCAATTGATGAACATGATTGACTTATCGTGAAAACCTAAATGTTGCTCAATTGATGATGTGATTGAAAGGGGTGTCAAGCATGATTACTTAAAATCATTAGTGGATGATGTGGCAAAGTAATCCGAATGTATCATGCATCACACCTAGGTTTTCAGAGTTTGTTTCGAAGTCAGCTAGTCAGTTTCCAGATGACATGCCTATCAATATACTTACACAACCAATTGATCATACCTGATGCACCTGCTGCATTAGTTAGCATCAGCAATACTGCGAATTTACCTCTCCATTCGACTGACTGCTTCAGGGCAGGAAATATAACTTGTGTTAGGCTATATAAATCGCATTCTTGAGACAGCACATACTGTTGTGTAGGTATGAGGTGGGAAATATGTGCGGATATTATCATGTCAGTTAAGGAGAATTAGGAATAGACAATCATATTCGCAATAACCTTCCTTATACGTGTTCTGATTCAATCACATGGATCGTGTTGAATATCTAGCAGCGTTGTGAAAACAACTTGGCATTAGGTTACCGTCATGAGTTCACAATAGTTCATCAAAGAATTTGGTTGCATTGGCTTCTTTTATTTTTATGTCTGAGCAGGGCTTTTATGCTGCTCTATTTAAGCTGACCAGCCTTAATAAATCATGGTGCTGCTGTCTTACTGTGTTAGATGCGTGTTTTATAGAAATATCCTGCTAATTAGGTTCCAACAAGCCTGACATTGTTGTTCGGCACTTGCGGCCACAGAGGTCATTGCGGACTATAACGTCACGTACATCGTAGTTCAACTTAACTGATGCGAGAGAAATACATAAAGCTATCGAGGGCTGATCGTCTAGACGCACAGGAATCAGAAATGTCGATTGACTAGGAGCAACCCGATAACTGCGAACTCTGTTATCGAATATATGTCCCACTCTGGTGGTACTATTTAGGCCTGCATTCCATTGTTATCGGTTATCTATTAAGTGCTACATTGGCAGTAGATACTCAAAGGATAATCGTAGTTAACACCAGCAACTTCAATATCGGCTGCTACACCAGTTTTCCCTGCGCGTTGTACTATTTCGTTCGATAGGCCTGTCCTAAGCGCTGAAGGCGGTTTGAACTTGATTCCGACCTTCAGGGATCAGTCCGGTGTTAAACACAATATGACCGCATCGACAAAACATCTATATATTGCGTTACTAACCTCATGTCTCTCGATTATCTGCACACGGTTAGCAACAGCAAGCTCCCTGTATGTACAATCATGTATGGGCCACTACGCTAGAACTGACGTCCATGCTGATAACTGGCAGCCGATTTGATCCGCATATTACTGCGGAATCACATGGGACTGGAGATAGCGTCTTTGTTTGGCACTGTGTTGTTTGCTCGTCGGTTCGGCAACACACATTGAGTAAAATAACATTGAATAACGGATGACATGTTTGCTGGTTGAGGCAGTTCGGATCTGTTTACTCCGGTCGATTATGGGACCAGCATTGCAAGGTTTTGGTTACAGCCGTTGAATATGTGGGCCATTGATGGTGCTGTTTGTGTGATTGATCGTTCTGCAAATTGAACCTGTTGTTTAACATTTCCCTCGCAACTGTTGAATGCCTGGATCGGAATCTCCTTTAAAATATTCGACATGTTCATCGCTAGTTCATTCATCATGATCACTTCATGTTATAGGTTGTAGGTATTATCTGACTCTTATTGGTAGCAATACTTATGTAGTTTCGATTTTAATGCGCACCAGTTTACCACAGCATGGGAATTGCCAAGGATGTACCCCGCAAATGATATCGCTCCATAGAGATGTTTTATTTTAATATAAAGTCACCCTGCGCACATGTTTTGCGAATGGGCCGATAAGGCATATGTTTATATGGCGCTGCACAGAATAACTAAATGTAAATGTTATTGATGTGAGGGCAATTGTATTTAAAACATAACGATTTTTAATGCATACTTCCATAAATTTTGACAAGACCTCCATTCTAGTTGATTGCATCCCCCCACCCCCCGATTAGCTTGGTTTATGAATATAGATGTATATACATGTAAATATAATTATTGATTTGTGTAAATATATATACATAAATTTATATATATATATTTATACATATATAAATATATATATATATATATATATATATATATATATATATATATATATATATATATATATATATATATATATATATATATATATATATATATATATATATATATTTAAATCTAAATATTTATATATTTACACATATATATATATTTATATATGCCTATATATACACATATATATATATTTTATATTAAACAATAAAAATATATATATTCATATAAATAAGCATATAGATAGATAAACAAACTATATGCATATACGAACATATATAAATATATATATACGTATATATATATATATATATATACATATATATACATATATTTATATTCATGTATACATATATATATACATATATATATATAAATATTAATATATTTATATGTATATATATATATATATATATATATATATATATATATATATATATATACGTATATATATATATATATTTGTATATATGCGTATGTGCATATAGTTTGTTTATCTATGTAACATATGTTTGTTTATCTATAAGTACATAAATATATATATATATATATATATATATATATATATATATATATATATATATATATATATATATATATATATATATATATATATATATATATATATATATATATATATATATATATATCTATATCTATATATATATCTATATATATATATATATATATATATATATCTATATATATATATATATATATATATATACAAACATTTCAAGCTTCACCTAAGGTGTGCTGATATGCTTTTATATTTAATCAGCTTGGGTTAGTGGTAATGTGATTGCATTGACGTCAAATATTCTTATGTGATTCCCGACTTAGTCCTAACATTTATATAAAAGGCATATGCACCTTAAAAGGGGTTGTATATACCAAGCACAATAGTCTTCCGAGATGACTAAATATT
The DNA here is from genome assembly GCA_034190875.2 of Urechis unicinctus. NCBI lineage: Eukaryota > Metazoa > Annelida > Polychaeta > Xenopneusta > Urechidae > Urechis > Urechis unicinctus. Next base: position 26,084,574 of record CM067354.1, on the reverse strand, counting down.
TGGAGGGATTTGAGCGTGTTGTGGTATTGGTTTGTACTGCGCTTAGTCGGGGTATTATAATCTTCGCTATTTCCCCATGTTACTAATTATATCCCATATAATTCATGCCTTGCCTCATCCCAATGTTGATTTCGTGCTTCCATGTAAAATATGAGAATGCAGACTACAAGGATCCAGTAAACAGAGCGACGCAGTAAAGAGTGTCGAATTACCACGAAGACGTGTTTTGTCATAAGTATATGACTACTTGACAAAGTTTTCTGGAACTTCTTCTGTATAATGCTTGACTGGCAAACAGTCATATGGCGTTAGCTTGCACTGCGATGTTGCTCTTTACAGAATGCATGCGTAAATGGTGTGGAAAGTTTACCAGAATTAAATTCTTCAAATTATAGCAAATATCAAAACTTTCCATGCTGTGTTCGGAAGCTCATTAACTGCGGACGGAACAACATCCGGTCGTTAAAATATATCAGCGTCAGCAGCGTTAACAACTGCCTCACCGATCACATATTGGTCGGCTTTCAATCCGATAGTTTACATATCAATGGGTACAATCAAATACAAAACTCCATCTATTTACCTTGCCTGATACGTGCTTGCGCACTCGATTATATTTCTGCGACAAGTTATTGTGCTACCTTTGGCCATACTCTAGGCATTGCGCTCTCGTAAGTGGAGGTATATTTTGACACGGAAACTCAATTAGTGCCAATGAATGCATGAACGCTAATCTATCTCAATTATATACATGTGGCAAACTGTCTATGATATTTATCATCTATTCCTGCTTCATAGGGGTGCTATCTAGCAGATATTTTCGTATTGATTATCCCACTTTGGCTTGTATGAATATCCATGGTGCGCTAACCTACGTCTTGGTTGTAAGCTACGATATCAGTTGCATTATAACTTGCGGATGTTTATATATCCTACGACAGTTAAAGCTACGTACGGATGAATCATCATCCGTTGTTACGGCTAAGTTGAAGGCCTCGTCTTGGACCACTTATATATACACCATACTGCGATAAGCCTCATTTATTCGTGTTGCTAGTCAGTGTAAGTTACGGTGGGTTATACCAAGATGACGCAAGGTGGTATCCTAAATTATATCCGGCTTCTCCAGAGATGCACTCTCTGCATGTACGCAGCACACGCTTCCTACCTCTAACGCGGGCTTGATCAGGATCTTAAAGAGCGACAGGAGCTTATTCTCCATTCAGTACGTTTCATACGCAGTAATATTGTCGTTGGTATGTGAGTATTTGCCACTAACTTATCTATGGGGTATTTCATGTTAAGGTCTGTGTCCACTATGGTGCCCAATAGCCTAATTATCTGACACTTATGTAAGGGGCCGTGTAGTTCAGCTTCACGCACTCTTAGTGGGAGCGGTCGAACTCACCTGCAATGTCTCTCTGTAGCAGGTGGAAAGTGTGGCTTTGATCTACGGTGAGCAAGACATTACTGATAGCAACGCAGGCAAAATATGTGCAAGAGTAGTATGCCACGAAACCGCTCCTTGCGTTCGGAAGGTAGCCGCTTCTGCATACGTAAATGAACACACAGAAGCCACAAAGTAACATGTTGTTGTACCAATGAAACTTCAAGTAGTAAAAATCTAAGTGGAAGTTGGTGTCGTGGTATATTGCTACAATATATCTGTTGTGTATTTCACGATACTATGCTGAGTTGATATTATGATTATGTAGACATTGACAATTTAAAGGGAATCATGCCACCAAGGCCGCAAATATAGTTCAAATGAGCCGATACCTCCGCCCCTCCTATCCCACATATACACCGATTGATTCTAAACGTTTTATCGTATTCTCAGATTATGCTTTCACGTCACAACCAGTCAGGTTTATGGTGAATACTTCATCAGTATAAACTTTATTATCCTGCATAATGTAGTATTGTTAAAACAAATTTGACCGTCAATAGCCCTCAATGGGCATGTGAAACAGTTTGTTTTAGTGTTGTTCAAGTGGTTCCAATGCTTTCAAATTGAGCTTCAGTTTCTTAGGTAAACCCATGCTTTGTACCGAATCGTCTTATATAATAAAGGTATATTCATTTATCTCGAAATTGTTCAATGCGTTGCTATCGGCACAATGTCATCTATGGAGCCTAGCAATAATATTGTTCACAAGGTTCGCAGAAACCAGATAAAAAAACCAGATATTATTGGCATGAATCGTATCCCACCCTACAACAAAGAGCTGTTAGTTGCAATTACAAATGGCCATCATGTGGACACACATATAAATTTAAGTTAGAAACTTGATCATAGATTATGTGCCGCAATCCTTATATTGCCCATGATAAAAGCTAGAAATCTGAAAAATAACACTAATAGTAATGTGGCTGCTTCTTGGTTCTAAGTGATATATGTTGCCACTTTTTCTATCGTGAAACTACCTGCTACATGGCCCATCATGAATACGGCTACTAAATGCCACCACTCTCTCAGAGATAAGCAATAAGCTAATGCTGAAACATATGACTCATCAACCAGGCAGCGTTAGTCACTCGCCAACAAAGATATCAACTTGTCACGATGGCTGTTTGGTCAAAACAATCATTATGGGAGTCTAGCTGTTTTGTAGTCTATTATTCGTTGAATTTCGAATTAGATCCCTGGTAGCATAATGTCTTCTTTGTTTGTGTGTCATGTTGTGCTCCGCACGTATCTCTGAACGGGCATGCAATTGCGTCGGTTACCATGGTGTCTTGAGCTTGTAATGGAAAAGCAATCATCATTCATATAAAGACTGCTCCTATACGCCCTTAGCACGTTTTGTAAAAGAACACGCAGCCACTATTATTAGAGCTATTAATAGATATGCCACTGTTACTCGGGTGATTGAGAGGGCGCAGTGCGAAGAAAACAAGGGGGGTCGTGATATGACGACATAATGATATAATGTATTTACGGCAACTCGCACCTGCTCTGCGTCTTTGTACATAGCCACCGCAGCGTTGAATATGAAATTACAGACGGAAGCCAATGATAAGTGAACTTGCGTTCTATATAACAATGATGCATTCCCTTTTGTGAACCATCTAAGACTGCGTTTGATCATTAGGAAGCTGCAAAGCGCCATCAATCCGAGCGAGCGCAATCGATAGTGAAACGTAAGAATCGCCAAATGGTTTGCAGCACGTGCGTTAATCATAGTATTGTGACACAAGCGATATATTGCAGACATTGTATTTCTGAGCAGTGCCTTGAGCCTCTGCAGGTGAGTCTAGGGAGATTACTAGGTTTCAAACCGAACTGAGTCCGTTGTGGCAATTATGTGAGTACAGTCCGTGTGACTGACAATGTTAGTGCTTATTACTCCACAGTTCTCGAGTGACTTTCGTCATCTGGTAATCCATCGACTATGAATGCGAAAGTAGCCAATATTTCACTGATAAGCACTGCTAACTCTCAGAAGATAACGCCCAGTTAGTTAGCTGTTTGCAGATGATTTTAGTGTAAATAGGCAAATTGGAATGTTACAACCGTCTCTATCACTGCTGATATGTCTAACTTTTCAGTGGCAAAGCGTCGCGATTGGATCGAAATTTCTATGACAGGAACCTCTAATGATAAAAATGTAATTTATATCAAGCCATGCAACTGAAGAGGCTTCTATACCAATCGTTATGTACGCTAAAACTTATCACACAGATGTGATAAGGCAAATACGTTTTCACCGCCACCGCTAATATCATGCACAACAGCACACACCTCCAGCAATTTCGACCATGGTACGAAGCTAGCAGTTGTCTTTATTTGACGTAGATTCTCGGTCAGGTTTGCAATACCATATGTATACAAAACAATATCACGTCGTATGGATGATTGTTATGTCATATGTATATAAAAAGATATAATGTCCCACCGATGGGGGTAATGTCATAATACTATGGATTTTTATTGATTCCCCTACATCGCAAAGGTTTGATCTTTTCAGCGGAAAACACGCAATACATTATTCCGATTCCAGTATTGCTAAAGCAACTGCTCATTCCAACTCGAAATAAATTTTTATTCGACAAGAATAAATCCAACATATAAAAGGCAACGCCATCCACGAGCATATTTTCGAAAATGTCTGCTTATTTCCTGATCGGGCAATGCATGACTCAATGTTAAGAAATTTTGTTTTGCATCGCTAGCGTTCATGCTCTACTCCCGTCGAGGCAGATGTTTATTTAACCAGCCGAGGCGCTGTGTGAGTAAACGTATGTGGTACAGATATATTGTTTTTCTTATATAGTTATGGCAATAGCCAATACTTGCAAGGGACAAGGAAAAGCAATGTGGGTAAGTTTCTAGCTGGTAATTAAATTTAGTTACATTACCATGCCCCTGCGACTGTATATCGAAATCTTTCTGCGTTCCATGCCCCTTTCTCTGTCGTGATGATGTCACGGTCCTGTTTATAGAGATGCAACAAAGCTTTGTCAAAAGTTAGTGAAAATCGCTTATTACTTTTATAGTTCTTGATTACAGACAACGGGGATTAGGTCAATCATTACGAAGACATAGACCTCTACGAATCCGTCAGGAAAACATTTGAGAAATCAACCAACGGGTTTGTTTTCCAGGGCGGCAAGCTTCACACTGATTTCATAAAGCAAAACAACTAGGGGGCAAACATCGCCTGGAGTACTTTCATCCTGGAAAAATTTGAGGGGTTCACATCCCCAGGTGTCTCACGGATCAACGACAGCATTCGGACCTATGTCTGGGCCATTCTTGGTTCTCAAGCACAGACCCGTTCAGAGATACTAGGTCTTGGTACGTCCTTTGATGCTATGAAACAATTTCAGGCTAACGTTGAGGATGCCATCAATTCCCCAGTTGACATTCCCTCATCCATCCGGAGGTATCAGAGCGTCCTCCAGAATGCTTCCTCAAAGGTTGATTGTGTGCTTGGAACAGGCCTTTACATGGCTCCGTCGGATATGAGCCTCGCCATTGGAAACGTTGTTGGGTACAAATCTGATTACCATCGCGACTGTGGAACAGCATATCAGCAGCAATACTGATGTCAACGCGGTTGCGGCTATTCCATTTCCGGCGGCACCGAAAATGGGAGATAAAGGAAGCTTTGACCCTCCGCCAGATACAGATATTAGAGACCCCTCTCCACGCCCGGTCCCTGTCGGCGTGGTCAATATATCTCTAGGAAAGGCGCAAGAGCATGTGATAACCGCTCTTATTGTAGGCGGAATCGCTAGAGGCTTAGCTGTGCTTTGGTTTGCTACGTAGTAGGTCGTGGAATATCAGGAGAATAACTCCCCTCACCGCCCCAGCTGCAGCCCATACATGTTCTGCCATCCAACCAGCCACCTTTGCAGCTGACTTAAGCAGCCATGATACGATGGAGCTAATGATTCTTGGAAGGGCAGCCGCCGCCTTACCGGCCTGGCCCTTCATGACGTTCACCAAGGAGTTCAGCTGTTTTTTAATCCATTCCTTTACACCGGGCTTATCAATGTTGGTGCCGGGGTTGGACAAGTGCTCCCTCCACTACCAGACAGGACAACTACCATGGTCGAGATTGCCAATCCAATCGCAGTGAGGATAGAGGCGATTGTTATGCCCTGCTCTCGGAACAGGGTGCGCACACGCTCAGCTAGCATTGTGCCCTTGTTAAGAAGTCCTTTGATCGTTTCCATGATGCGGTTAATTTGGGTTTGCAGACGTTCACGGTTTACAGAGGCAGCCTCAACACGGACACGCCACAGGTCCTTCAGCTCCGCAAGCTCATTTGTGTGTAATTTCCATGCTGGAATATCACCCCTCCCTGCCTCTTCCAGGCTTGCCTTTTTAGCTTTCCGTCGGTCTATATCCCGCTTTATCTCAGTTATCTTAGCTAGGTTGTTGACCAGCTCACCCCTCTGGGTCTGCAAAGCCTTGTCAAGCCCTATACACTCTCTGAGGGGTAGTTCGTTGTCTATTTGTGCACCTAGGTCTTGGATGGTATTATGAACGTCCTCTATAAAGCTTGTTTCTTCCGTGCCACCCCCCGTCCCGGAAATGGCTTCAGGGCCCCTCATTTCTAAATTCTCTGCGCCTTGGAGAGCTCCAACAACATTGTATAATCACGGCTGAGGGAAGGTGTGTAACCTTTTTCAGCCAATGCATTGTAATAATCATTGACAGCGCCTACAACTAATCGCCCTTCCTGTGGTAGAGACGTATCCGTCCCAAGGTCCCCTCCTATAGCACCCTGAGTTGGGAGAGAGGGGGCCGCCGGGAGTGTCTCAGCGACGGGCTAATCCTCATTCTCTCTGCCAGATTCGAAGGTGTACGTGGTTGACGCAGGGGAGCGGCTCCATGACCACTTGAGGGCTTTTTATCACTGCTTCATGGGCGAGCCTACCCTCTACATCATCGATGACTGTTCGGCAGCAAAGGACATAACCAAGAAGAAAGTTATGCTGTCCGGGATGATCTATATCTGCCAGCATGGTCCAAAAAGTGTCTGGGTCTTCACCCAAAAGTATAACTCCGTTCTGAAGCACTTGCGTGAACAGACCAAGGACCGGGACTCGTTTGAAGAAGCCTGACGTGAGAATGATGTAATCTCGACAAAGGAGGAACGACCCAGGTACACCAGCTGCTGGCAAAGACCAAGCCCGCAAAACTGTTGCTGAGGACTACTCAACCGAATCAGCTGCTAGCAAATCATGGAGTTTCAGTCAGGCGTGGCCAAGTGAATATCCATCGAGACCAGGCTATAGTAGAACGCTTTAACCGATCACTTGCTGAACGACACTTTGGACACCAGTATGACGTAAAGTTAAAGGATACTGGAAAACGATCAACTGAGTGGGTTGCTTGACTGCAGGCTGTAGTGTTTGCGATAAATAATGAGGTGACTCGCTTGACTGGAAAAAAACTCTAAGATGCTATAAAGGCAAAACGAGTTGCACAAAAGCCCTCTGTAGTCGTACCAGGGCACCCGCTGGGGGTTAAAGAGCAAAAGCTTCCCTCTGATGTTGGTGTTCGCTACCTCTACCAGCCTGGTGAGGTAGAGCAAGACCACCAGCGGCGGGCCACTGACCCTGTGTGGTCACTCAATGTTTACCGTTTGGACGCTCTGTCACTAAATCTGGTGAGCCTGTACTGTACTATTTGTTGGATGGAACGCTCCGTGGCTTTGTAAAAGAGGAGCTGCTTGTGATACCGTCCGACACCCAGCTTCCACCAGACAGTATTACCAATTAGACAAAAGAAAGATAGGTAGTAATAGAAGCAACTGGAAAGTGTCCCTGGATTCTACTCGGGTAGAGAGACCCCTCAGGCAAGCCCTGTGAGTTTGACTTTTGTGCAATGCACAGGTTTAAGATTAAGCATGGGATCGTAAATCAGCTTTGTCCAGAGTGCTAGAAAGGCATAACAAATAACCTAGGATTGTGTATGGACTGTGGGTTTCAAAGGGTTAACCAAAAGCGCCTTTGTGAGAAGAAGAGGACGAGGGCCGGCTCGGAGGAGGAGGTAGGTCACTACCCCCCTTGGAAGGGGAAGGCCAACCCTACAGAGGGCTGGCTCCTAGACACCCCCCCCAGTCAAAGCCCCTCGAGCTACGAAGGCCCCCACCACCACTCCTGAGGGCGCCACCCCCTTAGTCAAACCTATTCGAGCTACCAGACGTGGGGAGAAGGTCATCCCTCCTGAGAGTGGACTCCCCCTCGCTGGATGCGAAGGTGTGGGTGGAAGGGAGGCAGCCTGTGGTGGTTTCCCAACGCTAGCTGAGGAGGCGGCCTGTGGTGGTGCCCCCTCGCTGGATGGTCTCCATCAGCCCCAGTGGAGGATACCCCCCTTCTGCCCCCTCCATCACCGGCAGACGAGCCCGCCGCCCCCATCATGCCCGCCCGGCCGAGAGGGTCACCCCTGAGGAGAACTAGTTTATTGATCTAGTGTGCCCATAGGCTTGGGTGTCTACACCACCCGGAACTATCCACCGCTTTGTATCAAAGGGGGAGAGGGACACCTTGTTGACATGCAGCCCATATATCTTGCGGCCATCACTCCAGAACAAGTTCATCCCATGGCGAAACCGCTTCTGGTCGAACAGCGACTCAAGGTATTGGGCGTGGGGCAGGTGACCACAACCTTTTTTTACGCCCTTTGATTTCGTCCCAGGCGGACATCAGGATGGAGTACATCTTGGGGCGCAGGCCTACATACTCCTTAATGGGGACACCGCCGCACTCGTCCTTCATCTTTCCTAGTATCTTGTTAATCATGTTACTGTGGAGGGGGTGGGCTGGGTCATAGTTGCTGGTGTCAATTAGGGCACTATCCTTTTTCATGTCAGCGTAGATGTCCGGTGTGCGGATCTCCAGGGGGAGGGAGTCGGTGTCAGGGTAGAGTAGTGTGAGATCGCGGCCGTACCGGGGCTTCATGGTGTAGTAGTAGAAGTCGTACATGAGGTGCTTTGACAGGTCAAGTATACACATCCCACGTAGACTGGGCGGTTGAGAACTAGGTGGGCTTTGTCGATATGGATGGCGGCCAGGTCATCGTCAAATATTTTCTGGCGGCCGAAAGTGGGGCAGGCGATGAGCTTTCTCATTTTGTGGCCGTCTGTGGCTCAAGCCAGCTTCACATCAACCCGCTTGCCAAGGTTCTCCAAGGTCTTGCCGAAGACAGAGTTATTCAATAGTTTGTAGAGGTCCTTCTCAAAGTTGCTGGATGCCGCCTTGCAGAGATCTGTGTTCTTGCCGGGAAGTTTGCTGATTCGGTAGTCCATGACAGCTCTCCGGTCCTAGCCAAATACGTTCAGACCTCTGTCGAGAGCGGTTTGATTTTTCCGATGTGGGCGACCAGGGTTGGGTAGGAAGACGCCTGAGCCCTCTAGCTTATCCTTGATCCACTGGATGATGTACTTTGAAGTCCGATGCAGATCCTTGCTGGCTTGGTTGAGGGCTGAGACGATGACCCATAGGATGCAGAAGTCGTCTCGGTTCTTCACGTTTATGATGGCCCCTTTGTTTGCCAGCGGTGGCGGTAGGGGGAGATAGGAGCCGCCTCTGAGTGGTTGATACTTTGCGATGTCGATCCAGATGGTTTCCACCGACTCGAACATCCACTCAGAACCTAGGTTAACCCACTTCTGCAGGACCTTCTGGATTTGGGTACCGGCCAGGTCTATTGCGGAGTCAATGTCTTCTTTGCCTAGAACCACCTGCCGCCTTTCGCAGGGGAGTGGTTTCCTGGAGGCGGGTCTGTGGTGTGGGGTCGGTGCTTTCGCCACTTCAAACCAGAGTCGACGGCAAGGCTGGGTCACGGTCCACCATGGTTCTCAGTCTTGCGTAGATCTCTTTGTACTTCCTGTCAAAGGCGTTTTTCTTTTTGAGTGCCGCGAGGGCGACCTTCGTCCGTGGATAGGGTGGCAGGGCCTGGCCGTGGATTTAACATAGTCGGCTTGAGCCTGTTGTGCGCGTATGTGGTAGGGCGTCATTACTATACTGCGCTGTTAGTCTAAAACGACGACTAAATACGAAAAAAGGACGTCGTGACGCGAAACTCAAACCGAAACTAACTCAGGGTGCTGTTCCCCAAGTGGTTGATTCCCGGTTAGCCCAGATACCGCGGCAGCAGTTCACAACTGGACATCATACCACGGTATAACTGGATTACCGTATGGATTGGTCCCCAATTGGGTACCAAAGTAGTAGGTAATGGGGGTGCGCTAGCTATACTACTAGTGGTGGCACGATCATATCTACTACGGTATGTACTAGTCATGCCAACCGCGTAAAACAAAGATTCCGGTTGCATACATCATCCGAGCTCACATCACTCAACCGTAAAATGACTCATCTACATATATACCAAATAACAACTTTCGTTTGAATCTAATCTTCCCATGGTTTTAAGTGATCATTTCAACATTTAGAGCAATGGCAATAGCGCAAGCATTTTGTCACGGTTAAAGCCCTTGATGACTCGCCAGCATCTAATTACGTCTTTACGGCTGCCGTGAGAACGAGGGAGTAGTGATCCTGTTTTAACAAACAATCATGCGGCATCTGCAAACAAGCAGCCGTTTCAGGGAAGGTGTAAAACTTCAGCCGTTAAACCCCTTTTAAACCTCTGAAGTATGTGCGTGTACTCTTCCTTATATTGTGCGTTGCACAGACGCTTGACTATCGCCTGTGAATCTTCTGCCGGGAGTCTGCCAAAAATATCCTAGGTTCCTTATCCGTTGCTCAGGCTCCAAAGCCATCCGCATAATATATATCTCAACGGTTATTACACAAAGCGTTATTCACATCAATTGGCATAGCGATGAAGCATCATCCGATTGCTAGGAAAATACGCATGTGCCAGTTCCCAGTCAGTAATTAAGTTTAAATAAATTAACATTAGACATGCACTCCTGACAGAATACCCAAACCTTCCTCATATGCCTCTTATCTGTCGTAATGAGGCCACTGTGCTGTACAGATACACAACAATTCATTATTCATGAGAACATCTATACATCAACTTTTGTTAATGCATTAATGTCTTCAGTAAACAGTGAACTCATTACCTTTCCATTCATACTTATGCCCCAGAAGGTGCTTTCTTTTGTCAGACAGGTAGATGACTTAAGTTAATATCACAATGGTGATCTGACGTCATCGTGCGGTCCAAATCAATACAACATCAGACTGGTGAGTCGCGAACTTCACTAGGAACCATGAATATTTCCTCATATCGTGGACTTTCACCGTTGAGGTACTTTTCAGCTAGGTAATCGATCTTTGATTGGTCCAATTGTGGCAAATATGTTATCTGCTTAGACATGCTATATCGCATTTATAAACGTTTTTTTGCGACCGACTAAATGGTCATTGCTGTAGACAGGCTGTGTGCGTAACGCCTACGCAAAAGCCTTGTGTAACGTCATTTATCACAGAAGGCCTATATACTGTCTACTGTTCAAGCTAATCATAGCGAAAGAAAATGCAGGCCTCTGCCGATAAGCACCTGTTGCAATTCACATCAGTGACATCCAAGATTGATAAAGATATTTGGTAATTAAACCGTTTTGCCAATAAAATTATGGATGACAAGATGCAATGTAGGATCAAGTTTCACAAAGAGCCCTGCAACAGCAGGTGTTATATAGGACCAAGTAGCTGTAGGTGTTATGATTAGTTCAGTGGCAGCAGATTTTACAAAGAGACATGTTTTATTATAACGAAATCGGTCGTGACATTATGGGCAGCTGTTGCACGTGCTTTTTTCGCTGTAATGCTAAATGTCATGCCAATCTGTACATGGCCCTATATGTACCAACCAGTACATGGCCTAAACTTTCGTTATATATGTTAGATGACAATGTGTCATCACACGATGTTCGGGCAGCCCTGGGTCAATGAGTTTCGGATTTAAGTGGCTGTCAGTCACGTTTGCTTCACTAAATAAACTGAACGCATCATACTGGTACAAACCTGAGTATTTCATTAACACACGGTATTGTCCAGCAGCTTGGTCACGTTGAATGTCTAATTAGGTCATGACCCATCGACACCCTAATGTGATATAAGCATCACGCAATCTTACCATGTTCCCCTTACAACTACTTCGTTACAATGAAGTAGCGTTAAAGACAACCACAAACAAAACAAACCTACAAAAATCAGTTGCAAATATGGCGCAATAATCAGTCAGAGTGCAGCATATTTTTTGACAGTGTCGATCCTCCTGCTGATTTTAAATTGCGATACACGTGCTATTTCCCTAAGCTATTGTAAAACCATTCTGTGTGGCGTAAACAACAAAACACATTCATTGTTAAGTTTTGCCATTCGTCATTAGGTTATCCTAATTCAACTAACATATATCAAAGCATGATATATTACCCATGTAGTACCGGTCTGCTTCACGTAAACTTTGCTGCAAAAGTCGCATCAAATTACAAACCATCGCACCTTGATAAATAATCCAGTCAAGCATTCTTAATAAATGCGATATTTCAGGTTAATAATACGGAGAATGTTACACCTTTATTGGGTATGTATTGCTATTTCAAGGTCGAAATGCGTCTGAATGGGCTATTGCGTTTAGTGTGATACCATCGTCGTAACTGATAGACTCATAGAAAAGAAGTCGCCAAATAATGAGAGCACTTAGGACGTAGTGCCTTTGTCCGTAATACTTACATTGATTAGACGTACGCTCATGTTGTAGCAAACCAGTTTATCGAATTTACGCGGCTCTATTATTTAAACAATCGTCTGATATGCATCGAGACATCCACGTGCTTAAGGTATATTTATTTTTATGTCCAGATAACATTTCAATTACTTCGATTTATACGTCAGGTAACAAATGTTACCAATATTACTTTAATTATTATTATAATTATACAATGTTATTATCTTATTCACAAATGCTGGTCGCCAGTTGGCTAGAAGAAGCGGTTTTCTTATGACAAACAAATAGCTGAAAAGGTAATTAATTTATCATACATATGTAATGACATGCGTAAGAATTGCTTTGACGCGGAGCGATGCCACCGCGCTACTTTTTAAGTAAACTAGTGAATCTATTTCTTTTGCCCATGAATTGTATTAGACGTTACTGTACGGTTGAAGAGCCACAAAAGGACATACATCGCCTTTTAATGCTACATCTTAACTGCGTATCACTGACGTCAGCAACTAGTAGTAATGCAAAGGCTAGTTGATTAATGAAAAGGAGAAGCTTCATGTGACGCGTGATGTAGAGACGTTCATTATGTGATGACGCAGATGTTCCATCTTGACCAAGGCGTTCACACGCTGCGGCGAGTTTGGCCATTCCAGCACATTTTTGTTCCTTTCCGCAGCGCCGTAATTAAGTTGAGAAGGTCGGCAATCTGATTTCAGAAGTTGGCTTGTAGACTCTTATTTCAGACAAACGGGCTACAATGGCTTGCTGGGAGCTTTGTATACACCACCATGTACTTGTCTGTTGGTGCTTCATTTTTTCATTACAAAGCTCGGGAGCGCTTCATGTATAACATTTGCAATTAATGACCTTCCCAGGAGCCATCACTTGACGACTGGTAAGTTTTACCAACCATTTGATGTGTGTGTGGGGTATATATATAGAGATATATATATATATATATATATATATATAGATATATATATATATGGAGATAGATATATATATATATATAGAGAGAGATAGATAGATATATATATATAGATATAGAGAGAGATATATATATCTCTAGATAGATATCTATATAGAGAGAGATCTATAGAGATATATAGAGATATATATATATATATATATATATATATATATATATATATATATATATCTATATATATATATATATGTATATATATTTATAAATATATATGTATTCATATATATATATATCTCTCTATATATATATATATATATATATATATATATATATATATATATATATATATATATATATATATATATGTGTGTGTGTGTATGTTTATATATAAAAGTTTAACTGCATATTAAAAGATCTCATGCATGCTGTGGTTTGCTGCGATAATCTAGGTATTACTTATAGCCCTTACAATGGACAAAATTTAATGGCAATTGTGCTATTACGATAAGTCGGCCGCAGGCCTCGGTGAAATAATGCTTATGGAACGTACACGAGTCCCTACTTCCAGCTGTTTTGTGAAGGATGCATCTATTCTCTATATATGTTTAATCCGTCAGCCCGCCTAATTCAATAGTATACTGCGCATTACCTTCGTTCAATGTCGTCGTACCAGTGCAATCCTATCAAGATATGCGCCGATTCCAAGCATGTTATCAAGCACAATCGGCTCACCGTACGACGTGCATACGTAACTGAATACATTCTTTGTCGTCACTTAAAGCCTGTTATGATGACGTCATACGTCTATATAGCAACGCAGACAAAATATCTTTAAGAGTTACTTATATCATTGTTTCATATGATATCTGATACCTTGATGCTTGAAACCCAACAACTGGAACTCAACGGGCGCGATCAAAACCCTACAACAAATGGATGAATTAGAATGTAGTTTGTTGAGTGGCTAGGGTTGTTGTTATTGTGCAGTTAGATTATATGTAGGGTAATGGGGGAACATGGATTGGGGCGCCTCTGAGGCGCAAAAACGATAAATCATACTTATCCCCTTGAGTAATTTTTGCAGCATAATCTAGGCATGGTGGAACTTTTTGATCTCCAAATCTGAGCTGTCTGTTTGTCTGGAACAATGCATCAATGTTATGGCACTGTATACAAATCTACTCTATATGAGATTCGCGTATTTTGCATATTTCATAATGAAATAAGACACCTTTGTCAAATCGTCGGATAACATATATAAAATATCACTGAATACGACCCAAAAAGGTAGGCATGTCACTTCTTAAGCAAGAGAGAGCAACTGATATGTTGACTTGTGCCATAAACAATAAATGCAATATGTATTTGCTGTATTTTGGTTAGCAGAAACGAGAGGGCGATTCTTTGGCATTTAGCCAACAAAGGTTATGGCAATCTGCGTTTGACTTGAGGTCCGCAAATGAACAGCTTGCGAAATTAGTCCATCTTAACTGCTTTTAATCGCAATTACCATACCTGAAAAACAGTCTATCGGCACATTTGCAGTATGGAAATGTATTTACCGGCTGGGGTAGCATATGCATTGACTTATTTGTATGTCGGTTAGGCTCCAATATTTTTTATAACTCTAGTTTAGACTCATGCACTTGATTATTTGTCACTACGTTGCCTCGCATAGCAGCAGCAATGACGACCAACGGAATATTGTGGAGTAAATTTCCTCTCCGTACTTTTTTGCATTTTCCGTATTGTGCCATGATGTTTGTCAGTATTGTTAGAACCCATTACGCGGTATTGCATTAGCGTCTTCAATAGTCACTCGGTTTGCTGCAAAGCCGTTCCTTCAGCAAATAACGATCATTGTTACGCACGATACCATAATCGGTTGCTGTGGATCACAAATAATTAAATGATCATTAGTCCACAAACACTGCATAAACAGGTACAAATGCGATAAATAACGTGATTGCTAAGTAACGCCAAGACATCAATTTACTCACTGATGTGTAAAGTTAGCGCAAACAGGTCAACCAACAATGAAACTTAACTTTGTCTCTAACGCGTTTAATCGTTAATGCCGGATTAGTCATGTTATTCTGAACAAAAACCAATTGTTTACTTACAAGGGTATATACGATATAATTGTTCCATAATCTTCCCTGTTGATTATCTGTGTGTAGAAAGCTAATGCAAGTCAGCATAATATTGCAGGTGTTCAAAACGCTATGTACCAATTATATTGAGCGCCATCATATTGCAATCCCTTTATGATATAATCAATGAGCGGTGTTGGCCCTAATTTTATGCTAATGTTAGAGAGCATGGCTCCAGCAGTCATCATGTAATTCATTGTATTGCATATAATTTATGTTGGCTATATATGGTTGTGGCCAAAGTCAGGATAAGGATTGTTTTTAACTGCCCAAACCAAATCTATGGCGAACGCGATTATCATGAGAAGGTTATGTAACACAAAACACCGATTGAGGATCATTTAAAATGGTACGCGTGTCGGTAGCCATTTAGCAATTGTTTACATGATTGGTGACTAATTCTAGTCGCTCTTTGTAATGTAAATAAAAAAGAGCTTCAAACGATTAAATGTGTGGCGTTAAGCGATTTATAAACTGTGTATCAACAATGGCAATTGCTGCTGATAGAACGTTACACATGACCAAAAGAAAGGGCCCAACTTTTAAGATATCCAACGAGCGAACACGTCTACCTACAACTAAACTAAGCGAAATGGTTTACAAGTTACGGCTTTCTATCAGTGAGCAAACCTACCGCTCCTAATAGTGGCCGTTAGGAAGACAGAAAAACGATCCTGTATACGACACAAGTTGCAGCTGCTAGTGTGCACCGAGTATCGCCGTCTGTTATGATCTATGCAACTCTAGTGGCTTGTAAGTATTGCACTCTCATTGCTTGGAAGTCAAAAACGTTCAAAATAAGCGACGAGAGCTATTGGTGAACGGACCAAATATGCTAGCGTGAAGCAATCCAACTAGGTGTTATAAAATAGACAGGCCTGGCGACAATTGCTGCAAGCACTATGCTATCTGACAAGATAGAAAGTAATACCATAGCTAACAATAATGCCTCTTCTGTGAATATTTCTCTTATGCTTTGATATAGATGCCAAAGGCTTTTGGTGCTGCACGTGTATAAAACCTCGAAGCTGAGAGTTTCCTACTTGGTTGATCCAAAACAACGACCACAAACACTCTTACATTTATTTATATCCATAAATATATATAAATATAAATATACATATATAGATATATATTGATATATACATAAACATACATATATATATAATTATATATATTTATAAATATGTATATAGATATATATATATATAAATAAATACATATATATAAATATGTATATATATATATATATATGTATATACATATATGTATATATATACATATATATAATAATGTGTATATTTATATATGCATATACACATGCATATATATACATATGTATGTATGTATAGTTATATATATATATAATATATATACATACAAGGGTAACTTTCAGTCGTTAGTTGATGAAGCTCAACACGCATTGAATATTCCCACCTTGCACGGCAAATGGTACCCCGAAATGCACTAGAATAGCAATGGCGATTTTCCTTAATGCTCTACAATTGATCCAACTGGTGAAACTGTCTACTGGGCATCGTACGATCGATAATCTATTCTGACGCAGGGCTTTCGATTTGACATAACCAGGGATTGGTAAGTCCCTTCCGCTGACCAATAACACACACTGAGATGAGAGCCGATCAACAAATTGGCCAGGTAAAGCGTATACCCTTACCAGAACGATAATGGTTAATAAGCGCAGTAATTTGGCCAACATTGTTTTGTCGATTAGAATAACCTTGAAAAGTCCACCACCGTCACAAAGATATATACATGACGGTTACTTGAGTATTATTGTTTTGACTTTGTGTATTCCTTTAGTCTTTAATTGGGAGGGAAGGTTGCGACCTCATTAAGCACGGCGGTTATTTGTGCGGTATAAACGGCATCGAACAATACGTGCAGATAATTTTGCCCATGACACATCGGAGGCGTAGTACACACCGATGTTCCATCGAGACCAATGTTGGCTTCCCTCATTTGGACATTATTTTGCAGATTTTTATCTGTAGTCAAGCCTACAGCTCACAATTTAAATTTTCTGAATGATGCAACCACGAGCATATCTTAAGGAAACAGCGAGAAATTGCAGGCATCAATAGGCAAAAATAAAAGTGTTTGTAGCATTTTCTCTTCACGCAGCTTGACGCGAAACAGTCTGCGCCATAGCCGATGCCAATTGTGACTCTTTACTTAACCATATCTCTTGTGACATAGCCGCACTGTAATGCATCATTCATCGGTATATCCCCCAACCGCCATTTCCCTTTAGTTACCATGTTCATGCTATGCAAGCGTGCGCCTTCAATAGTCGTAGCTGGATCACCTGTTTCATCTATTGTTTTATACACGGCCTCCTCACCAACAAATTTCCTCTTGTAACCTCGGTGATCGAACTATAGCGTATAAGAAACGTAAAATTGTATATATACATCGGATTTCATGAGCTTCTTGATTATATCAGCTATCTGTTAGCATCAGCTTGTAAAACAATGCGGCATTACAATTGTTACTACTCCGCTAATTTACAAGGGGCTACATGGCCCATTGTGCAGGTGCATGCAGCATTTAAGAATTATGTCCTTAGCTCCAAGTTTGCGGACGTATATCATATATATGTATGGATACATGACCTGACTTATTAACAGATCCGAGACAGTCGCAAAGGACTCGTGCTGTGGTGTTTATTTGCGCAGTATTTGGTCTTTTGAAACAGTGCTGATCACAATGGACATGTACCGACATAATACATGAAACTTGCATGCTTGTTAGTTTATTCAACAAACATAGCTCAAGGTAGACGAAATATCTTTGATTTACAGCTGCTCATTCACATTGTAACAATGAAGGTTTTTTAGAATTAATCATTAATGACCTCTTCCTACACCTGTAGTTCGATAATTAATTGCTAGGGCGAGTTTCTGTATAAGCCTGGCAGTTAACCTTGGCTACAGCCAACTTAACAAGAATACACCTTGTTGATAAACCGTGTTGTGAATATGCAATTTCATTTGCAGTACAAATAAAACCAATACGCATCAGGGAGATTCAGAAGAGGTTTTCTAAGGCTTATTTAAAGAATTTATCGATGCATTAGTAACCATTCGAATTCGAAGAGTTCTCTGAAGAGTAGATTCAACAATTGCGGTTGATTTGCTTCATATTTTGTCACATCAGGCCGCACGGAAATGAAATGCAACTCCTATAGACGACCCATTCTCCTTCCAACAGTTTCCACTTTTACACCATATGTGACCTATTAATGTTCGTTATATTAGAATGGACATAATAACTTAAGGTGTTATTTCGACTGTTGTTGCAGGTAACATTATATATGTCAGTTGCGTGACAATATTGCTCATAAGATAGCTAAAACCCATACATATCACCTCTTAATTAAAATAAATATCAATTACAATGCGGTTTTTTTTAATACCCGGCATCCTGGTTCTCATCATACTCATTGAAATTAATTTTCTAATTGTAATAGGACACAGCGTGTTGTTTTTTATTGCACTTTCGTGGCCATTTTGAATCTTGTTATTTTCAACCCGCTGGCACTAATATACGAACTTAGTAACGTCGCTAGTTAGATAAGGCGCACCCCAAAGCCAAACATAGACAATTAGCTGGCTTTTTTTACTAGCCCGCTAATTTTCCAGTACAAGACAAATGGCTTTTCTGTAACTATACGAGCAGTGTTGACACGCTATTCACACGGGATCCACATGCTCCTCAACTTCACAGGTAAACTATCAGCCAATATATTCTTAGAATGTGTAAATATGCACTGACAAGGGTTTCGTTTATGGTTGATGATTTCGCGGGTGAGCTGCGGGCTCGCCCAGTACGTCCATATTGGTAATGTGGTGATGCTTTTCAGTTTTTTAGTATTAATGTGGCACAACACCATTAACTTCATGGTCATTTCTTAGGAATTTGCAATGTGATACCATATCATAAGTGGAGCAACAGTATGAAACGGGTTAACAGTTCATTGCCTATTATATAAGATAACTTAATTGCTTTCTTGGTCGACATTCAGTATTGGGGCTAGCTGATTCAGAGACAAACTTGTAAGCGCTATTTTGTTCAACAATGTTGAGTTTAGTATATTAAAGGGGCATGTTGGTTATTTTCTAGTGCGTTATTTTCTGCAATAGGTACACAATCGCCATTTTGTTTACATGCTAGTTATATTGGGCAACTGGTAACGTTAGTAGCTTGCGCAATGTAACTATGACGAATACCTAAGTAATTCGTCACATTGTATTCAAGACGCTCTCTCGGTCTTGCCAAATAAAAAATGAACTTTTATGTTATATTGCTAATGACATGACAGAAGTTGATCACATTTCTAAACTGATTAGCTCATCTTACAGAAAACTTATAGTGTGCTTCCATTTATAACAATATTGTCGCAGTCTTTTACCATATTCTTCTTTTAGCACCAACAAGTTACTTAATTGATAGATTGCATATTATGCTTGTTTGTTTATAGATAGTAGGCTTGCTGAAGTCCCTAAATGATCAGCAATGATTACATTGATTGTAGCCCGCCCTTCAGACTTGTTGCAGCTTGTATCAGGGAGAAAATAAACATAAGATGAAACTACTGTATTATCCTCGGTGGCATGAATAATTGATCATTCAATTAACAAAGCCATTGTTACCATGCTTCGCTAATACAAGAAAATTAAGTCATCAAAATTCGCAATTTGCCCACATGAAACGATGCTAAGGGGCTGTTTATTTTTCCTGGCTAAATAGCTAAATTATTGCATTTGCTGACTGCATCGTATGTCAGTCGTTAGATGAGTCCATTCAACCCACCCCTCAACTTACGCCTAAAACAGCATCATGACGATTGTTTCCGTCGGGAACATCAATCGAAATATAACCCGCAGAATTGGATTTGCATTTGACTTTCTTAACACTCTTAATATGATTTCAATGCAATCGAAAATATCAAAACACCATGACTGCATGTTATTTTAGGTAACGCCAATAGTGATTTACAAAAGACACGCACGATTTAGGGTCCCTCCACGATTATTATATTTGTCCTGCAATCATTCAGGGAGTTCTCTTATACTTTGCGCCATTATCGTAACAGATATCCCATCGGCTGCGTATATAGCACTATTAAACTCGTGTACCCCTTATATCGTTCTCTATATTGCCCCGCACTTCTACTTCACGACAATTGGCTGTAAGCACTGAGCGGTTAAAAATGTATACCACACTATAAAATAGGACGGGATTGAATAAAATTCCTGCCCAATCTAAAGGATATCGTAGAGCTTGTGATTTGTCAAGAGGTTCTAAACTAATATGTCGCACCTCAGACATCTATGCAAAGCGGGATATAACAATAGAAGACATAACGGTTGAGAGTCAAGTTGCCTTCTCCTCTCAATGATAGATCAAACAAAAGCTCGGTGCATACTCACAAGCCGATCAGTTTGGTAACTTAAATCTACTTTATACGCTTTATAAAGAAGCATCTTATTCAGGCCATAAGCCTACATTTTCTCAGCTGCAATGTGGTAGCCAAACTTCTCATTTGCATTCACTGCACAACAATTTTGTATAATTCAGAAATGTAGTTTGCGACCAATATGAGCAATGTAATGTGCGATAATTGTTTGGAAATGACCATAATCACGCACTTAATAATCGATTATGAATAAGCACCTGCGAAAGGCTAACCAAATAACGGCAGCAATTCAAGATTTGGATGCACACTTTGATCGTAATGTGCTCGTAACATAACGTGACTCGAGATATTTTAATGTTTGCTGAGTGAGCGTAGCGAGCGATGCTGGCATTGTAATCTATTGACTATACTTAAAGACCGTCGGTGCTAATTACTTGAGCTGAAAGACTGCAATATTTTCATGTATAACAACCTTTTTTAATCGTTGGATTAACCTTGTCAACATTCGAGATTACTGTGAGATGAACGGCGTCAGCCGTAAGCAGCGTGGGAATACTGAAAAGACGCACGGAAAAGACACGATTATTTGGTCAAACAATGTGCGTTTGTAACATAGCCTGCTCGGGCGCATGAGTGACACCACGTGAACGCAGCATCACGCGAGAGAGTCACCGGGGGAGAGTTGCAGCACGTTAGAGTGGCTCCATGTGAGAGTGACACCAGATGAGAAAGGCACCGAGTAAAAGCGGCACAACGTGAAAGCTTCACCGCGTAAGAGAGGCACCACGTATGAGCAAGAAATTGACACCATGTGAGAGTGGACCAACGTGACATTGGCACTAGGCGAAAGCATTACTACTTTGAAGCGACAGATTATGGGCATGCCAAAGCTTCCCCGAGTATACAAGCCAGGATGGCAATGGTGTAATGGTAGTGGCTATGAAATATCACAAGGTTTTGATTTGCTTGGTGTTGCAGATGATAGTATTTAAGGTTTGTTTTCTCATGCCCAATTCAATTCATTTGCATCCGAAGTCAATTGTTGACGTCTATTGACATTTAGTAAGTCTGTTTCTCTCATCTGCTCTAAATCCTGTCAAACAATCGACTGTGTGTTGCCACCTATCCAGTGTACATTATATCATAGTAAAAATCTATTGGTCAAGAAACTGCCAACGTATTGCAAGTTCTATAGCCTGCTTGCGGCAATGTACAACGAGAAGATATTCTGACACTCAAAATGAGAATCGTGCGACAACGCGGTGTGATTGTCCACCATGGCTACACGAACACTATCTGTCTAGCTACTGCCTGTGTTTAGCGGTGTTTACGTGCTCCAACTACCTGCTGTATTCATTAATACCTGTATCCTATTCAAATGCTCCACGAAAGCATTAGGACACAATAACCAGTTATTTACATTTAGCTTCTTTATCTACGCGCTCAGCATATCGCGAGTAAAGTTTATCAATAAAGGCACTTTTTTGCAGTGACGTTATTGTCGGTTGTTGCTACCATTGATGCAAGCTATTTGCTCTTGTTAGTTTTCGTGATTGAATTACAGTGTTTGCATTCTTGTTCGCAAGCGAGTGTCATTACATCAGCTGAATCAATTGTTTTATAGTTGTTTTTACTCTAGGTGGTAATATGACGCTCAGGTGCATGAGTGAGATGAAGGTGCGGTTTTACCCTACTCGATCCTGGGCATCAATTTTCGTTGTTCCAAAAACCTGTTTGTTGGACGGCATCGGAACCTACCAGAAAGCGCAATGATAGGCACAGTATCATCATTTCAAACTTCCAAAATGTGCGGAAGCCATTCTGGTTGACTAAAATTTTCCAGGGCAAAAAAAGATTCTCGTCTAAGTTTAATGACCATCCCATCACCACAAGGGAATCATGAAAACCATAGACCCACTGGCGCAAATGCAACGCAATCAGAGCGACAGCGTTTCAGCATCCTGATCTGGCAAAAGGTTTTGAAAAAATGTGGGTAATAGTATATAGTGCAAGCCCCCAACCTTAATCACCTGGTTTACATCCATAAAAGCTGTGTTAGCCTGTGGCAGTAGGATAAAACTCGACGAAGAATCTCGACTAGTTCCTTAATCAAGTGCTTTAATCAACTGTAGGCTGTGTAGATAGTATTTGGCAACTGGATCACAAAACCAATTTGATTTACAAAATCATTTCGTTGATGATTTTGAATACAAATAGATAATAATATGTTATTTGTACTACTACCTCACAATCAGTGGCAGCCTCTAATGAATAAATAGTTTATGGAGAAAAATGGCAAATTTTATTTGTGTTGTCTTTAACTTGTTTATCGTCAGTAGGGTGAAGTTACCTCTTAGTAGAAAGCTGTGGTTATAGAACAGACCTTGTCTCTACATGAAATTCCCAACGACCACACTGATGCACACCAGACAGTAACATTAAACAAGTTGTTACTGTTGGAATGCAATTGTCTCGGAGTTTTAGAGCGCACTTTTAACGGTCACAGCTCAAAATTTGTTTATATATTGTATATTCTGATAGCTTGTGTAGAATGTTGGCTCGCAATTTCATCTAGAGGATAGAAATCAGCACATTAAAGTTCGAAGACATCCTCAACCTCAGTGTGAAAATTAACACACATAGATCAATGATTATTGCAACTGTCGTGATCGTACGTAGGGAACAAAGTAATGAACAATTCGACAACACACTGAAATTAGTTCTGTTATAAATAAACGAGTTTTGACAGAACTCCAAATCCTAAAGATTTTCTCTTCCCATATACGTACCAAGTGTGATAAAACTATCGAAAACATAATGAATAAATGCCTTATAGCCCTCCCCTTTCCTTAATCATTCAAGCGCCGGTACCTGATTGTACGCCGAAACAGTGTAAACATTACTAAATATACTCTGTACAGAAGCCTCACATAGAGACAACAGTCTGTTAAACTATAGCCTGATACTCAAACCGTTATGCATTTTTACCTGCCAAACGGCAACCAAAATCGTTATCAACGTACGTAATCTCAATTTCAAATTTTTTTTTAGAATTTATTTTCCGTAACTCATCTGCATGCGAGGTGCAATCATAATTAATTGAGTACAACATGTTACACCGTCATTCTACATGCTTCAACAAATATGGAAGCTAGCACAAAATATAAACACTACGATTCGGAAGCAACCAAACAACATAATGGTAGGGAAGCAGCATTGCACAAACACGACACAGCCTAGAGCAGCGCCAGCAGAAAACAGCATCGCACGAAAGAGTAGCTTCATGGAAGAAGTATTAAACACCAGCCTCACTGCATGTTTACTAAAAGGCAGTGCACTTGCAGGGATGGTGGGACAGCAACATAAACAGGGATAGCAACATAAACAAACACATTCTCAACGAGAAGCAGAATACAATGGCTTGGCCAAAGAGTGTCAGTGGATGGAGATGCATTAATACTCGTTCAATGTGCATTCCTTATAATGCATGTAATACAGGTTGCCGGGCTGTAGTGAGTAGAACTGCGTAACATTGAGTTACTGTATATACGTTATCATGCAATATATTTCTATGAAAACCACACATGCAATTTCCTTATTCGTTAACATCAAGACTTCGGCAAGGAAACAGGTTCGTTATACATAGCCTTGTACGTTCCGGCAGCTATCCATCCATGGCAAGCTTAAATGGCCAACCGAGCATATGTCAACATTCCCCGTCGCTAAAAGCATAAAACGTCTGAGAGGATCTCTAAAACCTAGATCGCTATGTGATGCCGAACAGTTTTCTAATCCCTCTTTCACTCAGGCTCATAATCTCTGCAAAAATAACATTACAAACACAAAGTGCACTCTAGATGATGTTATTTGCTTGATTGTCGGTGCCGTCGCCGTGGATTGGTTTCGGGACATTGCAGATCAAGAGTGTCAGTTCCTGGGCTAGTGACATAGATACCGGTGCTGAGATGCTCCCATTGTACTGGGTTCTTATCAATAAACCAGCGCACAATGCTAAAACATACTTTATTAAAACACCAGTGTAAAATAACGGAAAAATTTGTCTTTCGTCTCGTTCTATGCACCCACCACACAGTCGCCACCAACACCATGTTTGTGGTCAAGACATCATCATCGGTGCCGGTTACACTTATCCCGAGTTTGTTTAAAGGGGGAGTTTTACTGGCTGTATTGCAATTTTGCAACGACTGTATGTTCAATGTTGCTGGCGTGATTGCTCTGTTGATTTTCATTGCCGATGGCATGAGGCTGGCATGATTTTCTATATTGATGTTCATTTGCGACGGCATGAGGCAGCATCAGCTGGCATGATTGCCCTGTTTATGTTCATTTGGGACTGCATGACCTGGTGTGATTGCTCTGTTGATGTCCATTGGCGACGGCATGAGGCAGCATTAGCTGCCTTTGTTTCTCCTTTGCTGCATGTTATCAATATATATTGTTTTCAATGAACGACCGAGATCGAAGGTCAGGAGTCAGCCTATGATATGTGGAAGAGAAAAGGGTGCAGGGATCTAATCTTGCTGTGCGTCGATTAAGACAATGCAGAAGAGCCTTTTGTCACAATTAGAAGCTTTTCAGTGCTTTGCATTGTTATATCCTTGCGAACACATGTCTTACCTTTAGGCAATCGTTGCAAACACTAATTACTGCATGTCATAAACCGTTTATGTGCTACTTACTGTGGAACTCTTTTATGTAGTAGTCGAATGTAAGTGTCAAAAAAATAAACAACATTATGGAATAATTTGGGAGAGGACACTATCAGATGCTATACATATTACTCTATTTGTGTACGGGAACCTATGAGTGCAAAATACTTGCACGTCTTTTAAATTTATGCACGTTCATGTTGTATATACATCGATCTGAAAGAATACTTATAACACGGTTGAAAGATAACACAATGAAAGTTGAGACTTTGTTAGGCTTTTGCAAATAAACCCATATCCGACTGAAGAAAGCATTTGTGAACATAACGCCTTTGAGCAACTCACGTTGACACATTATTTGATATATATGGTTGCCGGGCACCAAACTAGCCGTGCTTATTCTATACGATAAACAACGGTTTGTTTAAACAGGTGCAGGAGTTTTCCGTTTTGGGTAGTTAATTTACACGTAAATGATTATTCTATTCCTTGACAGCAATCAGTTTAACCAGTCGAGCTTCGAGTTTTGTGTCACCAACACAGATGGTAAAAACAAACAACTGGTAGGAGGCTTGGCGTAGTGACACATCTTCTATTGTGTATTTTATACACATCTGTTATACAAAACAACACAAACTGCATGATGACTTAATTATGGCAAGGTTCAGGATTGATTGGTTTTTACAATCTATCAGTCTTAACCTTTAATCGAAACGTCATGTTACAATGATGATAGTTGTACAGAACTCAGTACTCAGAAACAGTACGAACCTGGACGTTTGTATTTTAAATTATCACCTGCAGCCGATTCTGATGGAATGCGGCCAAAAAAGTTGCTAAAGTGTACATAGTCCGGTATCCCGGGCCGTTTGATAAAAACAATTTATTTTGGCAACCAAATGATTTTCTATGACAGGAAGCATTATCACGCTTTAGTTTGTATGTTTCCAAATGTCATGGCCTTACCGGTCATACGCTCAGTGATACGAATACGTCATGAAGATATCTGCATCATCACCGAAACGTGCCATCCGGAGATCGCAATCGAATATTTGACCAATCACTCGGGCGTATGCAGTGGCAACCCGGATGATCGCATGGCCTCGAATACGTATTATAAGTAGCCAATCACTCGGGCGATACGCCGAGATGGCAATGGTGACAATGTGGTAATCCCCACCGATGATACATCCCTGTCGTGTGCTGTGCATGCCAAAATATCCAACAACACTCGGATCTAAATAACATAAATTGCGTAAATGTTACCTATATACATTAATTACAGATATATGTCCCATATAATTGTAAGCGCGATAAGTAGGTGCGGTCATTGGTAGGTTTTCACCAGTACAAACTGGGAGGCTCTGATGCAATAAATAACCGGTTAGAATATGTTAGTTGGCAAATGAATGTGCGTGATAATCCATTATTTTTGCGAAAAAGTTACTCACCAAATTATGTAACCTTGGAGTAGGGTTATTCAGGTTAAGTTAATGAACATTCATACGTATCACTCTTTTGAGCCGGATTACTTACCTACAAAAAACGCGTATCGCTCTTTAGAGTTTTTTTCTATCGAGTCTATTGCTGATGACCATCGATATATTGATCACCTGTAATCACAGCACTGCATCGGTACACTCTTGGTCGACAAACATTCGAGGAAATCATGGCCAACAATAATTTAAGTCTAATCCGAAGTCCCCAGCTCTCATTGCATACATAGTAACTCAAACAAAAAAGTAAACAGATAAAAGTGGACAGTAACTCATTTATGAGCGGAACGTAACGGTCTTCGACAAGTTATTCTATGGTGATGAGGTTTATGTGGGCATATACCTGTGTAATACATAAGGATATGGCCGAGCGGGCACTTCTGCGGCGCCCCCACCAGGTTGCACTCTGCAGGGAGTTTTGCTCGCCATTATCAGTGACAAGTTTGCAGAGAAGGATTTCACATTCAGCCTTGTTGCCTTGAGAGTACTTACCGATGATGCTACAGCCCTGGTCACGGTTTAGTGGAAGCCACACATCTTGTTGCTTGCCGAATGAGGCAATGGCCTCGCGTACTCGCAGGTGGACAGCGAGACCTGACTCGACTAGGTAAGTCAGTATTACAGTATCAAATCATACCTGCTCGGCAAAGCACTAACCAAACCAAGCAGGGAGGCTGCGTGGTAGCCCGCCCTGAACTCCCACAACTTGATTTTGACAAATCTGTTGCTCATGTAAAGAGGCAGTTCAACAATGCCAGAGTTTGAAGCAGGCTTTCTTAACATTAGTCAGAAGGCAGACTGGAAGGGCCTCCAGCTGTTCTAATACTTGACCAGAAAGCTTACCGCGTGGTATATATATATATATATATATATATATATATATATATATATATATATATAATATATATATATGTATATATATATATCGTATATATATATATATGTATATATTATTTATATATATATACATATAAATATATATGCGATTAATTTATATATATACATATGCGATATATATATATATATAGTATATATATATATATATATATATAACTATGTATATATATATTTATATATATATATATCATATATTTATGTGTATACATATATATACATAAATATATATGTATATATATTAACATATATATATATATATGTACATGCGATAAATATATATATATATACATATGCGATATATATATATGTATTTATATATATATATTTATATATATATAATATATATATAATTATATATATATGTATATATCTATATATATATATGTATATCTATTTCTTTATATTTATTTATATATATATATATATATATAGATATATATATATATATATATATACATCTATATATCTATATATATATCTCTATCTATCTATATATCTATATCTATATATATATATATATATCTCCCGATTTCAGTTACAAATTTATTTAGTTTCTAAGCTATTGTCCGCCAGTACATTATAGTATCATAGTTTATGCCCCCGGGTTCAAGTGTAACGCCCCTGTGAATCCATTCCACACCACCTTATATTGCACCTGTACCCAATAACGGAGCTTGTGCAACCTCCCAAAGCAATATATAAACTTGCATATCAGCTGTATATCATCTCTGTCTATTCAAGTATCTAGTCGCTAGCTCCTCGCAAGATGTGTATTCCATACCTTATTCCCATTACTTGCAAATCAACTAAACGCGATTATTACATTCGTTTGAGCAACGCTCCCTGCGTCATATTCCGCCTACTTCCTATGGGTCCAGTGATAGAATATGCTTATTGTTATCTGCTGCATTTCGTAAGAAGCGACTTATAGGGGACAGTCTGTTTGCCGTGGATTGCGCCTCGTATCGGTGGAAGATAAGATTCTCGAGGTTCAGATGAGCAGTCCTTGAGAAGGCCATACATGCAACACATCACTGTGGTCTCAGATCCCTCGGCATGGCAGGCTTAAGCGGGGCTCGTTACGGGCCCCGGGACGATCGCTATTCCTACGCAAGCTACATACCTTAGCCATCGGACAAGGTCAAAAGTGTTACACGGCTTTCTTCGGGTTCGTACCTCACGCAGGGAAGCTTAGCGTGTCATTCGCGCCGACTTTGTTTAGCTTTCTCGGTTCGAAAATGGATATTTTAACAACAAATCTTCTCGTTTCGGATATTGAACAAAAACGCATCCTGTTTCTGGCTCTGCGGCATTGTCTTCGAGTTTTTAGAATATATCGTATCTAAAATATCCACCTGAAAGCTATTAAAGGGTCAATTTCAAATCCGCCGCAATCAACATGCCATTATCTGTGACATCGCACTTAAATCCGACCCAAACAATTCAACATTTAACATGACGTTCCATCTATCGTACAATCAGGCCTAACCTTTTGTGATGCACCCCTGTTGCTGCGTCATGCTTCGACATTTTCAATGTTATTTCAACCGGATTTCTTTAATTTGATGTATGCAATAGAAAAACTAGCTGGGGATAGGACTGCATAAGCTGGAAATTGCAGACTAATGCATATGTCCAGACATACCCGTGGCTATTTTGGGCTAACTGCTCATTCCTCCATCGAAGATCGGCAAGGGACATCATGAAAACTCATACAATCCCTTGGAATCCTTGCAAACTATCGCCTCAACATGTGATCAGTCTCCGTTTATGCGATAGCAGGTTGAATTGTCGAATCAACGACTTTGATGACATCATATCCTAGTCATAGCATATAGAATGTCATACAAGTTCACGTTTATGTCTAGTGTTTTTGTCTTAATTGCTTTCGGTGTCCTTTTGTTACTTTTGGTGTTAATGACAAGCGAAAACTATATATTCCATCCATCATTCGTTACACAGCCCATGGTCTTGAAATGCATTGGCAGACATCCAACAGATACATACTTTTAAGCGCTCGCAAGTTGTCATTGATACAACCTACTTGATAGAAATCAACCAAAGCCGATAATGTAATTTTGGCGCGCTAGACTGTTCGCTTTTGCTGTTAATTTAATGTATCATCAAAATGTGATGCAGGACACTAAAAAGCCATCAAGCGATGCCTTGGTACGCATTCCCATCACAGAATAACATTTCCGCATTATACAACAGCCCACAAAGTGTACTTTTGGATGATAAAATGTCACACAATAAAGCAATCCCAGTTGCCTTGTTTTGTAACGTAATGGGTAAGCATAGCACCGTAGGTTGGTGTGTCAGTCATGTTGTCAGAGGTTGAATGATTCGCAATCATCCATAAACACAATCCATCTCCCTCAGAACTACTTCTCCGTGAATTCTACAACACGCCAAGTAGTCTG
Organism: Urechis unicinctus; assembly: GCA_034190875.2. Taxonomy (NCBI): domain Eukaryota; kingdom Metazoa; phylum Annelida; class Polychaeta; order Xenopneusta; family Urechidae; genus Urechis; species Urechis unicinctus. Next base: position 26,054,398 of record CM067354.1, on the reverse strand, counting down.
AAAATATCGTGCGTTCTTAAGGTAAATAATAGTCGCTTATATAAAACAAGAGACTTGATATAGATACACGAACGAAGCAACTTAGACCTAGTGATAATAAGGTTGGATCTACCGCGCACTTGCAACAAACTGTATGTCCAGCAGTCATGCAAGTGTCTTGGCACAGCTATCGAATCCACCCATAAAGATGCATAGCATATACTTGACCGTAAAAGAAACATCGTCCTAATTGTAGTAGCCCAAGGGCGGGTTAGGCATTGTCTCTATTCTCCACCCACATTATTTATGTCCATTCTAAAGAACACAAACGTAGCTGCACTGGGTTAGAGTCGAACGCTTGTTATTCTCACTTACAATTAAAACAAAATCGCAGTTAATGCAGAAAGCACGGTATTTTAGTTTTTGCATTACAAGTCATCTGTTTTTAAGCGCATTGCACTATAAAAGCCCTAATATCAGACTGCAAGTTACTGTGAGGGCGCTAACCCTTCGAATGGGCTATTTAGTATTCATTCGTGCTACCAGCGTTGCAGACTAATCATGCCCACATGCATATTGTAATCAATGATTGCGTTTCATGACTAAATGTCGCGTCATACTGAGCCATCATGCGAGAGCAAATTAAACAGTGGATCATCAATACCACTAGGAACTTTGCAATATGTCAGGAATACAACGCTTGCAACAACAACACCGATATGACGTAACGATGCAAGACATTTGTGCTTAGTTAAGCGCTAACAACACCAACATAACCGAATGACAGCGCAGATAACATCATTTTAATGAATGCAGTTTCATATTCTCCGGAATGTCCGGTTCCGATGGAGACCAACCGCATACAAAGTGGTTTTTTTAAAGTCAGTGAAAAGAGTTAGGCTGTTCCGGTGGTGGTGAAGTGTGTTAACATGCTTATATAAGCAGCATTGTAATATCGCATGTCGTTCCTAAGTGGACTAATCATAGTCTTCCATCAGCTGTAAAGGTCGGTGATTCGTTGTAGCGATGCGTCCTTAATGGGGCTTTAAATGCGGGAAAGTATTCTCCGGAAAAGATAGTAGCTATCGGGGTTCATACGGCTTTATCAATGGATATACACTACCTACTGCATGGGGTTTAGCTATTGCAGCCGACAATTTCACTACCTACTGCATGGGGTTTAGCTATTGCAGCCGACAATTTGCACTCGGGGTGATAGAACAGCATCTGCTCGACAGACACATAATAGTGTGCAATTGCTTGTTAAAATAGACAGATCGATGGATAAATATCTTGGCAAGTCAATTACTGGACAGCGGGATGTGTCGATGTGTATACAATTATTTGTATGAGAGTGTTGGAATGATTTTCGTTGAAGTCATTCGAGAAACATAGATTAAAGTAGACCTAGCGAGCAGAATAACATGTTTTCAGGTTGAGATGCCGAGACACGCAGGCTGGCATTTATTGCAATGCGTAACGCGCCAAGTCTACTTTAACTTTTATAACAAAGATTATTTGGTTACGTTAGTGCAGTAAAGAATGTCAAATATATCAACACATGAATCCTGATATTAAAGTATAGTATGATTCAGTACCATTGCCCATCGGATTAAGATATAATCTAATGTTAAAGCATCTCTCCTTCAGGAGGTAGTGGCATACACTACAAAACTGTTTTTTGCACTTGCAGTGTTTTCGTCAGTCTATATAACGTAATACCTAAGTCACAATTGAATTGGAGCCCGGGCGATTTCTAGGCATCAGCGGCCTGTAGAGGTCTTTGAAAGATCGTGTGATAGTGTTGTCACAGTAACAATTGAAATCGCCCAAAATGATGCCATGACGGGGTCTGAAGGTCACCGGCAAGCCATTGGCCGACTTTCCTGGAAATGGGGTAGATTTTCGGCACAAAAAAAATAATTTTCATGTTTAATTCTCTCTATTTTTTTTTTTTTTTGTACTTTGTTGTTTATTTCTTTACAGATACGTTCACTACCTTTGCCTTTCCAGACACAGACCCTGATACTCTAACATTAAATGGCAAATCGAAGCAAAATATAGGCGAAGTACAATCTATTTCCGTATATCAAGTCCACTGTCTTTCCACAATCTATCTATCAATTCCACGCGGTAGCCATGACAAGCTACCGGCTACGCTGTTGAAGTATTTCCCGAAGTATGCATGAAGTTTCTTCTACTCTGCAGTTGCATGTGGTCCCCGGCTCTCTTTTTGTTACCTCCTGCATTACCGCCTCGTCTCTCCAGGCCTCGGTCACTAGCTGAAGGTCCATCTTTTTGATACAATAAAGATTCGAATATGCTATCATTATAAATTTGCTATCAAACGCATAAGTATCCATTGTATGGCGCTGTTAAGGAAGTCAGAAAGCGCTGAACAATGTCAGATAATCGTTAAACCCTACAGCGCAGATCCGACCGACCTTGGCGACACCGACTTATCCTATTATGCTGTTCAGTACCCGCTAACATGGCCCTCTACAGCAAATTATCCATAGATTAATACACCAAGCTGCCTCTTATTCAATACCTAATGTCTACATATTTGAATGGCTGCTGTTTAATTTACCAGTAGGTACCTCTTGCGTTATATCCAATTAAGATATGCTTTTCTTTTCGCAACGCGTTGACTACGATTTAGCGAATTTTTCAGTTTCTAATGACTGGGTAATACAATGGGAACTATATGTGTGTGACAAGTGCCAGAAACAGTCTGTTGACGAGAAAAGTGACTAGTTAAATTGTACCGCTCAATATACAACACGTTATAATAAAGCTCTACGTAAATGCAACCCGGCATGGAGTCCGTTAATTATACGACACATATAACTACTGGACAAGACGATGTCACCAAATCCTGTCGCCACAAAGTGTTGTCATAAATGACTTAACTCCATCATCTCTACAAACGTGCAACGAACATATAAACCACTAGCCAATCTTGCAACGCTAAACGATTTCCAGCCTATACAATCGAATTTAAAGAAAATGGCATTTGCTTTATTAACAACGTTATTCGACAGATGTTAGCATGTATAAACTGGTGCCAAGAAAGGCAAATAGATTAGATTGACCTGATTAAGCAGGCGCCTTTTAGGATAATTGAAAATGGAGATGGAAACAATATTTACAAATGAAAACAATTATCCTAGGGCGAGTCACCACCCGCCGATTGACTGGACCAGGCCATTCCAGCCTCTCGTCTAGGCGAAATCCGGGCCAGTGTGGTGTTTTTTGCACATATGGCCCTCGCAAAGACCTCTTTACTAAACCACCAGGATCCCTACGTCCCCCGACGCGAGCAGAAACCCACGACCAAGAGTTTGTCCCCTATTAGCCGCTTCTTTCGGCATCCAGGAGGATACACTGGGCCTATTCTACCCCCGAACACACAAGGGAAGCTTCGCATAGAGTGCTCACTCCACCATCCGCCCGAAAATAACATGTGAGGACGCCACTTAGGAGCCGCCGCGTGTTGCTTTTGTGGCGTATCTTAAAACAACGTCAAATACGGACCCGTGATCACCTATATATATATATATATAATATATATATATATAGAGAGATATATATATAGATATATATATATATATAGAGATATATATATATATAGATATATCTTAGAGAGAGATATCTCTAGAGATATCTTATCTATATATAGATAGAAGAGAGAGAGAGATCTCTATAGATATATATCTCTTTAGATCTCTCTCTCTCTCTATCCCTCTCTCTCTATTCTCTATCTCTCTCCTAGAGAGATCTCCATCCAAATCTACATATATATCCCTATCTCTGTCTATACTTATATATATATATATTTATGTATAGATGTATATATAAAATATTTTCCCTACATATATATACATATATATATATATTTATATACATATATATATTTATGTATATAAGTATTTATATATATTCATGAATATATAAATATATATATATATTCAGATATATATATTTTTAAATATATCTATATATATGAATATATATATATATATAAATATTTATATATATCTATAGATATATGTATAGATCTGTATATATATACATATATATATTTATTTTATATATATATATATCCTCGGCATGTTAGCATTGGTACAATTTACCACAATTTCTGATGATGTTAATTTTTGTTATGCAAATACTACCTTGTTTGAGTGATTGCCTTACCATCGTGAGCTGCTGGAAAACGGCGTACGACGCAGCCACCGCTTTCCTAGACTGCTGGCACACCACAAACCAAAACAGCATTGACAACATCATATCGCCGCTGGGTCATTCACTAACAACAAAATGACGAAAAGAAATCATGTTCGAGTTTATAATTATTGCACTTTCCAAACAGACATTACAGTAGGTAAAGTATTGGCCAGTCAATTTGTTTGCTTTAGTTTTTAGCCGTATGTCGTATCCAATGATGTAGCTGCTGAAGTATCGAGTTGACAGCAACTCTCGTAGGTCTGGGGAGAAAATAGGCCCACATTATTCTCCTTGAAGTTGTTCTGAGCGATGCAATGGGGGAGACCTGTTTTCCGTGGGTTGCGACTCGTATTGGTCGGTTGAATCTAAACCAGGGACTGGAATGGCCGTGACATGCTCTAGGTTGATCATTTTTATCGTTTCCATGGTCAACGTAGATTCCCCTTGTTTCCCCATTTATCCTAGCAGGCGGTTGCTTAATCAGGTGTATCTTATCCCTTCATTTTTACAATTTAAATTAATTGACGAAGAGCGATCTGGCGATATCTGATAGTTTTTTTAAAATTACTTCTTTCGTGGATTTTTCACGCTTTTGATCAGTCGCGACTGAAAGCAAGCTCTTTGTTAATATGCCCTATTGTCAAGGGAGAAACCATCATGTCTTTATGATGTATGATGTCATCAAACTTCGAATGCGTGAATTGATCGCTCATGCGTGACTAAGGTCATAATAGCTGGTCGTTTTTCTACTTTACCAATATAACGCGTATTAACGGTTAAAGCACAGTTTGTACAATGTGTTCACTGCTTACATTAATGGGAATGCATACACTAAGTTAACCCTCAGTAGCAGTATGTGCGTAATTGAACCATCTCTTTGATGCGAGGGGATTTATTGATCTCCCTTGCGTGGATGTTTGTAACACCGTCCTCACAACGTGACAACAAACACGGACCTTCCTTTGTATCATTGTTTTGATTCGATCGGCCGGTGATCTCATGTGCGAGCAACGCATGGCCATCCTATTTTAGAACGGTGTATGTACAGACATTCAGAGATGAATAAAACGACAGCTTTTCTAGACAAAGTGAGATAGTGGATCACGTTGCCATTAGGAAGCATTATCCAGCCAAGCTTAGAGGTTGTGAAGCGGTGGTAGGCTTTATGATTTCACCCTACATTGTTGGCGGGCTCATAGGTCTTGGGGCCATTACCCCTTCTTTTGCCCGGGTTCACTTGATCGCAGCCCTCGAACGAAATTGCAACTGCAACATCGCAACGCACACCCATCACTAGTTTAGCATACAAGGGGATGGCTGATGACTTCATCAGGGGCGGGTTAGAGTGTTACAGACATCATTCTGCTCTGAGCTTTTCCTAAGTCATCTATAGCTTGTCCCGAAACCTGGGATTCGCACGCTGGCGGCCATTTCCAATTTTCATCAAGGATTGGCTGATAATATGGCATCCTCTAATTTTGTATCGAGATTGCTACATATTGAATAAACGAGATTGATCTCACATCTATGTGAACAGGCGCCGTATTACCTCTCAGACAAAGGGCGGTTCCATATCTTGTGGCTCACAGCTAGCACCATGTCACGGGAACTCGCAGCTAAACTCAGCACAGAATCATTGACGTAGTCAGACAAGCTTCTCCGAATGATGCAGACAATATTCTTAGTCTTGGGCTACCCACGTGTTTAAAATGTGACAAAATCGGTCACATCGCCATGAATATTTGCGGCCAGCAAAACCTGAATACGAACGACAAGCGTTGTGTCTAGTAGAAGTTGGTCATGAGGCTAGCAATGTTCGGTTATCGCCAATTTCACTCCGCGAACTTCAGTGAACCAACTGCTGCATGTTGTGAGAACATCTCGTCAAAGGAGTGTGGTGCTGCTACTGGAATTCAATCAATATAGACACTAAATCGCTCATTGCGCAAGGAAGTGCAAACCGCAGTCCATTTCAACGATGTGTATTGATCTTGTTGAGAAATTGAAGCGCATTTTACGTTTGTTTATCGGGAATTCCACAAGACGTTCTCTGTTCGACCTAATACATACTAAGACAGTTCTTGGCTTTTTCCACATCATGTAAGAGTTCCGGACAAAAAACATTCATTAGCCTGCAACTAAGAGCAGCTACCAATATATTGCTAAAATGAGTGCGCGATTGGAAGATTGCTTTGGAAATGTCGATATGTATATAAACACAAGTATTACAAGACCCAGATCTCGTGAGATTGGCGATCACGTTGCCTACGCTTGATGGTTCAAATGCATTATCCGTATAAGTATACTGTTAGAGAATCAAACCTACTGGACGTAGGTAGCAAAGGACCTGATGAAAGCAGATCAGCAACAATGCTTCAAATAAATAATCAATGAGCACACTGACATTTTCACTGATAGCAAAGGTATTACATCACTGGTTGTTCACTAAGACGCCCTCACGTCCAACAACCCAGTGAGATATGGACATTAGCTTATATGGGAGTTATATGGGAGTCGTCACCATACGCCTAGCTTGTGGTGATGGTGAGGAAACCAGAAGTATCAAACAGAGAGTGGATCAATTTTCAACCGATTCTAAAACAAATTCACACTGTCATTAAAAGAGAATGTTTGGCGATTGTTTTGGCTGAGAAAAAGTTTCTCGGACACTTGCATGCATACGAATTTACTTTAAAGGCCAATGATAAACAGTGGACAAACCTTGATAGGAAGACGTATGCGACCACTTAGGTCATGCGATGGGCAGCAAATTCTTTTGCAAAACTTCCATTTTCCTGCTGACAAGATCAAAGGAAAGTACAATGTTGGTGAAGATTTTTTCCTTAAGTAGCCAATTGTACATTTGCTATGTTCATAATGGTTTTTTTTTAGACGAATCCAGGTTGGTAGTTTGTGATATGAATTCGAAGAACCGATGCATTAATGGGGGAGCTGTTGTAACACACCTATGTCATCATAATGTGGGGATAATGTTATGATTTGATTGGGTCATGTGTCGGTAAGCAGACGCGTCTTGAATGTTTGGGTTGCGATTATGTTCGTTTAACTATTAAAATTGAGACTGAACACTTCGGATTTCAGAAGATTTCGGTGTTCAATAAATGCAGCTGTGAACCTGTGACAAGTATTGTAGGATGCGTTAGAAGGGAGCTGGGACGTTTGAGGTGGAGTGATGTGGGTGTGGGGGCGGTACAAAGTATGCAAGAAATAATTTGAGGTAGATGTGATAACATTTAGAAATATAAACAAATTGATACTTGTATCGATTAAATAGCGGTATTTGTACTACATTACCTGATGAAATGTAGTTAATGTTTCCCTTTGGTAATCCACGTGGCTTTTGCCCTTGTGCATAGCTTATGAAGCGTATTGATGCCAAAGAAGCTTGAAAAGGGTTCCTATTTTGTATATATTGCATTAACAGCCTATTTACAATCGCAGATTGGTGAACATTTGGCCCGATAAAAAACCAAGTCAAATATAGCGTCAACATGGAAACGCTATTTGCGGCTGGCTCTGAATCATTTGAATTCTCAACTGGAGGTGACAAGATGCTATGTTAAGTCGTTGTAATAAATATTTATCCCGGTGCAATGACTTAGTCACATAAGTGAACAGCGCTATTTCATCAAAACGGTCGACAACATAGAATTGCAAGAGCATTGTTGGATAAGTCATCCGGACGAATATCCCTCTAATATACAATTCGAAGTACTTAATCACGAGTCGCATTTACATATAACTACTGTTGCTTGAGCGTTTGAAACCAGGTTTATGCTTGGTTATCAAACGCATGTTTGTCCCTATTCAATATCTCAAAAATTTAAATAATGTACGGAACTTGTTGCAGGAATTTGCCCATAATCGTATAATCAGATATGGGTAAAATAAATGATCAATACTGAGTAACAGCCCAATGCATTATAACGTATACCAAGTCATTGATTATTTTGAGTATGCTTAACATATGAGCCATCTGTCAGTGGGCGGTCCTCATATCTGAATTCAGATTCCTGTTCCGGTAACTCTATACCTCATCAGTCAAATAATCGCATGGCATTTCAGACAACCAATATATTCAAGCCGTCAGACTCAAGAGGTTTCTTATTTCATTGCAGCCGTTGAGGGATTGGTCTCTTGCTTAACTATAAAGCATTAATATTGATTCCCCAACATTGTTAGTTATTTATGATATATATTCATCTGCGCTTACCATGGAGATCACCTGCAGCATGTTTTTTAATCATGTCTGAGCCAATGCATGAAATAGAGACAAAAAAAAACGTGAATTAACAATACCAACACAGTGATTTTTATGACATATTAAAAGTCGGGAGCAAACAAAGTCAACAAAAAACATAACAATGTCAAAATTTATCACACAACTGCATGAATGGTCAAATAGATAAACCTGTCTACGATGCATATAGCTGATCAAAATCCAAAGGTGAAACACGCGACCAATTCTGCATGAAAGGCATTGGTATCTCACAACCAGAACCTCAGATGCTGTCTTATGCGAGAGATGCTTACCATCGAAACCTACCGAAACATAACTCAACAATCCACAAATGATATTAGAAATATCTTTTGCGGAGAAAAACATATTGACTGTGTAACTGGATTTCATTAGTTACTTCAGAGACACAATGTTTTTGTGTGTCACACTTTTGCGATAGAGGACTGCTTTTGAGATTCAGGTAATTAACATGATAAGTGGCGGCTGCACTCATTGCCTGGCTGAAATTGTTGAATTAAAATGGGACATTTCAGCGAATTAAATTCCTGAAAAATAATGATGGATAAGCAACACAGATAAAGCATATACGATCGAATCATTTCATTGCAAAGGAAAAAAGATGAGGTGAGTCAGGTGCACATGCTAGTGTAGAGAGTACTCGGTTATAAAAGCTGCGATGTGTTAGCCTGTGTGAATGGAATACCTATTGAGGCTGGAGGAGTAAACATTATAAAAATTATGATTTGCTTAGACTATTTCTCCTTAGCAGACAAGACAAAGGCGCATTTGTTGCTTTTGCCCAAATCATCGCCATGGAATCTGCTTTAATTGATGATTTGTTTTCAATTTAATTCAATCATTTTATTTTCCTCCACAGCAGGACGGTTCCCTGAGTAATGCATATATTAGATGCAGACATTTTGCAGCCGCCTCATCGATCAAACGCATTATATCCTCTATCCCAGGATGATTCGTTGTGAAATGAATGGTGAATATGATATGGATTGGTTGACGCAATTGGGGTGATATGGTGTTTTGGTCAGTAGGCACGTAGTGGTATTTTGTTTGTTGCACACGTGCCTTTCTATTTCCTCGCACAACATCAATTCTTCTTTTTGCAGATTATTTAGCTGACCAAAGTGTGGTTAAGTGCGTCACTCTTTTGACCAGGCTCTTGTAAATGTAGGACCACCTTTGACGCTGGTATAGTGGTTCCCTATTTTATCGGTATATACATCCGTATCAACCTGACTCAATGAGCTATTTATTCTGCAGCAAGCCCTAGATGAATAATGTAGTGAGATAATGATTAATCCAAATGTCAATAGGTAATCAGCATTAGATTGTGTCTTCATCTTGCCTTTACAATGCAACTTTGAGACCATATGCCTTGCGGTGTGGGCACAGGTAATTTGTGAACCAACGCGTTGCTCCAATAGGGCTTCAAATGTTTAACACCTTCACTTGCTGTGATGTTTTGTAACCAGGGTATTTATCTTTGGAGTACACATTGTACCTAGACGACGATGACAGACGAGTGATGAATTGGCTTATTATGTCACGCAATTGATCAACATGATTGACTTATCGTGAAAACCTAAATGTTGCTTAATTGATGATGTGATTGAAAGGGATGTCAAGCATGATGGCTCAATGCATTTGTGGATGATGTGGCAAAGTAATCCGAATGTATCATGCATCACACCTAGGTTTTCAGAGTTTGTTCCGAAGTCAGCGAGTCAGTTTCTAAATGACTAGCCTATTAATATACTTACACAGCAAGTGTTCATACCAGATGCATCTGCTGCAATAGTTACCATCAGCAACACTGCGAATTTACCTCTCTATTCGACTGACTGCTTCAGGGCAGGAAATATAACTTGTGTTAGGCTATATAAATCAATTGCCTGACACAGCACTTATAGTTGTGTATGTATGAGGTGGGCAATATGTGCGGACTTATCATGTCAGTTAATGCGAATTAGGAATAGACAATCATATTCGCAATAACCTTCCTTATACGTGTTCTGATTCAATCACATGGATCGTGTTGAATATCTAGCAGCGTTGTGAAAACAACTTGGCATTAGGTTACCGTCATGAGTTCACAATAGTTCATCAAAGAATTTTGGTGGCATTGACTTCTCCTATTTTTATGTCTGAGCTCGGCTTTCATGCTGCTCTATTTAAGCCTTAATAAATCATGGTGCTGATGTCTTAATGTGTTAGATGCGTGTTATATAGACATTTCCTGCTAATTAGGTTCCAATAAGCTAGGCATTGTTATTCGGTACTTGCGGCTTAGCCACAGAGGTCATTGCGGACTATAACTCCGCGTTCATCGTAGTCCAACTTAACTGATGCGAGAGAAATACATCAGCCATCGAGGGCTGATCGTCTAGACGCACAGGAGTCAGAAAATGTCGATTGACTAAGAGCAACCCTATAACTGCGAACTCTGTTATCGAATATATGTCCCACTCTGGTGGTACTATTTAGGCCTGCATCCCATTGTTATCGGTTATCTATTAAGTGCTTCATTGGCATTCGATACTCACAGGATAATCGTAGTTAACACCAGCAACTTCAATATCGGCTGCTACACCAGTTTTCCCTGAGCGTTGTACTATTTTGTTCGGTAGGCCTGTCCTTAGCGCTGAAGGCGGTTTGAACTTGATTCCGGCCTTCAGGGATTAGTCCGGTGTTAAACACAATATGACCGCATCGATAAAACATCTATATATTGCGTTACTAACCTCACGTCTCTCGATTATCTGCACATGGTTAGCAACAGCAAGCTCCCTGTATGTACAATCATGTATGGGCCACTACCTATTACAAATATGCCCTCAACGCTAGAACTGACGTCCAAGCTGATCACTGGAAGCCAATTTGATTCGCATATTACTGCGGAATCACATGGGACTGGAGATAGCGTCTTTGTTTGGCACTGTCTGGTTTGCTCGTCGGTTCGGCAGCAGACATAGCATAACATATCATTGAATAACGCACGACATGTTTGCTGGTTGAGGCAGTTCGAATCTGTTTACTCCGGTCGATTATGGGACCAGCATTGCAAGGTTTTGGTTACAGCTGGTGAATGTGTGGGCCATCGATGGTGCTGTTTGTGTGATTGATCGTGCTGCAAGTTGAGCCTGTTGTTTTACATTTCCCTCGCAACTGTTGAATGCCTGGATCGGAATCTCCTTTAAAATATTCGACATGCGCCGATCACATTCCGATTTTGACTCAATTCAAAGCTAGTTCATTCATCATGATCACTTCATGTAATAGCTTGCAGGTATTATCTGACTCTTATTGGTAGCAATACTTATGTAGTTTCGATTTTAATGTGCACCAGTTTACCAAAGCATGGGAATTGCTAAGGATGTACCCCGCAAATGATATCGCTCCATAGAGATGTTTTATTTTAATACAAAGTCACCCTGTGCACATGTTTTGCGAATGGGCCGATAAAGCATATGTTTATTTGACGCTGCACAGAATAACTACATGTAAATATTATTGATGTGAGGGCAATTGTATTTAAAACATAACGTTTTTTAATGCATACTAGACCTCCATTCTAGTTGATTGCACCCCCCACCCCCAAATTAGCGCGGTTTATGAATATAGATGTATTTACATGTATATATAATTATAGATATGTGCATATATATATATATATATATATATATATATATATATATATATATATATATATATATATATATATATAATATTCTATACATAAATATATATATATATATACACATATATATGAATATATATATTTATATATAAATATATATATATATATATATAATAATAAATATATATATATATACAAATCTAAATTTTTATATATTTATACATATAAATATATTTATATATGTACACATATATATATTTATATTAAAAAATATATATATATATATTTATATGAATAATGTTACATAGAAAAACAAACTATATGCATATACGTATATATACAAATATATATATATATACGTATATATATATGTATATGTATATACATACGTTTTTTTAGTTTGTTCAAGTGGTTCAAATGCTTTCAAATTGAGCTTCAGTTTCTAAGGTAAACCCATGCTTTGTACCAAATCGTCTTATATATTAAAGGTATATTCATTTATCTCGAAATTGTTCAATGCGTTGCTATCGGCACACTGTCATCTACGGAGCTTAGCAATAATATTGTTCACAAGGTTCGCTGAAACCAGATAAAAAAACCCAGATATTATAGTCATGAATCATATCACACCCTCTAACAAAGAGTTGTTAGTTGCAATTACAAATAGCCATCATGTGGACACACATATAAACTTGATCATAGATGAATGTGCCGCAATCCTTATATTGCCCGTGATAAAAGCTAGAAATCTGAACAATAACAGTAAGAATAATGTGGCTGCCTCGTGTTTCCAAGTGAAATATGTTGGCACTTTTCTTATCGTGAAACTCCCTGCTACATGGCCAATTATGAATACGGCTACTAAATGTCACTACTCTCTCAGAGATAAGCAATTAGCTAATGCTGACAGATATGAATTATCAACCAGGCAGCGTCAGTCACTCCCAACCTGTCATGATGGCTGTTTGGTCAAAACAATCATTATAAGCGTCTAGCTGCTGCGTAGTCTATTATTCGTTGATTTATTCTGGCATAGAATAATCCGAATTAGATCCCCGGCAGCGTCATGTCTTCTTTGTTTGCGTGTCATGTTGTGCTCAACACCAATCTCTAAACGGGCATGCAATTGCGTCGGTTACCATGGTGCCTTGAGCTTGTAATGGAAAAGCATTCATCATTCATATAAAGACTGCTCCTATACGCCCTTAGCACGTTTTGTAAAAGAACACGCAGCCACTATTATTAGAGCTATTTATAGATATGCCGCTGTTAGTTGGGTGATTAAGGGGCGAAGAAAACAAGGGGGGTCGTGTTATGACGGACATAATGATATAAGGTATTTACGGCAACTCGCACCTGCTCTGCGTCTTTGTACATAATCGCCGCTTGCGTTGCTTGGATATGAACAAATTACAGACGGAAGCCAATGCTAAGTGAACTTGAGTTCTACACAACAATGATGCATTCCCTTCTCAAGGCTTGCCATTTTAGCTTTCCGCCGGTCTATATCCCTCTCTATCTCTCAGTTATTTTAGCTAGGTTGTTGACCAGCTCACCCCTCTGGGTCTGCATAGTCTTGTCATGCCCTATAGGCTCTCTGAGGGGTAGTTCTTTGTCTGTTTGTGTACCTAGGTCTTGGATGGTATTATGAACGTCCTCTTTAAAGCATGTTTCTTCCGCGCCACCCCCCGTCCCGGAAACGGCTTCAGGGTCCCTCATTTCTAAATTCGCTGCGGATTTAGCAGCTGCTTTGTCCACGCCTTGGAGAGCTTTTGCTTCCTTTTGTTACACCTTTTCGGGACCACTCAGTGAACCCAAAACCATCACGGACGGCCTTAGCCCTCCCACCCTGTCTGTTAGCTATTGTTTGAAATGAAAGCGGGGCCTTAGTATGAGAATGTGTAATACTTAAGTTAGGGTGGTCCTTCAAAAGTAACTGTCCTCTAACAAGTTCCAACATCGTATAATCACGGCCGAGGGACGATGTGTAACCTTTTTCGGCCAATGCATCACAATAATCATTGACAGCGCCTGCAACTAATCGCTCTTCCTGTGGTAGAGACGTATCCATCCCAAGGTCCCCTCCTATAGCACCCGGAGTTGGGAAAGAGGGGGCCGCCGGGAGTGTCTCAGCGAAGGGCTAATCCTCATCCTCTCTGCCTGGGTCGTAATCCTCCTCAAAAACGTCGATAAATGTTGGGTTATCAACCTCCATGCTTGTGGGTTAAAGATATACTTGTAGATAAGAATTCAACATGACGAGTACCTACGGACGCAAGCAAAATCCACACCGCCTGATTTCTGGCAATGAGGTCATGTCTATTGATGAGAGCGATGTGTACCACTGTTACCACGACTTGTAGCGGACTGCGCAGGAGAGACAGGGCCTCCAGTACCAGGGCATTCACACATCAGATGGCAGAAACACAACTAAGATACATGTGGGGGCAGGAGACAAGTTTGAGACCGGGGAAGAGGACAAGGCCGTAGCCGATGTGTATAGTAACAGGTTCTACGTTCTGTTTGACTTTGAACTCCTCGAGAATCACATGCCATTCTATCAGAGCGCCCTTAATGACAGACTGGAATACGAGCTTACGTTCAACCACTACAACCACGTAATTCACGTAACAGGCAACACCGCTGCCAGCTACAAAATTGATGGCATCTCGCTGGAGTATGACATAGTTACCCAAACAGAGTTGGCCTGCATGATACGCACCCAGTACACAGGTCGGCTCTCAATTCTGTATGACCGCGTGCTTCGTCACAGAGAGCTTGCATACAATAAAAGAGATAAACAGTGGAACATCAACCTGAACGTGCCGGCTCGCAGCATGAAGGGCATCTTACTGCTCTTTGAAGACCCCCAGGGCGCCTTATTCGCCATGAAGACAAAGTCGTTCTACAACCCAAAGATTAGGAAGGTCGAGGTGATCATTGGGGCGTCTCCAATCAACTCTATGCCCAGGGCATGCGTGGCTACCAGCAGTGGGATGAGGTGAATAAGGCTTTTGCAGCAACGAATAAACGAGACCCCAGTGTAACAATAGCTGCAATAGACTTGGTATTGTCGGACGTCTCCCTAGGAGAGTACCTAACCAGTAAGTATGCTCTGTGGCTCGACTTAAGGACTAGTGATGACCAGCAGCTGCATGGTAGTGGCAGGGCCATGGAGAATGCGTCTGATGGTATCACCATTCAGATCACAAAAAAGGCAGAGGCAGCAGGCGCATTGAACGTCTATATGTATATTGTTATGGATGCACAGCTTAACATTAAAGATGGCAGGTTCGCCAGCGCAGGCTACTAACAAGGTTTTGATGAAACCGAAAACTGAGTTTACATTTCCAGTTGGTCCCTGTTCGGCAATAGTTTGTGGGCAGACAGGATGTGGGAAAACCGCATTCATCCTCGACCTCCTCCAAGGACCCTTCTTCGGTGCCTTCGAGCATATTGTAACCTCTGCCCTACCATACGTTTCAACGAGGCCTATCAGACGCGGTCATGGGTGTGGAACGATTTGGAGGTGTACGTGGTTGACCCAGGGGATTGGACGCTCTCTCACTAAATCTGGTGAGCCTGTACTATAATATTTGTTAGATGGACCGCTCCGCAGCTTTGTAAAGGAGGAGCTGCCAGCGGTGCCGTCCGATACCCAGCTGCCACCAGACGGTATTACCAATTAGACGAACGAAAGATAGGTAGTAATGGAAGAAACTGGAAAGTGTCCCTGGATTCTACTCGGGAAGAGAGACTCCTCTGGCAGGCCCTGTAAGTTTGACTTTTGTGCAATGCACAGGTTTAAGATTAAGCAGGGGATCGTAAATCGGCTGTGTGCAAGGCATAAAAAATAACCTAGGATTGTGTATGGACTGTGGGTTTGAAAGGGTTAACCAAGAGCGCCTTTGTGAGAAGAATAGGACAAGGGCCGGCTCGGGGGAGGTGGTAGGTCACTACCCCCACTCGGAAGGGGAAGGCCAACCCTAATGCGGGCGGGCTCCAGCCATCCCCGCAGTCAAAGCCCCTGGAGCTAAGAAGGCCCCCACCACCACTCCTGAGGGCACCACCCCCTTAGTCAAACCTCCTCGACCTACCAGACGTGGGGGGAAGGTCAGCCCTCCTGAGAGCGGACTCCCCCTCGCTGGATGCGAAGGTGTGGGTGGAAGGCAGGCGGCCTGTGGTGGTTCCCCCACGCTAGCTGAGGAGGCGGGCTGTGGTGGTGCCCCCACGCTGGATGGTCCCCCTCAGCCCCGATGGAGGATACCCCCCTTCTGCCCTCCTCCCTCACCGGCCGACGAGTCTGCCGCCCCCACCATGCCCGGCCCGGCCAAGGGGGTCACCCCTGAGGAGAACTAGTTTATCGATCTAGTGTACCCATAGGCTAGGGTGTCTACACCACCCAGAACTATCCACCGCTTTGTATCAAAGGGGGAGAGGGACACCTTGTTGACATGCAGCCCATATATCTTGTGGCCGTCACTCCAGAGCTTGTTCATCCCATGGCGAAACCGCTTCTGGTCGAACAGCAACTCAAGGTATTGGGCGTGGCGCAGGTGTTTCTTGACAACAACCTTTTTTACGCCCTTTGCTTTCTTGATTTCGTCTCGGCTGGACATCAGGATGGAGTACATCTTGAGGCGCAGGCCTACATACTCCCTGATGGGGACACCGCCGCACTTGTCCTTCATCTTTCCTAGTACCTTGTTGATCGCGTTACTGTGGAGGGGTGGGCTGGGTCATAGTTGCTGGTGTCGAATAGGGCACTATCCTTTTTCATGTCGGCGTAGGTGTCCGGTGTGGGGATCTCCAGGAGGAAGGAGTCGGTGTCTGTGTAGAGTAGGGTGAGATCGCGGCCGTACCGGGGCTTCATGGTGTTGTAGTAGAAGTCGTACATGAGGTGCTTTGACAGGTCAAGTATACACATCCCCACGTAGACTGGGCGGTTGAGAACTAGGTAGGCTTTGTCGATATGGATGGCGGCCAGGTCATCATATATTTTCTGGCGGCCGGTGGGGCTGGCGATGAGCTTTCTTATTTTGTTGCCGTCTGCGGCTCAGACCAGCTTCACGTCAACCCGCTTGCGGAGGTTCTCCATGGTCTTTCCGAAGACAGAGTTGTTCAGCAGTTTGTAGAGGTTCTTCTCAAAGTTGCTGGATGCGGCCTTGCGTAGATCTGTGTTCTCCCGGATGTAGGACTCCATCCAGAAGCTTTGGGTGAAAGAAAAGGGCGCGGTGGATCTTGGTCAGCCTCATCCCCAAGGCCAGATACTGTTTGAGGTTCCTGTTGTAAAGTAAGTTCTTCTCTTTGTTCCTCAGGTTCGGGACCAGCTTCTCAACCCTGTGGCTGCCGTATTCGTCAAGGAGGTTTGTCTGGTAGTCTGAGAGCCACTCGGTCTGGACAAGAAGTCGCTCTGGGGCCAGGGGGTAGTCGTTGTGGTCGTCGTGAAGCTCGGCTGGATACTCCAGGTCGACCTCAAGGATGTACCCGTCTCGGCGTCATCGGAGAGGGTGCAGACTATTCTGGAGAGCGATTCTGGCCGGTCCACCCACTCAATGTTCGAGGTGGGTAGGGCCTGGCTCATTTCTCATTCATAGACGTTGTTGGCGTCGAGGTACTGGATATAGCTCGTGGGCTTGTTCCGGCCGAAGTCTCTTTCGTAGGGACTATTTGCCTTGGTATGGCGCCGCGAGACCATACTTATTCCTCCCTGCAGACCCTTCACGATGAAGAGGTGCTTGTCGTAGTCGGTGAGGAGTTCTAGCTTTACCCCTGTGCTCTTGAGTAGAGCGTCCCCCGAGAGGCCTGGACTGGTGTAGAAGTGGGCCGGGTCCAGACCGTACTGCTTTAGGCTGGTCTTCCGGAATGTTTCAAACACGTCGGCTAGGAAAAGGCCGTCTGTCCGGAGGTAGAGGTCGTTGTAGTTGCCCATGTTCTTGCAACTGAACGCGCTCCAGACCTTTTGCGCGTGGGTGTAGTCTGTGGCTGGTATGCGCTGCTCCGAGAGCTTGCTGTAGAAGCCTTGGATGGGCGGGACGGGAGAATCAAACTTATCCCAGCTGTCTATGAACTCATAGGGGACAACTCCCTTGTGCAGGAGTAGCCCTCGCTTTGCCTGATCTATATCATACTCTGCCGTCACAGCGAAGACGTCTGGGTTGTTGGCTGAGACCAGCTTGTCGCGGGAGGCCAGAAGGAACTGTTCACTATCGATGAAGCGGAGCTGGCCGAGGGATAGGGATATGTACTTCTTCATGTTGTTTGGGATGCAGTTGATGTCTCCCTTCACCTTGCTTATGCGCAGCATCAGGAGTTTGGAGTCATAACCCCGGAGGTTGTGGAAGACTACGGGGATGATGGTTGTCTTGGGGCTCAGCCTAAGCTTCAGGTTACAGACGCTGTGAGCTGCCCCTCTGTACTTGCCGGTTATGTGGCAATGTTCGCGGACCCGGTAAGTTTTGAGTGGTTTGCTGCAGACGTGGCATTGGGCTGCGGCGGTGTTGGCTCTTTGGTTCTCTCGGGTCATCTGCATGGGAATTTTCTTGGAGAGAACAGCTTTGATCTTTTTCTCATCCTGCTGTAAGGCCTTGAAGAACTTCTCTACGGTGTCTCTTCCTTTGTAGACTACGAGGGGCGAGGTGTCTCGATCGCACCGGACAACAATGTAGCCATAGCCACAGCCCTGGTGTTCATAAGTCTTATGGGTGTTGCTCTTTTCTGGATTGAGTGCCGGTCATGGAAGCTTCATTGTGCGGGCCTCGAAGTCAGCGTCGATGACGTATGGGGCTGGAAGTTGCTTCTGCAAGTCGCCAACCGCGTAAAACAAGGATTCCGGTTGCATACATCATCCGAGCTCACATCACTCAACCGTAAAATGACTCATCTACATATATACCAAATCACAACTTTCGTGTGAATCTAATCTTCCCATGGGGATAAGTGATCATTTTAACATTTGGAGCAACGGCAATAGCGCAAGCAATTTGTCACGTTGAAAGCCCTTGATGACTCGCCAGCATCTAATTACGTCTTTACGGCTGCCGTGAGATCGAGGGAGTAGTGATTCTGTTTTAACAAACAATCATGCGGCATCTGCAACAAGCAGCCGTTTCAGGGAAGGTGTAAAACTTCAGTCGTTAAACCCCTTTTCAACCTCTGAAGTATGTGCGTGCACTCTTCCTTATATTGTGCGCTGCACAGACGCTAGACTATCGAAGGAAAGGGCCGAGTCGCTATTTCTAATCGCCTGTGAATCTAGCTAGTAATTAAGTTTAATTAAATTAACATTAAACATGCACTCCCGACAGAATACCCAAACCTTCCTCCCATGCCTCTTATCTGTCGTAATGACGCCACTGTGCTGTACAGATACACAACAAAGCATTATTCATGAGAACCTTCAATACATCATCTTTTTTACGCAGTGTATTACTTGTTTCATCATTTGATATTTGATATTTCAGGGATGTGATTGCTTAAATTCCGGCAACTTTAACCAAATGGTACAGCTTCGGCATAGTATATTCATGTTAAAACCCAAGCATAAATGCGTGGCAGTCCTTAAGCCATCAGTTCGCCAACCGTTAACCGTGAATACAGTCCAGTCTACTCGGCCTCCTACCAACCCAGTTACGTTTATTAGCGCCAAATTTACCGAAAACACGATACTGACGATTGGTATCGATTCAATGAATATATTCTCTGCCCATATTTATACAGCCATTACTAAAAATAATCAAATATTGATGACACCTGCGCGTATTTACGTGATGCGGATAATTGTACTGAAGTATCCGAATATGCATGTTGGAATATCTTAGACAAGTTGGTGCGGTTTCATCGCACCCGGATGTTTGCAAATTAAAATGCATCAAGTCGAGACTGAGTACCTGGCATCGAGGCTGGTCAAGGTTGCCTAGCTCCTTGGCTGCAAGCCCTGTTTACATGTTAATGATATTCAATAGTCGCCACAGAGTCTATGCTGACAACATGAAGGAACTTTATACAGTAAACGTACCAAATATTGGGCTATATATTTAGCTAACTGCCCAGTAGATGATTAGGGCAAGCCATTTAGGATCTGTCATGACGTCCCCATTGATTAAACAGCCTGCCGAACTCTTTTACCTTCCATAGAAAGGATCCAGCGGAAAAAATATAAATCATATTGTTCTTTGCAATAACCACTGGCTAGCCATCACATCTTTAAAGTACTATTTCCAGAAATGACGGCACCAATCACCAAATAGTACCTTTTCTATTCACAATCCCCTTTAATTAATTATAAAGCGTTTTCCTTCATTGAGTGTCATTTTTACTAAGGACAATTGGTTACATGTTTGCTGCAATTGGGTTTTTTGTGAGTGCAGTTGGGTGTCCGAATGCGTTAAATTCCAATCTTAACTTATGCATTCGATTGCTTGCCACATATTGTTCCGCACAGCAGTAGCAGTGGAGAAGCGTGAATCATTGCAAATGTCAATTTCCTCTTCGTGTTTATTTAGTCCGATTCGTATGTTGCTGAAATGCTCGTCACCATTGTGATACTCCTTTAAGTGTTAATGCAATAATGTCTTCAGTAAACAGTGAACTCATTATGTCCCCATTCATACTTATGCCCCAGAAGGTGCTTTCTTTTGTCAGACAGGTAGATGACTTAAGTTAATATCACTATGGTTATCTGACGTCATCGTGCAGTTAAAATCAATACAACATCAGACTGGTGAGTCGCAAACTTCACTAGGAACCATAAATATTTCCTCATATCGTGGACTTTCACCGTTGAGGTACTTTACAGCTAGGTAATGATCTTTGATTGGTCCGATTGTGGTAAATATGTTATCTGCTTAGACATGCTATATCGCATTTATAAGCGTTTTTTGCGACCATATGTGTGCTTCCCATAACCACCCAAACGATTAAATGGTCATAGCTGTAGGCAGGCTGTGTGCGTAACGCCTACGCAAAAGCCTTGTGTAACGTCATTTATCACAGAAGGCCTATATACTGTCTACTGTTCAAGCTAATCACAGCGAAAGAAAATGCAGGCCTCTGCCGATAAGCACCTGTTGCAATTCACATCAGTGACATCCAGGATCGCCAATAAAATTACGGATGACAAGATGCAATGTAGGATCAGGTTTCACAAAGAGCCCTGCAACAGCAGGTGTTATATAGGACCAAGTAGCTGCAGGTGTTATGATTAGTTCAGTGGCAGCAGATATTACAAAGAGCTGTAAGTTATTAGGTTCAGCTACGAGATATGTTTTATTATAACGAAATCGGTCGTGACATTATGGGCTGTTGCACGTGCTCTTTGCGCCTGCAATGCTACATGTCATGCCAATCTGTACATGGCTCTAGATGTACCAACCAGTACAGGGCCTAAATGCTCGTTATATATGTTGGATGACAACTTGCCATCACACGATGTTCGGGCAGCCCTGGGTCAAAGAGTTTCGGATTTTAAGTGGCTGTCAGTCACGTTTGCTCCTCTAAATAAACTGAACGCACCATAATGTTATTCGTGGAAGCGTCCATTTTGTTTTGCATCCATATATACTGATTATACTTTCAACTTCAGAGCACGAAAACCTAGATATAGCAGCAGGCATATTAAATAAGACAATACGCAATATGATGTCCATTCTCCACCCTAGACACTGTTCACTACACCAATCGCGTTGTAGAACAAATGTACAACACTTTCAGACTCTTCTCTGTCAGATAGTTTAATGACTGGTGTTGCAACGGTCTATCAATCAATTGTGTAACTTAAATAATTGTTATATGTAAATTCATAATTCCCAAGTCAAAACTAATTAGTACCCCTTTCTTGTATATTGCGGTACACAGTATAATTATAATATATTAATCGTGGATTATCGTCAGCGAACCTCGTGGACTATATGCGAGCAAAACGCCGTGACATTCATGGTGCGGATCGCTACTTATTAATTGGGGCGTAGCACAGGAATCAAGATTTTTGTTTTATTATTATCTTGGATTAATGCCAAAAAATAACACAATTTTCATAGAAAAATATTATTAACGAAACTTGATTGAAGTTTGCGCTTGTGGTTATGCTCGTAGAGATAGGTTTACCCATTTACCTTTCACGATTAACGGCTACTCCGATTAAAGCTGATACATATTCGTGTATCGAACCAACTGCATATCTGAAGCAATAACTCTCATCACCAGTCCCCCTATTCTACCTTCTGCAGCTAATTAACCACCTTTGTTCCTACGCAACATTTCATCTGGAAAATCATAACCAGCTATTTGGTACGTGGAAAAGGATATAACCCATGGCTTACTGTACTCGTGAGTTTACTGCAGCCATCTATATGGTATATTTTGACATACATGCGCGTTAAATAATTAAAAACAAAAAATGAATATTACATTTACTAGGGTTTTGTTGACAGTATATACGCTTTATACATAAGGCCGAGCAACATTTAACCGTCAACCCTATTTTTTTAGTAATCAGTGGGGACGCACGCGTATCATCAGACGCTCGCTTCGACGTGTAGGCATTTGTTGACTGCTCTGTCAAATCACTATCAATACCAAGGATCGTACAAATGATGATGCAAACCTTTTATTCAGTTAAACTTCAAAAACATCCAGCCCACTGGCGTAGAAAGGCATTTGAGCCTTTAAAAAGTTCTCTAGGATATCACGTCAAATATGCGCTTTTATTAGAGAATCTGCCACATACTTGAGTAATACAATATATGTCATCTTTGTTCATATGAAACTATTGCTCGTTTTTGCTTAGGCGTAGTGTGTACAGTGCTAAAACAAACGAGAGAACGAGTGTCCGCAGATAAGCATAATGAATGATTTACCAAATTGGGCAACACATTGCTTGTAATACAAGAAGGTTTATAATTCGACAGTGTCAATATATTGGTCTTTGTCTTTCATAAAAACGCACCTGGAATACAAGTGAACCAATATGAAGGCAGATGGTAACCAATTAAGAATAACTTACGTAACACAAATCATAACAAGCGTATCACTGAATTACGAAATAAGCAGCTTTGTCACATGTAACGACTGCCTGCTATTGGCTAACAATATGTTGTTATGAGTAATGTAAACTCAAATGGGGAGGATATGGAAGGTCTATATAATATGCAACCACGTTAGAATTCATTTATATAAATGTGAGTTCATAGGATAACATATGTTCCACATAGCGCACTAATACATTAATGCGTTACAAGCATATGTTCCATGACAATGCAATATTTTTCGGCTCATGGCGTTTATGTGCCTTTTATTTGATATATGTAGATTGGAAAAATAAACCAAAAAAATCCCATTTTCCTTATGGTACTATTGCATTATTCTCTGCCTGATATAAAACTGAGTATTTCATTAACACACCGTATTGTCCAGCACCTTGGTCACGTTGAATGTCTAATTAGATCATGACCCATCGACAGCCTAATGTGATATAAGCATCACGCAATCTTACCATGTTCCCCTTACAACTACTCGTTACAACGAAGTAGCGTAAAAGACAAACAAACGTAAAAATAATCAGTCGCAAATATGGCGCAATAATCAGTAAGAGTGCAGCATATTGTTTGACAGTGTCGGCCCTCTATCTGATTTTAAATTGCGATACACGTGATATTTCCCTAAGCTATTGTAAAAACCATTCTAGGTGGCGTAAACAACAAAACACATTCATTGTTAAGTTTTGCCACTCGTCATTAGGTTATCCTAATTCAACTAACATCTATCAAAGGGTAATATATTACCCATGTAGTACCGGTCTGCTTCACGTAAACTTTGCTGCAAAAGTCGCCTCAAATTATCAAACCATAGCATCTTGATAAATATTCAAGTCTAGCATTCTTAATAAATGCGATACTTTAGGTAAATAATACGAAGAATGGTATACCTTTGTTGGGTATGTATTGATATTTCAAGGTCGAAATGCGTCTGAATGGGCTATTGCGTTTAGTGTGATACCATCGTCGTAACTGATAGACTCATAGCAAAGAAGTCGCCAAATAATGAGGGCATTTAGGACACAGTGCCTTTGTCCGCTATACTTACTTTGATAAGACGTACGCTCATGTGGTAGCAAACCAAGCTTATCGAATTTACGCGGCTCTATTATTTAAACAATTGTGTGATATGCATCGAGACATCCACGTGCTTAAGGAATATTTATTTTTATGTCCAGTTAACATTTCAACTACTTCGATTAATACGTCCGGTAACAAATGTATTATTACCAATATTACTGATATTATTATTATAATTATAAAATGTTATTTTCTTATTCGTATATGCTGGTCGCAATGTGGCTAGAAGAATCGGTTTTCATATGACAAACAAACAGCTAAAAAGGTAATTAATTTATCATACATATGAAATGACATGCCTAAGAATTACTTTGACGCAGAGCGATGCCACCGCGCTACAACTGCAGTAACCAAGTGAATCTATTTCTTTGCCCATGAATTGTATCAGACGTTACTGTACGGTTGAAGAGCCACAAACGGACATACATCGCCTTTTAATGCTTGCTACATGTGAACTACGTATCACTGACGTCAGCAACTAGTAGTAATGCAACGGCTAGTTGATTAATGAAAAGGAGAAGCTTCATGTGACGCGTGATGTAGAGTCATTCATTATGTGATGACGCAGTCGTTCAGTCTTGACCAGGGCGTTCACACGCTGCGGCGAGTTTGGCCAAATCCAAAACAATTTTATTCCTTTCCGCAGCGCCGTAATTTAGTTGAGAAGGTCGGCAATCTGATTTCAGAAGTTGGCTTGTAGACTATGCTTTCGGACAAACGGGCTAATGGCTTGCTGGGAGCTTTGTATACACCATCTGAAGCGCTTCATGTATAACATTTACAATTAATGGCCTTCCCAGGAGCCATCACTTGGCGACTGGTCAGCATTACCAACCATTTGATGTATGCATATATGTATATATTTATATATATATATGTATATATATATATATATATATATATATATATATATATATATATATATATATATATATATATATATATATATATATATATATATATATATATATATATATATATGTATATATATATATGTGTGTGTGTGTGTGTGTGTTTTATATATATATATATAGAACTTTAACTGCATATTAATAGTGCTTATGCATGCTGTGGTTTGCTGAGATAATCTAGCCCTTACAATGGACACAATTGAATGGCAATTGTGTTATTACGATTAATCAGCCGAAGGCCTCGGTGAAATAATGCTCATGGAACGTACACGAGTCCCTACTTCCAGCTGTTTTGTGAAGGATGCATCTATTCTCTATATATTTTTTATCCGTTAGCCCGCTGAATTCAATTATATACTGCGCATTATCAATGTCGTCGTACCAGTGCAATCCTATCAACATATGCGCCGATTCCAAGCATGTTATCAGGCAAAATCGGCTTACCGTACGACGTGCATACGTAACTGAATACAGCCTTTGTCGGCACTTTAAGCCTGATATGATGACGTCATACTACTGCGTAGCAACGCAGACAAAACATCTTTAAGAGTTACTTATATCATCGTTTCATGTGATATGTGATACCTCTGAAGTCTTGATGCTTGAAGCCCTACAACTAGAACTCAACGGGCTCGATCAAAACCCTACAACTAAGGGATGATTTAGAATGTAGTTTGTTGAGTGGCTAGGGTTATTTTAATTGTGCAGTTAGATTATAAGTAAGGCTAGGAGGGGAACATGGATTGGGGCGCCTCTGAGGCGCAAATACGATCAATCATACTTATCCCCATGAGTAACTTTCGCAGCACATTCCGGGCAAGGTGGAACTTTTTGACCTCCAAATCTGAGCTTGCTTTTTTATTTCCCCATAAATTGATACTCTATAAATATGTAATTTTGAAAAGGCTCGGTAACAGTTCCTTCCATCAACACTGCATTGTGAGCAGTTTCAAAAAATGTAGGCTTGATGTGCGCCTTACTCTCGTTATGTGACAAGCCTTATATGCTAAGGCGATTACCATTCATTTCGAATTATTATTTTGTTGCAAAAGAAAATCGGGAATCTTTTGATTTTCATACTTTCTAATTGTTGTTTGCACATCACAAATCAGATAATATTATCAAATATACCATGAAATCAAATGCATACCCTGCTACTCAATATTGGGGTGATAGCCAATTTGGTATTGTAAGCAGCATCACGTGTCAAGGTTAAAACCAAATAACCAATGCTGAGATAAAACCATGTTGGTTTTTTTAATGTAACATCAGAGGCTAGCAGCGAACAGTGCACGTCAGACAATTCGCCATTCATTTGTAATTCGGCATTGGTGATATTGGACCAAGACTGTGTTAATTATACCCAAGATAGGAACATTCACAAAGCTAGCATTGTTAAGCACGCTTAACTACTACTGCTGTCTTCCAAATGTACATGCCATTCACACAAACCTAGCTTCGAACAGCATCCCATCTGTTCCTGGTCACAAGAAAAATTCATGTAACACTATATAGTTAAACTACCTTCGGCAAGTCATGTGATACATCTACATGTACATCGTTTTTGGCCGTGATCACAAGGCCCCTTGTGATCACTGACTGCATAAACGAATTCAATCAATGTCAACTTTAATGTGTACCTGCCACATAAGGACTAGTGGAGGCCCTCTGAGACTACTGAAACTATTGTGCATGAAGTACGTATCCTGTTCGTCCGAAACAATGCGCCAATGTTCTGGCACTGTATACATTCCTTTCTACATCTAACATACTCTATATGAGAATCGCGTATTTTGCTTTCAAGTAATTCCATAATGAAATAAGACACCATTGTCAAATCGTCGGATACCATATATAAAATATCACTGAATACGACCCAAAAAAGCAGGCATGCCACTTCTTATGCTTGAAAGAGCAGCTCATATGTTGACGTGTGCCTTAAACAATACAATTTGAATTTTCTGATTATGGGGCAGCAGAAATGAGAGGACGATTGATTTGCATTCAGCCAGCAAAGGTTATTGCAATCTGCGGTTGACTTGAGGTTCGCAAATGAACAGCTTTCAAAATTAGTCCCTCTGAACAGCTAGTAATCGCAATTACCATATTTGAAAAAAACTAGTCTATCGACACATTTGCAGTGTGGAACTGGATTTTTTTATCGGCTGGGTTAGCATATGTATTGACTTATTTGTATGTCGGTTAAGCTCCAATATTTATGACCAAAAGAAAGGGCCAAACTTTCAAGATATCAAACGAGCGAACACGTCTTCCTGTCTGTCGGCACCTAATTTAAACATATCATGTACAACTAAAATAAGCGAAATTGTTTACAAGTCACAGTTTTCTATCAGTGATCAAACCGATCGCTCCTAATAGTGATAAATATATAAATATATATATATAAATGGTTATCTTCCAGTGGTTAGTTGATAAAGTTCAACACGCATTGAATATATCCACCTTGAACGGTAAATGTTGTCCAGAAATGTACTAGAATAGCCATGTGGAATTTAATTAATGCTCTACAATTGATCCAACTGGTGAAACTATCTACGTCTACTGGGCATCATACGATCGATAATCTATTCAGACATTTGATAAAAATGAGCAGGGCGTTCGATTTGACATAACCAGGGAATGGTAATGCACTTCCGCTCTCCAATAATACACACTGAGATAAGAGTCATCGACATCCACAAGAGTACATCTACAGAACAGCCGATGTATAATCCACTTTGCATGCACGCTTATTGTCGATAGGAAAGCCAGTGCATTGTTATTTCTTACATCGACAAAAGAGGTTACGGATTCTATAGTCGCTTTTTGAGCTGTGACGTCATTCTAGATACATTATAATACTGCCTCAAGCTTATGTAATGATATGTAATCAGAGTTTTATTGGCCATGGTTTTGTTACCATGGGCTCATTAAAGCGTGCAAGACTTTTCATCGGCTCTTCGTTGTTAATTATCCTATAAATGGAGGGGCCAGGAGATGCTAAAAGTTGACAGAGGGTTCCATTAATGTAGGTTGTTGGTCTACTTGTATCCGGGCTAATTGTCGCGCCGTATTTTTACACAGAATTTCCAATTGCCGTGATAAGATACATCATCAAAACCACCAATAATATTATCATGCACTCTTATGTTATATGTTTATCGGGTTACTGATGTCCGCGCGGCAATATGCATGAATTGTAACATACCAAAGGGAAACGACCTAAAAGTTAAAATTTTGAATAGCTAATTTTTTATGCTTCAGTCGTGTCCACATATACAACAATGTCGGCATCAAGTCATGGCATTAAGTTAAACTGCGCATGCCTGTCCATATACAATCAAATATATGTTTAGTTTGCGCTATATGTTAAAATCAAGTGCATTTTAGCAGTGACACGTAGTGTACATTGAGCGGCGACAACGATAGCAGCAACGAACATGTGCTATTCGTAGATAAAGCAGATCATGCTACACGGAATGGATTAGAGGTACAATAGTGGCAATTAAGAGCTGTGCCTGGGAGATCTGCAAATTGGCCAGGTTAAGCATATACCCTTGCCAGAAATAAAATGGTTTATAAGCGCAGTAATTTGACCAACATTGTTTTGTCGATGAGAATAACCTTAAAAAGTTCACCACTATCACATCAGATGACGGTGACTTCAGAATTACGGTTATGACATTGTGTATTCCTCTAGCTATTTACTGGGGAGGGAATGCTGCGGCCTCATTAAGCACGGTTGTTATATATGTGGCATAAACGTCATCATACAATGCAGGCAGATAATGTTGCCCAGGACACAATGGAGGTGTAATACAACCGGTGGTCCAGATATTTTCTGTAATCCATCCTACAGCTCACGATTGCAATTTTCTTAATGATGCAACCGCGAGCATATCTAAAGGACACAGCAAGAAATTGCAGGCATCAATGGGCAAAAATAAAAATGTTTGTTGCAGTGTCTCTCACGCCGCCTGACGCGAAAATGTCTGCGCAATAGCCGATGCCCATAGTAACTATTTACTTGGTCATATCTGTCGTGACATAGCCGCACTGTAATGAATCAATCAGCGGTATATACTGCTACCCCCCAACCCCCGTATCCCTTTAGGTATATATATAGAAACAATGCAAACATGTGCCTTAAATTTTCATTGCTGGACCACCTGGTTCATCTATTGTTTGATACACTGCCTCTTCACCAACAAATTTCCTCGTGTTACCTCGGTGATCAAACAATAGCCGTATAAGAAACGTTTAAGTTTATATGAATATTTTTAGATATTTCATGAACCATTTTATTGTTTCGGCTATCTGCGAGCATCAGTTACCATTGCCTCATATTTTAAAGCGATTGAAGCTTGCACAACATAGCAGCCTTTGAATTGTTACTACTCCGTTAATTTGCAGGGGGCCACATGGCCGATTGAGGAGGTGCAATCCGATGAAGCATCTAAGAATGATATCTTTCGCTACACGTTTGCGGACGTATAGCACTACATGACCTGACTAATTAACAGAGCCGGGAAGTCGCAAAGGTCTCGTGCTGTGACGGTTATGCGCACAGTATTAGGTCTTTTGAAAGAGAGCTGATCAAAATGCTCATGTACCGACATAAAACATGAAACAAGCATGTTTTGCTAGCTTATACAACAAACAGCGTTCTAGGTAGCCGAAATATCATATTTCATTTACAGCCGCCTACTCACATTGTAACAATTAATGTTTTGTATAACTCAACTAAAAATTGAAATTAATTTTCTCAATGTCGTAAGACACAACATGTGGGGTTTTTGCAATTTGGTGGCCATTTCTAATCATGTCATTCGCTACCCACTGGCACTAAGGTACATACTTGGCAACATTGCTAGATAGATTTATCGTCCCTTAAAGTTAAACGTCGACATTTAGCCGGCTGTATTTACTGGCCCGCGAGTTTGCCAGCTCAATGGCTTGTCTATAACTTTACGAGCAGTCCTGACGCGCTATTCACACGGGATTCACCTGCTTCTTAACTTTACAGGTAACTATCAGCCACATATATCCATAGAATGTGTAAATATGCACTGACAAGGGTTTCGTATATGGGTAATAATTTCGCGGGTGAGATGCGGGCACGCCCAGTACGTCCATATTGGCAATAGAGGGACGCTTTTTAGTTTGCTTGTATTCATTTGGCACTACACTATTTAGTCATGGTCATTGAAAACCGGTCCTTGTTAACGATTGCGAGTCACCTTCAAAACTTAGAGCCTCAATTGTTTGTACATCACGAACAATTATTGCGTTCAAATTAAGCTTAATAAATCAGTAAAGCATTTTATTATAAAATTAAAACAAATTTGCTGCAATGTTTTACCATATCATATGTGAAGCAACAGTATTCAACGGGTAAACAATTAGTTCCACATATATAAGATGAGTTTATTGCTTCTTTGGTCGACGTTTAGTATAGGGACTAGCTGATGCAAAGACAAGCTTGTAACTGCTATTTTATTCACAACTGCTGCGTTCAATAACCAAGGGACATGTTGGGTATTTTCTAGTGAGGTATTTTTCTGCAATTAGGTACACGTTCGCCATTCTGGTTGAATGCTGGTAACATTGGGCAACTAGTTACGCTTGTAGTTTACTTAAGTAATTCTTCACACTGTATTCAAGTCTCTCTCTCGGTCTTGCCAAATATAAACTGAACTAAACTGTTACATTGCTAATGATATGACAGAAGTAGGTCACTTTACTAAACCGATTAGCTAATCATACAGTAAACCTATTAAGTACTTCCATTTATAACAACATTGTCGCAATTTTTATCATATTCTTCTTTTAGCACCAACGAATTACTTTATTGATATATTGCATATTATGCTTGTTTGTTTAGATAGTAGGCTTGCTAAAGTCCCGTAGTTATCAGCAGGGATTACATTGTAGCCCGCTCTTTTGATTTGGTGCAGCTTGTATCAAGGAGAACATAAACATCAGCTGACACAACTGTGTTATCATCGGTATTATGTACAATTGATCACTCAATTAACAGTACCAGTCTTACACATCTTCCCTCATATAAGAAAATTATCTTTAAACAAAGTCTCAATTTGGCCCACATAAAACAATACTGCTCTAACACGTGTGGCTGACGCGATGTATATTGCAAAGTAAGGGGCTGTTTAGTTTCCCTGGCTGAATATCATTAGGATGGTCATGTCGGTAGACAGCATCCAACTATTCACAGGTGCTATATTAGGTATTGAACACGAGGTTAGGTGTACTTTTGCTAATACAAGTGAGGGTATATTCAAAGAACACAATACACAAAAACAACATTATGATCAATAAGACAGTGTTTTACGACATTCTAATAGACAAAGATTTCTTAACCATGAATTAGTATTGAAACAGGCCCAGTACACAATTTGAGAAGGGTACAATAAAGTTATGAAAGCATCCATTGAAATTATCCATTAGCTGCCTTGCATCGTATGTCAGTTGTTAGTCATTCATTCCACCCCTCAACTAACGCCTAAAACAGCATCGAGAACATCAATCGAAATATCACCCGCAAAATATAAAAGAGCTCGTCGTGCTCCAGATTATGATATTCTAAAAATTATCTAAAACGGTCATGTGATCCATGGATATATAACCTATTTCTTTCGTTTTTTATATTTTTGAAAAAGTCAATACAAATTCAAATCTGCTATGGCTCTGACCTGTAACAGCTGACAATACTAAGCCCATGAGCAATGTAAAAGGACTGCCGATTACGAGCGCCTAGATTACATTGAGCATGCATCTAGGCTCTACCACGAGGCTGTGTCTGCGGGGTGAACTTAAGAAATCTCTGCGTTTATAGCACTATCAAAATATTTACCCGCTAATATCATTCTCTATTGCCCTGCACTTGTACTACACATTTGGCTTAACACAGAGCAGTTAAAATTGCAACAATAACCAGTCATTTACATTTGGCTGCTTTATCTACGCACTCAGCATATCACGAGTAACAGTTACCAATTAAAGGCACTTTTTTACAGTGACGTAATTGTCGGCGGTTGCTACCATAACTGCAAGCTATTCGCTCCTGTAAGTTTTCGCGATTGCGTTACAGTCTTTGCATTCTTGTTCGCAAGCGAATGCCACTGCATCAGCTGAATCGATTGTTGCATAGTTGCTTTTTGTTGTAGATGGTAGTTTGACGCTCAGGTGCGTGAGCGAGATGAATGTGCTGCACACACAATCCTCGGCATCGTTTTTCTGTGATCAAAAAACCTGTTTGTTGGACGGCATCGGAACATACTAGAAAGCGCAATAAAAGGCGCAGCATCATCATTTCAAACTGCCACAATGTGCGGAAGCCATTCTGGCTGACCAGAATTTTCTAGGGCTAAAGAAGATCCACGTCTTAAAAGCGCTGATTCGCCCATCCCCCTCAGTGCTATTATCCAGCTCATACACACGCCGCTGTGGCCTTATCTGCTACAGAAACTTCTTGTTCTCTTATCAAATACGTGCAGCATTCGGCGTCGGTCTAGTGGGGCAAAGATCCAGGAGATGGCAATAACGGTCGAGTGGACACATAATTACCAGCTTGAGAGAGCTTAAGCTAACGACGGCAGCTAGAATAATAGACTTCGATATATATCGGCCCTCACAACCATGAGCGCAATTAAGTTGCATACCCGAGTTTCGACACAAATCGATTGATTTGGGACTTGCTAATAATAAAGTGATGTGAGGTCATTAATTAGAAAGCATAACTCGTCATAGCCATCGATATACTAGATTTTGTGGTAATTTAACATGATGCGTTGTGTTTTTAAATTCATACAGCCTTATTGATAGGCATCTACAGTCTTCTGCAAGATGGTCTAAGGCAGCCCTATATTAAAATTTCTTGTCTGGCAATTATGTTCATAAGTTCCATTGTTCTCGTTGATAACTGTTAACATCTACAAAGAACCCTCGAAATTGCATTGATAGACACCTTCATCCGAGGCGAAAAGCCGCTGTTAAATAATTAACCTTCCCGCCGCACATTGATGCGTGTTTTATTGACAAAGTGGGAAGCCACTTGGTGGTTATTCGAAGGAAAGTATAAGAGTACCCAGAGGATACTCATCGTGACATTGTGATCCCAATCCACAATGGTAAGAGGAGTGTGGTGCTGCTATTGGAGCTCAATCAATAAATCTCTCATTGCACAAGGAAGTACAAACCGCAGGGAAGTCAGCAAAGACAAACGTATAAAGCTTCAGCAGGAGAACACAGACCTAGCAAAGTACAAACCGCAGGGAAGTCAGCAAAGACAAACGTATAAAGCTTCAGCAGAAGAACACAGACCTAGCAAAACTGTGGGGTTAAATAGACCGGAACCTTTAATCAGATTTATGAGCATCGAAAGGTGAGTGTATCAGGTCGTTGTTGCCCCACAGCTACGCAAACAAATTCTGCAACTTAAGAATTCCATAAAAGGAGGTCACCCTGGCACCCAGAAAACAAGTGGTAAGGTAACCAGCAATTTTTCATTAGCCGGGGAATGATAGCGACGTATCCGGGATTTGGACGAAGTATCCGGGACAACAGATCCGCAACAATGCCTCAAATAAATAATCAATGAGCATACTGATATCTTCACCCATAGCCACGGTATAACACTATAACTCATCAGTCAAATCATCTCATGTCATTATAGACAACAAATATATCGAAGTCTTTCATTGCAGCCGTTAAGCGATTGGTCTCTTGCTCAACTATCATGCATCGATATTGATTCCCCAGCATTGTTTGTTATATATGATATATATTCATCGGCGCTTACCATGGAGTTCACCGGCAGCTATTTGTTAAGCATGTCTGGGTCAATGTTTTAAGTTGAAAGTAGCGACAACAAACAGTTATCTTGAATATGAAATAACAGTGTTTATATATACGGCAACAACCAGGGGTGTACATCCGAAGCGAAAACGTGAATTAACAATACCGAACACAATGATTTTTATGACATATTGACAGTCGGGGGCAAAAACTGTCACCAAAAACAAAACAATGTCATGATTGATCACAAAACTGCATAAATGGTGAAATATATGAACCGTTCTACGATGCATAGTCATCGATATACTAGATTTTGTGGTGATTTAACGTTATGCGTTGTGTTTTTAAACTCATACAGCCTTATTGATAGGCATCTACAGTCTTCTGCAAGATGGTATTTAGTTTTTAAATTCATACAGCCTTATTGGGAGGCATCTACAGTCTTCTGCAAGATGGTTAGTTAATGAAAATCCAAAGGCGGATAAAACACGCTCGACAGATTTCGCATGAATTGCATCATTATCTCAGAAGAGAACCATAGCTGCTGCCTTATGTGCGTGATGCTCACCATCAAAACCTAACTCAACAATCCGCAAATGATATTAGATATATCTTTTGTATAGAAAAAAATATTGACTGTGTAAATGGGTTTCATTAGTTACTTCAAAGACGCAATGTAACAGATGTTTTTGGGTTTCCCACTTTTGCGATAGAGAACTGCTTTTGAGATTCACAGAATTAACATGATAATTAGCGGCTGAACTTATAAATAATTGGAATAGAATGGGATATTTTCACCAAATTAAATTCTTTAAAAATAATGATGGATAAGATACACAGATAAAGCATATACGATCGAATTATATTATAGCAAATGAAAAGATAAAAAGGTGGGTCAGGGCATATGCTTATTCTGTTGATGAGTTGTATGGACTATATATTCGTCGATTACATTATTAAATACCTATATCACAGCACTGCCCTAGCCACTTAATCCATGTATGTGATTACAGCTATACCCGAATATTCATATTGAGATATGGATTGCCCAAATTCTTAATCATTGCCATGAAATCTGCTTTGATCGATGATCTATTCTCAATTTTAGGTGCGACTAGACACACATTAATCAATTATTTTAAGTTTCCTCTACAGCAGGACGGTGTGCCTAATCGGAAATCACTGTTTCGCATTTGAGTACGACACATGAGCAACTTGATCGCAGCAAATACTGTGTCAAACTAGGTACGGTGTATGGTAACCTGGTAGATCAAGTAGCAGGATGATGCGCTATATTTGAATTTGTCGGACCACGGTTATGACCACGTGGTCATGTTCTAGTTATTGGCGCAGCTACTTGGCAAATAAGCTACAACGGCAACCGTCATGTTACCTCAGCAGGTGACCACCTCAGTCGTTGGGGTCTTGTACACCTAGCCATAAAGGTGAGATATGAACTGTGTAGATTTATTTCACCCTAAAATACTAAAACACGAAAAAACCATATCCTTGGCAGCTTCTGTATCAGGTTAAGTTTCCAATGGTGAGCTGGGTAAATCCACTGATTGTCTGCGTGTAAAGCAGCTGAATTATCTTGTCTCTAAAAGTTTTTCCTGTCTTATCTGAGAATGATATATTTACATAACAAATATTATTCAGTTAACCTCATCAGTAGCTTGGTTAATTATTGTCAAGAGCATCGTTATTCATAACCTGTCAAAATTATTAGGAATATCTTTTCTAATAATTTTTTTCTTTAAGAACTGTATCTTTTGTTAAGAAATAACGGTTAAACTCCCTGATATCCTGCGATGACTGCTAAAATTGGTTGTATCTACATATAATCAAATCTAAAGGCTTCAAACAAAAAAGTTCCATAATCTGAATGAGCGCTTAAAGCAGATAAAGCAAATGAATAGGGAAAATGTGATTAAGGTGCATATGCTTGCGTTATAATAGCTGCAATTAGATGGCTTCTGTGTATGAAATACCTAATACGGGTGGTGGAGTAGCCATTATAAAATAGTAGTAGACACGGCAAAGACGCATGTGTTGCTAAAAAAAGATGGGTTTTCGGGCGAAACCGAAGTAACTTAAAAGTGCAGTAATAAACAATAAGATAGTGAATGATGCAGTAATCGCCCAGTCTGAAGAAAACAACGCTTCCAACAACAGGCACGGTTAATGCTTGGCCATGAGACGCTCACAGACTGTGCATAATCGGTTTGTGGTTTTGCGAGTTGTCACAGTCATTTATTCATTTCCTCACTTCTAAGTGGACGCCCAGGCAAATATTACATTTTCCAGGTGATTACATTTTAGAGTATAAGCTTGAAAGTTATATTATTTCGAGTCCGCTAGTACATTTCCTTTGCACATGAGCTGGAGTATGCTTATGCGACCATTTTAGCGCCGAAAGAATGGATAGATAAGATGACCCTAACCTGCTACGTGTGACGCCAGTGGTGAATTATGTAATCACGCACAGGTTTTTTCATTTGATGGGGCAATGCATTACGTACTGGGCGCCGTTTTAACGTTCCAGTTAAGTAAATACCAATAATTGGATGCCTCAAAAATCTACTGTTTGCGTAACTAAGGCCCCATACCTATTCGGTTGATGAATTGTATGAACGTTATATCCGTCGAATTCATTATTAAGAACATATTTCACGCACTGTTTTAACCACATAAACCAGGTTTATGTTTACGGCGCTACCCGAACATTTACATTGAGGCATGAATTGCCCAAATACTCAATTATCGTCATGAAATCTGCTTGAAAGATTGATGGCTTATTCTCAATTTCTACGTGTGGCTAGGTTCGCATTAATCAATCATTTTAAGTTTCCTATACAGCAGAACGGTGTGTCGAATCGGAATGTACTGTTTCGCGTTAGAGTGCGTCTCAAGAGCAATCAAAATTACTCAAAGCCTTATCCTGGGCAGCTTCTTTGTTAGCTTAATGTTCTAATGATGATCCCGGCAAATCCGCCGAATATATGCGTCTAGCGCAGCTACTTAATCTTGTCTCTAGAACGTTTTACTCTCTAATCTGAGAATGATTTGTTTACTAAACATATAGTTTTCAGTAAACCTCGTCTGTAGCATGGTGTGTTATTATCAAGTATATACTCATTTGCACGTGTATTCATTACCTGTCGTAATCATACAAAACGGTTCTATAACCGGCATGGATGCTTCAAGGATATAAGTTGACACGTACTCTGATATGGGGAGGTATCGAAACGTGTGTATAAATATTACCGCACAATCCCTTGGCTTTACTGTTGTATACAATGCTGCATCATTAAGAGCTGCACGCGCTTTTCTGGACTCGTCCACGTAGTGGTTGCTCATGATACGCATGCACTGATGCCCATACTACAATGACGTATAGAGCAAGCTTACTCTGTACTCTGTATTTAAGGGCTTATATGAAAAAAACGACCATGATGAATGGGTTGTTTTAGGTTCAATTCATGGGTATAGCATTAACACTGTGAGTTACAGGTCAGAGAGTCTAATGCCTTTGTCAAAAGGATTGCCCGTGTCAAGTGTTTTTTTTCCGAATTACCGACAGCGACCCTACTGTGTTCCACATGCCTATTTGTTCAGCACATGTTGCTATCTATAAAGCACTCGGAATCAAAAGACTCATTCTATTCGCCAGAATCACGCTTTGAAAGCTATCGACTTTGGAGTGTCTGATTGTCATATGTGAATTAATATATAGTTACATACCTAAAAGCATACCAAGATCATTGCACGTGCGCGTCCAAAAATGAAGATTGGGGTCATATTGTGTATAGTTTTTTAGGCACGTAGTCGATTGAGATTTTACAGACTTACCTTTAGATTCCCTCGCACAACATCAATTGTGAGATGGTGGATGGTGGTTCCCCATTATTTTAGTATTAACGTCCGATATAACCTGACTCAGGGAGCTTTATTCCGCAGCAAGCCTTAAATAAATGATGCTGTGAGATAAAGTTGAATCTAGACGTCAACAGGCAATCAACATTAAATTTTGTCTTCAGATGGAAATCATCTTGCCTTTACCAAGTCGCGCTGGAACCATATGTCGTCTAACGTGGAGCACAGGTAACTTTTGAACGCGTTCATATGTTCATAACGTTTGACATCCAGATATTTTCTTTAGAATCATACATTTTACAAAAACGACGGCCAGCGATTTTTGAATTTGCCCACTATGTCACGCGATTGACCAACAACATTAACCAACATGATTGCTTTAAAAATTATATGATTGAGAGCGGTGTAAAGCATGATTGGTTTTTGCATTTGGTCAAAGCTACTTTGGCTGCTATGATTTGGTGTGTAGTTTAATTGCGGAATGGCTTTATTCAACTCCATATAAACACGCCTATGCTCACAGTCATTTGTTTAAAGAGCGATCGAAGCAGAAAATCAATAAATATTGAAGAGAGAGAGAGAGAGAGAGAGAGAGAGAGAGAGAGAGAGAGAGAGAGAGAGAGAGAGAGAGAGAGAGAGAGAGAGAGAGAGAGAGAGAGAGAGAGAGAGAGAGAGAGAGAGAGAGAGAGAGAGAGAGAGAGAGAGAGAGAGAGAGAGAGAGAGAGAGAGAGAGAGAGAGAGAGAGAGAGAGAGAGAGAGAGAGAGAGAGAGAGAGAGAGAGAGAGAGAGAGAGAGAGAGAGAGAGAGAGAGAGAGAGAGAGAGAGAGAGAGAGAGAGAGAGAGAGAGAGAGAGAGAGAGAGAGAGAGAGAGAGAGAGAGAGAGAGAGAGAGAGAGAGAGAGAGAGAGAGAGAGAGAGAGAGAGAGAGAGAGAGAGAGAGAGAGAGAGAGAGAGAGAGAGAGAGAGAGAGAGAGAGAGAGAGAGAGAGAGAGAGAGAGAGAGAGAGAGAGAGAGAGAGAGAGAGAGAGAGAGAGAGAGAGAGAGAGAGAGAGAGAGAGAGAGAGAGAGAGAGAGAGAGAGAGAGAGAGAGAGAGAGAGAGAGAGAGAGAGAGAGAGAGAGAGAGAGAGAGAGAGAGAGAGAGAGAGAGAGAGAGAGAGAGAGAGAGAGAGAGAGAGAGAGAGAGAGAGAGAGAGAGAGAGAGAGAGAGAGAGAGAGAGAGAGAGAGAGAGAGAGAGAGAGAGAGAGAGAGAGAGAGAGAGAGAGAGAGAGAGAGAGAGAGAGAGAGAGAGAGAGAGAGAGAGAGAGAGAGAGAGAGAGAGAGAGAGAGAGAGAGAGAGAGAGAGAGAGAGAGAGAGAGAGAGAGAGAGAGAGAGAGAGAGAGAGAGAGAGAGAGAGAGAGAGAGAGAGAGAGAGAGAGAGAGAGAGAGAGAGAGAGAGAGAGAGAGAGAGAGAGAGAGAGAGAGAGAGAGAGAGAGAGAGAGAGAGAGAGAGAGAGAGAGAGAGAGAGAGAGAGAGAGAGAGAGAGAGAGAGAGAGAGAGAGAGAGAGAGAGAGAGAGAGAGAGAGAGAGAGAGAGAGAGAGAGAGAGAGAGAGAGAGAGAGAGAGAGAGAGAGAGAGAGAGAGAGAGAGAGAGAGAGAGAGAGAGAGAGAGAGAGAGAGAGAGAGAGAGAGAGAGAGAGAGAGAGAGAGAGAGAGAGAGAGAGAGAGAGAGAGAGAGAGAGAGAGAGAGAGAGAGAGAGAGAGAGAGAGAGAGAGAGAGAGAGAGAGAGAGAGAGAGAGAGAGAGAGAGAGAGAGAGAGAGAGAGAGAGAGAGAGAGAGAGAGAGAGAGAGAGAGAGAGAGAGAGAGAGAGAGAGAGAGAGAGAGAGAGAGAGAGAGAGAGAGAGAGAGAGAGAGAGAGAGAGAGAGAGAGAGAGAGAGAGAGAGAGAGAGAGAGAGAGAGAGAGAGAGAGAGAGAGAGAGAGAGAGAGAGAGAGAGAGAGAGAGAGAGAGAGAGAGAGAGAGAGAGAGAGAGAGAGAGAGAGAGAGAGAGAGAGAGAGAGAGAGAGAGAGAGAGAGAGAGAGAGAGAGGCTATCATATCGATGGGGACATTGAAATACCCAAAAATCACGTGTTTGCCGTGCCAGATACGTGCTTGTGTTCTCAATTTAACTTGTAGTTTAACGACAACTGATTGTTGGCAAAACCACAAGTGATACCTTAAGTCATACCCTTTGCATTGCGCCCCAGTAAGTGCAGGCATATTGTGACACGGAAACTCAGTTAGTACCTATTAATGCGTCAGCGCTAATGTTTTGCAATCATTTACATGTGATAAACATCTATTCTTGCATCATAGGTGTGCTGTCTAGCAAATATTATC
This sequence comes from Urechis unicinctus, assembly GCA_034190875.2. Taxonomy (NCBI): domain Eukaryota; kingdom Metazoa; phylum Annelida; class Polychaeta; order Xenopneusta; family Urechidae; genus Urechis; species Urechis unicinctus. The sequence goes on along the minus strand of CM067354.1, from coordinate 26,014,197 downwards.
GTATTTACTTTTGCTCAAAAGCAGATAACTAATTATCCCACTGTGGCTTGTTCGAGAACTTGTATGAAAATATCCAGCATTCGCTTATCTGAATTTTTGGTTGTAAGCTACGAGATCAGTTGCATTGTAACTTGAATGAATATATCATACGACAGTTAAAGCACCGTACGGATGAATGACAATCCGTTTTAGTGGTTTAATGGCAGGCATCAACGTGAACAGGCATGCAATTTGCGCTGCTGAGCGAATCATTGTCATTATGTCGGTATGTTGGTAGAACTTTCCACGCGTCACATGCACATTGATAACATAAGTTATAGTTTACAAGATGGTTCTCTTGCATTAAACATCGACACCATGATGAATGCGTGTTTAACCACTTGCGGTAGTCAAAGTCAGACTACCAATTGAGGGCAAATAAAGATATCTGTACTGTCATGGACGTGTCGTCACGTTTTGAGGTCAGTTTGTATGCGTGTTTGACCGTATTTCCCCTAGATGGGTGAGACGCATTTTGGGAACTTTGATTTGAAAATTGTTTCCGTTAAAGTTGAGGCCTTCGTCTTGGACCACTTATCTATACACCATACTGCGATCAGTCTCATTTCTTCATGCTGCTAGTCAGTCTAAGTCACGGTGGGTCATACCAAGCTGACGCAAGGTGGTATCCTAAAATTTCTCCGGCTTCTCCAGAGATGCACTCTCTGCATGGACCTAGCGCATGCGTCCTACCTATAACGCGGACTTGATCAGGATCTTAAAGAGCGACAAGAGCTTATTTTCCGTGCAGTACGGTTTCATGCGCAGTAATCTCGCCGTTGGTATGCGAGTATATTGCCCTTGGGGTAAGGCTGAGATGTTATAATTTGTTCTTCTATCGCACGTCGGTTTTACTTCAAATTACCAAAACGGTTTTTATGTGCACAGGTAAATGAAGGACTCCGTTTCGAACCAAAGTTGGTTTATTTGCTAGATCAATCCACAAGCAGAAAACAAGGTAGAATTGAGTGAGACTCTTTTGAAGGCTCTTTTGGAGTCCGGCTGTCCTCCTTCTGACTTCTGTGTGACTTCTGTGGACTTATGTGTGACTTCTGTGGACTTCTGCATGACTTCTGTGGACTTCTGTGTGGAAGCGCAATTAAAATTAAAAATCACATTAACAAATCAAAACAGGATGGTTAACGAGTATTTGCCACATACCTGATCAATAGGGTATTTTATGTTTAGGTCTCGGCCACCATGGTGCCCTATAGTCTAATTATCTGACACTCATGTAAGGGTCCGCTTACTCCAGCTTCAAGCACTCTTAGTGGGAGTGGTCGAACGCAACTGCAATGCCTGTCTGTAGCAGGTGGCATGTTTGACTATGATCTACGGTGAGCTTGGCATGACTGATAACAACGCCGGCAAAATATGTGCAAAAGTAGTATGCCAAGAAATGGTTCCTTGCGTTTGGAAGGTAGCCGTTTCTGCATATGTAAATGAACACACCGAAGACACAAAGGAATATGTTTTTGTACTAATGAAATGTCAAGTAGTACAAATCAATGTGAATGTTGGTATCGCGGTATATTGTTGCAATATATTTACTGTGTATTTCACGATGATGAGTTAATATTATGGTTTTATAGACATTGACAATTTAAAGGAAATCATGCAACCAAGGCCGCAAATACAGTTCAAATAAACCGATACCTCCGCCCCTCCTACACCACAGATACAAACCGATTAATTATAAACTTTTTTCGTATTCTCAGCTAATTCTTTAACGTCACAATTAATCGGGTTGATAGTAGATACTTCATCAGCATAAACATTGTTATCCTCTATAATAACGTATAGTTAGACAATATTTGGCCGTCGATGGCCTTCAATGGGCATGAAAAATCAGTTTGTTTTAGTTGTTCAGATGCTTTCAAATTGGGATTCAGTTATTCAGGCTATCCCATGGTTAGTACCGAATCGTCTTATATATTAAAGGTCTAAACATTTATCTCGAAATTGTTCAATTCGTTGCTATCGGCACGATGTCATCTATGGAGCCTAGCAATAATAATGTTTACAAGGTTCGCAGAAACCAGATAATAAAACAGATATTATGGACACGAATCGTATCATACCCTCTAACAAATAGTTATAAATTGCAATTACAAATGGCCATGATAGATGAATGTGCCACAAACCTAATATTGCCGTGCTAAAAGCTAGAAATCTGATTAATAAGACTGTGAATAATGTGGCAGCTACGGGGTATATGTGAAATATGTTGCCACTTTTGCTATCGTGAAACGCGCTGCTACATGGCCCATCATTAATACTGCTACTTAATGCCACCACTATCTCAGAGATAAGCAATTAGCTAATGCTGAAAGATATGACTCATCAACCAGGCAGCGTCAGTCCCTCGCCAACAAAGATATCAACCTGTCACGATGGCTGTTTGGTCAAAATAATTATTATTAGAGTGTAGCTGCTGCGCAGTCTGTTATTTATCGTGGATTTATTCTGGCATAGAATAATCAGAATAAGATCACCGGTAGCGTCATGTCTTGACTGTTTTTGTTTTGTGCCATGTTGTGCTCAACACGTATCTCTGAACGGACTTGCATTTGCGTCGGTTGCCATGGTGTCATGAGCTTGTAATGGAAAAGCATTCATCATTTATATGGACTGCTCCCATACGTCATTATCACATTTTTAGTATTAGAGCTACATATAGAAATGAAATGTTGACCAACGCTTGTGTGAATGACAATGTTGGTGCTTATTACTCAAACGTAACTTTAATCATCTGGTGAACCACCGACTAGGAATGCGAAATCCGAATTTTCCAAGAGCACTGATAACATTATTGACAGCTCAGGAGATACCGCTCAGTTAGCCGAGGCGTTATGTCACTATACAAATATGGCACAGATATATTGTTTTCTAAATAGTTATTGCAATAGCCAATAATTCAAGGATCAAGGCAGAAACAGTATGTGTCAGTACCTAGCAGGTAATCAAGTTTAGTTTCATTACAATTAGACATGCACCCCGACTGTTTATCTGAATCTTACTTCGTTCCATGTCCTCTTATCTGTCGTGATGACGTCATGGTCCTATTTATAGAGACGCAACAACGCTTTGTCAAAAATGAATGCAATAATTCACGCCATTGGTGCAGTTTATCACTTTTGTAGTCCTTGATTACAGAAAACGGGGATTAAACTGCGCGCCATTTGTGTCGTACAGGGACAGTGGCTACGCGATGTCTGTTAAGCACGCATAACGATGGCTTCCCTTTTTCTATTTAACACGTCATACACACATATCTTAGCCCCAGACAGCAGCTCTTCTACTCCTTGTGACAAGAATACGACCGTTATAGCTCTATAATTTAATTAGCTTTGGGAAGTTACGTAGAGCACCCACATTAACGTCACTTGCCGCTAATATAGTCTCTTGTGTTTACTGACGGTATATATTAACTTAATTAGTATTGTGAATGCGGTGTGTCACTTATTAGGCCTGGACAATAAACAAGTGCTCTTTCGCTAGACAGCAAGCACTAGAATTTGAAATCGTTAACATGGTCTTACTGTTATCGGGCGTATTTAATGTAATTCAACAAGAAAAACCAATCAGTGTGAGACCAATTCACATGATACTAATTAAACAATACGCAGAATTACACAAAGGCTAGCGATTACTTTGTAGATACAATCGTCAATCGGCATCGGGCTTGGTGGATCTATCAACAATATATGTTGTGAAGTTTAAAAAAAGTCAGTTAACTCTCCAGTGAGAGAATAAGGCGCGCCAAAAAGAATTTGTGATGTCAACCATATTGATTACACGCTTACTTAACAGCTGCTCTCGATGGATGGGCTCAAGCAGAAGAAAATAAGCAATTTTTACCATCAAATTATTTAAAGACTATTCATCGTATCTTGAAAGTACGGTCTATTTGTGCAACTTAAGATATGACGGCACCAATCCATAAATGGCACATTTCTTGTCAAGATTCACCTTAACTGTATTACCAAGTACCTGAAATCTTTTTTGATATCGAACATTAATGCGGTAGTATGCAGCGCTGTTAACGCCACTCTGCTGTGGGAAATAAAGTATAATGCACAAATGTCTAAAAGAGGAACACTAATAGCTATGATGGATGAGTAATAATCAACCCATTATGCTTAATCACAAACATCAATTGTATGGATCAATTATTAAGGTAAGGAACAGATTGTGGTCCGCGAGTAGAAATATCGTTTGTTTGTCGTAGCGTAGCATACTTGGTTATACTACGACGCAAAATGTTTATAATACATTGCATCCAAACATATTATCGCTGTCTGTTCCTTATATGAACGTATACGATGGCCCGTTGAGAATCAATGTCAAAGTTTTTGGATACGTAAGTACACATTCTTCAAGCCAGTAATCCCACAATGGCCATTGATACATTGATCTCTAAACTCTGTTGCAAAATTCTAGAATGTGCGATATATGCCTGACATATGCAAACATCTATTCACGATTCACCTACGCTGTAATTACCTGAAAAAGGGAATATAAAGCCTGGTATGCAGTGTCACAACGCGTCAATTAAGTATAATGTTGTCTACATTTTAGACGGAGCATAGAGTATGTCGCAAACACCAATTGCTGTAAAGGAAAATGACTCGGGCTGAGCCTATTTTACCAATATACGTGTCGTTTGTCTAATTTAACACAGTACTGTGTCAAAAGAAATGCTCAAATTGTAAAGGAAATGCGCTCTTCATGAAAACGCCAAGCTTGATCTGCTGTGGGCAAAATTATAGTATATTGCTAACTGCATGCGCTAATGCAGTGTGCAAGGCTATTCAATCTATCTGCTGGACATTAGAAAGTATAATGATAAAAAGCGTGGTCGGAGCACCAATAGCCATGATGCTTGAGGTTATGTGGTTCTAGGTGCGAAGTCCGCAATATACGAACCCGTTATAATCCGGGCAAAGCAGCAAATCTGTAATGCATTTAAATGTGCATTGGGGGAAGTGATAGCGCATAACGTATTGTAGTACGTATCTTGAAAGTCAGCTGACGGCATGTGGTGGTTGCAGGTGTGGTTTCATCAAATGTTTTAAAACATATGGTATTGCTAAATCTACTTCATAGTTGCAAAATAACCTCAAGAAATTGTCATTCAGCGATCGTAATATTAATCGACGACTATCGGTCACGTGTTTGCATAATTGGTGCATTTGTTGCTGGCCACCAATTTGCCTCGCACATCACTAGTAATGAAGACGAATGGAACATTGCAAATGTCAAATACATCTTCGTGTTTGTTTGGTATTTGCAGTAAGTTACCGCAATGTTTGTCACCGTTGTGAGACCCTATAAAGCGTTGTTTGGATAATATTTTCCGTATACAGTTACCTCATAACCTACCTAGTTTCATGGTAGGTTGTTACGTTCTGTTTGAATGGGGTAATTTAATGTTGCTGCTGATTATCATAACACTGTGCATGTTCTTGTAAAAGCAACGTTACTTGGACAGATGTCAGGTAATGAATAGAGCGACAGATTATTAACAGCAAGTTTAGTTATTTATAGCGTTATAACTAAATGTTTGAAACACAAACTTTAGTCACACGAATTATGCATGCCCACCACCAGGTTCTTATGTAGGTTAAGGGATATATTCTGAAGGAAGACAAATTTGTCATGGAATCCAACGGTTGCCAGCTTCGTTTGCCGCATTTGCCTTGCACTACAATGTATCTTATCTAATCCCCACAATTTACATGACGCCCAAAAGGACGGCAGCTGGGAATCGGAGAGTTGCGGGCTCACCAATATCGGCGCTCAGATGTTAACCATTATAAGCATAAACTCACGCATTCAGTGACTTCGTATTGGCAGCAACAGTTAGTGGGTTTCCTTAAAACATAGGGAAATGTCATGACACTTTGACACATTACATTTACATCATAGTTGTTAGCTTCCACATTTTCTCTTTCAAATCACACGTTACCCGAATGCACCTATCCAAAAATAATAATTCATAACGCCCTAACCTCTATTATCTCTCTCGGGAAGGTTTTAGAGTCGTCTTATATGACGTTTACGATTGCCATTTGTTATTTGTTATAAACAAGTGTCAAGGACCATCGGGCTATGAATAAATGCCAATAAAACCGGACAGTACACATTTTTCAAGTCACCCAATCCGAGCTGCGGTATTTGGCCATAGTTGATCACCTTGATAATCATCTACTAAGCTCCAAGAACATTAGTCTTCTAAAGCTGTCGCAAAATGTATATAGATGTATGTGGGATATTAACTGTCCTCAGCCTTCTTGACAGTCGGCGCCCTGAGATGATGCTGTTGTTCTGTTCAGAGATAAAACGAAAACATCAACTGAAAAATGCACCGACAACAGAGTTAGTTTGTCCTATATTTATTAATTTGGGGATCTCGCTGCTAACAAGACCAATTGTTTAACCGACAATGTAATGACTTGATAATAGTGCGGGGATGTGATATTTTGCGAATATGGCAAAGGAGGAGAAGAAGCGTAGGTTGCGTGAGCCAACGAGCAGAAGGTAAAGATGACTCATTCGACAACCTGTGCCTCTTGATTAGCGAGGGTAATTTTATCCGCATTGTACCATATGTGTGATTTGGCACAAGCTAGCAATTCCTTTAACAATTTCCCACTGTTCTTTGATGTTACTAAATGGTGAGTATCAGCTTTATCAATATTCCTACAATGAGTGTCAAAATGCACCACGGAACATTCCCCAGGCATTCTGGGTAGATCGTGATTGACCAATAATATGTCAATAGTTCGCAGATATCGTCCCGGAAGCAGAATGTTTGATTAAATGCAATTTATTACATTTGATCGACGATATTGTGAGCGTGCCTGTGAAACCTCAAACAGTGATTTCCCATAATTCATTTGATAACCATGCAGGCAGTAAGTGCCATGTATTTTGCTGTGTCGTGCGTGTGATTTACGACGATCTTCTATCTCAGCTTAATTCCATGACAGATGATTTATAAAGTTTAACGAACGCTCAGTCATCGGCTATTATTGATGATTGTGCAGATTATAGGCCCGTAATGTTTTCATCCGTTGCAAAGTTTGAAGTAGTCAATCGACACAAATACTGTTTTACAATTAATTTGTGTCTACAAATGTTAACTACGACTTAACTTATCGATTGATAACATGCTATAAATGATTAACTGCACTATTGTCACAAACGAACCACCATAGTAAATCCGCTAAATGTGATTTGCTGCCACCCTTAGCGAGCGGCAAAATCTAGTTTTATCGACACAAATACTGTTTTAAGATATGTTCTTGGATGCAACACTGTTTAGTTATCTAATGTCTTGTTTTTAATCTACAATATCACGAAATGTTAACTACGACTTATCTAGAGTTGCAAAGTATCGACCGCATTATAATTAAATGTTTTTTGGGTTATAATAACTATAACACTTGTGTAGTCTGTTACAAATATCATTAACTGCACGTTGTCATATTAACACGATTGGAGATGTGACCACCATATCGCTGCATATTATGGCGTATATTTATGTGCTTCATACACACCTCTCTTCTTACGAGGTGAGCACTCTATTTCCTTCAACTAGCGCAGATTTATTATAATATTACAGCAAATGGGTGTTTGTCATATAAACGTTAGAGAATACAATAAGTTACTAAGAACGTAGAAATTTTGACATTGCCTTTGCACTGCATGGATTCCAAGTGCATTTAATCATCGCAACTAGTTTGGGAAGTCGACATACGTTTGTCGCATGGATATAAAACCGCGAAATTATATGCCAGCCTACTGTAATAGTCGAACGGTCATAGTGGCTTATATATATTCATGTAAACATTTCGAAACAGTGTTTTAACCAGTTAAGAATGTATATATATACAGGTCACGGGGTGGGATGGTGTTTGAAATAATTCCCAGTAAAAAAAGTTGTGTTTGATGTTTGGTGGCTGCCCGGCATTTTTTATCAAGCTGACAGTCTTCGAAACCATGGTTAATGTAAGATTCATCCGTCAAAAACACATACATGAATCCGGTGCCAAACATAAAGCATCGAGAACATTCCTACTTTGTTACATTTCTATGAATGAGCATTGTGGGAAATATTTATATACATCATAAGTAACATGTATGTAGGTATATACCGACAGTAACAGCTCCCATTCATATTTGAAGGTTACATTCTTTAGGAGCATTAATCCATGCAAACAACCATGAATCTAGTTGGATTCATTTGCAATGTTTTTATTAATATTGTAACAATGTACACTACGTATATTTCGAGGTATGTATATGATTATACATATCTAAATATATCTAAATATACATATCTATACATATATCTAAATATATATATCTATACATATATATATATATATATGCACTGTAACTTTGATGAATATGTCGGGATGAGTCATTTGTCGTATCGTTACTGCATGTTCTTACGTACTTGCAGTGCCAAGAATATAACTAGAGATTGCTCTAGCGGCGTTGACAAACAAATCATCGCTACAAGGTTATTTGGGCAAATAAAGGAGTATCTGTCTGGCCAAATATCTGCATATTCGTTGTCCTTACTATGTGAACACCTGGTCATACCTGGTGAATCTGTCGAACCGTGAAATCGGAGAACACTACGACAGTCATCATATACTGCTGACATACACACGCGCCTAACTATTTTTTAATAATACAATCTTTCTATGCATGATATTGCTTACATTCGGTGCACTTAGGTAACAGTCTACAATCAACAATGATTGATGAATTAAACTAGTTAGAATACCAGCCGGGAATGTGTCCTGGTCAGGGTTAGTCGATGCTCTGCTAACTATGCATCGATAACCAACGGTAGACAATGTACACAACAGAATATGTTGGTTGAAAGGATAGGAACTTAAATTGGTCATTTCCAAGGTATAATTTCTATTTTGACGGCGTGCTGAATAGTGTTTCAACCAGTTAAGACTGTTGTATACAGGGCACGGGGTGGGATGGTGTTTGAAATAATTCCCAGTAAAAAAAGATGTGTTTGGTGTTTGGTGGCTGCCCGGCATTTTTTATCAAGCAGACAGTCTTCGAAACCATGGTTAATGTAAGATTCATCCGTCAAAAACACATACATGAATCCGGTTCCAAATATAAAGTATCGAGAACATTCCTACTTTGTTACATTTCTATGAATAAGCATTGTGGGAAACATTCACGAACCATAAGTAACATGTACGTAGGCACGACCGACAGTAACAGCTCCCAGTCATATTTGAAGGTTACATTCTTTAGGAGCATTAATCCAAGCAAACAGCCATGAATCTAGTTGGATTCATTTGCAATGTTTTTATTAATATTGTAACAATGTACACTACGTATATTGATACACTACGTATATTGCCCCTCACAGCTTCCCGTTCTCTACTGATAACAAGAATATTACCGAGAAAACTCTAATTTGATTATCCTAGTTGTGTATAGCACCTACATTGACGTCTCTGACCGCAACATAAGTACCATGTGATTACTGACGTTGTATATCGACTTAATTAGCATTGCGTTACTTATTTAGCTTTCTTGTGAAACAAGTGCTCTTTCCCGAAATATACACATCCCTTTCAATTCCTAGATCATAGTGTCACTATTATATGACAAAACTGTTTACTTATCCCGCGATTACGTTGTATTAAATATAAATTTATACGATTAAGATATTTGTTTATGCAGAAACGCAGTCATTTGTATGTCTGAAATATGCACAATTAAAGCAAATTCTAATTGTTGCTTTGTAAGAGTAGAGGAATGATGGATCGTCACGTTTGCAATTATCAAGGAATGCGTCATTAAAGACATTAGGCATTTATCTAACCAAGCGATGCCATTATAGAGGAGCGTATATATACGGGTATAACAGTCTGGTTGCTGTTGCAGTGTGCAGCTAGGCATGCGTCTTGTATATGTTAACGACGTCGTTGTGCCATTGACCCTGTGTGGTCACTTAATACGTACCGGATCGATGGCTCTGCCACTAAACCGGGTGAACTTGTACTATACTATTTGTTTGACGGACAAATTCGTAGCTTTGTAAAGGATGAGTTACTTGTGGTGCCACCTGACACCCAGTTGCCACCAGAAGGTATTCGCAATAAGATATTCGATATCTCTGTATTATATACGCAATGATGTTAGTAAACAAGTGCCCATGGATATTGTCGGAAAGAAAGACCCATTGTAACAGGCCCTGTACACAAGAGTGTTATAACTAACACAGATATAAGATAAAAGACAGTGCCGTTAATCTTCCTTGTACGTTTTGTCAGAAGGGTATAAAAAAACCATGATTGCGCATGGATTGTGGACTTGATAAGGTCAATCATAGGCTTGCTTACCAAAAGTAAAAGAACTTCGTTTCACAACAGCTTGATGCCGGCGACCCTGACCTATAAATAGAACTTTGATTTTCCCATGTAAAAAATAGAACTCGGTATTTTATCTATCAACAAGGTCAAATTCCACTCGCTGTCTAACAAAAATTGTATCAAAATTTATTTTAGAGATATGAATCTATATATATATAACATGGCGAGCAGCTAAAGCCTAAAGCAATATGTGATGTCCGCAGGGTACGGATCATTTTGGGGCCGGGAGCTGGTGTAAATATATAATAAAAATTAAGATATGCACTTGGGTAACGTTGGTGCATAATGTTTCATAGAATTTATCTTAAAAGACAGGTGTCAGCATGCAGGTACGACCTCAGGAAATTTTAAAAAAACATTATGCTTGAAGGGCTATTATAGAAAATTTAACAATTGAATATAAGCGTCGAGCATTTTCCTTCATTGATCGTTATTTTAACCAACGACAGTTGGTCACATGTTTGCTGCAATTGTTTTTTTGTGAGTGCAGCTGGGTCTGCAAATGTGTTAAATGCCAGTCTTAACTCATGAATTCGATTTCTTGCAACAGATTGTTCCCGCACAGCAATATAAGTGGAGAAGAGTGAATTATTGCAATGTCAATTCCTTCTTCGTGTTTATTTAGTCCGATTCGTATGTTGCCGAAATGTTCCCCACCATTGTGATACCCCATTAAGTGTTAATGTAATAATGTCTTCCGCAAACAGTGAACTCAGTACGTTCCCATTCATACTTGCGCCCAAAAAGGTGCTTTATTCAGTCAGACAGGTAGATGACTCAAGTTTATATCACTATGGTGCTGTAACGTCGGCTTGCAGTCAAATATACCAGGCATTAAATTTGTCGGGGTGACTGCAAACATCTGTTAACAATATCAATACAAAATCAGGCTGGTGAACTTCACTAGGAACCATAAATATTTCCTTATATCGTGGACTTTAAACTTAGAGGTACTTTTTAGCTAGATAATCGATCTCTGATTGGGCCTACCGTGGCAAATAGTTTATTGAACTCTGCTTAGACATGCTATATTGCATTTTTAAGTGTTTTATTTGCGACCATAAGTGTGCTTCCCAAAACTGCTCAAACTGCTAAATGGACATAGCAGTGAGCAGGCTGCGTGCGTAACGGCCTCGCAGAAGCCTTATTGACACAAATGCACTGACAAACAGTCAATTTGTCCATATTTAGGTATAACGTCATTTATCATTGAAGGCCTACATTTGACACCGAACGTCTACTGTTGAGGCTAATCATACCGAAAGGAAATACAGGCTTCTGCCGTTAAGTACCTGTTGCAATTTACATCAGTGAGAGCCAGGATTGCTAAAGATATTTGGTAATTAAACCGTTTTGCCAATACAATTACGGATGACAAGATGCAATGTAGAAGCAGGTTTCGCAAAAGAGCCCTGCAGCCACAGGTGTTATACAGGACCAAGTAGCCGCGGGTTTTATATTTTGTTCAGTGGCAGCAGATTTTACGAAGAAGTGTCAGTTATTAGGTTCAACGACGAGACATGTTTTTTTATAACGAAACTGGTCGTGACATTGTTGGCAGCTGTTCCACATGCTATCTGCGCCTTTAATGCTGCATGTCATACAAATCTGTGCATGGCGCTAGGCGCCTAAATGCTCGTTATATATATTGGATGACAACTTGTCATCACACGATGTTCGGGCAGCCCCGGGTCAAACAGTTTCGGATTTTAAGTGCCTGTCAGTCACGTTTGCTTCACTAAATAAACTGAACACACTATACTGTTATTCGTGGGAGCGTCCACGTTGTTTTGCATCTATATATACTGATTAATGTTTCAACTTCAGAGCACAAAAACTCAGATATAGCCACACGCATCTTAAATAAGACATTATGATGGAATATTCTCCACCTTAGACTATATTCACTACAACAATCGCGTTGTAGAACAAATGTACGACAATTTCAGACTCTTCTCTGTCAGATAGTTTAATGACTGGGGTTGTAACGGTGTATCAATCAACTGAGTAACTAGAATAATTGTTATATGGATATTCCTAATTCAAATTTCAAAAAATAATTAGTAATTCTTTGTTGTATAATGCGGTACACAGTATAATTATAGTATATTAATCGTGGATTATCGTCAGCGAACCTCGTGGACTATATGCGAGAAAAACACCGTGACATTCATGGTACGGATCGCTACGCATTGAGCAGAGCGTAGCACAGGAATCAAGATGAATTTGTTTTGTTATTTTCTTGGATTAATGCCCACAAATAGAACAACATTCATAACAATATTATTAACGAAACTTGATTAAAGTTTGTGCTTGTGGCTGTGTTCGTAGAGATAGGTTTACTCATTTATCGTTCACGATTTACGGCTACTCAGATGTAAACTGATAACGGACCATTGTCTACTCTGCACATCTAGTTTTGTTAGGTGATTGTACATTTTTCGACCGTGTATCGAATCAACTGCATATCTGAGGCAATAACTCTCATGACCAGCCCAAATATTCTAGCCACTGCAGCTGATTAACCATCTTTGTTCCTACGCAATTTTACCTCATCTAGAAAATCATAACCAGTTGTTTGGTACGCAGAAAAAAAGCGATAACCCATGGCTTATTGTGCACGTGAGTTAACCGCAGCCATCTATACGGTATATTTTGACAACCATGCGTGTTAAATCATTAAAAAAACAAAATGAATATTTCAGTTTACCAGGGTTTTGTTGACAGTTTATCTGCTTTATACGGATTGCCGAGCAGCCTTTAATCGTCAACCCAATGGTTTTAGTAATCGGTGAGACGCACGCGTATCATATGACTAGAGCTATGCAACATACGTATCATATGACTAGAGCTAGTGTAAGCATTTGTTTACGGCGTTTATTTGCCTTTTATTTGATATATGCAGATTCAAAAAAATAAACATATAATAATCACATTTTCCTTATGGTACACTCTGATATAAAACTGAGTACTTCATTAACACTCTGTATTGTCCAGCAGCTTGGTCACGTTAAATGTACAATTAGGTCATGACCAATCGACAGCCTAATGTCCGTGTGATATAAGCGTCACGCCATCTTGCCATGCCCCCCTTACAGCTACGTCGTTATAAACAATTTGCGTGAAAGCCAACAATAAACAAACAAACCTAAAGACAATTAGTTGCAAATATGGCGCAATAATCATTCAGAGTGCAGTATATTGTTGGACAGTGTCGCCATCTAGCTGATTTTAAATTGCGATACACTTTCTCTTTTCCTAAGCTAGTATAAAGCTATTCTGAGCGTAAACAACAAAACACATTCATTGTTAAGTTTTACCAATCGTCATTAGGTTATCCTAACTCAACTAACATTTATTATAGGGATATATCTCCCATGTAGTACCGGTTTGCTTTACGCAAACTTGTCAGCAAAAGTCGCATAAAATCATCAAACCATCGCATCTTGATTAATATTAGAGACTAACATTCTTAATAAATGCGATATTTTGGTAAATAATACGAAGAATGGTTGATCAAAGAATGTTACACCTTTATTAGGTATGTATTGCTGTTTCAGGGTCGTAATGCGTCTTAATAGGTTATTGCGTTTAGTGTGATAGCACGGTCGTAACTGATAGACGCAGTGCCTTTCTCCGTTTTACTTACATTGATAAGACATAACGCTCATGTTGTAGCAAATCAAGCTTATCGAAACTTTGCGGCTATATTATTTAAACCATCGTCTGATATGCATTGTGACATCCATTTGCTTAAAATATTTTTATTTTTAGGTCCAGATAACATTTCAATACCTTCGATGCATACGTCTGATAACAAATTTATCATTCCCAATATTAATAATATTATTATTACAATTATGCAATGTTCTTTTCTTATTGTAAGTCGCATACGCTGGTCGCCAGTTTGCACACAATCCCTATCTAGAAGATCCGGTTTTCTTAGGACAAACAAATAGCGTTAAAAGGTAATTTATCATACATATGTAATGACATGTTGAGAATTGCTTGGTGCGGAGCGACGCCACCGTGTTACCTTTAACACAATGAGTGGATGTTATTATCTATGAATTGTACCTGACGTTACTGTACGGTTGAAGAAACGAAAACGGACATACATAGAATTTTATGCTTGCTACATCTGAGGTACGTATCACTGGCGCCAGCAACCGGTAGCGATGCAACGACCAGTTGATTAAGGAAGAGGAGAAACTTCCTGTGACGCGTGATGTTAAGACGTGCATTATGTAATGACGCAATTGTTCGATCTCGACCAAGGCGTTCACGCGCAGCTGCGAGTTTGGCCACACCCACTCAGTTTTGTTCCTTTCCGCAGCATCGTAATTAAGTTCATTAGGTCGGCAATCTGATTTCATGAGTTTGATTGTTGACAATGTTTTCAGACAGACGGGCTAACAGTGTTTGCTTGCAGCTTCGTATACAACAGTGGTACTTTTCTGTTTGTGCTTCATTATTCATTATAAAGCTTGGGTGCGCTTCGTGTATAACATTTGCAATCAATGGCCTTCTAAGGAGCCATCACTTGGCGACTGGTCAGCATTACCAACCATTTGATGTATGCATTTGCTCATTCCATGACCAATAGTCATTGCCTTTACTAAATCATTTCCAAATGTTTCGGGTGAAGATAGGAACTACTACCAAACATTTCGAATTTATCAGACCATCACCGCTGGTATTTGCGGACATTCATTTTATAAGAAACTCATTATTGAGGTTTCGGTTTGTACGATGCGAAGAACAATTTTATCTAAGGGATTATGAAGAATTTTAAGAACACAGTTTAAATGTGAGAACAGCTCTACCGCAGATGTATCGGTCGATTCCTGTCATAATCACTCACCTGTTAGTAAATTTATTCAACTTAAGTAAAATTATTTGGCAAAAGTTATCCCTCGCTTCCAAGAAAGTCATACATATATATAGTATATATATATATATATATATATAGATATATATATATATATATATATATATATATATATATATATATATATATATATATATATATATATATATATATATATATATATATATATATATATATCATAGATATATATATATATATCATATTATATATATATATATATATATATATATATATATATATATATATATATATATATATATATATATAAATGTATATATGTATATATAGTAGTATATATATTTATAAATATATATATATTTACATATATATGTATATATATATATATATATATATATATATATATATATATATATATATATATATATTATATATAGTTAGTCATACATATATAAATAGTATATATATATATACATATATATATATATATATAAATGTATATATATATATATATATATATATATATATATATATATATATATATATATATATATATATATAATATATATATATATATAGTGTATATATATATTATATATATCATGAATATACATATATATAAATATTTATATATATGTATGCGTATATATATATATATTAAATACATATATATTTATATATATATATATATATATATATATATATATACACATAAATTTTATGCGTTAATATATATATATAGATATTGATATATAGATATATATGTAAATATACAAATATATATATATGTATATAATTCATACATACATATATCTATATATATATATAGATATATATATGTGATTATAGTATATATATATAGATATATATATATAACCATATATATATATATATATATATATATATATATATATATATATAATATAATGAATATATATACATTCATGTGTTAATCATGCAATGAGCAATGTTCACCCAGCCGATAATAATATGTGATTTCCACTAGTACATCTTACAAACCGAGGTGATCAACACGATCAAGATTAACAAGGTAATTGTGGTCAGAACATATGACTAAATGATAATATTGCAACCATAATGGTTGTAACATTTTAATGACGTGATCAACCAATGTGCCGAAATATATATATATTATATATATATATAGATTTATAATTGTAAATATGTATATTTAGATATATATGTAGATATATATATATATATATATATAAATATATTTATCCATATATTAATATATATAAATATATATATATATAGATTAAAAATGTATATATATAGATATAGATTATAAATATATATATATATATATATATATATATATATATATATATATATATATATATATATATATATATATATATATATATATATATATATATATATATATATATATATATATATATATATATATATATATATATATATATATATATATATATATGCGGCGCATGGATGAGTACAAGTTGTGTAGAATAGCTCTTAGTTCTGTATTTATGCATGATGTTTTTGCGGTGTGCCATCTTCTCTTGTAGTCGACGGGCTACAAGATAAACTGCATGTTAAAAGTGCTCATGCATGCTGTGGTTTGCTGCGATAATCAGGATATTAGTCCTCCTACAATTGTGCTATGACGATAAGTCGGCAGTCGCCTTCTTTGAAATAATGCTGATGGAACAATCGCGCGTCCCTACTTCCGGATGTGTTGTGAGGAATGCATCGCTATAAATGTTTTTATCTGTCAGCCCGCTTTAGTATACTGCGCATTACCCTCGTTCAATATTGTTGTACCAGTGCAACCCTATCCAGATATGCGCCGATTCCAAGCATGTTATCATGCAAAATCGGCTCACCGTACGGCGGGCATATTTAACTGAATACAGCCTTTGTCGTCGCTTAAAGTCTGTTATGATGACGTCACACGTCTGCATAGCAACGCAGACAAAACATCTTTAGGAGTTACTTAAATCATCATTCCATGTGATATCTTATACCTCTGGGATCTAGATGCTTAAAACCCGACAACTGGAAGTCAACTGGTGCGATCAAAACCCTACAACTAAGGGATGATTATATATTTAAAAAAATGTAGGCTTAATGTGCGCCTGACACTCATTATGTGGCAAGTCCGATTACCATGCATTTCGAATTATTTTGTTGTTACAGAAAATCGGGAATCTTTTGATTTTTATACTTTCTAATTGTTGTTTGCGATCTCATTTACCAAATCAAATGCATACACTGAGACTAAATTTTGGGGTGGTTCTCAATTTATCTTCGTAAGCAGCATCACGTATCGAGGTTTAAAACCAAGTAACCAATGCTGAGATAAAACCATTCTGGTTATTCTGATGTTACATCAGTACATAGCAGTAGAGAGTGATGTTCGCGATTCATTTGTAATTTGGATCAAGGCTGCGTAAATTATACCCACGATAGGATCAGTCACAAAGCTAGCATTGTTAAGCAGGCTTAACCACAACTGCTGTCTTCCAAATGTACATGCCTATCATACACACCTAGCTTCGCGCAGCGTCCTATCTGCTCCTGGTCACAAGAATAATACATGGAATATTGTATAGTTAAACTACCTTCGGCAAGTCATGTGAGACATCCAAATTGACATCACTGTTAGCGCACAAAAGGCCCCTTGGGATCACTGACCGCATAAACGAATTCAATCAATGTCAACTTTAATGTGTACCTGCAACATAAGGACTTAGGGAGGCCCTCTGAGACTAAAACTATTGTGTATGAGGTACGTAGCCTGTTCGTCCAGAGCAATGCGCCAATGTTCTGGCACTGTATACATACGTTCCTTATCTGCTCTATATGAGTATCGCGTATTTTGCATATTCAAGTAATTCCATAATGAAATAAGACACCTTTGTCGAATCGTCGGATACCATATATAAAATATCACTGAATACGACCCAAAAAGGAAGGCATGCCGCTTCTTAAGTAAGAAAGTGCAACTCATATGTTGACGTGCGCCATAAACAATAAATACAATATGTATTTGCTGTGTTTGGGTAGCAGAAACGAGAGGGCGATTCATTTGCATCCAGCGAACAGAGGTTATGGCAAGATACGCAAATGAACAGCTCGCGAAATTACTCCCTCTTAACTGCTTGTAATCGCAATTACCATATCTGAGAAACAGTCTATCGACACATTTGCAGTGTGGAAATGGATTTTTTTGCTGCTGGGGGAGCATTTACATTGACTTATTTGTATGTCGGTTAAGCTCCAATATTTTGCTAATTCTAGTTTAGACTCATGCACTGGATTATATGTCAATACGTTGCCTCGCATAGCAGCAGTAATTACGACCTACGGAACATTGTGAAGTTAATTTCCTCTCCGTGCTTTTTTGCATTTTCCGTATAGTGCCGTGTAGTTTGGCACTATCGTGAGAACCCATCACGCAGTATTGGGTTAGCATCTTCAAGAGTCAGTCGGTTTGCTACATAGCCGTTCTTTCACCAAATAACGATCATTGTTACGCATGATACCATAATCGGTTGCTGTGGATCACAAATAATTAAATGATCATTAGTCTACAAACACTGCATTAACAGATACAAACGCAATAAATAATGTGAATGCTAAGTCACGCTAAGACATAAATTTACTCACTGACGTGTTAAATTAGCGCAAACAAGTCTACCAACAATGAAACTTAACTTTGTCTTTAATCGCATTTAATCGTTAATGCCAGATTAGTCATGTTGTTCTGAACAAAATGAAATTGTTTACTTACAAGGGTATATACGATCGAATTTGTTCCATATCTCTCCTTTTGATTATTTGTGTGTAGATAGCTAATGCCAGTCAGCATAATATTGCATGTGTCCAAACGCTATGTACCAATTGTATAGATATCATCATATTGCAATCCCTTTATAGAAGCTTGCAATATTTATAGAACAGACGTCTCACACAACAGAAAGAGAGGCGTGTGCCGACTAGTAGCGGTGTATGTTAGGTCATTTGAGCAGAAAAGACGAATACATTGAGGTTTCTATTATCCTTATGTCGGCCTTTTTGGACAATTGCGGAAGCACATAGACATATTTCCCGGTCAGTGAGGCAATTTATGCGGCCATTACTATACCCCTTGGTAATATAATCAATGAGCGTTGTTGGCTCTTATTTTATGCTCATGTTAGAAAGCATGGCTTCAGCAGTCATTTTGTAATTCATTTTGTTGCCTATTATTGATGTACTGGTTGGCGATATATGGTTGTGGCCACAGTCAGGATAAGGATTGTTTTTAACTGCCCAAACCAAATCTATAGCGAACGATTAAATGAGAAGGTTATGTAACACAAAACACCGTTAGGCGATTTAAAATGGTACGCGTGTCGGTAGCTATTTAGCAATTGTTTACATGATTGGTGACTTAATTCTAGTTGCTCTTTGTAATGCAAATAACAAAGAGCTTCAAAAAGATTAAATGAGCTGCACCTGTGTGGCGTTAAGCGATTTCTAAACTGTGTATCAACAATGACAATTGCTACTGTCGACACATGACAAACGCTAGCTTGAACATATCATGTACAACTAAAATAAGCGGAATTGTTTACAAGTCACAGTTATCTACCAGTGAGCAAACCTAACGCTCCTAAAAACGATCCTGTATACGACGCAAGTTGCAGCTGCTAGTGTGCATCGAGTATCGCCGGCTGTTATGATCCATGCAACTCTAGTGGCTTGTAAATATTGCCCCCTCATTGCTTGGAAGTCAACAACATTCAAATAATCGATGAGAGCTACTGCTGAACGGACCAAATATGCTCGCGTGAAGCAATCCAACTAGGTTTAATTACATAGTAATATGTATATTTATATATGCATATAAATATATAGATATATATTAAATATATATACATAAATGGTAACCTTCCAGTGGTTAGTCGATAAAGCTGAACAATCATTGAATATATCCATCTTGCACGGCAAATGGCGCCCCGAAATGCACTAGAATACCAAAGGCGAATTTCATTAATGCTCTACAATTGATCCAACTGGTGAAACTGTCTAGGTCTACTGGGCATCGTACGACCGATTATTTATTCAGACATTTGATACAAATGAGCAGGGCGTTCGATTTGACATATCCAGAGAATGGTAAGGATCTTCTGCTGACCAATAATACCCACTGAGATGAGAGCCATCGACATCAATAATAGTACATCTATAGAACAGCCGATGAATAACCCATTTTGCATGCACGCTTGTCGATGTATCTACACTGGGTTTAAAGCTAGTCCATTTTCTTTCTTTCTTACATCGACAAAAAGGGTTACCGATTCTATAGCCGCTTGTTGGGCTGTGACGTCATTCTAGATACATTATAACACTGCCTTAAGCTAATGTAATGATATGTAATCAGAGTTTTATTGGCCATGGTTTTGTTACCATGGGCTCATAATAGCGTGCAAGACGTTTCATCGGCTCATCGTTGTTTATTATCCTATAAATAGAGGGTCCATGATATGTTCAAAGTTGACATAGGATTGGGTTAACCTTTGGTATACTCAACCAAACCATCAGTTGTACTTTTGACGTGTATTTTCAAGCCATGTTGCACAAAGCGATATACGGTAGACACTTGCACCTAGGCTAATTGTCGCCACCGTATTTTAACACAGAATTACAAATTGCCGTGATTAGATACATCATCAAATCACCAATAATATCACCATGTACTCTTACGTCATATGCTTATGGAGTTACTTATGTCCGCGCAGCATCATACATGAATTGTAACATATCAAAGGGAAACAAGACCTAAAATTTAAAAGTTTGAATAGCTAATTTTTATTCTTTAGTCGTGTCCCCATAGATAATTTCGGCATTCATTTGAAGAGCATGGCATTTAGTTCAACTGCGCATGCGTGTCTAAATACAATCACATATATGTTTACCTTGCGCTATAAGTTAAAATTAAGTGCATTTTTGCAGTACCAAGTGGTGTACATTGAGCAACGACAACGATAGCAGCAATGAACGTGTGCTATTTTGTAGATGAAGCAGATCATGCTACACGGAATGGGTTAGACATACAATAGTAGCAATTAGGAGCTGGACCTGGCAAATTTACATATTGGCCAGGTAAAGCGTATACCCTTGCCAGAAATAAAATGGTTAATAAGCGCACTAATTTGGCACCATTGTTTTGTTGATGAGAATAACCTTGAAAAGTTCACCATCGTCACATCAGCTATTTACCTGACGATGACTTCAGTATTTCGGTTATGATCTTAGGTATTCCTCTTTACAAGGGAGAGAAGTGTGGCGGCATCATTAAGCACGGTGGTTATTTGTGTGGCATAAACGTCATCGTACAATGCGTGCAGATAATGTTGCCCAGGGCACAATTGAGGCGTAAATCACACCGGTGGTCTTTTAAGACCAATGCTGGCCTCCCTCATATGGACATCATTTTCCAGATTTTTATCTGCAGTCAAACCTACAGCTCACGATTGCAATTTTTTTATTGATGCAACCGCGGGCATATCTAAAGGAAACAGCAAGAAATTGCAGGCATCAATGGGCAAAATTAAACATGTTTGTTGCAGTGTCTCTCCACGCCGCTTGACGCGAAAATGTCGGCGCAAGAGCCGATGCCAATAGTGACTCTTTATTTGGTCATATCTGTCGTAACGTAGCCGCACTGGAATGTATCAATCAACGGTATATACTGCTACCCCCAAACTCCATATCTCTTTAGCTACCATATAGAAACTATGCAAACATGTGCCTTAAATTGTCATAGATGGACCACCTGGTTCATCTATTATTTCATACACTGCCTCCTCACCCAAAAATTTCCTCTTGTTACCTCGGTGATAAAACAATAGCCGTATAAGAAACGTATATATATTTTTAGATATTTCATGAACCGTTTGATTATATCTGCTATTTGCTAGCTTCAGCTGCCATGGCCTCATATTTCAAAGCGATTAAAGCTTGCACTGCAATGTGGCCTTTTAATTGTTACTCCGTTAATTTGCAGGGGGTCGCATGGCCGATTGTGCAGGTGCAATCCCTTGAAGCATTAAGCATTATATCCTTAGCTACACGTTTGCGGACGTATATGACTACATGACCTGACTAATTAACAGATCCGGGAAGTCGCAAAGGTCCCTTGCTGTGACGTTTATGTGCACAGTATTTGGTCTTTTGAAAGAGAGCTGATCACAATGCATCGACATAAAACATGACACTAGCATGTTTTGTTAGTTTATAAAACAAACATCGCTCTAGGTAGCCGAAATATCATCTTTGATTTACAGCTGCTCACTCACATTGTAACAATCAAGGTTTTGTAGAATTCATATAGCTCTTATTGACCTCAAGTAATTCATTTTATGACCTCTTCCTATATCTGTAGTTCGATAATTAATTGCTAAGGCTAGTTTCTGCATAAGGCTGGCGGTTCTCTATAGCTAAACTTCCCCCGTATTTCATCGTCATTGAGCTTTAACTTCGGCAGCAGCCAACTTAACAACAACACACCTAGTTGTTCAACCGTGTTGTGAATATGCAATTCTATTTGCAGGACAAATAAAACAAATATGCAACAGGGAGATACAGATGAGGATTTCTTCGGCTTATTCAAGATGCCGTCAATAAATAATTAACCATTCGAATTCGATGGCTGTTAAATTGCTTCAACTTCAGTCACTTCAGGCCGCAAGAAATGAAATGCAGCTCATCCACCCCTCCTCCAACAACTGCCACTTCAACACAATATGTGATTTTTTTTATGTTCGTTATAATAAAATTGACATAATAAATTATGGTGTTATTTCGACAGTTGTTTTTAGCAACGTCACATAAGTAAATTAAGTGACAATATAGTTCATAAGAGAGTTATAACCCAAAATTGTCGCCTCTTAATTCAAGAACATATAAATTACAATGCGGTGTTCAAGAAACCCCGCGTTCTGGTTCGTATAAAGGTGGAACTACAAATTGAAATTAAGTCACAACATATGTCTTTGCAAATTTGGTGGCAACATTGCTAGATAGATTTAGTGCCCCTCAAAGTCAAACATCGACATTTAGCCGGCTGTATTTACTGGCGCGAGTTTGCCAGTACATGAAAAATGGCTTGTCTATAGCTATACGCGCAGTCTTGACGCGCAATTCACATGGGATTCACCTGCTCCTTAACGTTATAGGTAAACTATCAGCCACATATATCCTTAGAATGTGTAAATATGCACTGACAAGGGTTTCGTTTATGGGTAATATGCGGGCACGCCCAGTACTACTATATTGGCAATAAAGTGATCCTTTTCAGTTTTTTTGGTATTCACTTTGCACTACACCATTAACTCATGGTCATTGAAAACCGGTCCTAGATAACGATTGCGAGTCAGCTTCAAAACTTAAAGCCTCAATTTGTTAGCGCAGAAACTAAATTATTTTGTTAATGCGAAAACCACGAAGTGCTTAGAATCTGGCTCGTATAGTAACGCAACATTTGTTGTACATCTCGAACAATAATTGCGCGTGACAAGTGATTCAAATTAAGCTTAATAAAACAATCAAGCATTTTATTTCTAAAATTAATACGAATTTGCTGCAATGTGATACCATATCATATGTGGAGCGACAGTATTCAGCGGGTTAACAATTCGTTTGTTTGGAGAGTTATTTGCTGCAATTATGTACAACATCGCCATTTTGGTTATATGCTGGTAACGTTGGGCAACTGGTAGCGTTTGTAGTTTACTTAAGTAATTCTTCACACTGTATTCAAATCGCTCTCTCGGTCTTGCCAAATATAAACTGAACTATATTGCTACATTGCTAATGATATGACAGAAGTAGGTCAATTTACGCTCATCATACAGTAAACTTATTGAGTGCGTCCATTTATAAAAACATTGTCGCAAACATTTAGCATAATCTTCTTTTAGCACCAACAAGTTACTTAATTGATAGATTGTATATTATGCTTGTTTGATTAGATAGTAGGCTTGCTAAAGTCCCTAAATGATCAGCAATGATTACATTGTAGCCCGCTCTTCCGATTTGTTGCAGCTTGTATCAGGGAGAACAGAAACATAAGAAAACGCTACTGTATCATCCTTGGTGATCATTCAATTAACAATGCCATTCTTACACTGCTTCCTTCATATACGAAAATTAGCTTTGAACAATTTGGCCAACATAAAACAATACTGCTCTAGCACGTGTGGCTTAGGCGATGTTTATTGCAAAGTATCATTAGGGACTGTCACGTCAGTAGACATCACACAACTATTCACGGGTGATATATTAGGTGTTGAAAACGAGGTTAGGTGTAGCATTGCTAATACAAGTGAGGGGTTATTCCACGAACACAACACACAAAAACAACATTATGAACAATTAGACGGTGTTTTATGACAATCTAATAGACAAAGGTTTCTTAACCATGAATCAGTATGAAACAGGCCTAGCACATGATTTGTGAAGGGTAAAATAAAGTTATGAAAGCATCCATGAAAATTATGCATTAGCTGTCTTGCATCGTATGTCAGTTGTTAGTCATTCAATCCACCCTCAACTAACGTCTAAAGCAGCATCATGTCGATTGTTTCGATCGGGAACATGAATCGAAATATCACCAGCAAAATATATAATTGCTCGTCGTGCATCAGATTATGTTATTCTTAAAACTATTCGAAAGGGTCATGTGATCCATGGATGAGTGAAAATACGATAAGTATATATAACCTAATTCTTTCGTGTTTGAGATAATTGAAGATGTCAATACAAATTAAAATCGCTATGACTCTGACCTGTAACAGCTGACAAAACTAACCCCATGAGCAATGTAGCAGGACTACCGTTTACGAGCTCCTAGATTACCTTAAGCATGGTATCTAGTCACTAGGAGGCTGTGACTGCGAGATCAACGTGAAAAATTTCTGCATTTTTAGCACTATCAAAATATTTAACGAATATCGTTCTCCTTTGCCGTGCACTTGTAGTACACGACATTTGGCTTAGCACAGAGCTGTTAAAATTGCATGCCACAATAAACAATAGGACGGGATCAATGGCAAATCCTCTTAACCCCACACACCATGGCTATCGTCAAGCTTGTGATTTGTCGCGAGGTTCTGAACTAATGGTTGGCACCTCATATATCTATGCAATGCGGAATATAACATAAGGAGACGTAACAGTCGAATGTCGGGAGCGAGATGAAGTTGCTGCATAACTCTACTCAATCCTCGGCATCGATTTTCTTTGATCAAAAAACCTGTTTGTTGGACGGCATCGTGACATACTAGAAAGCACAATGATAGGCACATCATCATCATTTCAAACTACCAAAATGTCCGGATGCCATTTGTGCTGACCAGAATATTCAAGGCAAAAGAAGATCCTCGTCTAAAAAGCGCCGATTCACCCATGCCCCACAGTGCTATTATCCAGCTCACGCACACGCCGCTCTGGCCTTATCTGCTAAAGAAACTTCTTGTTCTCTTATCAAATACGTGCAGCATTCGGCGTCGGTCTAGTGGGGCCAAGATCCAGGAGATGGCAAATGCGGTTGAGTGGACACATAATTACCAGCTTGAGACAGCTTAAGCTAACGACGGCAGTTATAATAATAGACTTCGATTTAAAT
This sequence comes from Urechis unicinctus, assembly GCA_034190875.2. NCBI lineage: Eukaryota > Metazoa > Annelida > Polychaeta > Xenopneusta > Urechidae > Urechis > Urechis unicinctus. The sequence goes on along the minus strand of CM067354.1, from coordinate 25,988,219 downwards.
CGGCCCTCACAACCAGCTATTAAGTTTATTCATAAAAGCTAATATCACTGCACGATTGTTCCATTCTATGAAATCTCGAGTTTTCTTTACCATAGTCTGATTACTACTGCCTCACAATCAATGGCAACCACGAGCATCTCTGATGGATAGTTTATGGACAAAAATGGCCAATGTAATTTGCTTTGTCTTTTAACTTCAGTAGGGTAGTGTTTTGTCTTTTATCTAGTGTGAAGTTACCTCTTTGTAGGAAGCTGTTGTTATAGAACAGACTAAGTGTCACACTGATGCACACCAGACCGTAACATTAATCGAGTGCTTACTGTTGGAATACATTAATCTCGGAGTTTTAGAGTGCACTAGTAAACGTCACGGCGCAAAATGTTGCTCATGTATTGCATATTCTGCTAGCTTGTGTACATGGTTAGCTTGTCATCCAGAATATCGAAAATCAGCACGATAAAGTACGAACACATCCTCAGCTTCAGTGTCAAAATTAAAACACATAGATCAATGATTATTGCCACTGTAATAATCGCACGTAGGAAACAAAGTAATGATCAATTCGACAACGAAAATAACACTCCAATTTCAGTTCAGTTTAAAAATATTAAATGAGAAGTGGCAATGAAGTTGTGTCTGTGTATCAATGACAAATAATAATAATCTGTTGTGTACGTTATGTCAGGGTTTGAGGTCGAAGACCCGATCCAAGCCATCTGTCAGCTAGCCGTGTGACAACATGGTGAATAATTTGCTCTTAGATTAATCAAATTTTGCTGCTCAGTATATTTCAAATTAGGGGTCGGGACGTCGACTATGATATCTTCCGATGAATTTGATTCTAAGCGGCCACATCTTTTCCGTAACATTATATCATGTGCATTATTTTCGCAAGACCGATTATCAAAGAACAAAAAGAGCATACGCTTGTACCACGGCCATATGGTGAGTTCTTGAAATGCGGGCATCATCATTCCTGCTTTGTTGTAGCAGCCGGCATAGTAATTATTAGTTCAACTGGCTGCAAGACGATTTCGGAGGCAGATACAGAAAGTCTCAAGCGTTTAGAAGTTTAGAACATGGGGCATTACCTGCATGAAATAAACATTTCGTAGGGGTCAACTGAGTCGTCTCTTTGTTGAAATGAGAGATATACCTAGCTTGGTTTGCATGTTGTCAAGTTTATGTAGCTTGGCTTATTCTAATTACAGACTCGACGTATAAGCAATGCTATGTTCACAATAATTGTTAACTACCGCGATAACCTTGAGCATTGCATCTAGGTGCTCAAAGACTGTCGGCGGTAGCCAGCGGAGTAATATCTGCCTTTGTCACGCCATTAAAATTGTTTATCATACATATCAGTCGCAGCTCTATAGGCCAATGTTCTCTGTCGCCCAGTGCTTAAGCAACATATAAATTGTTCCCGTTAAAATGTGGCGATATTCTGCCATTAGACTTGATTGATGCCGTATATTGTTTATCCAAAAGAAATAAGCTATGGTCGACGTGGTGCTTTGAAACGACTCCCTATCCAAACGATTTTTACTTCCCATATACGTACCATCTGTGATAAAACTGTCGGAAGCATTATGAACAAACGCCATATAGCCTTCCCCCTTTCTGAATTATTCAAGCGCCGGTACTTAATCGTAAGCTAACAGTGTAACAGTACTTAATCAAACTAAATTTGCTCTGTACAGAAGCCTCGCATGAAGACAACAGCCTGTCAAACTATAGCCTGATACTCAAACCGTTATGCTTTTTTCAGTTGCCAAACGGCAACTAAAATCATTGTTAGCATTCACGACCTCCGATGAAAATTTGATTTAGAATTTAGTTTCAGTAACCATCTGCATTGTGAGGTACAATCTCAATGATAGCAGTACAACATGCTACATCATCATACTGAATCAACATTATATAGAAGCTAGCACCAAATACAAGCCGTACGATTTGGAAGCTACCAAACAAAATTATGGTAGGGAAGAAGCATTTCACGAAGCGACACAGCCACGAGCAGCGCCAGCAGGAAAACAGCGCCTCATAAATGCGGCACCGCGTGAAAGCAGAGCTGCATGGAAGAAGCATAAAACACTAGCCTCACTCCATCTTTGCTCAAAGACAGTTCCACGTGCAGGGATGGTGATAGGGACAAGGGGGGTGGGTGAGTTGGATATTGACACAGCAGGGGTAGCAGCAAAGACAAACAAATTCTCAATGCGAAGCAGAATACAATGGCTCGGCCAAAGTGCAGCAGTCGATGGAGATGCATTTATACTCGTTCAATTTACGTTTCTTACAACGCATGTATTACAGGTTGTCGGGCTGTACTGGGTAAAACTGCAAAACATTTACATGAGTTACTGTTTATTCGTTATCATGCAATACATTTGGATGGATACAACACATGCAATATCCTTGTTCGTCAATATCAGGACATCTGCCAGGAACAGGTTTGTTATAAATGGCCTTTAAGTTCCGGCCCCTACAAAAGATTGCTATCCTTCCAATGGCAAGCCTTAAATGGCCAACTAACCATATGTGAACATTCCCTGTCGCTAAAAGCATAAAACGACTGAGAGGATCTGTGAAACCTAGATCGCTATGTGATGCCGAACGCTTTCCGTTTTCTAATCCCTCTTTCACTCAAGCTCATAATCCCTGCGAAGATTAAAATTATGAACACAAAGTGCACTCTTGATGATGTTATTTCTTGATGGTCCATAGCGTCGCCATGGTCTTGTTTGCTGACATTGCAGATCAGTACTCATGGCATAGATACCGGAGCCGAGGTGCTCCCAATGCACTGGGTTCATATCAAATAATACCAGCGCACAATAATAACCTCCTTCAATAAAACGCACGGTAAAATAATGGAAAAAATGGTCTCGCGTCTCGTTCTATGCACCTACCACATTGTCGCCACCAATACCACGTGTGTGGTTCAAAATATCATCATCGGTGCCGTTTACCATTACTCCAAGTTTGTTTAATTTAAAAGTTTTAATGGCTGTATTGCAGTTTTGTATTTACTGTTTGTTCAATATTGCACGGCATGAGGCTGTATCTGATGGCATGATTGGCCTGTAGATGTAAATTTGCGACGGCATGGCGCTTCATCAGCTGGCGTGATTGCTCTGTTTATGTTCATTTGCGACGTCATAAGCTGGCGTGATTGCTGTGTTGATAATCATTGGCGACGGCATGAGGCAGCATGACCTGGTGTGAATGCTCTGTTGAGGCTCATTGACGATGGCATGTGTCAGTATCGGCTGGCTTTGCGTCTCCTTTGCCCCTAGACTGAGTGCACAATCGGGCGAACGTAGCTTTAATTCACGTGAAAATCCCCACCGACGATATATCCCTGCACATGTTTAAAGCAAATGAGTATGTATAAGCAGTTTTGGAGAAGAAGTTGATGAAGCTTATTACAATAAAGCATGGTGATGATAATGACGACCACGATGAGGAGGATGACAATGGGGAAGAAGATGATGATAATGATAATGCTTTAACATCGCTAGCGATAGCAGCATTTGTGCAACATAAAATAGTTAAGTTACCTGCCATCCTGTCCAGGCCACGGATGTCATGATGTTGTATACGTCTGCCAAGTGGTCGATTTCAGCCACTGAGGCCGTTGGTTTTGCGTTGATGCCAATGTATCCAAAATCATTTAGGTCTAAATAACATACATTTCGTAAATGTGACTTTTATGCATTGATTAGAGATATATGTTCCACATCAATTGTAATCTCGATAAGTAGATGAGCGTTGTGAAAGCATGGTTGCCCGCCATGCATTCGCCGAAGTTAGCTGTTATCGCAAACTCGCCCAATGTTCAAAGAAATCACCTTGTCCTTTATCTTTGAAATGGGCAAAAAAAGGTGGACACTCAAATCAGTTGTCTCTCTGACGGTCTTCCGGCAAATGGTAGGTGTTCACTAGTACAAACTAGGAGGCTCCGATGCAATGCATTAGAATTTTTTTTAGTAAATGAATGCGTATGATGTGCCATTATTTTTGGCTCAATAATTACTTACCAAATTATGCAACCTTGGGGTAGGGTTATTCCCAATAAATCAGTTAATGAACGTTCAACAGTATCACTTATTTAAGACGCACTGCTTACCTACAACAAAACGCGCATTGCTCTTAATAGTTTTATTCCTCTAAGTCTATCGCTGATTACCGTCAAGAAATGATAACCTGTAATCGCAACACTGCAACCATCGGTACACTGTTGGTCGACAGAAATTCAAGGTCAATCACGGTCAACACTAAATTAAGCCTAACCCGTAGTCCACAGCTCTCCTGGTATACATAGTAACTCAAACAAGAAAGTAAACAGATGAAATCCCTGGTAACTGCAATTTTAAACTATCGATACGCAAGACATAATCGGAATTTATTCAAGTCATTGGCTTTCCTATTGAGACTGTAACTCATGTATTAGCTGATCTTAAGGTCTTCGAGAAGTTCTTCAATTGCCCATCCCGTTAGATCTCGGATTTCTTAGACCAGGGTGACATCAAAAGTACCTGCGACAATCTGATACAGTTTTGTTTCCATTGACATCGAAAGTTGGTTGTTTCAGTTTTTCTGAGTTGTTTCATAGTTATCAATCATCAATTGTTTCTTTATGGTTCTCAAAAGGAACATTTGTATTATGCATCAGCAGATATCCAATATATGCATGCTGATAAGCGCTTGACTAGTTTTCGTAAATATAGACTACTTGATAGTAAACCATGAATTTTACGTCGCGCCAGTAGTTGTGCGTTCAAGTTATGTAAAATAATAGTCGCTTATATAAAATAAGAGACATGATACAAGGCTGATAATAAGGTTGGATTATTTGCGCAATTGCAATAAATTGTCTCTCCATCAGTCTTGCAAGTGACTTGGCAGAGCTATCGAATCCACCCATAAAGTTACTAGCATATTCTTGACTTTAAAAGTTACATCGTCCTAATTCTAGTAGCCGAGGGCATGGGTTAGGCATTGTCACTATTCTCCTCCCATATTATTCATATCCAACCTATAGGAGACGGACGTACCTGACCTGAGAGAGAGTCGAACGCTTGTTATCTTCACTTACAATTCAAACCACACCGCAGTTGATACAGGGAGCATGGTATTTTAGCTTTTTCATCACAAGTCATCTTTTTTAAGCGCATTGTACTATAAAATCCCTAATATCAGACCGCCAGTTACTGTAAGGACGCTAGCACTTTGAATGGTCTATTAAGTATTCATTCTTGCTGCCAGCGTTGCAGTACCACCAATCCGCACGCGCTTCTTGACCAAACGTCGCGTTATATTGTGCATCATGCGAGAGCACATTATGCAGTGAGTCATCAATAACATTAGCAACTTATCAATATGTCGAGAATACAACGCTTGCAACAACTACACCCATATCAAGTGCTAACCAGCTAACAGCTAATAAAAAAGACACAGCATAGCTAAAATCATTTTAATGAAAACGGTTTGATATGTTCCATACAAAATCATTTCCGGTTCCGATGGAGACAAACCACATACGAAATGTTTTGTATTAGATCAGTGAAACCAGTTAGGCTGTTCCGGTGGTGATCAAGTTGGTTTGCTGAACATGCTTTTGTAAGCAGCATTGAGTTATAGCATGTCGTTACTCAGTTACTGATCGTAGTCTTCCATCAGCTGTGAAGGGCGGTGATTCGTGGTAGCGATGCATATGAGATATATGATAAGCAAGCGTTGCCCTTGATGAGGCTTTAAATGCTGGAAAGTATTCTCCGGATGAAGGAGTAGTTATCGAGGCGCACATGCCTTAATCATTAGATATATAGTAACTATTGCATGGGGTTCAGTTTTTGCAGTCGACGATTTGCACTCGGGGTGATAGAACAGCATCTGTCCGACAGCAACATAATAGTGTGAAATTGCTCGTCAAAATAAACAGATCGATGGAATAAATATCTTGACAAGTCAATCATGGGAAAAAGGGATGCGTCGATGTGTATAGGCTTATTTGTTGAGTGAGTTTTTATGATTTCCGTTGAAGTCTGTTGAGGAACATAGATTAGAGTAGACCTCGGAAGCAGAATAACATGTTTTCAGGTTGAGATACCGAGACATACAAGCTGGCATTTGTTGCAACACGTACCGCGCTAAAGTGTACTCTAACTATTATAACAAGGATTATTTGGCTACTTTAGTAGAGTAGCGAATGTTAGATATATTAACACATGAATCCTGATGTTTTAGTATGCTATGATTCCGTACCATTGGTCATCGGATTAAGATATATATACAATGTTAAAGCATTTCTCCCTCAGGAGGTAATGACATGCACTAAAAAAGGTTTTTTCATTTGATGTGCTTTCGTCAGTCTATGTAACGTAATACTTACGTCAAAATTGAAGCGTAGCTCGGGCGGCGTGTGCGATTTCTGGGCATCAGCAAGCGTGTAGAGGTATGCTAAAGATCGTGCGACAGGGCGGTCGCAGTCACAATTAAAAATGCACCACACGATGCCATGACTTTGCCCCGATGGTCACCGGCAAATGATCGGCCGGCTACCGTAGAAATGGAGACGATTTTCGGCCTGTTTATCGACCGGTGTCCGGCAGGCACTCGTCTGATTCTTTGCCCATGCGATACCCCTGCGGTATCTGGTAAGGCGCAGGCGAATGTTTTCAGGTCGGCGGCCGTTTGTCATGTTGCGGGTGAGGTATATATAGAGGCGCTCTGCTGACCTGTTCCATTGACTTTGACTTTTCTCTATGAGCACTGTACAAGGCAACGAAACCAGGAGACAATAACGAAAATGCCGCTGATACCTTCACTGTGGTTGCAGCCGCCTCCAAAGCGATTGTGGGCCCGGTTGAGGGAGAGGTAGGCGTCTGTACATTACCACTACGACCTGGATCTTGCTGTACTGGCGGCTGAAGAAATGTTGCATTGCAGACGAAGATAGTGGGTTCGAGCCCGGTTGATGTGCACACCCGGATACGGGCCAGTACTTGACTATCATGGGTATGCTGGGGCGTGAACATCATGTGGACTTTGGGGTCTTTCTACGAATGGAACCCAAAATGTTTTACGTACTCCTATAATCTGAGGGCCTGCGCATCGAAGAGACTCTTAGTACTTTTTGAAATAACTAATTAATACAAATAAATTTCTATCTAAGTTTCCTATCAGAAGCTGACATTTGTATACATTTTCATATGCAGCAGTGCCAGACAGCCCTTATCAGCAGACCAGAAGTTTGCCATCAACCGGTTCCTGGCAACGTGGAACACCCTGGCGTTTGCGTTCGTCGTCGCACACAACACTATATCCCACTTTGTCCATGAAGTCTGTCGAGCCATCGTCGACGAGTGCGCTAGAATGTCTTTAGCACTCCCTTCAGCCCCAGAACAGGCAGGTGGCCCAGGAGTTTCAAGACCGGTTGAACTTCCCTCATATATGCAGGGACATAGATGGCAAGTACGCTTTCATCAAGAAGCCAAAGAATAGTGAAAATCGAAGTTTCCAGCATGGACCTGTTAAAGATCCAACAGCCAGGGTTAGATCCAGGGGAGCGTACATCATCCCACCGGAACCTGTAGTCGGCGTCCAAGACAGCGAGGATTACGAAGTAAAAGAAACCTTTGTCGCTGTAGTCCAACATTAATTTTAATGTTTTATTCTCTCGATTTTGTTTGTACTTTTTGTACTTTGTTGATTATTTTTTCATAGATACCTTCACTACCTTAGCCATTCGAGACACAGACCCTGCCATTATAACATTTAATGGTGAATCGAAACAAAATGTATCAATATATCAAGTCCACAGTACAATATATGTCAATATATCAAGTCCACAGTCTATCCACAGTCTATCTATCAATTGCACGCGGTAGCCATGGTGAGGTAAGTATAGGGTTTAACGGCACACCAACGCAAGTGTTTCAATATCCCTACTATCTGTTACAGCTAAAATTAGCTAGGTGCGTATCCACTATATGTTTCAAATATTGTAAAGAATGGTGAATATATCCAGACCCACAAGAAAAAAAAACAACATTAAACCCGTATATAAGTTTTTAAGTCCATAGCTTACATACATATTATATCAAGGCATATATATATAGCGGTATATAATATATATATATAAAGAACACAGCACCTCGCAACGCAACCCCATCACTAGTTTAGTATGCTAGGGGCTGGTCGATGACTTCATCAGGTGATGGATAAGATGTTACATCCGTTCCTTTATAAATATCATTATTCTGCTCTAATATCGCAGCCACCATCCAGTTGCATTTACCTGTTAAATGCTTTCAAATGCATAACAGCATTTCTTAAGCCATCTGTAACTGGTCGCAAAATCTGGGATTGGGCACCCTGGTGACCATTCGTAATTTGCATCAAGGATTGGCTGATAATACGGCATTCTCTATTTTTTACCGAGATAGCTTCATATTGAATAAAAGAGATTATCTAAAATCCTCACAGAGACAAAGGACGGATCAATATCTGATGGCTCAAAACAAACACTTTGTCACGGGAACTCGCAGCCAAACTCAGCATAGATTCAGGGACGTAGTCAGACAAGCTTCTCGGAAACATTCAGACAATGGTCCTAGTCGAGCGCTACCCACGTGTTTAAAAATATGAAAAAAATCGATCACATCGCCACAAATGTTCACAACCAATATAATCTGAATAAGGACGACAAGCGCTGTGTGTAGTAGGGCAATTTTGGTCATGAGGCTAGGAATTGTTGGTTACCGCCAATTTCACTCAACAAATTTGAGTGAACCAACTGCTGCATGTTGTAAGACCAAATTTTCAAAAGACGATCTCGCACATGGCGAATTCTGAAGAGATAGACACCTTCTTCCAAGACGAAAAGCCGCTGTTACACAATGGAACGTACACGCCGGTCATTGATGCTTGTTTTATTGAAAAAATGGGAAGCCGTATACCATACTCGACTTAAAGTAGTAGAGTTCCCAGAGGATACTCATCGTGACATTGTGAACCCAACCCACTATGGTGAGAAGAGTGTGGTGCTGCTACTAGAGTTCAATCAATATAGACACATAAACTCTCATTGCGCAAGGAAGTGCAAACAGCAAGTAAGTCATCAGAGACGAACTTATCTAGCTTCAGTATGAGAAGACAAGCCTAGCAAAACTGTGGCGTTAAAAAGAACGGAGCTTTAAATCAGATTTATATGCATCGAGAGGTGAGTGGTTGCAATCTTTTTATCATGTCGTGGTTCTCCCCACAGCTACGCAAACAAATTATGCAACTCTTTTTCGTCAAAACGGTCGACAACGTAGAATTGCAAGACCATTGTTGGACAAGTCATCTGGACGAATATGCCTCTAACATAAGATTCGATGCGCTTAGTCACGAGTCGTATTTGCGTATATCTACTGCTGCTTGATCGTTTGAAATCAAGCTTATGCAACAAAAAACCGTTATGTTTAATAAACGGCAACATCAAGGGTGTATATCTGCAGCGAAAACATAAATTAACAATATCGAACAGCGATTTTTATGACATATTACCAGCCGTGAGCACAAAATGTCAACAAAAAACCAAACAATGTCAAGATTGATCACAAAACTGCATGAATTGTCAAATAGACGAACCGTTCTACGATGCATATAGTTAATAAAAATCCAAAGGTAGATTGCAGGCGCGACAGATTTCACATGAATTGCATTGTTATCTCAAAACGAGAATCTAAGCTGCTGCCTCTAGCGTGAGATACTCACCATCGAAACCTACCGACACAACAACTCAACAATCCGCAAATGATATTAGATATATCTTTTGAGGAGAAAAAATATTGACTGCGTAAATGGATTTCATTAGTTGCCTCAGAGACACAATGTAACAGATGTTTTTGTGTGTCACACTTTTGCAATAGAGGACTGCGTTTGAGATTCACATAATCAACATGATAATTGGCGACTGCACTGATTGCCTGGCTAAAATTGTTGAGTTAAAAGGGGACATTTTCAGCAAATAAAATTCCTTTAAAATAATGATGGATAAGCTACACAGCATATACGATCGAATCATTTCATTGCGAATTAAAAGAGAGAAGGTGAGTCAGGTACACATGCTAGTGTGAAGGGTACTCGGCCTAAAAGGTGCGATGTGTTAGCCTCTGAGAATGGCATACCTATCTATTGGATTAACTATTATAAAAAATTACGAGGTGCTTAGACTTTTTCTACTTAGCAGACAAGACAAAGGCGCACTTGCTGCTATTATCTAAGAATTCGTAGAACCTTGTTCATGTACAGAACGAGAACGGGATTATGGTTGATGCGTTTTGAAGATCTAATTTGGCCAACCTGTCGCCTCCCCATCGGCCAACACACACACACACACACACACACACACACACACAACACACACACACACACACACACACACAGACACACACACACACATGCATGCAGACACACACACACACATACCCTTCTTCACACTCTCACGTTTTACATCGTCAGTATGTTTACTTTTTGGTTTCCAGGATATTAATAGGTTAATCAAATATACATTGATTAATATTCGACGATCCTGGTGTAAAATCTTACAAATTAGAAAATGCATTTTAAACGGCCATTTACGCCTCAAAAGCGTACGATTTGCATGACTAATGCCCCATGCTTATTCTGTTGATGAATTATATGTAGGTAATATTCGTCGAATATATTACTTACTACCCATTTCACAGCACTGCGTTAACCATTTCATCCAGGTATATGATTTCAACCATACCCGAACATTCATATCGAGACATGGGTTGTCCAAATTCTTAATCATCGTCATAAAATCTGCTATGATCGATGATTTTTTTTCAGTTTTAAATCAATCATTTAAATTTACTCTACATCAAGACAGTTTGCCAAGTCGGAAATAATTGTTTCGCATTGGTGTACGACACAAGAGCATCTTGATCGCAGCAACACTGTTTCAATCTAGATATGGTGTATGGTATACTTGGCAGATCAAGCAGCAAGATGATGAGTTATATTTGAATTTGCTGGATCTCGGTTATGACCACGTGGTCATGTTCTAGTTACTGGTGCAGTAACTGGTCAGATAAGCTAATACGGCAACCGTCATTTAGCCCCAGTACGTGACCACTTCAGTCGTTGAGGTTTTGTACAGCTAGCAAAAAAGGTGAGATATGAATTGTATGGATTTATTTAAAATACTCAAAAATGTTAAAACCATATCCGGGGCAGCTTCTTCGTTAGCTAGAATTTTCAACGGTGAGCCCGGCAAATACACTGATTGTCTGTGTCTAACGTAGTTGAATTATCTTGTCTGTAGAACGTTTCCCTGTCTTATCTGGGAAGGATATTTTTGCTAAACATATAGTTTTCAGTTAATCTCGTATGTAGCTTGTTGAAATATTGTTAAGAGTCCTCGGCCATTGTCAAAGGGATTGGCCGTGTCAAAGAGTTTTGTCCGAATTTCCGACAGCGGCCCTACTTTGTTCCGCATGCCTATTTGTTCAGCACGTGTGGCTGTCTATAAAGCAAAGGATCAATAGATGTCAACTAAACGGAGTATTTGATATGGTTTGGTTGACGCAATTGGGGTCATATTGTAGGCACGTAGTCGATTGATTTTTACACACTTACCCCCCGATTTCTTTCGCACAACATCAATTTTGAGATCGCTCGGATAGTGGTTCCCTATTATATTGGTATTGACGTCCGGAGCTTTATTCTGCAACAAGCATTAAATCATACATTGGCAGCAAACATTCTTATGCGGTTGCCGACTTCGTCATATAGCTCACATAAATGGCAGAACATTTCAGATATCTACTTTAAAAGGATGCCTATGCAACACACGATAGTCCACCGAGGTGACTTAAGTATTTGGAGAAAGTTGAGATAGTGCTGTGAAATTTTTTTTGTCCTGCCGTCAGTCTTGGTAATATATTTATCGCTATTTTACTATTTTACCTAATTTGTCCCAGTGTTGACTTCATGCAATAATTTTGTTTTCGGTTCCATGTAGAATTTGTAGGGCGCAGACGGAAGGGTCCAGTAAATAGTGCGACGCGTTTAAATTGTTGAATATCAACGAAAACGCGTTTTGTCATAATTATATGCCTACTTGACAAAGCCTTCCGGCACTTCTTCTGTGTAATGCTTGACTGGCGAATAGTTATATGCTGTTAGTTAACACTGTGGTAACTGCTATTTACAGAATGCATGCGTGAGTGTGCAAACTTTATCAGAATTATAGTCTACCGAATATCAAGAATAACAAAACACTCCGTGCCGTGTTCACAAGCTAATTACCTGAGGAGGGAATAGCATCCAGTCGTTAGAATATGTCTGCGTTAGTAGCATTGATAATCGTCCCATCGGATGCATATTTATGGGTTCTACCGGTTTTGTCGTGCTGGGACATGCTATTGTTGGCAACATCACCAGTGCCAGCCCAGGTCATATCCTAGGCATTTCGCCCTCTTGAGAGCTGGCAACTCAATTAGCAATTTATAAAGGCATCAACGTAATGTTTTTCAATTATGTAAATGCGACATATTGACTATTATATACAACATCTATTTCTGTATCATAGGCGTGCTTTTTAGAAGATATTATTGCATTGACTTTTGCTCAAGAGCAGATAATTAACTGCTGAACGAATCACATCGCGACACATGCACTTCGGTAGCACTAGTGGCAGTTAACTAAACGGCACCCTAACGTTTCACGTCCACACCATCGTGAATACGTGTTTTAATGATAGCGATAGCCAAAAACCAACTACCAATTGAGAGCAAATAAAGATATCTGGACTGACATGGACGTCTCGTCGCAGTTTAAGATTTGTTGGTATGCGTGTTTGCTCGTGGTTGCTATAGACGGATGAAAATTGTCCCCGTTGAAGTTGGGGCTTTGGCCAAGAGCGACTTATGAATGTACCTTACTGGGATAAGCTTCATATCTTCGTTTTGCTAGCGTATCTAAGCCACCGGGGGTTATACCGAGATGACGTATCCTGAAATATTTCCAGCTTCTCCGTGGATACACTGTCTGCATGTACGTAGCACACACTTCCTACTAATGTAGACTAGATAAGGATCTTAAAGAGTTGCAGGAGCTTGATCCCAGTGCAGTACAGTTTCATGCGGCGCAGTAATCGTGTCGTTGGTACTCGAGTATTTGCCAATACCTTAGCAGTGAGATTTTTCATGTTTCGGTCTGGGTTTACTATAGTGCAAAACAGTCTTATTAACTAAAAAGTTATGGAAGGGGCCGCGTACGCCAGATTCACGCACTCTGAGTGGCAGCTCTGTCGACGCGGTCAGACGCACTTGCAATGTCTGTCTGCAGTAGAAGGCATTTTCGGCTTTGATATACGGTGAGCATGGCTTGATTGACAACAGCGCAGGCGAAATCTGTGCAAGAGTAGTTTGGAAGGTAGCCGTTTCTGCCTATGCCTTTATGTGATATGTCTGGCGATCTGTGTCTTAGTGGTCGTATGGCGTATCCTGGAGGGTGAACCAACGATAGTTTGTACTGCTCATTGGTTTCAAAGATTTACCACATTGCCTACATAAGTCACTCTGATTACACGACTGCATATGGTACACATGGCACCGCTGGAACACCCGGACGGATATTGCATTTTAACCGACAGCTTTTGTTATTTTAATCCTTGTAGCCATTGACAGACATTCTCTCTTGTGAAGGGCAATTCATTTATCTCAATGTAGTAGCCGACGCAAGGCACATACTCTCTACCTTCAGGCAATGTTACTTCGGTAATGAAATTCTGATTATAATCGGACGTGAGGTTGACGACAGTCGATATAATATATGCAATGTATATTGACGTATGCAGTGCGTGCAGCTGCTCTGTGACTCAAATATCAAGTGACCAACACGTCTCTCTATTAATGAAGCGCGAGGAAGGTACATGAGCACAGGACGACACAAAGGAACATATTGTTGTACGAAAGTAGTGCAAATAGAAGTAGAAATAGGTATCGTGGTATATCGTTAAGATATATTTTTTTGTGTATTATACGAGGCTTACATAGTATTATGAATATGTAAACATGGGAAGATGCAGTCCAAGTAAGCCGATACCTCTGATTTATAATTCAGATAATTGTTTGTCTAGTTTTGATTTGTGTCTGCCGAGGTTGTTTGGTGCTCTTAAATTAGGCTCCAGTTGCTAAGGTTAACCCATGAGTTGTACCGAATCGTTTTATATATTAAAGGTGCATCATTTTACATAAACATTCGAGCAAATTACTACAAATTCAGCATGATTCATGCGCCACGCTTTGTTTAATGTAAATGCCATCTGCCTAACGAAATCTATGGAGCATAGCAATAAAATTATCCGTAAGGTTCACTGACGCTAAGTCAAGACGCATATATGTTGGGTAATAACCGTATCACACTCTCCAACAAAGTGTTATTAATTGAAATAACAGACAGTCGTCCAGTGGACGTACATAAAAATGTCTTAATGTTAGAACATTGGTCAAGATTAATGTGCCGCAATCCTAATAAAGCTAGAAAGTCTGATTAAAAACATTGCGAATAATGTGGCTGCTTCATGGCACTACGTAAAATATGTTGCCACTTTTCCCATCGTAAAACTCTTGCTGCTATCTGACCCATAGTAAATCATGCTGCTGCAGGTCCTATCATTAATCCGGCTGTTGCATGGCCTATTATAAAAACGACTGCTACATAGCCGTTCACAAGAACTGTTGCTATGTGGCCCTATCGCCAAACCGTCGCAATTTTTATTCCCTGAGACCCCAACAACCTTTTGCTGTCCCTAGGGTAGAATTCAAATGACGCGGTTACAGTTGTCAGTAACCGGTGTCACAACAGGCATATATTTAGTCAGCCAAATGTAATGATATCAATAACGCTTATATAGCGCGATATATGACCAATGCAATATACATATATTTGCATTGCAATAAATTCAAGGTCATTACTATTGTGACGTCATTTGCCTTATTTCATCATAGATGCATTTGGTCACCAAATGACCCAGTGTATAACATCACCGGCAATGAAGCCTTAAGTGTACGGCCTATTCATATCGATTCCAAGTTTTGTGAGATGCCACCACTCACTCAGAGATAAGCAATTGACTAATGCGGAAGGATATGACTCGTCAACTAAGCAGGGTCAGTGTCTCGCCAGCAAAGGTATCAATCTGTCATAATGGTTGTTCGGTCGACATAATCGTTCAATTGCTGCGTTTGTTGTTTTTGTTTTTCCCTTATTCTGGCGTAAATAGATCCACGATAGCGTCATATCTTCCTTAGTTTTGTTTAGTGATATGTTTGGATAAACGCTATGTTGGCTTAAGCTTGTAATAAAAGAGCAATCAACGTTCATATAAAAATTTCTCTCATACGCCCATTGTACGATTTTTAGCAGAACTTGCAGCCTCTTTGATATGCCCCTCTTGTAATTGGATGGGTCCCATGTAATTACGATGTATTGATTGAAGGTTAACAGCATTTTGTACCTGCCTTGAGCCTTTTTACACAATCGCCGCTGAATTACTTGGGTATGAGCATATTATAGTCAGAAGCTAATGATACATTAACTTGTGTTCAACATATTAATGATGAATTCCCTTTTTAAAGCATTTAAGACTGCGTTTAATCATTGTTAAACTCATAAAAGCATGACCCAATCCGGACGCACAACATCGCTGGATAAATGCTGAACGCTTCACAGTCTAAAGGTAACACGTAAGATATGGCCTAACCAAATAGTGTTTGCATCAGGGTGATGTACGTGAATCATAGTATTTAGGCGGCGTATTGCAATCTTTGCATTATTGTGCAGGTACCTAAGCATATGCTGGTGAGTAAACGGAGATGACATGGTCATAACAATAGTACATCGCCAAAAGATGACACTTTAAAATAAAGAAAAGGTTGCTGCGGCAGGAATGATTTACAGTGAAATGTTGACTCAACATTGCTTGTGTGACTATTAGTGATCCTCAACCTATGAATGCCGGAAGCAGAAAATATTTCCCACAGCATTTATAACTTGATTCACCGCTTATAAAATACCACATAATAAGCTAGCTGTTTGCAGATGGGTGTAGCGAAACAAAGCTTGATGGCTTCTCACAGTTACGACAAACAATGTAGCGTAATATGTGGAAGGTCTAATACTGAGTGGAAATGGTCAGATTGGAAATGTTGCAAGCAGCCGAAGCGCTCTGTGTCTTATTCAGTAATTGCAATTGTCAATACTCAAGAGGGACAACGACTTTCAAATAACACATAAACGAGCCGTTTTTATGTGGTCAACTAGTGAATTCAAAACAGTTAAACACGCACTGTTCACATTAATGTTGCTGCTTATATATTGACGCCTGGAGCGATTAGTTGTTGACTTATATATTATATATATTCGGCTTGATCATTATCTGTGGCCACCATATTTATGACATCACTGCTTATCGAATGAGTACACAGCATATTGTCTACAGTATTATTTACAGAACAAACAGACCATAGAGGTAATATAGCAAGTCTATGCCACGAATTCAAACTCTAAATCCAGACTTCCGAATGCCAACGAATTCTAACCTCCAGCCTAAAAATAATGCACTTTGCGATGTTACACAGCATACAAGTCTTAGTTAATCAATTGGTGTTTGGAGGGATTTTTGCTATGCACAGAATGCACCATGAGAATGGGCTGTTATAGCGGATCAGAGAGGGTCATATAGGTACGTTGCTCATAATGTGTTTGGCTAAGCATATGATCATCACTGCGATCAATACTCTAGTCCATGTAACAAGTAAAATGTCACCAATGTCTGTTGTTGCTTGTGATGTGTATCGAATGGGGCGATTGTGTGGATAGCAGCAATGCGCAAATAACACCATAAGTGATAGTGGGGGAAAAGAAGCTCAAGGTTTATTTTTGCGGATTCGACCAACAGATGTAATGGTATCGAGTATGAGACAGACAAGGAGTAATTGTTATGTAATTCATTATAAGGTGCTTGTCATAGCATTCATACTCTGAGCAGACTGACTTGTATGTATATCTCAACAGCTCTGTATAGATAAAGACGCATGCAGTATGATCAACAGCGCAAGTGTCGATACACCCCCTGTCCGGTACATTTCATCAAAATAACTATCCAAATTACTTTGACTGTTGGAAAGTACTTGTTTGTAAAGGAGCCACCATTGCGAGAGCTGGATAATTATGCATGTTAGTTGTTGCTTTGTTTTCTAGTTAACTACACTAATTCATGCTTAGCTTTATAGCTATAGTTTGTTTTATAATACGTCAGGTGCGTTAAAGAGAAATCAATCAATTGCGAGGTACATTATCTTCTCATTTGCCTACGAATATCCGTGTCGATTCGGCCTTTCTTGATAGACATAGTTGTTTGTTTATCAGCACAAAAGCAAATAGTGTACATCATACGCTTGACGAAACAACGGTAAAGTATATGGTGGTTTAGATTGAATGATTTTTCACAATGTTCGGGATAGTGACAAGGAAAATGTCTTACAACAGTTGGTCGGCGCCGTTGTTGCCCAATATAGCGATATTACTGAGGAAATCAATCAAACGGTATCAAAGCAATATTTACCCTGTAATCAGGGGCGATGTTGAAACCCACTCTCTCTAACTATCAACGAGCCATAAGAATTGATCAAATCTAGGGTCTGAAATGTAATGCATGCCACTAATACTCCAAGCAAAGCAGAGGCATCAAAAGCGTCATAACAAGATAATATAATTGCAAGCTTGGCAGTGATTGATGACGTAAGATGCCAACACTAGTCGTACCATCTAACAAAGTGGCATCCTGCTGACGTTATATGTGTGACATATTTCTACGAAACAGCTTATATATATAGTGCAAAAGAAAAACTCGGAAGCTCGCCAATTATAATATTTGTTTAGAAATTATCGAAATACACATATATATATATATATATATACATATATATATATGTGTGTATATATATATACATATATATACTATCTACTTTAACGAGGTTACACTGTATATATATATATATATATATATATATATATATATATATATATATATATATATATATATATATATATATATATATATATATATATATATATATATATATATATATATATATATATATATATATATATATATATATATATATATATATATATATATATATACAGTGCAACCTCGTTAAAGTAGATGCCTCCGTGGCCGGTCGAAAATCCACTTGAACGAGGCATCTCCAATAGCGAGGTCCCACCAAACTGTACAACCAACGACCGTACATGTGTCCAGAACCAACAGAAAGCTACAGGACCCGACCAAACGCACTAATAGCAAGTGAATTGCGATTCAAGTGAATAATTGAATCGTATCACAATTTGAATTGATTATTTAACACAAATTAAAAGAATGCGTAGCAGTTATATGCAATGACCAAAAGGTAAAGTCGGCAAGGCTTGTCCCATCAGGGTTCGTATATATTTATACATCCTCATATCCATGCGGTTTCTTATTACGCTTGAAGAACTGGTCCAACCGCGATTGGGTGGTTTCTTAGGCCACGAAGTCCATTGACACGTTTTCAATCTGACGCAGACTGCGATGCACAATGTGATCATTGCCATAGCCTTGTACTTGGGTGAAACGTCTCAAATAATCCACGAGGTAATGGCGTTCCTTCTTCGTCATGCGCGGGCTTTTGTCATCGTCGTCAGAGTCGTCGGTGGCGGGGGCAGCGCGATTTTGGCTCGAGGAGAGTGGCATCGTCGTATTCGCCGCTTGTCGGAACGGGGTCATCGTGTGATACGAGTTGATCGAACTCCTCTCTTGGCATGGTTGACGGCAAAGATACGTCGCACAGGTAACCGTCGAAATCGTCAACGGCGGGCTGGTCGGTTCGACTGAAGCTGGCTTTACGGTAATTACCTTTACCATCGACCGAGAAGACTTGGCGTCGATGAGAATTATTCTGGCAAGTCACTTGCAGGGCTTGCACGATTTGGGCAGCTTCGAAGGCGTTTATGATTCGGCAATTCAACGCATTGCGGTTATGTCCTTTCCAGTTGCATATCACTCCTGTGTCTATCGGCTGCATCAGGCTAGTAGTGATGCTGAGTGGCTGGAAGAGGAAAGTGATGTTGGTCAGAGTAACCTGCGGTGAGTGGGCAAAACAGTTGTCGATCAACAGGCAGACTTTACGTTATTTGAAGAGGAGCGTTTGGTCCCATTTAGTCAACCAGTTTTTGAGGATCTCTCCCGTCATCCATGCGTTTTCAAAGAAGCGTACTGGACCGGCAGTATTGTGACGTCATTTGAAAAAACAGCGCGGGCGACTTTCACCTATGACGATCAGGGCCTCGTCCATTTCATCGTCTTAACCCGCTCTCCTTCTTTGTCGGATTTCGTATTAACCGGCTTCGTGTTGCTCCAATTTGTCATTCCTATTCTTTACTAAGCTCGATATTGCAGACGTGGTAACTTCAAATTTATTGACATTATAAAGCATGTACAAGAGCACGTTTCTGCTCCTTGAGGAGATACATAATGCATGCTTGTGCTTCCGTGCTAATATAGACAATTGGACGGATACCATGAGAACAATCTGAACGGTTGTATGGTTGGCGAGTACGTTTTAAAGGATTAGCGGAAAGTTTTATGATTTCTAGTCAATTTGTATAATACCTTTGCAAATGAGCTGGAGTATGCAAATATGGCCATTGCGGCACCGAAAGAATGGATAGTTCAGATAACCTTAACAGGGCCACGTGTGACACCAGGGGTGCATAAGGTAATTTCTAGGCGCACTTTTAACGTTCCATTCGAGTAAATTTCAAGGTTAAGCGGCCTCGAAAGCGTACTCTTTGCGTAACTAACTCACAGTACTTATTTACTTGATGAATTGTATGGACGTAATATTCGTCGAATACATTATTTAGAACCTATCTCACCCAGCTGCCTTTATCACTTAATCCAAGTATATGTTAATTGCGATACCCTAACATTTATGTTGAGACATAGATTGCCCAAATCCTTAATCATCGCCATGAAATTTTCTATGACGGATGATTTATTTTACATTATACGTGTGACTAGGTTTGCATATATCAATCAGCTTAACTTTTCTTCTTAGCAAGACGGTTTGCCATGTGCGCAGTTATTGTTTCGCATTGGAGTACTACACAAGAGCCACTTGATCGCAGCAAATACTGTGTCCATATAGGTGCAGTAAATGGTATAATTGGCAGATCAAGCAGCAAGATGATGCGCTATATTTGAATTTGCCTTCCCTTGGTTATAGTCACGTGCTTATGTTCTAGTTGTTCGTATAGTTACGGCTGAGATAAGCTCATACGACGGCGGTCATTTTCCCTCAACAGGTGACCACCTCAGTTGTAGCGGGTTCTGAAATATGCATATACATTATGCAGCACCATCCCTTAGCTTTACAGTTTTGTGCAATGCTGTGTCATAACGAGCAGCACGCGCTCTTCTGAATCCGTCAACGCAATGCTATGTGTTCTATATCTAAGGATTTAATTTGGAAAGCAACGACGATGATGAATGGGTTGTTTTAGATTCACCATTTGGGTATAGCAGCAACGCTGTGATTTATAGCACATACACTGAGAGCCTACGGCCTTTGTCAAAAGGATTGGCCGTGTCAAGAGTTTTCTTCGAATTTGCGGCAGCGACCCTACTGTGTTCCATGTGTCTTTGTGTTCAATATTTGTGGCTGTCTATAACGCACTCGGGATCGCAATTCTAACTCCATTTGCCAGAGATTTGCATTGAGAGCTAAGACTTCCGATTGCCTGACAGTCATATGTCGAGAATATATAGTCACATACCTAATGGCATACCAAGATCGATGCACGAGCTCGTCCAATAATGATCATTGATATGTGCTGCTGTCAGTGGTCAATACACCGTCGAGAACTATTATAACCATATTACGCAAACATTATAGCGTATATATTGATTGCAAGTACATCAACTTAAAGTAAATTTCCTGAATCAGACATTTTGTGACCGCACCATCGATCAGACACATTGTATCCTATACCCAGGTATGATCGGATGTCAAATAAATTCGTAATATGTTATGGATAGGTTGCCACAATTGGGAAGATATTTAGTTTTGGTCAGTAGGCAAGAAATGGGCTAAGTTTTTGGCAGACGTGCCTTTCTATTCCCTCGCACAACATCATTTTTTTTACTTTGTCAGTACCTAATTGGTTAAGCAAAACAGTTATTTAACCAGGCTCGTGTAAATGTAGGACCATATTATATTGGTATATGCGCTTGGAATAACCTGACTCAGTAAACTGTATTCTGCAGCAAGCTTTTGGAGAATAATGTTATGAGATATAGGTGAATCTAAATGTCAATTGGCAATCAACACTGGATTTGGTTTTCAGATGAAAATAATCTTGCCTTGACAAAGTAATCTTAGAACCATGTGCCGTCTGATGTGAAGTGTGGTATGAACCAACGCGGTGGTCCAATAAGCCTTCAGATGTTTAACACCTTCTGCACTATGATGTTTTGTATCCAAAATATTTCCTTCGGAACACAAATTGTACTAAAACGACTTTTCATTGGTTCTGCATTCAGTCAAAACAAAACTAGCCAACAAACAGGCAATCAGCTGTTTGGTGCACCAGATACAGTCAGATGATTTGCGCGTTGCTGACAAGACGTTAAAGATGTCAGCATATGGTAGCGAGATTGGTCTCGCGACCTTAATGTCGCGCCTTTCTATCATTGCGCATAGGTGTTTAATCGATTATACAAATATCACGAACGCATGGTTTGCCCAAATATATTTATATATTAACACCAAGATGACGTTGTATTAGGTCGGTTTACAGCATTTAAATCCAAGGCATTGAGCGCAAACAATGAGATATGAAAAAATAACCCAGTGCAGAGCTTACCAGATTTCCCTGGGCCGAAGAAAGATACACATGCTCAGCGCAAAATGTAGAGGTGAGGACTTCGTTGAGAGTCCGATTATGTTTCATACAGCCCCTTACTATTTGCACAATCCTCTAGCTATAAACATTAGCGCAGAAAATTAGGACGCATCAAGCACGTCAGTTTTCAGTCCACCTATTCTACTCTTAAAATCATTGTGCAGCTTCGCTTGATTGGTAAATTGTCAACAATTGACCCAAACTTTATTACCATAGCACATATAATACTGATTTTATAGCCGACCCATATGTTTTGAACTGTTTACAACGCTTGTAAAAACCGTCGTTTTCTTTAAATAACATAAATATAACTAAAGTTTGCAACTTAATTACAATCATTTTCTACCGACATATCCGTGATTCCAGATTTCTCCAATTCTAATTATCGCGACGTTATTTTCAAGTTTTTTTATGAATATTCCTCTCGGTTCTGCGCATTATCAATGACAAACTAAAAAGCCCGAAAATATCTTGAAATAAGTAAAATATCAAAGGCGAACATTCAATTTTACAGATGCACCTGATAAAGATAACTCGGCTTTATGACAAATAGCTAATCCGTAGCCAAAATATATCACAATAATCGATTGGTGTAAACAGAACCAACGCGATTCATCCAGCCAACATAGTCACCGATATTCAGCTAACTAGGAAATGATGTTAGTCTGTTGCTACACAAACAAGCGATACGTGCTACCAAAAGAATTACGGCAAACAATAACCAATAGAATAACAATGACATCAGTGACCATTAAGCAAATACAATGAAGCTTATGGTAGATAACACAGACTATTGATTTTCAGCAATACTGTAGGTTTGCCAACATTATGAGTATGACGCGCTGCGCAAACAATGTGTGAAAAGCCGTTTTGCACGGTATCCTACTCCGTTAGAAAAGGCATTTTCAGGTTAAAAAGCGGGGCTATCCATGTATTTGAGAATCGGTTACAATGCAACGAATTTACTAAATGCGCAATGGAACTTTAGTTTTGATAACAATATTAGCGATGCTGATAAGGGAGTGAAATTGCTCGTCCCAATCTAGAGCTCTAAATGTGTTTCACGAAGTTTATTGTATCCATCGCTCAGCTAGTTTGCATTGTACATGTCTTGCTCTAATCCGATACGGAAGTCTAGAAGCTGCCTTGGGCAAATAAATATATTTGTGTAAATTCTCTTATTCAATATAATGAAAAATGACAACATTTTGTCCTATAAAAATATATAATTTGTTCATGACAAAGCATATCCAAACATATGCTATCATAATGACGGTAAAAAGCAATCAAAGCGTGGGCGAGTTGCTGCATAGTCATGGTATGTAATCCAAATCTACTTCAAATAACGCACTTTAAGATATGAAGCAGTCGGCGCCAATAGTCCACTCACAATAGGATGGAAGTAATCTCAATGTATTATACATGCCACTTAGGTTTTTCAGCGAGTAAGTTTCCAGATAACTAGTCTATGAATATCCTTAAACAGCCCCTTGGATTTACCAGATGCTCCTGCTACCATAGTTGGCATCACCAAAACTGCAAATTTACATTTCTGTTTGACAGACTGATTCAGGACAGGTAATACAAATCGTATTAGGTTTTAAAGATAGCTTGTCTGGCACAAAACCTACTGTTGTGCATGTATGAGGTGGGATATATGTACGGACAAATCATGTCAGTTGATGAGAACTAAGAATAGGCAACCATGATAGCAATGGCGTTTTTCAAACGACAGGATTCGCGCTGATTCAATCACAAGTATCGTGTTGAATATCTAGCAACATTTTGAGAACTGCTTGGCTTTACGTAACTGAGTTTGGTATGACCCGCTCTTGTGGTACTATTTAGGCTTGTACGCCATAGATATCGGTTATTTATGAAGTGCTACCTTGACATTAGGTAGTGAAAGAATAATCATAATTAGAACTAGCAGCTTTGATATCGCATGCTACGCCAGTTATCCTTGCGCGTGGTATAATTTTGCTTGGTAGGCCTGACCTTAGCGCTGATGGCAGTTTTACGTTGATCCCGGACTTCAGGCATTGGTCTAGTGAGGACATATGTCAAGTAAGTTATCACTAAGCTTTCTTTACGGTCACCTGTAATGCTGCCACGCATCAAAATAAACAGAGCTTCTGTGGCAAAATCAGCTTGTTTCAAGCAATGATTACCTACTTTGATTTATGTACAATATACACCATGGATATATATATTGTACTCGTTGAAACATGGCGAGCCTTGAGCAAACCTCTCAGTAACAGCCCGCTGGTTTGTCTAAACAATGTACTGCACTTGCCGTCCACAGATTACCACAGCATATTTTACATTGCGTTCACAAGAGCATTGTGGCAGAACGCGTTAGAGATATGCTGCAACAATAGTGAACTAATGCACTTTACCTTTGTAGATAGAGCGTCAGTATTGCATCTACCAATATCATCATATGTCAATGTATCTGGGCATTTTGCAACATCTTAAATAGCTTACACCCGCATAAACCCCATTCGACTATTTATTGCGTTACTACCATCACGTATCGTGATTATCTTCACACGGTTAACAACAGAAAGCCCACTGCATGTACAATCACGCATGGCCCACTATCGTTCGGAAATATGTCCTTTGATCTGACGTCAAAGCCCTTTCACGGAAAGCCAATTTGATACTCACATTACCACAGGATCATATCGGACTGTAGATAGAGTCTTTGTCTGGTACTGTCTGTTTGCTCTGCAGCAGACATTACGTAACATATAAATGAATAACGGAAGACAAGTTTGCTGGTTGATGCAATTCAGTTGTGGTTACTCCGGTCGATTACTGGTCCAGCATTGCAAGGTTTTGGTTACAACCGCTGTACCGGTGGGCCGTTTATTGTGCTGTTGCCGTGATTGATGGAGCTGCAAGGTGTGCCTGTTGTTTTACATTTTCCTCACAACTGAACAATGCCTGGTTCGGAATGTTGCTTAATAGGATGTACCACTCAAATGATATCGCTCCATAGAGACGTTTTATTTTAATATAGTGCCTCCCTGCGTACATGTTTTTCGAATGTCCCGTTGAAGCATATGTTAACTTGGCGCCTTATAAAATAGCTGTATGTAAATGATATTGATGAGACGGCAATTTTATTTGATTCAACACAGCGTTTTTCATGCATACTTCCACAAATTGGCATTTGACACGACCACTTTACTTGTTGATTGCCCCCACCTCTCACCCCACCCGACCCCCTGACTGGCGAGGTTTTGAAAATACAGATGTGTTTAAATGCATATATATATATCTATATATATATATATATATATAGATATATATATATATATCTATATATAGAGATATATAGATATATAGATATCAGGATATATATATCTAGAGAGATATATATCTAAGATAGAGAGAGGTCTTAGGAGAGAGAGACATATTAAGAGTCTCTTATCTCTCCTCTCTCTATCTATCTCTCTATCTCTCTCTCTCTCTCTCTCTCTCTGTCT
This sequence comes from Urechis unicinctus, assembly GCA_034190875.2. Lineage (NCBI taxonomy): Eukaryota > Metazoa > Annelida > Polychaeta > Xenopneusta > Urechidae > Urechis > Urechis unicinctus. Next base: position 25,962,687 of record CM067354.1, on the reverse strand, counting down.
CTATTCGTCTCTCTCTCTCTCTCTCCCTCTATCTCTCTCTCTCTCTCTCTCTCTCATCTCTCTCTCTCTCTCTCTCTCTCTCTCTCTCCCTCTCTCTCTCTCTCTCTTCCTCTCTCCTCTCTCTCTATCTACCTCCCTTCTCTCTCTCTCTCCCCTCGAGATATCTCTCTCTTCCTCTCTCTCCTCATCTCATTCCTATAGAGAGAAGAGGATAGAGAGAGATCTATATTTAGATAGATCTAATCGATAAAGAGGGAGATATAGGAACCTTATAGAGAGACGCAAAGATACATAGAATTATATACAAAATAGATTATAATATACAGAGATTAGAGATCTCTCTATAGATGTATATATATATATAAATATATATATATATATACCATATATATATTAATATATTAAGATAGATTTATATCTATATAACATATATATATATATCTTATACGGAAATATACATATAATTATATCCATAAATAATTATATATATACATATATATATATAAATATTTTATTTATATATATATATACATATTTCTATATATATGAATATCCATATATATATATACACACATACATCTACGTATGTATGTATGTATGTATGTATGTATGTATGTATGTATGTAATGTATGTATGTATGTATGTATGTATGTATGTATGTATGTATGTATGTATGTATGTATGTATGTATGTCTGTATGTCTTATGTATGTCTGTATGTATGTATGTATGTATGTAGTATGTCTGTATGTTATGTCTGTCTGTTGTATGTATGTTGTCTGTCTGTCCTGTATGTCTGTATGTATGTATGTATGTCTGTCTGTCTGTCTGTATGTATGTATGTATGTATGTCTGTATGTATGTATGTATGATGTCTGTAATGTATGTATATATGTATGTATGTATGCATGTATGTGTGTGCTTAAACGTCTATATTGTTCATTGTGTCGCAAAACTGTTGAAGCTTCACCTAAGGCCATTTGGGTTTTCACTATCCATATCTGCAACATTGGCATGTGACGTGCTTAACACGCAGTGGAGAGACCATCCAGTAACACAAATATGCCCAGGAAAACGTTTCCCAAATTCGTCATAAAACTTATATAAATGGCAAAAAATTAGAGATATTAACTTCAAAGGAATGTATATGCAAGGCATGATGGTCCTTCGAGATGACTGAAGCGATTGGAGGATGTTGAGAGAGTGTTGTGGGATTGGTGTGTACTGCGCTTAGTTTGGGTAATATTGTTCCAGCTATTTCACCTAAATGCGAGAAGTCTGAAAAATAACATTGCGAGTAATGTGGCTGTTTCATGGTTCTAAGTGAAATGTGATGCTACTTTTCCTTTCTTGAAACTCGCTGCTACATGGCCAATCATGAATACGGCTACTAAATGCCACATCTCTCTCAGAGATTAGCAATTAGGTAATGCTGAAAGATATGACTCATCAACCAGGCAGCGTCAGTCCCTCACCAACAAAGATATCAACATGCCACGATGACGGTTTGGTCAAAATAACCATCATGAGAGTCTAACTGCTGCGTTGTCTGGTATTCTTTGATTTATTCTGGCGTAGAATAATCAGAATTAGACTCCCGGTAGCATCATGTCTTCTTTTGTTTTGTATCATGTCGTGCTCTACACGTATCTCTGAACAAAGGAGCAACTGCGTCGGTTGCCATGGTGTCTTACGTAATGGAAAAGCATTCATCATTTATATAAAGACTGCTCTCATACGCCCTTAGCACGATTTGTAAAAGAACACGCAGCCACTTCTATTATTAGAGTTATTTATAGATATGCCGCTATTGTAAGTTTTGCGGGTGATTACAGGGCAACGTACGAAGAAAACAAAGGGGGTCATGTTATTACGACATAATGAATTAACGTATTTGCATCTGCTCTGCGTCTTTTTTACATAATCGTCGCTTGCGTTGCTGGGATATATACAAATTACAGTCGGAAGCCAATGATGAGTGAACTTGCGTTCTACACAGCAATTGTGCGTTCCATTTTGTGAAACATCTAAGACTGCGTTTGATCATTAGGAACCTACAAAGCGCCAGCAATCCGAGCGAGCGCATTCGATAGTGACGCGTAAGTCTCGCCGAATAGTTTGCAGCACGCACGTGAATCATAGTATTCGGACACAAGCAATATATCGCAGACATTGTATTTCTGAGCAGGGTCCTGAGCATATGCAGATAAGTCTGGAGAGAAAACAAGGTTTCAACCAGAATTGTGTCGGTTGTGGCAATTATGTGAGTGCATCGCCAAAACATAATATTTTACAATAGAGAAAAAGATGCTGCTGTAGCGTTAGGTTACGCGCATATTTCAGTGAAATGTTGGCCAACGCCTGTGTGAGTGACAATTTAGTGCTTATTACTCCACAGTGCTCGAGTGACTTTAATTATATGTTGCGACCGTCCCTATCATATGCTGATATGTTCAACTATTCGGTGGCAAAGTGTTGCGGTTTGATCGAAATCTCTATGACAGGAATCTATAATGATGTAATTTATATCAAACCATGCAACAGCACGCCAATATTCTACATTGCTGCACGATATACCTACAAAATAATGCAACTGAAGAGGCTTGTATAAGGGCCGTTATGTACACTACAAATTGTCACGCAGCATTGATACCCTAAGGTTGGCAAATACGTTTTCTACGACATCGCTGACATCATACAAAACACCACACACATCAAACAATTTCGACGATAGTACGAAGCTAGTAGTGGTCTCGATTTGACGTTGAGTTTCGGTCAGGTTTGCAATACCATATGTATCCACAAAGATATAACGTTCTATGTATGAGCGTAGTGTCATATGTTTACAAAACGATAGAACGTCGTACGGATTGGTGTAATGTCATTATATTATGGATTGTTATTGATGCACCTAAATCAGCCAAGGTTATGTCTTTTTCAGCGGAAAACAGGTAACACATTATTCAGATTCCAGTATTGCTAAAACAACGGTTCATTCTATATCAATCTTGAAATAAATTGATTTTTGCTTGTCCGACAGGAATATATGCAACCTATAAAAGCCACAAATGCAACGCAAACCACGTTTGCACCGTTAGCGTTCATGCACTGCTCCCGTCAAAGCAGATGTATATTTAACCAGCCGAGGCGCAGTGTCAGTATGCAAATGTGGCACATATAAATTGTTTTCCTATAAAGTAACTGCAATAGCCAATAATTGCAAGGGACAAGTCCAAAATAATATGTGTCAGTTCCCAGCTGGTATTCAAGTTTAGTTACATTACCATTACACACGCAACCCCGACTGTATATCGGAATCTTACTGCATTCCTATTTATAGAGACGCAACAAAGCTTTGTCAAAAGTAAATGAAATAGTTCACGCCATTGACGCAGTTTATTTCTTTTGTAGTCTTTGGTTACAGAAAACGGGGATTGGGTTTGGAACCATTTGTGTCGTACGGGGACAATCGCTACGCTATGACTGTTTAGCACGCATAACGATGGCTTACGTTAATTTATCTAACACGTTATACACACATATCCTAGCCCCCGAAAACAGCCCATCTACTCCTGGTGACAAGAACACGACCGTTAAACCTCTCTAATTTAATTAGCATTGGGAAGTTGAGTAGAGTCCCTTGTGATTACTGACGGTATATATTAACTTAATCAGTATTGTGAATGCGTTGCGTCACTTATTAGGCCTGGACAATAAAGTGCTTTTTCGCTACATGCACACTTTCCCATCTGTTACACTACTTATTTAGATATATGTAGTTCCTATATTCTAGTAATACTATTACAGAATGCAAACCGTTTACTAATCCTTCTATTAAATTTTATGAAATTTCAATAGATCCGATTAAGATTAGCTTGGAAAAGGAAACAATATGCACAACTAATTAATTTTGATGCTTGGCAGGAAACAGGAAGCGATGGTCCGGTACGTTCGGTCTATTTGTGCAACTCCAGAAATGACGGCATCAATCCATACGTGACACATTTCTTTTCAAGATTCACCTGTACGGTATTATATAGTACCCATTCCGCGAAATATTAGGGGAACATCGAGCATAACGGTCACAACGTTTTATAGTTTTATAAGCATGCAGTATTTTGCTGTAAAGAAAATGTGACAAAATGCTAAAATTGGCGTTCTTCATGAAAACGCCGAGATTATGTGTTTCTAGGTGTGATTTCTGCAAGGTACGAATCAGTTATAGCCCGTGAGAAATAGTAAATCTGTAATGCATTCAAATGTGAGCTTGGGCATCGATTGCGCATAACGTAATGTAGTACGCTTCTTTCAAGACAGCTGACGACATGCGGTGGTTGCAGGTGTGGCTTCATAATTTGTTTTTAAATACATATTGCTGTTTAATCTAAGATTGGTTTTTAAAAGGAAAAACAAGAGCCTCACGATGTTCCCTCTTAGGATGTCTCCGTTAATACACGATAAACGCCACATGTTTGCTGCTAATGGGTTTCTCTGAATGAAGCTTGGTCTCCGAACCCATAAAATTTCAATCTAAGTTAACGCATTCGATTTCTTGCCACAAATTAGTCTTGCTCAGCACTAGCAATGACAGCGAATGGAACATTGCAAACGTCCATTTTTTATCCGTGTTTGTTTGGTATTTGCAGCAAGTTACTGTAATGTTTTTTCGCCATTGTGAAGCCATATAAAGCGTTTCCATACTCATCCACTTTCTTGCGGGATGAGCATTGTATGTCCTTCAACTAGCGCAGATTTATGATTATATTACAATAAAGTGGGTGCTTGCCATTTAATCGTTAGAGAATACAATATATTGCTTAAAACTTGGAATTTTGACAATGCCTTTGCATTGCAGGGATTGCAGGTGCATTTGGTCGTTGTAACTAGTCTGAGAAGTTAACTTGCGTTCGTCCCATAGATATATAACTGCAAAAACAAATGCCAGCCTACTTTAATAGTCGAACGGTCACAGTTGCCAATATATATTTTTGAAAACATTTCGAAAATCTATGAATTGTCTCCGCCTGTCGGTACTTAGGACTCTTTAGTAGTTTCAAAATCATCAGCCGGATTGGTTGTTGTGTTTGGAATGGGGGAGAGAGGTTGTCAGGCATAAGTGTGAGTTATCGAAACTGCCTGGCAGCGTATTTTGCTAATGCAATGCTCACCTACGTAATTGTCCGACCAAATAATACGTTATCAAGAGGGTCAGCGCGAATGGCTAACCCGTTTTACCAACGAAAAACCCATCAATGCACAGCAACGCTTTTCCTTTCAGATGACCACTCCCCCAGCCTCTGTAATTTAGTAATATTACATTCTTCTGCTACTATGGATTGGAAGTATCAAATGTACTGCAATTAGCTCAAACTCATTATTTTGACTCGACCAGCTTATTAGACATGCCTCAATTGTTGTTATCAGAAAAAATTAACAGGAATTATTTCCGTTTTTATCCATTAGGCATCACTTATTCATCGACCAGTACGTGCTACAAATACTGATGTCAAATCGCTCGGTCAACACGTGCTGCATATGTCAGGGACTGGCAACGTGAAATCTTCAAGGGTGTGACTTATGCGCATTGAATTTCGTTTAAATGCGGAATGTTTGCTGCACACTGTAATGCGCACAATCATAAACTACCGACATACACACGCGGCTATCGCTGACTTAATGCGGAGATTATGATATATTCCGAACACAGTATGCAATGCATTCACATTGCTTACATTATGTGCAGGTTTCCTAACTTGTGAACTTGTACAATCCCAGGAATGATGTTTTAGCCCAGGTTTTCTACAGAAGTCCTAAATATGAAAAATATTCCGTACAACAACTTTTGTACAGTTAAACGGCAATAAATGTGAAGTTACGAAAACTAATTGACATCAGTAGCCGACTTCACGGTCCTCATTAAACGTATTATGTCGTCTCAAAATTGCCATTTCGCCATGGCAAGATCTGAATTGTCTTACTATTCCTCACCTTTTGTGAAAGTGAGAACTATTGAATATGGCTGGACGTCGGGTGCATGAAATATTTTTTGTCATTAGTATGCCTACCAAGCATAATACGCACACAATATACTCTCAACTGTCACCAGCAGTTTTAGTCGTATCCGAGGTCCATCCTGTATCTGCATGTACAAACCGATAATTGACGATATTTGAGAGGCGAATGACGTCAAGGTAATTAAATAATACTGTGTTCCCGAGTCAATTTTTAAAATTGTATTCTCATTTCGCAGCGAGTGAGCATACATTAGCTGGCTGTATGTTTCTTTTAATTCATGTTATAAATGGTATGGTGTGATGCAGACCCAAGCAGGCGATTCGTAAACTGTGGACGTTAAATAGGCGGGTAAAACGAATGAGGGGGCTGTGCAGTGTTTGGGTAAGGTTTTGGAGTATGACGCTCTTATTTGTAAGTTGTTGCATGTACTTATACAATCTACATCTGAATCATCATATCTGCAATCTAAAAATATAATCACCAGACCACCAATATTGTTGACGAGTGACACCATGCAATCTATTGTAAGCCCTAACATATAAATATATACATGTATATACACACACATATATATACAAATATATATAAATATATACACACACATATATATACCAATATATATACCAATATATATATATATATATATATATATATATATATATATATATATATATATATATATATATATATATATATATATATATATATATATATATATATATATATATATATATAGGTATGTTTTGTGTGTGTGTATCTGTGTGCGTGTATGTGAGTGCGTGTTAGTGTGTGTGGTGTGTATTTGTGTGTGTGTATGTGTGTATCTGGACTCCAAATTCTTACACGTTCGAGGGTATGCTTTGATTATTGTAGCCCAGGGATAGTGTTATGACATGAGAACATCCCGCAACCTGTGCCCGTCATGTGCGAATACATATACATATTAGATTTTGTAGTCGTA
>CM067354.1:25935711-25950711 GCA_034190875.2 Urechis unicinctus | reverse complement strand
TGTATGAAACGTCCTTTGAATTAATATGACTGATATTGATGGTACCATTATATGAACAAAATGGTCGCCATGAATATATGACAATTTTTACTTCCCACATCACTTTCGTCTGTTTAAACGTGACCTATACCGATGCCAGGATTGTTTAGGTGTGCAATCAGCAGTTTCTTTGCTCCTTGTGAGTAATTGCACGAATAAGTCAATATAGCTTTAACATTTATGCACTGTTCACGCACCCGTTTACCTCAATTACGCTTATTGTTTCCGCTGTTTGAATTAATTAATCTAGTTGCTACCTTTTGCACAGCAAATTCAAAGCTTATTAGAGCCAATGTTGCGCATTGTGCTTCATCGATTATTGGACGCGTTAAGACCAACACTATTTGTACTAACGCTTAACCCTTCAAGTATGGTTATTGAAATATGTATAAGCTGTTGGCACTGTAAATCGGAGTATAGTAGAATTAGTAATTGCTACTTTCCTATCGATGAACGTCATACTATTATAATCTCGCTATTGTCGATATCCATTGTTAATGTTTGAAATTTATTCATTTAAGTTAGTGTTGATGTAGTCACGTATAGAAAAAAGATTGTTTAGCTTAAACATTGTTGAAAATAACCAGTTTTTGAAAGCGAGCATCAAAAGTTATGTTTATAGGTACATGTCGTATACAAGTTGAACAAATTGATTATATTTTAATACAATCTTAGCTAGCTGTTCAAATGTTCTCTCACTATTAAAATACTGTAGACTTCTTCGGACCCTTCTGGAAATCACAATCCGACCAGACGGGAATAGGGAGAGGGGTGGCCGTGACACGTAAGAAGAGAACTCTCATGCTCAGCCGCAAGCAAGGAGTTTTATCTCAGGAAATAAAAGCGTACCTGACTGTTTCCCCGCACGTGTACGATAAATTGTTTGCAAACGACAAACCGGCATTGTGAGTAGTCTTAATTGATCTACCCTTGTTGCGTGTCATTCAACAATAAAGCTACTACTTCATTTGCCTTACATTTTTAAGATACATATCGCCAAAAAAAGGGTAAATGGGTAAGCCATTTCTTAGTATACCTAAAACAAAATGAGGCATAAACAGCGTTTCAATCCCAGTCTTCTAGCGTATGGGTATGCCACGACAAACCACCACGCTCTGATTATCAAGGCCAATAGAGAAATAATCGAACCTCCACATTACTCCTCATTGCATCACAGCTCATCGTTGAGAAATGGCCAACCTCGTTATTATAATAGGTCCAAAAATTTGATACACGCCATATTGTGGGCTTAAAGCGGTAAATATGCTCTGGCCGCAACTTTGACCAAAGAAAACGGGGTTTCGGCTGTGCCCCGATTACATATTAACTAGTGACAATCAGCACCCCATAAACTCCTGGTAACAGGAATATCAACGCTCTAATTTGATTAGCCAATTTGTGTAGGGAACCAACATTGACGTCGCTGACCACAAGATAAGTCCCTTGTGATTACTGACGGTATATATTGACTTAATGAGCAATGTTCGCACGATTCGTCACTTGTTTGGCTTGGATATAAAACAAATGCTCTTTCACTACATACACACCCCCCTTTCTCTAATATAACTCGTTTTAATTCATAGATTATAGTGTTACTACTTGTTTTTCACCATTTTGAGACCCCGTCACACGTTGTTTTAGTAATGTCTTCAACAGACAGTTACCTCTATATGTCACTACGTACCATTTTCAACTGCAGGCTATTATAAGCTGTATGCATGCGGTAATTATCTGTTGCTGTTGATTATCAACAAAATTCACTCCATCACTGTGCATGTTCTTGTACAAGCAGTGTAACTAAGCCGGATGTAGAGTCAGGCTTAGAGAAAATGTTTACGATTCGTTTGCCGTATGATAGCAATTATCCCTGGAATATAATGTATCGTATACCACCATCACAATTCACATGCCGCCCAAAATGACTGCGACCATGAATCGATGAGTAGGCGGCTCCACAATATCGGCGCTCCGGTGCTTATCGGTAAAAGCATAAACTCAAGCATCCAGTGACACTATAACGGCGGCGACTGCTCGTGGATCACCCTAAAACATATCATGAAACTTTAGCACATTAGATTTACCTGACAACAGTTACTTTCTATATTAACAAGTTGAACATGCACATCCTAACACAAATTCTTCACAACACTGCTGAGTCATTGGATCGTTTAGAGTCATCTTCTTTGACGTTTACGATTGCCCTGTGAACCTGTTGATATTTGTAATTAACAATGCCAAAGAGAATCGTGAATGACACGAATGAGGTACTGATTCACTCAGTATATAAATACCTGGCGGTGCTGTAAATATTCCTACGACCTTGAATCACAAACTATATGTCGACGTTATGTATATATGCCAATGAAACCAGACAAATTAGTCAATATTCATTTTTGCAAGCCATCTAATAAGGGCTGATGTATATTGCAATCGGCGATCTCATTTTGTACTAAGTTGCCAGTCCGCTATTCGACTACAGCATTAGCAAAATCTAAAGAATCGCATGTGTGATAATGACGACCCTCTTACTCCTTCGCAGACGTTGCTCTGATATGACCCACTTTTTATTTACACCGACCAAGCTACAACATTGATACTCTTATGGCGTTATTTGTTATTCCACTATTTGAAAATTCTCGCATCTCGCCGTGCAAAATACCAACTTTGGCAACTAAACGCAAGAGAACAGTGAATTAGAGCTGCAGAGCATCGCCGCATTAGGATGAAATGTTTTTGTCATGATGACCTTAACATTATCTCCTAACTGCGTTATCGTCAAGTTAACAATATTGTTGATTAGACAACCACGTGGCCTTCGAATATCATGGCTTATTTTCATTAGCTTTGATACACAAGTCTACAAGCGCCGAATGCACTCGTTTCTTATGAGAGGCAATCTTATTTGTCCTTCAACCAGCGCCGATCTGTAAAAATATTACCGTAAAATGGGGTCGTGTAATGTTAAGAGAAGACAATTAGTTACTTTAACCATGAAATTTTGACATTGCTTTTGCTGTTGGTATGCACAGGCCCATCTGGTCCTCAGGAAGTCGACAGATGTTTGTCACAAAGATTTATTACAGAACCATAAAACGCCAGCCTTCTTAGGGCTTAATAGTCGAACCGTCACCGGCGCCCATATATTTGAATAGAAACCTTGGCATAATCTGCGAATAGTCTCCGTCTGTCATCAACAAGGTTTGAGTCAATATTGTTCATAAGAGAGCTCTAACCAAACATTTTCACCTCTTAATCAATGTCAATGCGGTTTTCTTGAAACCCGGCATCCTGGTTCATATAAAGATGGAACTACCAATTCAAATTAATTTTCTAACTGTCATGGGAAACAACATGTGGGTGTTTTTGCAATTTGGCGGCCATTTCAAATTATGTCATTTTCAACCCGCTGGCACAAATATACAAACTTGGCAACGTTGCTAGTTACATTTAGTGCTCCTCAAAGTCAAAACTCGACATTTAGCCGGCTGTATTTACTGGCTCGCGAGTTTGCCAGCTCGAGAAAAACAGCTTGTCCTTAAAAATACGAGCAGTGTTGACGCACTATTCACACGGGATTCACCTGCTCCTCAACTTCACAGGCAAACTAAAAGCCACATATATCCTTAGAATGTGTAAATATGCACTAATGGGTAATAATTTCCCGGGTGAGATGCAGGCACGCCCGGTACGTCCATATTAGCAATATAGTGATGCTTTTCAATTTTTGTTTTAATTTGCCACTACACCATTCACTCATGATCATTGACAACCGGTCCTTGTTAACGATTGCGAGTCAACTTCAAAACTTAAAGCCTCAATTTGTGAGAGGTAACGAAACATTGGGCAACTGGTAACGTTTGTAGTTTGTTCAATGTAACTATTGCGAATATCTAAGTAATTCTTCACACTATATTTAAGTCGCTCTCTCGAACTATAAAGTTACATGACAGAGGAAAGTCACATGACTAAACTGATTAGCTAATCATACAGTAAACGTAATGAGTGCTTCCATTTATGTCTCAGTCTTTAACCTTATTCTTCTTTTACTGCAAACAGATTACTTTATTGATATATTGCATATTTTGCTTGTTTGTTTAGATAGTAGGCTTGCTAAAGTCCCTAAATAATCAGCGATGATTACATAATTGCCCCCTCTTCCGATTAGTTGCTGCTTGTATCAGGGAGAACATAAACATAAGATGAAACTACTGTATAATCCTCGGTGTCATGATTAATTGATCATTCCATTGTCAATGCCATTCTTACCATTCTGTGCTCGAATTAGAAAATAAGCTTTAACAAAAGTCGCAATTTGGCCCACATGAAACAATACTGCTCCATCAAGTTGTCGACAGCAATGTCAGTAGACAGCACTGAACTATTCCCAAGCGTTATAATAGGTGTTGAACACGATGTTAGGTGTAATTTTGCTAATACAAGTAAGAGTGTATTCAACGAACACCTACACGAAGGCAACATAATAAACAATAAGAGAGTGTTTATGATATTCTAAGGGACAAAGGTTTCTTGACCATGAATTAGTATTGAAACAGGCCTAGCACAGGATTTGAGAAGGGTGCAAAAAAGTAATGAAAGCACCCACAGAAATTATGCATTTGCTGCCTTGCACAGTATGTCAGTCATAAGGTGATTCCATTCCATCCATCCCTCTACTAACCCCTAAAACAGCATCATGACGATTGCAACTACCGGGAACATCAATCAAGAGATCAACCGCAGAATTGGATTTGCATTGGACTTTTTGAACTCTCCGAATATGATTTCAATGCAATCGTAAATATTATAACACATGACTGCATGTTTTGTTTAGGTAAAGCCAAAAGTTAATCACAACATACACGCACGATTTAGGGTCCATCATCAATTACTATGTTTTTCCGGAAATACTCTTATGATTTGCGCCATTATCATAACACCTGTCGCATCAGTTGAAGTGTTTTATAGTTTAAAACTCACTGCGATGCAATGTCAGAAATGGGTAAAATATATAAATGCTCGTCGTGCTCCAGATTATGATAATCCTAAAATTATTTCAAAGGATCATGTGATCCATGGCTTAGTGAAAATGCAATAAATATATATTACCTATTTCCTTCATTTTGTATCTAATTGAAGATGTCATTACAAACTCAAATAGCTATAGTTCTGACTTGTAACAGCTGACTAAGCCCATGAGCGATGTATCAGGACTACCGATTACGAGCGCCTAGATTACCTTAAGCAGGGTATCTGGGCAGCACAAGGCTGTGTCTGCGGGATTAATGGGAGAAATCTCTGAGTTAATAACACTATCGATATATTTAACCACAAATATCGTACTCTATTGCCCCGCACAACTCGACAATTGGCTCTAAACACTGATCGGTTAAAATTGTGTGCAACACTATACAATAGGACGGGATTTATTGCAAATCATGTCAACACTAAATACCATGGATATCGTCGAGCTTGAGATTTGTCAAGAGGTTCCAAACTAATGTTTTGCACCTCATATATCTATCTAAAATGGTATATAACATTAAGAGCCAAATCGGACGAATGTCAAGTTGCTTTCTCCTTTCAATGATAGTTCAAAAACTCAACATAACCAGCTTTTTGATCGGGCGCATGAGTGAGAACCCGTGACAGAAGCATCACGTGAGAGTGCCACCACGTGAAAGTTGCAACACGTTACAGTGGCTCCACGTGAGAGAGGCACCATGTGAGAAAAACACAACGCGAAAGCTTCTCCACCTAAGAGAGGAACCACGTGAGGGCAAGAAAGTGACACCATGTGAGAGCGCACAATGTGACAGTGGCACCAGGCGAAAGCAGTACTACTTTAAAGCGACAAATTATGATTATGCAAAGGTTTCCGCGAGTATACATGCCATGGTTGCCAATGGTGTAATGGTAATGGTTATGACAAATCACAAGGTTTTGATTTTGTTCGGTGTTGCAGATGATAATATTTTAGGTTTGTTTTGTCATGCCTAATAATGTTCAATTGGATCCGAATATATATATATATATATATATATATATATATATATATATATATATATATATATATATATATATATATATATATATATATATATATATATCTATATATATATATATATATATATATATATATATATATATATCTCTCTCCATATATATATATATATATCTATATATATATATATATATCTATATATATATATCTATATATATATATATCTAAACTCTGTATTTATATATTTATGTATTTATATACATTCATGTATTTGCAACATAATAGATCATCTTCGCAGAAGTTTACCTTGAAGAAAATGGAAATGAACATCGATAATTTATATAATTCTCTGCACTCACAACCATGAATCCAATTAAGTTGCGTACCCGAGTTTTGCCACAATGCGATGGATTTGGGACTTGCTAATAATAAAGGATTGTGAGATCATTAAAGAGAAAGCATTTTACATGATGCATTTTGTTTTTTGATTTATACAGCCTTATTGCTAGGCACATACAGTCCTGTGCAGGACGGGCTAAGACAGCACTATATTGCAAATGCGTACTTCGCAAATATGTTCAAAATTTCCGTTGTTATCGTTCATGGCGGTTAACATCTACAAAAAACATTCGAAATTACATGTAATTGCTTTTTAAGTTGCCCCATGGGAATGTGGCTCGACTACACTGGCGCTAACCAGAATGGCAGTATTGTGGAATGTGAATCTTTGCTAACTCGTATAATCAAGTTTAATGACCTACTGATCACCACAAGGGAATCATGCAAACCTTAGGCCCACTGGCGCAGTGCTACGCAATCACAGTGACAGCGTTTCAGCATCCTGATCTGACCAAGAGTTTTGGGCCAAATGGGCAATGGTATATTGTGCAAGCCCCCAATCTTCCTCACCTGGCTTAGAGTAATGAATGCTGCGTTAGCCTGTGGCAGTAGGATAAAACACGATGAAGAATCTTGACTAGTTCCTGAATCAAATGCTTTAATCAACTGTAAAATGTGTAAATAGTATTTGGCAACAGTTTTTCCTTCCCTTGGATCAGAAAACTAATTTTATTTACAAAAGCAATTCGAAATGATGTTGATCCCAAATAGATAATAATATGTTATTTGTACAAAGCTGTTGGAAATTGGTAAGTGCCGCAATGTGAAATGGCAAATATAAACAGAGGTTTAATGTAAAAACACTATTGACGAGAACGAACAGGGTTGAATTGCCGTGCTAATTAGCTTATTTATAAAAACTAATATCACTCTATGATTGCACCATCACGAATTTTCTGCCTTATAGTCGGAATACTACTGCCTCACAATCAGTGCCAGCCACGATCATCTCTGATGAATAATTTATGGACAAAAATGGCCAATTTCTTTTTTTTTATTTGCTTATCTTCAGTAGGGTGAAGTTACCTTTTCGTTGGAAGCTGTTGTTATAAAACAGACCTAGTGTCTTAATGGCATTCCCAACGGTCACACTGACGTACACCATACAGTAAGATTAAACGAGGGCTTACTGTTGGAATACAATTATCTCGGAGCGCACTTCTAGAGCGCACAATGTTGCTCAAATATTGCATATTTTGCTAGCTTGTGTGGATGGTGGGCTCTCAATGTGGTCCAGAAGATCAATAATCAGCACATTCTCAACCTCAGTGTCAAAATTAACACACATAGATCAATGATTATTGCCACTGTCATAATCGTACGTTGAGAACAAAGTAATGAACAATTCGACGACAATTACACTCCAAAATCAGCTCCGTTATAAATTATTAAATGTGAAGCGGCAATGAAGTTGTGTCTGTGTATCCATGACAGCTGTAAATAATCTGTTATGTACGTTATGCCAAGGTTTAATGTCAAAGTCTCGATCCAAGCCATCTTTCAACTAGGTGCGTAACAAACATTGTGAAACAGGTCGCAATTTTTGGAAATTTTCCAATTTTTTCTTCACCCATCGTTAGGGGGTAATGATGCCCAGAACCGAGAGGTTTTGTTTTGACCTTGACCCAAAACTAAGGTCAAGGTCATTGATTAAGTAAAAAACTAGTATCTCGAATAACTCCGTTAATAATGGTCGGATCGTTACATAATTTACACCATCGTGTAGCTCATTCAAATTGCAAACTTTTTTCAATGACATATACGGCGATCTAACCAATGGTTTTCCCAAGCGCCTAAGGTCGAAAAAAAGTGGTATCGGTCCAAATGGCAACAAAAGTTTCATGAATATGTTGAGAGCCTATCAGATATCATTTGTTGTGATCTGCGATACAGGTCGCAATTTTTGAAATGTTCCAATTTTTTCTTCACCCATCGTTAGGGGGTAATGATGCCCAGAACCGAGAGGTTTTGTTTTGACCTTGACCAAAAAGTAAGGTCAAGGTCATCGAATAAGTGAAAAATTAGTACCTCGAATAACTCCGTTAATAATAGTCAGATCGTTACAAAATTTACACCATCGTGTAGCTCATTCTAATTGCAAACTTTTTCTAATGACATATACGGCGATCTAACCCATGGTTTTCCCAAGCGCCTAAGGTCGAATAAACGTGGTATCGGTCCAAATGGCAATATAAGTTTCATGAATATTTTGAGGGCCTATAAAATCGTCAATACATGTCCGATGGTAATAAAATTTGGTTCACATGTTCTCCGCAACATACCAAGACATGTCCTAAAAAATCATGAATGTCGATGACGTCACTTCCGGTTACAGTAGCATCAAAGTTTTCAAAAAATGACACAAGTTCAATGCTCAAAACGTCCGTACTTTAGAGTTCCATTTTTAAACAGTTCAGATATTCTGAAAGTGTAATGTAATTGTAAACTTTTTCTAAATATACTAAGTTGTAAATAATACATTGTTAAAAAAATTGTAGCAGGTCGAAAATTTCTGGTAACCAAAATCTCTCAACTGATTTATTTCGCAATAAATTCACTAATTATCGTCCGATCGTAACAAAATTAACATTTTCTGAAAGCTGAAACAATTGCCAAACTTTGGATTTGACATATGCTATCAAAATATCCGTCGTTTTCAAAGCGCGTTGAGTTGAAAAAACAAATTTCACTCAGTCAATTTTCGTCAAATTTTCGATTGCTAATAAAATCGTAAATATCAGTTCTATAGTCATAAAAACTGCTTAGCTGTTGTCATCGACAGCACGAATCGTGTTCTATTGACATTAGATGAAATAATTGTTGTGGCACGAAAATTCGGAAAAAAAGTTATGTCCGTGTACTGGATTTGAACACCGGCCTCTGGCATGGAAATCTAAAACTATGCCGCTACCCCACGCGGCCTAGCACACTGATCTGTATTGTCATATATATTTCATATGTATAACAGGTGCGAACAACAGCTAAACGCTCAACATGATTGATAAATCCATTGTAATTTTGTTAATTATAGGTTGATACGGATTTTTTATTGCTTAATGTTGTTTGGCTTCTGAATGAATGTTTAAGGTTGTTAGTTTCACAAAGGTCGCCGCTGCTGCCAGCTCGCTTTGCGTAAAGCCGGCAAGCAGCAATACGGACCAGTCCAATTCACTGTAAAAATGTATGTCCTCTTAAAAAAATTGCATATCGATGCAACACACAGCAAACGAAACCATGCCAGTCAATACTTCTTTATCACCCTTGGTTATCGATGGTTCCCATTAGACATCATAACGATGATAACGAACCTTATGATTTTTCATTTCCCTCTCGTGCTACACAAACAAGAGGCCCGTACATGGGGAAACCTTGAGGCCCATGGGCAAATTTCAAAATCGGCCCACTAATTCATCTTATTGTATATATTATAACGTAATGATGATTTATACGTTATGATTTTTCATTTCCCATGAATCACTTTGCAATCATAATGATTTTCAACATAAGAGGCATGATAAATTTTTGGCCGATTTTGGCCAATTTTGTCCGATTTAGAAATTGTTGCAATTGTTTGGATGCAGTTCGCTAAGTTCCCCCATGTACCCATGGGCCTCTTGTTTTATTGGTGGATAACGAGGCCATATCGCCGCTTTGAACTCATGTTGTTCCTGGTCGACTTACATACAGCGTTTGTTACTCTACTCGCGCCTCTTGGTTCTCCGATATACATACTAAAATGGCCGACCATCTTAGCGGGTGGCACTTGTCGCCGGACCATCAATACAGACTAACCACTTCCATTTCTTCTCGAGATTTGTGGGCACGCTGCCTTCGCGCATAACGCCAAACACGCGTCGCCGGAAGACGTGACTGTACTACCAGCCATTCTCATCGCTTCTTCGCTTCTTAAGAAAAGAAATGTGGTCCCTCCTTCCCAGACTATCTTCGCCCCTAGTCGACATTTGTCTGGTGGAAATATTCATCTCACTGAAGCCGGACTCGAGCTCCATTTACAACACACAATGATTCTTCAAAATCGCGACTCATCTCTCACAATATTCATAGCTTCCATCCCTCACATCCTAAAACCTGTACGTGCCTTCGTTTACCCCGACGTTCACGGCCGCCTTTTGGCACCTTTGCCTCCCGCCTAAAACGGCTTCTACAGCATTCAGGTTGAATCGGACCCTTATTCGGACTCCGTCGAGGCTTATCGTCCAGGCGATCTTACGACCTGCTTTCAGCTCCACGGTATTTGGTGCTTCGACTTTATCAGTGCTATCTCTCATTCACTCATTAGCAATGCATTTCAGTCACTCAAACTTTGGGTCACGCTTTGTTGCCTTGATACTGCTTAAGACAATGCTACCGAGTCAACCCCTTATTAAACATTTGGCAACGCTTGTTGTAATGTTTGTCCCTCCTCTTTCTTCTTCTCTCCCACTTCTTCTCCTTTAGTAGGCCAGTCTTCCAGGGCGGCCTTCTACGCCATCTCTCATTTATCTCCCTTGGATTTGCATATTCCTAATTAATCTGTTTCTATATTGCTTGTTCACTTTGCTAATGTTCTCATGCTAATTAATGTTTGCACCAGCTCAGCGGGGTTCTTTGAGTTTCATAAGCACAATAAAGCGTGTGTATGTACTTTTGGTTTCCTTATGAGGTTTGGGGATAATTATCATGCTATTGAGTCCTTACAGAGTTTCAAATGTATGCATTTATTCCATCAAATATTTCGATATCAAACGTAGCTTTTAGATAACCGATTTGTTGTATAGCACGTTTGTGCATTGACCCTGACCAGAATGGTGTCAAACCCCCATACAAATTTTGACAACTGACTTTTGAAGTAAACTTGGTAATATGGCGCAGTGATATATGTACTATGAACAGAAATTAAAACATGATAGGTTCGTGTAGTCTATGGGAACCCACAATGGATTTTCGGCCGATTTCGTGAGTGCGGTCTATTACAATATTCAAACCTCCAAAATAAAAAAAATGACAACAGACTTTTGAAGTAAACTTGGTAATATGGTGCAGTAATGTATGTACTATGAACAGAATGTGTAAAAATGACAACACATAACTTTAAAACTTACGGACAAAATATCATATCATTGCCGTATACATAGCAAACAACATAACGACTAGTAACTTATAACGACACTATCAATTCCCGGCACAGGCCAGAGACCATGTGGAAGTATATTTGCTTTCTGAACCTATTATTTAAACTTGGATTGTGTCGTACATGAGGTGTGACTTTGATCTAAACTCAACGGAAACAATTCGTCGCTATGAGCGCACAAATTACTTAGAAATCAACTCGTTTCAGCTCAGACGCGGGCGCACTGGGCGCGAAAATACGCGCAGCGCGTCAAAGGTGGTATCTTCCAAAGGACGCGCAGTTACAAGACGGCAGCTGGGGGGCGCGGCAGTGAACTGTAGCATTTCCCTTAAAGCATTTACCATTTGCGACCGTTTCTCAAGGTGATGCGGATGGGGGAGGCACCAAATTGCATTTCAGCAGTTAACATCTTTTAGGATGTTTCGCAGCAAGAGGAAGATTATGCGAAATTTGTAGAAATTAGGCAAAGCTAAATCATTTCCGTAGTGTGTTCACTTGACATTTGGTGCAGACAGACGAAAGTGAATTATGTCTAAATACAAAAGTAACCCCTCCTAAAACTGTCGGCTTGAGTCTTTTCCCACCGCCCGTGAGTTACCGACGAGATATCACTATTGGAAA
The DNA here is from genome assembly GCA_034190875.2 of Urechis unicinctus. NCBI lineage: Eukaryota > Metazoa > Annelida > Polychaeta > Xenopneusta > Urechidae > Urechis > Urechis unicinctus. The sequence continues at coordinate 25,938,520 of CM067354.1, read as the reverse complement.
TAGGATAAGCCGTTGCGGTGTGGAATATGAGATCTGTGCACGATTTGTTTGATGACAATCACAGCACTTAGAAAACAGCCGGCCAAACCAGGTAAAAATTGCCGTCTATGTTTTTGTTTATGTAAGATATCAATGGCAAATCTCAGGAAATTGAAACTTTCAGATAAAATTAAAAAACATTGCTCAGACTTAGATTAGGGGTGGTGGGCGGTAATAAGGTCACTACCCCATTGATCACCTGCTGTATGAGGCTCTTAAGGGTCAGTAAAATTTATAGAAGCGCTCTGGTCTAAATGTTGACTGTCCTGGCGTTGTTCAGATAACACAAATTAAAATATCATGGTCAGTGTCACTAATAGGTGCGAATACGAATTAAGAGAACAGCAATGATGCGCAGACGTTCGGCTCAAGAGCTCAAGCTTCCCAGGGGCTGGTTCTATATCGACCTGGGCAGTCAGGAAGCATTTCTATATGAGCTTAGCGCCTCTGGTAGACTCATAGTCTAGCCCAACAGACCAACAGTCGATCGAGTACGACCTTGAGGGGGCGAGAGCTCCACTTGGTTTATTTCATATACTTGGATGACAAGGTCGTTAAGCAATCAACAAACAATCTCCGCCTTTAAAGACCAACCATTAGGACCAACGGGTCACAACTTAATGACATGCGGATTAGTGGGTGTCGCACAGGTCAGCTGCGGTCCATCACAAGTTGACCTTTGATGACGCTGGGTTCCCTGGGCTTCGGCTATGAAGCGGGTCATAATAATGTGATGGGAACTGTGAGTGCCGTTATTTATTTAGTTACATCTTTTGATACCGCATGCTTACCACAATCACTTATGCTTATCACTTGATACGATCATTCACTTTCAACAGTGATCGTGTGTAACTTATTGGCTCCCACTCTATAAAAAAGACAAGTTTAGATCTTAATCAGTTGCAATTCGTGCACTAGTACTGTGTACTGGCGTCTTAGCCAGAGACGTCCATAGGATGGGTGATCGTCAATTTGGACGGGCTGGAATTTTCCCTACATGACCGTTCACCCGCCGACCTCCCATGACGGATACTGTTGGCTCGCGCATGAAGCTCACAAATTGCAATTTGGTAAGATATATGTTAACCTTAAACAAGACTTTTATTTCGCAGACATGCCAAAACATATTGCAGCAATCGCGCGTGGCTTTGTGCCTGCGCAAGTTAACGTAGCACACAATATTGCAATCGCGATAACAGTGCTGTGAAAGGTAAGCGCTGCGGTGTGAACTGTTGTCGCGGTGTGAATTGTTGTGTCGTCGCGGAGCGTCTTGGCGTGGTCTTGCGTGTATACACGCACTGACATGTCGCGTCGCGTATGGTCCGAGGGATTAGTGTGATACCTGGCAGAAGTCGTCTACATCCCGCGACTCTGGGGTTTCGCTTCTCTCCTCCACCCTTGAGCGAGAGAGAGTTGTGACAGTCGGGGTGTAGGGGCTCAAGATATGGGGAACTAGACTAGGCAGATGTATCATTTACTTGAAATAACATTTGGTTTGATGTAACACATTCAGAATACTGTGGCTGTTTGGTTAACTTGGCGAATCGCTTCCCCAAGTTATCTTGGTTAGCCGCGTTTGTCGTTATGTATGTATGTATGTGTGTGTGTGTGTGTGTGTGTGTGTGTGTGTGTGTGTGTGTGTGTGTGTGTGTGTGTGTGTGTGTGTGTGTGTGTGTGTGTGTGTGTGTGTGTGTGTGTGTGTGTGTGTGTGTGTGTGTGTGTGTGTGTGTGTGTGTGTGTGTGTGTGTGTGTGTGTGTGTGTGTGTGTGTGTGTGTGTGTGTGTGTGTGTGTGTGTGTGTGTGTGTGTGTGTGTGTGTGTGTGTGTGTGTGTGTGTGTGTGTGTGTGTGTGTGTGTGTGTGTGTGTGTGTGTGTGTGTGTGTGTGTGTGTGTGTGTGTGTGTGTGTGTGTGTGTGTGTGTGTGTGTGTGTGTGTGTGTGTGTGTGTGTGTGTGTGTGTGTGTGTGTGTGTGTGTGTGTGTGTGTGTGTGTGTGTGTGTGTGTGTGTGTGTGGTGTGTGTGTGTGTGTGTGTGTGTGTGTGTGTGTGTGTGTGTGTGTGTGTGTGTGTGTGTGTGTGTGTGTGTGTGTGTGTGTGTGTGTGTGTGTGTGTGTGTGTGTGTGTGTGTGTGTGTGTGTGGTGTGTGTGTGTGTGTGTGTGTGTGTGTGTGTGTGTGTGTGTGTGTGTGTGTGTGTGTGTGTGTGTGTGTGTGTGTGTGTGTGTGTGTGTGTGTGGTGTGTGTGTGTGTGTGTGTGTGTGTGTGTGTGTGTGTGTGTGTGTGTGTGTGTGTGTGTGTGTGTGTGTGTGTGTGGTGTGTGTGTGTGTGTGTGTGTGTGTGCTGTGTGTGTGTGTGTGTGTGTGTGTGTGTGTGTGTGTGTGTGTGTGTGTGTGTGTGTGTGTGTGTGTGTGTGTGTGTGTGTGTGTGTGTGTGTGTGTGTGTGTGTGTGTGTGTGTGTGTGTGTGTGTGTGTGTGTGTGTGTGTGTGTGTGTGTGTGTGTGTGTGTGTGTGTGTGTGTGTGTGTGTGTGTGTGTGTGTGTGTGTGTGTGTGTGTGTGTGTGTGTGTGGTGTGTGTGTGTGTGTGTGTGTGTGTGTGTGTGTGTGTGTGTGTGTGTGTGTGATGATTGCACACCAACATTAGGAGGTCGCACCGAGTTGTGAGGTCGTAACATGCGACCTCACAATGTTTTACGTTGGTAAATTCCTTCTTTATTATGCGAATATACCCCTGCGTTAATTCTTTAGTAATATTTGAAATGTCCGCGCAAAACTGTT
>CM067354.1:25868211-25930711 GCA_034190875.2 Urechis unicinctus | reverse complement strand
CCATGAACCACACGAATGTTAGCTGAAAATCATTACGCGCTCTATAACTACCTCGCTATCGATGTGTATACTTCCGTTTTGGTTACAATATGTAGATTTCATCAAATCTTCACTCATTAAAGTTGTGGGCATAATTGCGCACAAATGTGACTGACAACCATGAAGGGTAATTTCCGACCACATAAATGGCGACAGCTGTAGTGAGGATCTATTTTCCGAGACCGCAGCGCCGTGCAGCGACTGAAAGTCTGAAAAATTAACACTTTCGGTTTCCATGGTGCGGTTGCCAAACAACTTGCTAGGCAACCTTGTTACAAATATGGGGCTGAACAGTCTCTTTAAGAAAAGGAAATGTGGTCCCTCCTTCCCAGACCACCTTCGCCACTAGTCGACATTCTGATGGAAATATTCGTCTCACTGAAGCCGGACTCAGTGTAATTTACAGCACACACTGATTCTTCAAAATCGCTACTCATCTCTCATAATATTCATAGCTTACATGCCTCACATCCTTAACCCTGTATGTGCCTTTGATTACCCCGACGTTTACGGCCGCCTTATGACACCTTTGCCTCCCGCCTCAAACGGCTTGTGCGGCATTCGGGTTGAATCCGACCCTTCATTCGGCCCCCGTCGAGGCTTATCGCGCAGGCGGTCTTACGACCTGCTTCAGCACCACGGTAGTTGGTGCTCCGACATTATCAGCGCTATCTCTCGTTTACTCATTAGTAGTGCATTTTCCTGTCTCAGCTCCCTCCCGCAGGGTATGGGTCACGCTTTCAAAACCCTTTCTTTCAGCTTTCGTAGTTTTACCGTCTTCAGATCTTCTTTGCCTCTTCCCTACTCAAGGCAACCGACATGTTTGCCCCCAGCTCTACGCAGCGGGGTTCGTGGACTTCCTTAGGCCTAATAAAGCGTGTGTATGCACCGGCCTTACTTTGGGTTACCTTGTTAGGTTTTGCTGCCATAAAGTTAAGTAAATACAGAGCACCGATTACAAAACTGCATCGACACAGAGAGGTATAAATGTGGAAACCAGTCAAAGGTGGGACCAGAAACCAACTCTAGGCCCGGTAGTAAGTGGTAGCTCTTCAGTTTCTAAACATCGCGCACCTTTGAGGAAGCATCTCATTGTATGCCGAGATTCAGCTGACGTCGATCAAAGTAAGTTGGTTTAAACTAATTCCGGCCGAGGGTTTGATCTTATGGAAACGCCATTGCTTATTTCTGCAGCAGATATTGATACCAATACTGGCATTGTCTTGAATCACCCAGTGTATTTTTTCATGATCTATTCTCCTTACGGAGTTTCACATGTATGCATTTATTCCATCAAATATTTTGATATTAAAAGTAGTTTAGATAACCGATTTGTTGCATAGTACATTTGTGCATAGACCAATTTGCGGACCAGCCAAATATACTTCTTTAAATTAGTTCAAAAGTGAGACCGGTGGTCGACACGAGGTGCGCTACGAACATATCCCTGCGTGTCCAACGCTGTCGCTGAATCCCCAGGATTCCCCTATTTGTAATCGTCTATTAGCGACATTGAGTTAATGGTGGAATCTTTATCTTCCTGGAGCAATTTTTTTCGGCTACCATTGTTTTATAGCTCTTTTGAACCAAGTTCAGACTGTTGGTCTGTTTATCCCCCAACTCCATGGCCAATCAATGTAAGGGATGAATGAATGTTGATGAAAGCACGCGTCATGGCCCGTTTGGTTCCTGCTCGATTTAGGCTATATGATATCCGAATGTCTTCTTTTTGATCACCTTGTAAAAGCCAGACCTCTTTTCGGGGCTCGTCTTCCTGGCTTCTACAACCTTAAATCGTTACGCTTTCCAAGTTCGGCCAGCAGGGCTAGAAGTTAGCATACTGCTGGGCTTTGCAGAAGTCAAGCAGACTCGTTCGTTGACTGAGAATAGTTCTGTCTTTATTCGCAAAATATTCCATCTTATATACAATTATAATCATTAAGAAGGCGGGGTCACTGTCAGCCCAGCCAACTGTCCAGTGCCATTGGCCGATAGCAATGCACAGAACAAAGTCCACTCGGATCATGCAACTCGGGACTCTGGCATATTTTACATACATAGATAACAAAGATAACTTGACGTTGATACTTGTATGGTCGTGACTTTTAAGACATGAGAAGGATGTATGGTAGACACATCAAAGATACTGCAGAGATAACAGATAACGCCCTTGAACGGAACCCTCTCGTTACAGGATGGTAATACTTATAACCGGAAATATCTAAAGCCCGCATACGGGTAGGTTACTGATACTTAAGATAAGTGCTACTACTTGGTATAAGGGTTGTAACCATTCAAAAGTTAACGGAAATGCACGTTAGTAAAATATGAAATATTATTGACAATTCCAACCATTATACATTACATACTTTACACACGCCCCTCCCTTTTTTTTAGTTAAATGTACCATTTAACTATAATAACGAAAATTAGTACACGTACCGAGCATAAAATGACATTCATACCATTGACTACAAAATATAAAAAACACACACAAGAATATAAAACATGCGAGAGGCTATTGCTAAATTCTACGGCATTAGTGGTGGGCACTTTGCACGAGGTCATCCCAGGTTGGCGATGGACGCTCTAAGCTAGTGGATAGGGGTTGATCATTTCGAGTTTGGCCTTGTTCATGTGGCGCAGTTTCAGTGTCTGCGCGTGTTTTGAGAGACGTGAGGTATCGACATTTCGACCAAGTCACGCGGAGGATAATGAAGACTGCAATCCCGATGAAGATAAGCATAAAAACATTGAACCATGAGAGGTGTCCACCATGGTGGCTCCAATTGAACCTTTCTGGGTTTACTGTTGGAATCTGGTTAACATCAAAATGTTCGATGTCCTTGAGGGGGGTGGTTGCGGAAAAGTTAACCATAAAGGCAATGTGACGTGTGGGTATACGTTCAAGGAGTCCAAGGGGAGTTACGTTCAGTTGCCTATGATGGAATGACAGGTTTGAAAACCTTGCTGCTATCCCACGAATTTTCCAGCCATTACCTTGCATCCAGCAGCCATCTCTCAACGTAACAGCATATACTCCAGAGGGGAGGGATCCATGTGTCCCCTTTTTACCGGCGCACTGGGTCTCGTATGACTCGCCCGATGAGGCAATGACATAACGGCCCGGGGTTCGTTCACTGACAATGGAAGCAGCGTGCTTCGTGAATGACAGTTTGCAGTTAGCACGGAGGTCATTATTATTGATTATGATTCCTCGCTCACAGCCAAGACCAAGTTCACCTTCAGGGTTGAAGACTGCTCCTGTGCGACAGACAGATGGCTGGCTGCCTTGGCACCACTGTGGTTGAAAAGTTTCCCCGCTGATGGTGTCAAAGGCAATATCTGCTGCCACATGTACTTGCACAGCGTATGTGTCGTTTAAAGGCATCGGCCATGTTTGTAATAAATAGCGCACATACCTTCGATCATCTACAAATGGCAGACGTGCACGATAAACTAAGGTGTTTGGCTCACCCCACATGGGTTCGATGTGTACGTGTCCATAGTACCACTCTTCCCTCAGAGGCACAAATCCTTGTTGTGTCATCTGATTTTGAATTTCGTTAAGATTGGTGGGCGGCAGTATCTCCTCCGTTAGCCTACCATGTTCCAAGGCTGCCTTTTGTCTTTGGAAAAGTGTTTGTTGCCTGACTGCCTCCTCATGTAGCCGCTCCAGTGTTGTTACAGATTGTTCAATTTGGAAGGTCAACTGCAGTTTGATGACTTTTTTCTCTATATTTCCATAATTCCTTTCGAGTGCATGGCCTATTTCCACAAGATAGCGCTGAACAGTATTGACATGTTCTCTAGTTTCTTGTAACAAATGCTGTGTGTGGTTGACTACAGATGTTAATTGGTTTACTACATGAACTGTTTTTTCTTGTTGGAGTTGGGTTTCTCTAATTACGGTGCGGCACTGATTCACTTCTTCCTCGGTGGCAGTTCCAAACAATTTATTTGATAGGCTCCCGATAAAGTCAAATGGTGACCTCTTGGGTGCGAGAGTTGATAGGTGAGAATTGACGGCGAATAAAATTAATTCTACGCACCCAGTTTTCAGTAGTTGCTCTATCCAATTCTGTAGTATGGCTGGTGATAGCATGTTGAAGGGTTTGGAGGGCAGGTAGAAGCGACTCCTCACGTCCGGGAAGATCCAAGGTCACCAGAATCATCCAGTCCCCAGTCCGGCCAGCAATGGGACCACCAGTCTCCACTGATAGTCCGTCCTCCAACCGCAATGGTGTAACATCAGCAAGTGCAGGGCCGAAGAACACTAAGAGTGAGTGGAAAACCAAGCAGCCACCGACGCAATCCAATCCCATCGTGCACGTTTTTGTTCTCGTTCTGGTGGTGTGAGGTAACTTGACCGAGTCCGTTTCCGAAAATGGGAAGTGGTAGAATCAACCTCCATATTTGTAGGAGCATCATGGAAACAACTTGGTTGGGGCTTATCGTTAGTTGCCGTCTGATTGGTTGAATCGTTTTGGAGTCGTTGTCCATCGGTTGAGAATAGCTGATTATGATTGGCTGGTGCATTATCTGCAGCTGCTTGTGCGCGCTGGGGTTGGTCAGTGGGAGGAGCTTGTCCGCGTTTGCGCTTTCGTTGCCAACTCTGGGTTTCATCGGGGCTTAGCTCATTATGCTGACCGGAGGTGTCATCTTCATTGGTTGGTGGGGTGATTTCTACTAGCTCTGGATCTGAGGTTTGATGTGACCGCTGTGGCACTGCTCCGATTCGTGGATTTCTTATAGGTCGTGGCCGGAAGTCCTCCCAAGCAATATTAGGGTCCACAATCTTCAATTTTCCCGATGCAGCACCTTTGTTTTACCGGTTTGCTGGTGTCGTAACCAACAAGTACTGCCTGACACACGGGTCACCTCCCACTTAGGGTCCCAGCGAGATGTCATGGTTAATCTCTCTTCTGCCTTGACCACAACTGTATCTCCAACTTCAATACTTTTGGCATTTGCCTTAGCTTCTAGTCGGCGACGGTTGTGAACGCGAGACTCGTTCGTGTTGGCACGGGCTTGTTTGAAAGCCTCACTTAACTCGTCTAGTCTATTGCCAAAGTGGTTCACTCTACTGCCAGACTGTAAAAGTTTTGCCAATGGGGCACGACTCCGTCTGCCATACAATAAGAAGAAGGGGGTGTAACCAGTGACGCTGCTTACAGAGTTTCTATGAGCAAAAAGAACATCTCCTACACGGTCTTCCCAATCAAGTGCGCGGTTGTTCACCAGCTTAGCTAATGTTTCTTTAAAAGTGCGGTTAAACCGTTCAACTTTACCATTCGATTGGGGATGGACAGGGGTTGTGCGGTGGTGCTCAATCCCTATTTCTTTCAGGTAAGCGCACCAGGCCTGTGCAGTAAACTCTTTACCATTATCCGTTATTAACACCTCTGGTATTCCATGACGGGGTATGAATTGGTTAGCAAAAGCAGTCCAGACACTGTGGTTTGATTTGTCTTTGATTGGGTAGGCCTCTCCCCAACCTGAATGGTGATCGATGACTGTGATGAGATACCGGTTACCCTTGCAGGATTCTGCAAACGGACCTATTAAATCCATGCCGACTATTTGCATTGGTGATGCAGGCAAGGGCATGTCGCCCATTGGGGTTCGATCTGTTCTTCGTTGATGAGCGCAACAAATTGCACATTGCGATATACACTTCTTCACATCCGCTCTCATGCCTGGCCACACATAAGCTTCTCTTATTCTGTCGAGTGTCTTGGCCGAAGACATATGCCCAACGTCTTTATGAGCACGCTCAATAATGGGTTCCCTATATCCTTCGGGGAGGACTAAACGGGGGTACACTGCTGATGTTGAAGTAGGCTTTCGTATACTATACAACACTCCCTGTGCGAGTGTGAAGTCAGAGTCCTCAGTGTCGGCTCCTTCAATACTTTCAGAAAACTGTTTCTTCTGAGCTTCTGCAATACTTGTCAGGTCCAAGCCATCGGAGAGAACAGGCAGGCATCTGTCTGGGACAGTGTCAGGCCAAGCTTCTGGGTCAACCCAGTCCTGTGTGTCAATTACGCTTACTTCAGACGCACCCCTAATCCGAGAAAGCATGTCAGCACGGATGTTGTTCCTACCCCGTCTGTATTCAATTTTAGCTCCGTATTCTGCTAGGAGGATGCCCCACCGCTGGATCTTTGTGTTCTGCATCTCCTTAGTGAACAGGGAGGCAAGTGGTTTGTGATCTGTATAAACAGTAAATTTCGCACCATACAGGTAAGGTCGGAGTTTACCTATGGCATAAACCACTGCATATGCCTCTTTTTCTATAGTAGCCCATCGGAGCTGCGGACCTGCAAGCTGGTGTGAGACATATTGCACAACTTTTTCAACTCCATCACAATCTGCTTGTACGAGGATTGCCCCGACTGCATAGTCGCATGCATCAGTGTACAATTTATAGGGTTTGTTCACTTGAGGATGGGCCATTACTTCGTTGGACACCAGCAGACCTTTGAGGGTGTCAAAAGCTTGTTGTTGCTTGTCTGTCCACGCAAAACGTGCATGCTTTCTTGTCAGTCCCACAAGGGGTTCACTAATTTGGGCGTATGATGGAATACACTGTCTATAATAGCTACTCATGCCTAGAAATGATCGCACCTCAGCAACCGATGTTGGAGCCTGTAGGTCAGCTATAGCCTTTGTTTTCTCTGGGTCACTTGCTATCCCATGCTTGTTAACAATATACCCAAGTAGTTTCACCTCAGACTGAGCAAAAGTGCACTTACTGGGTTTTAGACGAAGACCAGATTTCTGAAGTCTTTTAAACACCTCCTGAAGATGAGCAGCGTGGTCCTCCAAGTTTTTACTGTACACGACTATATCATCGATGTATACCATAACCGTCTTTCCAATCAGGTCACTGAATACAAAATCCATGGTACGTTGGAAATGGCCAGGGGCGTTGGCCAGGCCAAAGGGCATACGAATAAATTCAAAGAGTCCCCGATGACAACGGAAAGCAGTTTTTTCGACGTCTTCCTCCGCCACTGGAATCTGCCAATAGCCAGATTTCAAATCTAACGTACTAAACACTGAGCTACCACCAACCTGGTCAAATATGTCTTGTATAACTGGTAAAGGGTATTGGTCTTTCCGGGTAACACTGTTAAGCCGACGATAGTCCACACAGAACCGTGTCGTACCATCCTTTTTTTGGCACAAGGGTGATAGGAGATGCCCATGGAGATGTGGAAGGCCTAATCACTCCTTGGTCTAACATGTCATCAATGGCCTCTTCCACCAGTTTTCGTTTCGATAGTGCCGTTCGGTAGGCAGGCTGGCAGATTGGGGGACCATTAGTTTCGATTGTAATGGGCCTCATGTCGCAATACCCATTTATGTCTGTTTTTCCAGAAAACACGGTCGGATTTTCCTGGATAACACTGTCAATATCCTGTCTGCCAGATGTCACAAAAGTATCGTCTAAACCAGCCAATCCCTGGTTCCCGTTACAAATTATTGGCCATAGTTCCTCACACCACAATAAGCTGTTATTGGAGTAGTCAATTTGACATCGACCTTTACGAAGGGCGTCATCACCAAGGATCATTTCGTGGGGGATGTTATCCACCACATACACCTTGATGGAACGGGCTCTCTCAATGGTAACTTGTGTAATGCCGAGGACTAGTATATCGTGGCCACTGACAGATTTGAGGCCAGTTGTTGGTTCCAACAAATTCGGTCGATGCATGGCATAAGTCATTTTAACAAACACATCACGTCGCAGGAGTGATCGGGAAGCACCAGTGTCAATAAGTGCACGTACCTCAATGCCATGTAGTGTTACACTTATGTGTGGTCTGCCCTCTCCAGCACCTGCGACGCATATTAGTTTCCCGAGTTCTGAGATAGTCGATTTCTTCGTACATCACAGTCCCGGCCAAGATGTCCGGGTGTGCCGCATTCATAACAGATGGGACGGCCATCCTGTGTCCAGGAGGAAGGCTTAGTCACACGGTCAGATTTTTTAAGCTGTCCCTTAGGTGCGCTACTTTCAAGCTTAGCCACCCTCGTGTATAACCTTTCCATCTGGCCAGTCATTTTCATGTCTCTCATATCACTAAACACCTGAGACCCTTCTGACGTAGGTTTCGCATTTGTTTGTCGCCCGATGACGCCAATTTCCATAGGCTCTTCTTTCCTGCCTAATCTGCTGTATTCATCATCTGCAGTACTGTACTGCATTACCAGCTGCATCGCGTTGTCCAGTGAAATTGGGTTGCCGACGGTGACGAGTCTCTTCGCCATTTGGGAACAGTGAAGTCCTCTTGCGTATGCCCTGAGTAGCACTCTATTCTGATCTTCATTTCGTGCATCTTTTGGATAAGCTGCTTCTGCTATACTCCGAAATCGGAGGTTGTATGCTGCAGGAGCCTCATATGCAGATTGTCGTATTTCTTCGACCCGGTCCCGCAAATAAGCTGTCTCATCCAGTGACAGAAAGGCAGTCCGGACATGTGCCTTAATGTCCTTCCAAGGAACAGCTTCCCTAGCCACAGGTTTGTTAGGGTTCTCACCACACTCCCGTATGTATCTCTCCACTTCCTGTCGTAGGGGTCCACTCACTGTCCTGGTCACCACTTTGATCAGCGCAGCAGGGTCATCAAGTATTGGCACTGCTAAGTCTATTTCCTCCATCCATTCTCTGACGGATGATTGTGTGTCACCACTACAAATTTGCGTCTGTCGTATAAGTGCGTCGATTTCTTCTCTTGCGTGATTACGTTGAATGCGTCGGTTGTCCAGGGCAACAAGTCCGTCAGTATACGACTTAAATTGATCCTGATCCATCTTCAATATTAGCAGAGAAGAGAAAAAAAATTGGGAACAACTTTAGAGTTATTTATACACCACTCACAGTTTCTTAATGTGTTCGGTAGAATCCTGGCAAGCTCGCCACTTGTAAAAGCCAGACCTCTTTTCGGGGCTCGTCTTCCTGGCTTCTACAACCTTAAATCGTTACGCTTTCCAAGTTCGGCCAGCAGGGCTAGAAGTTAGCATACTGCTGGGCTTTGCAGAAGTCAAGCAGACTCGTTCGTTGACTGAGAATAGTTCTGTCTTTATTCGCAAAATATTCCATCTTATATACAATTATAATCATTAAGAAGGCGGGGTCACTGTCAGCCCAGCCAACTGTCCAGTGCCATTGGCCGATAGCAATGCACAGAACAAAGTCCACTCGGATCATGCAACTCGGGACTCTGGCATATTTTACATACATAGATAACAAAGATAACTTGACGTTGATACTTGTATGGTCGTGACTTTTAAGACATGAGAAGGATGTATGGTAGACACATCAAAGATACTGCAGAGATAACAGATAACGCCCTTGAACGGAACCCTCTCGTTACAGGATGGTAATACTTATAACCGGAAATATCTAAAGCCCGCATACGGGTAGGTTACTGATACTTAAGATAAGTGCTACTACTTGGTATAAGGGTTGTAACCATTCAAAAGTTAACGGAAATGCACGTTAGTAAAATATGAAATATTATTGACAATTCCAACCATTATACATTACATACTTTACAACCTGATCACTAGACGTTTACGATAAATACAACATTGGCTATCAGCTTCGCTCGATAATAGCCGTCAGTGTCAGAATTTCGCGCTGCCAGACACGACCTGGTCAACACGTTGCGCCGTGCGTAGTCACCAACACTTTTGAAACGTCATAGAGATCTATTATTTAGTTTGAAAAAAAATCAGCGGTCGTAGGTGAGGGCGTTAAAAAGCGATCATTAAAAAACCCTGTTTATTTTTGAAGCAGCATAGACTAAAATCGATGCAAACTGCGCCAGGTTCAATCGCCCGTGTCATGACGTGACACGTTGACAGCACGCGTCGCATCGTGACGCGCTGACCAGTTGAAAGCGCGAGCTTCTGTCACAGCTTCTCAAAAGCCGAGCCTAACCTTGGAGTCATACCTCCGTGCACCTACTTACATTATTACCTGAAACAACAACAATAAATTGGCACATCCCGGCCAACAGCGACACATTCAAAGATGAACAAGCCTCGAATACAATTCTAGCACAACAAATTCACGGCTGCTCGTGAGGGGTGTTTTTACGATTTCGGACATGGTAATGGAAGAATGATATTGTTTGAACAAAACAAACACAGTTATATTATATATAAAAGACCAGAAATCATATGAATGAGGATGCGTCATGTAAGTATAACCGTCACATTGCTGCGTAAGTTATTTTGTGAACAAGTCGTCAGCTAAGTGAGCGACGGTATATTAGCGCCCATTTAACAAAACCAACGGGACATCCGATAAAGTCGTATAAGGTGTCCAAATCTGTATATTTAATACTACAATGAACACCAGAGACACTCTAAATAAATACTCGCTGCGTTTGGAGTAAACAATCACTGGTGATCTCAGTCGGGGTTCGGGGCTTAAGTGCGTGTTAAATTAAAGGTCGGGCGCTTCAGAACGTGCTGCGAGCGGGCGCATCATAAAAACTTAATACAGGCAATTTGTTGACTCGCCACCCGGGCGACCACCAGCTGCTTCAATAACTATAGCACCAGCTATAGCGCTAGATGAACCACCAGTTCCTTCAATAACTGTAGCACCAGCTATAGCACTAGATGAACCACCAGCTCCTTCAATAACTAAAGCGCCAGCTATAGCACTAGATAAATCATCAGCCATTCTACATTGCTGCACCGATCAACAATCCGATGTGATGGAATTGGGCTCACCTGATAGCAAATTGAGTCGAACGGATGACTCTTCCAGTTCCGAGGTGAGTAAATAAAAACTGAATACTAAATTATTGTTTCGATTTCCCACTGCTATACCTTATCATAGAGGGTAATTCGGCCTGATTGTGAGAAATGCTGTATTGGATTGAGTGCATGGACATACATACTGTTGCAAGTATGAAAGCAATTACAGTGGAAACGAAGTTTGAATAACGTGTTTTTAGTTGGACGACTCTCGTGATGAAAGCTATCAGCCATCGGAGACGTCTGCTGAGTCAGACTCGATGGAGTGCTTCTTCCTGCCAACAATGGAGTCTGCTGGAGTTCCTACCGAGCCAGAAAGTAAGTTCATAGCTATGATATATTTTGTAGAAGGCTAAAACAAACCTGTTTTTTATTTATATTGACAAATTTAACAAGCTGAACAATTGTTTCACGCTTTTCGTTGCCTAATAAAATTCAGATAACAGAATGGAACGACATGCCGAAGATGACGATTGCACTATGGTATATAGTGGACAAGCTGTCCGCCCGTCGCAAAGCAGCGCAGATAAGCGAGTTTGGGACAAAAGACATGCATGTCTGTATTGCGGGGCACTTGTTAGTAAAATAAGTCGACATCTTCAAACACAGCACAAAAACGAAAAAGACATATGCCGGCTGACAAAGTCCAATCGGGAAAAGGAAATTGAACGAATCAGGTTGCTTGGTGATTTTTATCACAACTGTAAAGTTAAGGAGACGAAAGAGGGACACATAATCGTTGTGAGGCGACCAAAAGAGGGAAACTGGCTGTCGAGTGACCAATATCTTCCTTGCCATCAAGGTAAGGGATTTTTCCTAGTAGCGGAACTTTGGCGCCACACCCGTAGTTGTAAATTCAATGACGATGACATTGGCGAGGATATCACTAAGGTCGGTGTCAGAGAGAGCAAGCTGTTAATGTTTGCCATGGAACATTCGGATATAGACGAACGCTTATGTTCCGTTCTGTCTAGTATGACTCCCGATGAGGTCACAAGCCTTGCAAAGAGCGACAAACTAATTCGTTTATTTGGCAAAAGTTTGATTGACTCAAAAGGATCCGAAAACGCCCCCTACGTACGGAATAAAGTCCGTGAAATGGGCAGGCTCCTTCTACGAGTAAGAACCAATGATCAATACAAAGATGTTTCACTGGCTAAGTGCGTATCGCCAGTCATGTTTGATGCAGTTCTAAAAGCAGTTCATGCCGAGTGCAAATTTGCCATCACCGGGAGAGAAACACCATCTTTTGAAATACCATCATTGGCATTGAAGTTGGGGCACTCACTGCGGAAGTGCTGTAACTTAAAAATCGGAATTGCTATCAGGGAGCAAGACGCAGAAAATGAGAAGAAGGCAGAGGCATTCTTAAAACTTCTCGATTTAGAATATTCAACGAGAGTAAGCAGCATAGCACTGTCGACTTTGACCACGAACAAAGCCAGGAAGGTGGGGCTTCTACCTTTAATGGACGACATCGTGGAAGTTCAGCAACACCTTACAAGCAGATTACCCCATTTGGCAGTTCAGGTGAAAAGCAATCCTGTTAAGTTCTTTTCGGATTTAGCAAAAACAGCACTCACGAGGTTGATAACATTCAACAAACGTCGCTCCGGGGAAATGGCTAGAATGCTGTGTAGCGATTATGTAGCTGCACCTGACACAATGAACTCGGGAAATGCGGATATATTCAACATGCTGTCAGCTTCTGAAAAGGAACTGGGAAGCCGGTAAGGAACATTCTTTGTGACTCAATACTAATTTAGTAGTCGTGTTCATTGCAAACATCTTGCAATATCTGCATAATGCTCGTGAACTACAAACACAGTTTTGCATTAAACACGACGCAGTCGGATCAAGCCCACCAATGCTTTGAAACGTTGTAACGTTTCATGATTGTTTGCAAAAGGTATCAAAGTTTGCTTATCCGGCATTATTTCATCTTCGTATGTTACTATGCTTGTTGATGTTGCAGACTGAAACTCATTCATATCCGTGGAAAGAGAGGCCGAACCGTCCCGGTTATCCTCACACCAGACACGATTGAACCTCTCAACATCCTGTGCAGCGGTGAATGGCGGGCAAAAAGCGGGATCTCAGCGGAAAACAAGTATGTCTTTGCATCATCGCGGAATAGCACCAATGCCATACGAGGGTGTGCTGCTTTGAAATCCTGTATCTCAGAAGTGGATATGAAGGCCCCAAAGGCATTCACATCAACGAACCTACGAAAGTATGTGGCAACAGTTTCCCAGATACTTGACATGAAAGAAAACGAGATAGACTGGCTGGCATCGCACCTTGGGCATGACATTCGCGTACATCGGAACTATTACAGACTACAGGATCATCACATCGAGCTGGCCAAGATATCAAAGCTGTTGATGGCAACAGATGCAGGAGCGGCAGCGAATTTTGCAGGAAAACGTCTAGACGACATAAACATTGAAGGTGGGAGCAGTCCACGCGTGCGACTGTGCTAGCTTAACACAAAATATCGCATATATATCATATATATATATATATATATATATATATATATATATATATATATATATATATATATATATATATATATATATATATATATATATATATAATATGTGTGTGTGTGTATATTTATATATGTATATATATATATATACATATATATATATATATATATATATATATATATATAATATGTGTGTGTGTGTGTATATTTATATTATATTTATGCAGACATTGAAGGTGTTAAAGAGGGATGTGACCCATCGGATGGCGTGGTTGATAAAGATAGTGATGAAGAGGAAGAGGAAACGGATGAGGATAACAACGCAAAACAACGTATGATCCAGACACCGATCAACGACTCTACTTCCGAACCAGGTATGTATATATCCCTTGGAACATAATGTATAACCATAAGATACGACATGTCAATGGAAGCTTTTCGTTTAGTCGTTTTGCGTTATCCCCATCAGTACCTCGGACATTGGGAAGTATGGCCCACAATTTGGTTTTCATATCAGTGTTATCGAACAGTAATGTTACAGTGCGTTACCGTTTTGTAATTTTATGTTCCAGGAGGATCTAAACCACCAGCCTCAAATGGAAAACGCACGCAACACAATCCGTGGTCAAAGGAGGAGAAGAGATTCATCATGGCCGAGTTTAGGGACGCTATCGCTAACAGAACACTTAACGGAGTAGGAAAATCAAAATGCGAAGAGGCTAAAAGAAAAGCAAATCCTCTGCTTCAAACAAGAACCTGGGTCCAAATCAAAAGCTGTGTCAAAAACATAATATCAAGGATTGAAAAACAAGCATTTGCATCACGTTTAGGAGTGAAGGAAGTTTCGTAGAAAGGGTCATGCAAGCAGGCTGTGTTTGAATATCATTTATCATTCTGTGTTTAGATGAACGAGGTCAATAAAACCATGTATATTACAACATAAATGACTTAAGTAGCGGTTTTTAACTGCAAATCATTTGAATCTTGTCCCCCAAAATTAAACATGCGTATTTACGAATCATTCAAATACATCAAGCTAATTCAAACGCTTGGTATATCCAAGATATTCTTTCGCGATAAAAAAAAAACATATACTGCAAGCTTAGGAAATATCACATTGTCCTTAGAGTGCAACGATTATCTAATCAGATAGATGAGTAACTGACCAGTTTCAAATTGGACAACAAGTAAATCTCCATTTCTCTGAGCCCTTCTACTGATTGTCACTTTTGTAAAACAATGGGCTTGCAAACAGTTTTCCGCGAAAGTTGCCACCGCCTTTGTCGGATTCGCTAAGCCCTCATACGGCTCTCATCGGACCTTGGTCAAACAATAGCTCTTGAAGATGTTTATTGTTTATCTTTATTTTGAGCGGTCCGCTAATTGTGTCTGTTATGCGTCTCTAATGAAGAGCGGAAATGAGCAAGTTTATGATTTTTTCTACTCAGGTTCATGTGCAGTAGAGTAAGTTGCGCAGTCAATGCAATTGTACTGCGGGGTATGAATTACTTTATATATTACCATGCACATTCAGTTCCAAGATTAGAAATATAATCAATATTGAAGAGGACTAGAGCCTTCTTTTGGCAGGAGAGAATATGCCGCCTCAGTCAGGCTCATAAGCCGTTTAATGGTGGTGTTGTCTTCATGCAGACGATGCGGCTTTTCATTATCTTTGCGCGATACCTAGATCACAGAACATGATACCTATGTGTGGATCAGTCAATCTTGTACATTTGATATACTTTTATTTACATTGGTTCATAATCGGAACCCGGGACCGAGCATATGCAAAACAAACTCGAGAACTAGACCAGCTTGATCCAAAGCATTCTGAGATTGGTAAGATAATCACTCACACGCGACCTCCTAGCGGCACACACACGCGACCTCCTAGCGGCACATAATCAAATGTACTTGTTTTGACATAAGATAATAACCTTGCAGAGTATAGCAGCTGTGCCACTACACTACGCATTTCACGAATACACGATATCGTAGCAACACCCGCGCGACCTCCTACCAATAAACTCACGACCTCAAAGCAATACGCACGCGTCCGACCACCTAGGCAACACTCTTACGCGTCGGACCTCTTAGCAAACACACACACGCATGGCACCTCCTAGTAACACACACATGCGTGGACCACTTAGAGACACACACCCGTCGGACCTCCTAGCAACCAACAAACGCTTGGGGCCTCTTAGCATTAAACACACAACCACTTGGCAATACACACAGACACGACCTTCTCGCAAAACACACTACCGTTCTTACAAACCTCACCTACGACCTCCTATCAACACATACGCGACCTATCAACACTCACGAACTCTTCTGACAACACACACGATGACCTCCTTACATAACACGCGCGACTTCGTGACGACACTCACGTACGACCTCCTTATAATACACATGCGACCTCCTTACAACACACACGCGCCCTCCTGACGACACTCACGTACGACCTCCTTATAATACACATGCGACCTCCTGACAACACACACGCGACCTCCTAGCGGCACACACACGCGACCTCCTAGCGGCACACACACGCGACCTCCTAGCAGCACACACACACGACCTCCTAGCGGCACATAATCAAATGTACTTGTTTTGACATAAGATAATAACCCTGTAGAGTATAGCAGCTGTGCCACTACACTACGCATTTCACGAATACACGATATCGTAGCAACACCCGCGCGACCTCCTACCAATAAACTCATGACCTCAAAGCAATACGCACGCGTCCGACCACCTAGGCAACACTCTTACGCGTCGGACCTCTTAGCAAACACACACACGCATGGCACCTCCTAGTAACACACACATGCGTGGATCACTTAGAGACACACACCCGTCGGACCTCCTAGCAACCAACAAACGCTTTGGGCCTCTTAGCATTAAACACACAACCACTTGGCAATACACACAGACACGACCTCCTCGCAAAACACACTACCGTTCTTACAAACCTCACCTACGACCTCCTATCAACACATACGCGACCTATCAACACTCACGAGCTCTCCTGACAACACACACGATGACCTCCTTACATAACACGCGCGACTTCGTGACGACACTCACGTACGACCTCCTTATAATACACATGCGACCTCCTTACAACACACACGCGCCCTCCTGACGACACTCACGTACGACCTCCTTATAATACACATGCGACCTCCTGACAACACACACGCGACCTCCTAGCGGCACACACACGCGACCTCCTAGCGGCACACACACGCGACCTCCTAGCGGCACACACACGCGACCTCCTAGCAGCACACACACACGACCTCCTAGCGGCACATAATCAATGTAATTGTTTTGACATAAGATAATAACCCTGTAGAGTATAGCAGCTGTGTCACTACACTACGCATTTCACGAATACACGATATCGTAGCAACACCCGCGCGACCTCCTACCAATAAACTCATGACCTCAAAGCAAGACACACTCGTTCGACCACCTAGGCAACACTCATACGCGTCGGACCTCTTATCAAACATACACACGCATGGCACCTCCTAGCAACACACACACACACGTGGACTACTTAGAGACACACACCCGTCGGACCTCCTAGCAACCAACAAACGCTTGGGGCTTCTTAGCATTAAACACACAACCACTTGGCAATACACACAGACACGACCTCCTCGCAAAACACACTATCGTTCTTACAAACCACACCTACGACCTCCTATCAACACATACACGACCTCCTATCAGCACTCACGAGCCCTCCTGACAACACACACGATGACCTACTTACAACACACGCGCGACCTCTTGACGACACTCACGTACGACCTCCTTATAATAAACATGCGACCTCCTTACAACACACACGCGACCTCCTGACGACATTCACGTACGACCTCCTTATAATACACATGCGACCTCCTGACAACACACACGCGACCTCTTAGCGGCACACACACGCGATATCCTAGCGGCGCACACACGCGACCTCCTAGCAGCAGACACGCGACCTCCTAGCGGCACACAGACGAGACCTCCTAGTGGCACACAGACGCGACCTCCTAGTGGCACACACACGCGACCTCCTAGCGGGACACACACGCGACCTCCTAGCAACACACCCAACCTCCGGCCTCTTTACAACACACACACATACGACCTCATAATGTTACACCAATACCACATAAACAGGTGTGGAGTCAGAAGCACTCAAACGACCAAATCTCAGCACCCTTATAATTTGCCCGAGTTTCATTTGGACGACAGTTACCTCCTAAACGCCACACATATTCAGAGAACCGCTTAACATCCTATCCCAATCGGTTACTACTGTCCTCGTATACCGTATTTTTACACACTGGCTCACAAACCAGGATCAGTCCATGCACCTGGCATGCTATTGTTAGTTTGCTGCAGATAACAAAACACTATAACAACCAAGTGTCCATCATTATGGGTTGAGTTTCAGACCCTAATTTTCACCTACTTCTTTGTGAAATTTAGAGCCATAAGCGATTCTATTTTCTTTTGATAGTTAGGAAACACTTGCAATGAATTCATTTCAGGTAATATATGTCATAAAACATCTTTATTCTTTGGGTGATATATAAAAAGGTATAAACAACATTTATGCAATCAGATCATTTTGGGCTCTGCTTTTCACCAGAGGTGATAATATACCTGTCCCCAGCCTTTATCTGTCCCTCTATATATTTGTTTGTCTCTGGGCCAAGTATTGATGGAAAATGAAGGATTATATCAAGCTGCTCATTAGTGTGATGGAGTCAAGGAACAAGCCATGTATTTTCCATAATAATTTATTAACGACACAAGTAATTACAAGTAGCATACAAATATGAACATGATTAGATAATAATAATATTAGAGTGTCATTCATAAAGCTCTTATTCCATGTAGCAGGCCCACTAGCACCTCACACAGCTGCTTGAAAGTCCTGAAAGCTTTCTGGACGAGGTATGCTGCCCTTAACTTAAACAGGATTCAGTGTCTTTTCAAAGAGGGTATTTAATTCCACTGGTGGGGCAACAATACTGATGGCCCTGTCACTGACTGTATACAGGTTCGCTTGGGGCTCTTCAAGGAGATCTTCGTTTGCTGACCATAGGAAGCATGGTGACTGGTACATGTGCAGCAGCTGACCCTGCAAATGAAAGGGATGACAATGAAAAGTTATTAAGCTGTTTGCAAGAGCATAGGAGCAGTATAAGGTAATTATCATATGTGATATGAAACAATAACAGTAAACAATGTATAAAATGCAGGAGAGTTGATGTAAAAGCATTAAATTATCTCAAAATATGATTATCAGAACATAACCTGCAGTTAAACTTACATAATGATAACATGATGATCATCATGTATGTTAACCTCAATTATTGATGTTTACATTGCTTCGAATACTAGCCCCAACCCCTCCTCAGAGAAAAAGAACAAGGCTGTTTATATGGCTCCCCACTCCCTGCTTGTTTATTGTTTCCGGCTATAGCATAAGACAGTGCATAATATTTTGATAATATTCTGGTTTTCATTTCAATAGGTATTATGATACCATTGATCATAAGGTATGTGTCCCAAACAGTATCACATTATTGTTTCAATGAAGTTCACTTTTGGCTTTGTGAACCAGCATTTGATGTTTATGATTTTTTTCCCCTGTGTTCTGTACAGTTGATGAAATGGAGAAAAGAGTATTTCAAGTTGACTGACTTGTCACTCTGATTGTATAATGTGTGCTTCTTCTTGATGGAGAGATTATCAACAAGTCTTCCAATGACAGAATAACATTTATTTACATTGAATTAGGGACAAACTGATTAGATATGGTTCATTATAGGAGGTGGCTGACCACAAACATATTAGCATTCATATCAGAATTTACATTGATACAGAAGAGGCATATATTGTTGTGTTTTGTTCTGGTCAGCGGGAGGCAATGACTATGCTGAATACTCATTATATCAATGTCTGTTAAAATATAATACAATGATGGTTTGCATAATCTTGGATTTATTTATTACTGGTTTTTGGAGGTAAATATGAACCAATCACTGAATTGAGATAGGTGACAAAAATGGCTGGTTAACATCTGCAGGACATTGCATCTGACATATTGAAATGGAGATGGGAGTCAGTCATATTTGTAGCTATTGAAAGTAATTTATATATTCGTATGGTTGCACTGAGTACACTGGATATGTACTTCACAATCAAGATCATATTTTACCATCATATATGCTGCATTGTGGATTTATTCACTGGCATATAGGAAAAAGTATTACCTGATATTGGGCCATTAAGATCAGAATATTTAATTATAACAGAACTGTAACAGAAGTGTCGTGGTCCTGCAGGGCCCACCACAGTAGTCCAGATGTGTCTATGGCAATACATACAGACCTGGACCTTAAAAAACAAACGGACCTGTAAACAAACATTACTGGTCCTAAAAACCAACAATTGGTCGTTATGATCCACAGGTCTACTTATAGAAAAAGTCCAAATTTATTTTCTTCAAAAGGGCAATGCTATCATGACAGCTAAAAGCAGCTTTATACCATCTAACATCGCTTTCAAGTACGGCATGGCCCGAAATGATGAAATCGGCAACGTTCTCCGTTATGATAGACTGGAAATCATAATCTCAATGGGATTTAACAAGGAAATTGGACGACTAACATCGTATGATGTGACCCCGCATCTGTTTAATTGGTTCACTTAGCCCGACAAACAATATAGACGGTTGGTATTTACCTTGATGAAGTAAATGCAAGGTTCACAGGTGGAGCGTCGTCGGCTCGCTTCACCACAAATATTCTGTTCTTGCACGGCGTAGATATCGTCAATCCGAACATTGAAAGAGCTATTGGGACAGGAAAACCATCAGTCCTCAATATTTCGATGATTTGTCATGCAATATCCCACAAGAACCACTGTATCCTCATTTAAAGAACAACATTTTTACGCTTCTATAACGCAAAACAAAAATGGCGATTAAGAAAAATATCCGCCACAAGATCTGTATTTGAGTGAGGTTGATTATAAATATCTTCAGATATATCGTTGAGATATATACCAAGATATACAGGTTAGCATTTCTAGGATAAAAAGTGAGCAATGCGACTAAATAAGCCGAATATGTGCAGGAGAATATCATTTTATTGTAACTTTTTCGATTTCAAGAAGATATACGCTTGTTTTGAAGAAGAAATCGGGATAAGAAGGCCGGTCGTCATAAGTAGGCAACATGAAACATCGTGAAACATTTTTCTAAGAATTTACAAGGAAAAATGACACTCATGCTTGGGAAACTCGGGTAAGTGCATTAGAATCAGCCTCTTTTAAGAACAAGACCGCATTTTTGAAAAAAAGGAGAAGTGATAACATCCAAAAAGCTGATTTTCATTAGGGCGACCGACAGACGGTCGCCCTTATGTCCGAAGTGCCTAAAACCGCCGACTTACGGCGACCAGCGGTCGCCATAATGCGGAAGTAAGATGTAAATATATATATATATATAAACATATATATAAATATATATAACTATATATATATAAATATATATATATATACATATATAAATATACATATAAATATACATAAATATATATATATATAAATACATACAAATATATATATATATTTGTGTGTATATGTATGATATATCATATATATTAATATATATATATATATTATATATATATATAAATATATATATATATATATATATATATAGATATTTATATATATGCATTTATATATATATTTATATAAATATATATTCATATATATATACATATATATGTATATATATATATTTACACATATATTGATGTATATATATATAAATATATATATATACACACACACATATATATACCTATGTATATAAATCGATATATATATATAACATATAAATGTATATATATATAAATATATATACATATTTATATAGATATATATCTATATATATAAATATATAGAGAGATATAAATATATATATATACCAAATATATATATATATATATATATATATATATATATATATATATATATATATATATATATATATATATATATATATATATATATATTTATATATATATATTCGAATGCGACTATTTTGGACACGTAGCAAAAAAAAAGACATTGTAGGCGACAAAGCATTTATTCAATATGATGATCATATCTTGTTTTCTGTTGGTCTATCAGTAACATTTTTCGGTTTCGTAAACTTATTTTTGATTTTCATTGTTTTATCAAACTTTTATATTTTTGTGTACAAAAAGGATGTTCTAAAATAGTTCGGGTAATGGGTACAGGTAAAAAAACAACTATTTTGGAACATAGCAGATTGACAAACCATTTTGGGACATAACAATACACCAACAATTTTTCTTATCAAATAAAAAGATATTCTTGACCAGCAACGCCATTTCGTCTGAAAACACAAGAGGAACTTTACGAATTATCCGACCTGCCTACGTATTTCGGTTTGTCCATACGAATCTACATCTGTCTCCAGCTCATTGGAAAACGTCGAAACCAAATATATTTTTTTACCTCTATCGAATGTCACGTGGATAGGATATATTTATGAAGGAAGCAATTCTAAACAATATACCAGAAGTTGTGATAATCATATATCGGACAATAACGAGAAACAAGCTGTTAAAGGCAGACTACCAAATAGGTCGTAATTCCAGTATATAGAACCTTTCAAACGCCCTAACTAATACCTGCGCGATGCTTGATCAGAAATCTTGCAATGGATAAAAGTGAATGGAGATAACATACAATGTAACATCACCTTCAAATAAAAAAAGGGTACAATATATATATATATATATAGATATATAGATATATATATAGATAGATATATATATATATAGAGAGATATATATATATATATAGATGATATAGATATATATATATAGATGTATTTATATATATATGTGTGTTATCTCTATATAGAGATATATATATATATAGATATATCTCTATATATATTATATATATATATAGACATATATATATATATATATATATATATATATATATATATATCTATATATACATATTTATGAATATATCTATGTATATTTATATATATGTATATATATATTTTCATATTTATATACATATATATTTATATATATATATCTATACATATATATCTATACATATGTATACAAATATATATAAATATATATATATACATATATATATATATATGATAGAATATGCCAATTGATATCTCCTGCTTATCGTGAGAAGCGACTAATAGGGACCAGTCTGTTTACCTGGATTGCGACCCGTGTCGGTTTAAGATGGGATTCTGGTGGTTCAGGCGAGCGGTCATTGAGAATGCCATATCTGCAACGCGTCACTGTCTCTCGGACACCTCTGCATGGCAGTCTTAAGCGGCGCTCATTACGTACCCTGGGACAATCGCTATTCCTTAGTGTTGGTTATTGGCAAGCTATACCCCTTATCCATCAGACGAGGTCAAAAGTGTTACAAGGCTTTCTATGGGTTTGTACCTGATGGAGAGAAGCTTAGCACATCATCTACTCCTGCGGCCAAGTTCGACAACGGATCTTGTAAATGTAAATCTTTTCGTTCCGGATATTTAACAAAAAGGCCTCCTATATCTGGCTCTGCGGCATTGTCTCGGAGTTCTTAGAATACATCTTATCCCAAATCTCCACCTAATATGGGTCCATTTCAAATCAGCCGCAATCAACCGCAATCATAAGGACTCATTATATCCCTTTGAATCCTTGCAAACTATCGCCGCCAAATGTGATCAGTCTCCGTGTATGCGCTAGCTGTTTGCATTGTCGAATAAAAGACTTTGAAGACAATATATCCTGGTCATAGCTTATAGAATGTTATACAAATTCACTGTTTTGACGTTTATGTCAAGCGTTGTCTAAATTGCTTTCGGTGTCGTTTTGTTTCTTTTGGTGTTAAAGTGCCTATCGCACGGTTTTAGGTACTTCGCTGAAATCAATACATAATGTGATCAATAAACTCAAACCGGTCAAATAACCGTAACATCTGATCTGTTAAGGCCAAAATTTGATAAAATGTCAGTCCAAATTAGCGCGCCCGACAAAACGTTGCGGCAGCCATTATCTAGGTTAACCATGCGTGTGACGTCAGGTAAGGGAGGCTGTTCTCACAGACGCACGGAATCCCCCTTGTTTTACATTGTCGGAGATCCTCTCTCTTTTTGGGGATTTACGATCGTTTTTAGCCATCTTCTGACCGCCTGAACGCGATGGTTAATGGTTGTTGTGTTGGGGGCTGCTCGTGTACCTGTCGGGACGGCGTGAGCTTGTTCAGGTTTCCTCGTAAGGACGATTTTAAAAAAACCCAATGAATTGGCCAGGGACTACGATCGCTAGACAAATGGCCGGATCGGGCAAGTACTCGTTTGTGTGCTCGGTTTATTTCACCGAGGTATGTTTTGAGGAGGCACCGAAACTTTGAGAATAGCTTGGTTGGATACCACGATGTAAGCTGGTTTTGAAGGAAGCTGCTGTGGATACTCTTTTTGTGAAGGCCTCTGCTGTCAAGCATTTAAGAAAGGCTGGTGAGGCAAGTGAACCCCTCCCACCCCAGACCAAGAAAAGCAGACCTGCCTTTATCAAGAGAGAGAAGCAGAGGGTGAGACTCGATGACTTTCTTGTTGCGTTAGTATTGAAAAAAATAGTCCATTATTTTGTTAAGCCTTCCATAGTTTGGTCAACCACTTCGCCCCAAAGATGCTTGTCTTCTTCTATGAGGGTATGGTTTCCAAGCATGTACCATTCTTATGATATTATTTGTTGCTTTTTACAGTGCTCCTTCATGGTGATGTTTGAATATTCTGAATTAAATTTGCGAGTCATTAAATTTGCTCACATGTACTGATATGTCAAATATATGTAGGTCACGTATAATTGGTTCATTGTATCACAGACTGTGACTGGCTGCCCTCCATTACAATGAAAATGGGGGAAGAGAACAGGCGACAACAGAAGCTGGGGATCCAGTCTTCAAGCTTAGATACACCAAGTTTAAGCAGGGGCATGTTGTCACTAAAGTAGCAACAAAGGCAACATTAGGTGAATATTTTTACTGATATATAAAATGTAAACAGCAACAAATTCAATAACCATTGGGATATAAGATAATAGGCGACAGTCTGGTGTGCAAGCTGCGACTCGATTCCTGTTATGTTTCAGAGTATGTCGAGTGCCTGATGGCTGAGTTCTTGCTAGTTTGCTATGAGCCAACCCTGCCCAAGACACAAGCACCACCTCCAATGTGTGCCGATGCGGTGAAACGAGATCCACGACAAGCCATTGAGGCAAACCAGAGTAGGTTCCGCATGAATCGAGACAAGTCCTAGATAAGTGGAGGGTAGAGGAATCCTTGATAGTCTGGTGCTAGGAAGTTATCTCGTATTGTGAGGGTATTTCTTGTTTCTCTTCTGTAGTAGCCTGAGCAGTATACTCATATATATCAATACTTCACTGCGTAAGAGATATATTTATTGACTACGATACCAACACTGCGTTATAACCGGTCTTATGCTGTATATATTGGAGTCGCGTCCACCCGCTTTGGATCCTGGGGGTAAGCTACCGAAACTTGGACGCTCCTTCAATATATACCCAATCCCATTTCTCCTCATGAGACCAGCTCTTCCTGTAATTGGCTGACCAATCACAGGAGGCCACAATATTGACCGGTTACAACGAGGCCCATGCATATTATGTCACAGTGGAGTATACCTTTAAGGGCATGATGTTGAGTTTAACAATAAACGGATTAAACCATACAACATTGTTGTAACAGCGCAGGCTGGTAATGGAACTCGTATCTTTTGTCCAAGAGGTCCCCAGCACCAGCGAACAAACTGCCTGTATGCAGTATACCTGTAACGCCTGTAAAATAACCATGTGACATTGTTGATTTAACCATTATTCATATTCACTATAGGAGACGGACATTGCTAAACTGAGTTAAACGCATCTTATCTTCACTAAGAACTACATCGCAGTTAATGGTATTTTAGTTATTACATTACAAGTAATCTTGTTTAAGCGATTTTTTTTTTATAAAATCCCTTATATCAGACTGCCAGATACAGTAAAGGACATTAGCTTTTGGGCTATGAAGTATTCATTCTTGCTGCCAGCGTTGCAGTACTACCAATTCCCACGTGCGAATTGCAATCCGTGATCTCGTTTCTTGACTAGACGTCGCGTCAAATAGTGCAATCATGCGAGAGCATATTACACAGTGGATCATCAATAGCATACGGAGCAATATGTCGGGAATACAACGCTTATAACAACTACACCGATATGACTAACGATGAAAGATATATTTGCTCAGTTAAGCGCTAACAGTGCATAACAAAGAGACAGCGCCGAATAAATCATTTTAACGAAAGCGGTGTGATATGCTCCGTACAAAATCAGGTCCGGCACCGATGGAGCAAGCCGCAAACGAAGTGTTTGACATTAGGTCAGTGGAAAGAGTTAGGCTGTTCCGGTGGTGATCAAGTTTGTTAGTTTACATGCTTATGTATGCAAGACTGTAATATCGCATGTCGTTCCTCAGTTGACTGATTGTAGTCTTCCATCTGCCGTGAAGGGCGGTGTTTCGTAATAGCGATGAATATCAGATGTATGATAAGTGTTGTCCTTGACGAAGCTTTAAATGCTGGAAAGTATTTCACTGATAACGGAGTAGCTTTCGTGGCGCATATGGCTTAATCAGTGGATATATAGTAACTATTGCATGGGGTTCAGATTGTGCAGTCGACAATTTGTACTTTGGGTGATATAACATCATCTGTCCGACAGCGACATAATAGTCTGAAATTGGTTGTCAAAATAGACAGATCGATGGATAAATCATTAGAAAGATGGATGTGTCGATGTGTATAAGCTTATTTGGTGTTTTCATGATTTCCGTTGAAATCATTTGAGAAACAAAATTTAAAGTAGACGTCGCATGTAGAATAACATGTTTTTAGGTTGAGATACCGAGACACGCAAGCTAACCAGGAGTATTTTGCTACGTAAGTGCAGTAGAAAATGCAAAAATATCAACACATGAATCCTGATGTTTTAGTACGATATGAATCAGTACCATTGCCCTTCGGATCAAGATATAGTCCAATGTTAAAGCATTTCTTCTTCAAGAGGTAGTGATATACACTGCAAAACGTTTTTTTTCACTTGCAGTGTTTTAGTCAGTCTATATAACGTAATACCTAAGTCACGATTGAAGCGGAGCCCGGGCAGCGTGTGCGATTTCTGCACACAGACGGCGTCTAGAGGTCTGCGAAAAATCGTGCGATAGGGCGGTTATAGTAACAATTAAAATGGCCCCACACGATGCCAATGAGGTCGCGTTTAGGCCCGTTTATTGACCGGTGACCGGCAGGCACTCGCCTGATGTCTGCCATTGACCATGCGATACCCCTGAAGTATCTTGCAAGGCGCAGGCCAATGTATTCAGGTCGGCGGCCGTTTGTCAAGTTGCGAATGATGTATGTATAGAGGCGCTCTGCGGACCTGTTTCATTCGCTTTGACATTTTTCTATGAGCACTCTACAAGACAACGAAACAAGAAGACAAGAACGGACAAGAATCCTTCACCGTGCTTGCAGCTGCCTCCATAGCGATTGTGGGCCCGGTTGAGGGAGAGATTTTTTGTACGCTACCACTACAACCTAGTTCTTGCTGCATTGGTTACTAAAGAAATAATGCGCTGCAGACGAAGATATTGGGTTCGAGCCTGGTTGATGGGCAGACCTTGATACGGCCGGTACTAGACTACTATGGGTATGCTGAGGCGTGAACATCATTGTGACTTTTGGATCTTTCTAAGAATGGAACCCCAAATGTTTTACGTGCTCCTATAACGTGTGGGTACGCGCATCGAGAAGACTCTAAGTAATTATTTTTTGTATTAACTAACTAATACAAAGAAATTTCTATCTATGTTTCCTATCAGTAGCTGACATTTCTATACTTTTTTATGAAACTCCCTGGCATTTGCGTTCCGCGTCGAAAACCATTTCGTTGACTGCTTAAATCCATTGACATAAAAAATGGATTTCCCAGTGTACGCTTGTAAATCTATTACACGGTCCTTATGGCGACTGTCAAAAAACAATTTATCACACAATCCAAAGCCGCAGTTCCAGACAGTTGGCATTATGTAAAAATCTAATGTATTTTGCTCAAAGATTGCGCTTCACATTGGCATCTATAAATTGAACAGTTAACATGTTTATATATATATATAGATATATATAGATATATAGATATATATATATATAATAGAGATAGATATAGAGAGAGATAGAGAGATATAGAGAGATAGAGAGATAGATATAGATAAAGATATAGAGGGATAGATATGGAGAGAGATATATAGATAAAGATCTAGGTATATGTATAGGCATGCATAGATATAGATAAGAGAGATAGAAAAAGAGATAGAGATATACAAACATATATAGAGAAATATAAATAGATATATAGATATATATAGATCTCGATATCTCTAAGATAGATGTAAATCCCTATATCTCTATTTTGTCTATCTCTTTATCTCTCTCTATCTCTCTCTCTCCCTTTATTTCTCTCTCTATATATCTATTTCTCTTTTCTATCTATGGTGCATCTAGAGATAATTCTTTATATATATATATTTTTCCTCTATATATCTATCTCTATATATATATATATAGATATAGAGATGTGTGTGTGTATATATACTTACATATATATTTACATATATAAACATATATATACATATACATATATATATATGTATATACATATATATATATATATTCATTTTATATATATATATTTATATTTATATATATGTGTATATATATATATTTTTTTATATATATATATTTCTATAGATATATATATATATGTGTGTGTATATACATATATATATATATATACATATATATATGTATACATATATATATATATATGTATATATATAACTATAAATGAATATATTTAGAGGTGCGTAGGTTTAAAAAAATTTACAGTGGGAAGCTAGAATTTCAAGGATCAATGACCCATGAATATGGTATAACGCTTTCGAGGCTGATTCGGGTCAGACTATTATTTTTTTTATTACACTTCCTAACGCTTCTTGTGTCATCATTGTTTGATCTCGAGGGCCTTTCCCTCAGCTCTGCGCATTAATTTTTGGATTACACTTTTTTATTATGTACCTTCACTCTCGCTTGTACACAGTTGTCTATTCAGCCCTTAAAACCAATAACAACCAATACTATTGCATAAATATTATAAATTTGACTTGCCTTTACATTTTCGAGCTCACGTTTAAACATCTGCAGGTAGCTATGCAAAATCTACTTCGGGCTTATTTTGTATGCGAGCAGCTTAAACCAGCGTTTTCATTAATTCTTTGTTGAATAATTGATGATGTGTTTTCAACTAAAAGAAAATGGCAAATTCAGAACGGAAATGCGGTCAGCCATCGATGTTGCTCGACCGATCTGAACTGCAGTATATGTACATCACTATTAACGCTCTGCGGATGCAATAAATTTCTTTCTGCTCGTTTAGAGGTATCCAACTCTATACAGTGCGTCCGTCCGGAATCAACAAGCCAAAAATTGATGTATATGGATTACCATGCCAAGGAGCTGTGAATGAAAAAGCAGCACCCATACCAATATCCACCTGCTTTGAAAACATACCTTAGTCACACTGCAAAGGAATTATGCATGAACCTTTTACCTCTGGAGTCGCGACGTTATCCGACATAAACCGACTGAAGTTAAAACAAAAACGCTTTATCTTCCCTAAAATCAAAGCCACATTAATGCCAACTAAACTGATGGGAAACAAATATTTGAAGGGTAAGATCTCATCTCGCAAAAAGAGGAACGCTACCTACTCCGTTCCACAGCAGCAATTTTGCCTAATTATGGGGATATATCCATAATTATGCGCAGTCGGAAGTGCGAACCTAACGACATCATTCCAACCAGAGGTTGTAAAATCGGTTGAGCACCTGTAATGCAAATCTGAACAAACTGCATGACCGAATACAAGCATTTATATTACAGGTGCACAGCAAAGGTTGTGTAGCTCCGTTAAGAGGGTTCACAACGAGTGACGCTGTGATGATCGATTCGCAAGTTATAATACGCTACAATCGTTAAGTGGCACTGCCGCGTGATATAAGCAAAAGCACATTGGATTACTTGGCTAACGTCACTGCGATTGATGAGGGCAGGGAAAATGTCGTTTCACAGAGCCTTTACGCTGCCAAAACACTTAAATGTCCGCGCTGTACATGGAGATATTGGATGTCATTTAGGGCAAGGCAACGGGCCGCAAGTAGGCTTTGCAGGGATATGTAAATACTTCGAGCATATTGTTCATAGCACCACTGAGCTATGTGATGATTATGAAATTACACGAAATACAACACCGTACTCAGGCGTCGATACTATGAAATCAACAAAAGCACATGGGATTGCTGACCCGACATCTCGGGGTCGGCGTCTGTTAAAGACATGAAGCCATCTGATTGGTCTAGGCTACCACGGCTCCGAATTAATTCCACGTAGTTTTAATGGATGCTATCACAAAATAACGCACAGCGCCCAACTGGTGGCGTCTATGCATTTTTTTCTTGGGCTACGGCTTGAGTGAGCGCTCTTAGCGAAGCCTTACACTCTTTGTGCATAGTACGGCTGGGATTGCATCTGCTTTTATTCGATTGTTCTCGTTTAGCGACATTTACCCGTAACGCCTGTCAGAATCAATATTTTAGCTTAGAATATCAGATGATTTACAACTCTAAAGTTGCAACATGGCAAAAAAGTACTTGGCGGATGCATAAACCTATATATCAGCATAGAGACACAAATTATCATCAATCACGACATAGGCTGGTTGGCAGATGCGAAACGGTTACTATAATAGTACCGCCTCCTTTATTATTATCCATGCAGCACGTGTTAGTCACATATAATTTTGTTTAAACAAACTGACGAAGAGCGATCTTGCGATTTCAGATTAATTTTTACAATCACTGCTTTCGTGGTTTTACCACGCTCATGATCAGTCGTGACTGAAAGCAAGCTCTTTTTTAATGTGCCCATTTGTCAAAGGAGGGATCATCATGTCAGATATACACCCCCTGTGGGGAACTAAACTTGGTTGATGTATAGTAGTATGCTATTCCCGCAATCCATATACGTCCATTACAGTGATAACTCTGTCTGTTATATTGTTATTTTGTTAGTGATAAAGCAACTGTTTTTTGTTCTTTATGATGTATGGCGTCCACACACATCGACGAATGCGTATATTTGTCGCTCAAATGGGACATTGTGTGTCACCATGGTGCCCCTAAGTTTATAATAGCTGGTCGTTTTTCTCCGTAACCATTGGCACATGTATTCACGGTTACAGCACTGTTTGTACAATGTGTTCAATGCTCACGTTAATCGGATACCTGCATTTATAGGAAATAATCCATCAACAGTTGAAAAAC
Source organism: Urechis unicinctus (assembly GCA_034190875.2). NCBI lineage: Eukaryota > Metazoa > Annelida > Polychaeta > Xenopneusta > Urechidae > Urechis > Urechis unicinctus. The sequence continues at coordinate 25,899,786 of CM067354.1, read as the reverse complement.
CTTGATAGGAAGACGTATGTGAACACTTGGATCATGCTCACATTAAGTGAGCAGCGCTATTTCACCATAACGGTCGAGTTCGCAGAATTGCAAGAACATTGTTGGACAAGTCATCTGGACGAATATGCCTCAAATATACAATTCAAAGTGCCTAATCACGAGTCGCATTAGCATATATCCACTGCTGCTTGACCGTTTGAAACCAAGCTTATGGTTGGTTATCAAACGAACGTCTATTGATATTCAATATTTCAAATATTTAACTAATGTACGGAGCTTGGTTCAGGAATTTGCCCATACTCGTATAATTAGGTATGGATTAAATAAATGATTAATTATGAGAAACATCCCAATGCATTTGAACGTATACAAAGTCATTGCTTATTCTGAACAGATATCAATTCCTGAGGTGATTACCATGTAAAAATCACATCGAAGTACATTTGGAGTATACTAAACATATGAGCCATCGGTCAGTGGGCAGTCCACATATCAGGTTTCAGATTCTTGTTCCGGTAACTCTATACCTCATCAGTAAGATCATCTCGTGACATTATAAACGACCAATATATTCAAGCCTTCATCTTCTAGAGGTTTCTTATTTCATTGCAGCCGTTAAGGGATTGGTCTCTTGCTTTACCATCAAGAATCAATCGGTATATATTTATCTGCGCTTACCATAGAGGATGTTGTTAAGCATATATAGGTCAATGCTTTAAATTGATAGTAGCGACAAAAAACAGTTATGTTGAATAAGAAATCACTGTGTTTAAATATACGGCAACAACCAAGGGTGTATATTCGTAGGGAAAACATAAATTATCAATACCGAACACAGCGATTTTTATGTCTATTGACAGTCGGGAGCACAAAAAGTCAACAAAAAACAAAATCAGGTCATGATTTATCTCAAAACTGCATGAATGGTCAAATAGGTGGACTGTGTACGATGCTTATAGTTGATTAAAATCTAGAGGTATATTACACTCGCGACAGATTTTGCATGAATAGCATCGTTATCTCAAAATGAGAACCTCAGCTGCTGCCATTTGCGTGAGACACTCACCATAGAAACCTACTGACACAATAACTCAACAAACCGCAAATGTTATTAGATATATCTTTTGCGGAGAAAAAAGTATTGACTGTGAAAATGGATTTCATTAGTTACCTCAGAGACACAATGTAACACTTTTACGATAGAGAACTGCTTTTGAGATTCATGATAATTGGCGGCTGCACTCATTGTCTGGCTGAAATTGTTGAATTAAAATGGGATATTTCAGACAATAAAATGACTTCAAAATAATGATGGATAAGCAACACAGATAAAGCATATACGATTGAATCATTTCATAGCGAATTATAAGAGAAAATATGAGTCAGCTGCACATGCGAGTGTAGAGGGTACTCGGTTATAAAAGCTGCGATGTGTTAAGCTCTGTGAATGGAATAACAATTGATGCTGGTGGAGTAACCATTATAAAAATTATGAAATGCTTAGACTATTTCTCCTAAGCACACAAGACAAAAGTGTATTTGTTGCTAGTATCTACAGAATACGTTAATAATATGGTTAATACTTTTTGAAAATCTAATTTGTTAAACCTATCGCCTCCCCATTGGCCAACACACACACAGACACACACACATACACACACATACAAGCACACACTCACACAAACACAAAACGCATACACTCACACACTCACACACATACCCTTATTCACATTCTGACGTTTTAAAACTTTTGTACTTTTTGGTTTCCAGACAATTCCTAGGTTATTCAAATATCCATTGATTAATATTCGACAAGGCTGGTGTAAAATTGATGACGCTAGGCGCCGTTTAAACTTTTATTTAAGAAAATTCTACGTTTTTGGATGCCTCGATAGCATACTATATGCGTGACTATTGCCCAATGCTAATTCTGTTAATGAATTGTATGGACGTAATATTCGTTGATTACATTATTTAGAACCTCTTTCACAGCACTGCCCCAATCATTTATAGGTATATGATTACAGCGATACCCGATCATTCATATTGGGATTGCCTACATTCTTAATCATCGCAATAAAATCTGCTATAATCGATGATATATTGTAAATTTTAATCAATCATTTGAATTTCCTGTGTCAATCTGGGTACGGTGTATGGTATGCTTGGCAGATCAAGCAACAAGATGATGCGCTATATTTGGAATTGCTGGACTACGGTTATGACCACGTGGTCATGTGCTAGTTACTTGTGCAGCTACTGGTCAGTTAAGCTAATACGGCAACCGTCATTTTATCTAAGCAGGTGACCACCTCACTCGTTGGGGTCTTAAACAGCTAGCAAAAAAGGTGAAATGTGAATTGTGTGGATTTGTTGCACCATAAAATACTCAAACATGTTAAATCCATATTCTGGGCAGCTTCTTCGTTTGCTTAAATTTCCAACGGTGGGCCCGGCAAATCCACAGATTGCCGTCGTCTAAAGCAGCTTAATTATCTTGTCTCTAGTACGTTTTGCTGTCTTATCTGATAATAATATTTTCACTTAACATAAAGTGATAAGTTGTCAAATGAATGGGGAATATGATATGGATTTGTTGACGCAATTTGGGTGATCTTGCGTTTTGGTCAGTATGCACGTAGTAGTACTGGTTTTTGCACAAGTGCCTTTCTATTTCCTCGTACAACATCAATTAAACTTTTTGCAGAGTATTTAACTGAAAAAAGTGAGGTTAAGCGAGTCAATCTTTTAACCAGGTTCTTGTAAATGTAGGACCTCGCTAGTATGGCGGTTCCCTACTGTGTTGGTATATACGCCCGTATCAACCTGACTCAATGCGCTCTTTATTCTGCTGCAAGCCTTATATAAATAAGGTTGTGAGATAAAGATCTTTCCAAATGTCAATAAGCAATCAACATTAGATTTTGTCTTCATCTTGCCTTTAGCAAGCAACGTTGGGACAATATGCCTTCTGCTGTTGGGCACAGGTAATTGTTGAACCAACGCGTTGCTCCAATAAGCCTTCAAATGTTTATAACCTTCTCTTGCATTACGTAATATATCGTTGAGTAGTGGAAGACATGATTGTTGGTTGATGCTGTTCGGATCTGTTTACTCCGGTCGATAACTGGTCCAGCATTGCAAGGTTTTGGTTACAGTTCGTGTACAGGTGGGCCGTTCATTGTGCTGTTGGCGTGATTGATCGTGCTGCAAGCTGAGCTTGTATCCAGGTTATTTATCGTACGAGCACACATTGTAACAAGACAATAACAACAAATCTGGTGTTCGCTCTGGTTGATACAATCTCTCCTACGAGTGCTCATGCACCTAGACAAAGTCATCAAGCCAGGGCGCCGCTTCGTCGCTCGCATCATCAACGCCATAAAACAGCGCACCTCACTCATCAAACTTGATCCGGAGTTCAAGTTAGACATTCAGTGCAGGTTCAAATTTGTAGAAACTTAAAATGCCTGCAGTTTAATTCAACAACCTCGGTGGGGAGCTTCCGACGAGCACCTGTTTTCAGACAGTTGCCTCACCGGGTACGGCCGCTGCTTCAAAGGCAGATATCACCAAACACACTACCCGGCTCACATCTTAGATCAAGAATTAGACATCGGCTCGTTAGAACTACAAGCTCTCGTGGTGTGCGCTAAGCTATTGGGGCCTTTATTGGAGCGTCCACGCATAGTCATAGCAGTGGATAACGAGACAGTATCACACGCTTTGAACTCTGGTGGTTCCAAGTCGCCTTACATACAGCGTTTGCTACGAGTTGTGGTTTGTAGAAGCAACACACATTTGCGCCTCTTGGATCACAGGGATACATAATAAACTGGCCGACCATCTTAGCAGGTGGCGTTTGTCGCCTTACCATCAATTCGAGTTCCATCGGCTATGCAATTCCGTCAACACACAAGAGTTCAAAGTTACCAACGACACGTTCAAGTTTACTTTTGAACTCATTTAATTACTCATTTACCCTCTACATCTGTGCTTCCTTTCCAGGGTTCCCCCCTTGGTTTATCTCAGATCGACCACGACGTGGCCCTGATTAGAATCAGCAACATCCGCCTTCACGACAAAGCATAATCAAACATATGATATCATACTTGCGGTTAAAAGAAATCAAAGCGTGTGCGAGTTGTCGCATAATCATATGTAATTCCAATTTACTTCAAATGACGCAATATAAAATGTTAAGCAGTTGGCGCAAGATTTGACGATTTGGATGTCAATTTTAAATAGGATGGAAGCAATTTAAATGTATCAAACATCACACGTAGCTTTTGTTATAAAGTCAGCGAGTCTGTTTCTAGATCACGAAGTCTATAAATATCAATACACAAACAATTGATCATATCAGATGCACCTGCTACCATAATTGGCATCACCAAAAGTAGGCTTGACATTGCCATTCCACTGACTGCTTCAGGGCGGGAAATATAAATCGTGTTAAGTCATATAAATGACTGGCCTGACACAAAACCTACTGTTGTGTATGTATGAGGTGGGTAATATGAACGGACATATCATGTCAGCTGATGCGATTTAGGAGTAAGCAATCATTTTCACAATGGCACTCCTCAAACGACAAGATGCGTTCTGATTCAATCACAAGGATCGTGTTGAATAACTAGCAACATTTTGCAAACAGCTTGACTTTTGTGTTTGGTATGTCCCGCTGTGGTGGTACCATTTAGGCTTGTATGCCATTGATATCGGTTATTCATTAAGTGCTATCTTGACATTAGATACTGAAAGTAATATCGTTACTAACACTAGCAGCTTCAATATCGGTTCCTACGCCATTTATTCCTGCACGTAGTATTATTTTGCTGGGTAGGCCTGTCCTCAGCTCTGTTGGCATTTCGTGCATTGGTCCGTGGATGACATATGTCCAGTAGGTTATCACTAGGCTTGCTTTTTGGTCACCTGTAATGCTGCCACGTATCAAAATAAACAGAGCTTCTGTTTACTTCAGGGACAAAATCAGCTTTATTCGAGCAATAATAATCTACTTTGATTGTTGTACAATATACACCATTCATATATATCTTGTACTCGTTTGTATATGGCGAGCCTTAAGCAGACAGCTCTGTAACAACACACTGGTTTTCTAATAACGATGTACTGCACTTGTCGTCAAAATATTACCACAACATATTCTACATTGCGTCAACAAGAGCAACCTAACAGAAGATGGACCAATAAACGCTTTGAAAATATGCTACAACATTAGTGAACCGATGTATTATCACGAATGATCCACTACCTATTGGAAATGTGTTCTTTGATCTGACGTCAAAGCTGCGTCTCGGAAAGCCAATTTAATACTCTCATTACCAACGAATCATATGGGACTGCAGATAGCGCCTTGGTTTGGCCCTGTCTGGTTTGCTGTTGGGTTCTGCAGCAGACATTGCGTAACATATCATTGAATAACGAATGATATGTTTGCTGGTTGATGCAACTCAGTGCTGTTTACTTCGGTCGATTGCTGGCCCAGACTTTGTTGCAGCCGGTGTACAGGTGGGCCGTTTATTTTGCTGTTGGTGTCATTGTTCGAGCTGCAAGCTGAACCCGTTGCTTTACATTTACCTCGCAACTGTACAATGCCTTGGCCGGAATCTTCCTTACTATATTCGACATGCGCTGATCACATAACTTTTTTGACTACAGTAATAGCTCACAGGTATTTTCTGCATCCATTTGTAGCAATACTGATGTAGTTTCGATTTTAATGCGCACCAATTAACGCTGCTGAACGAATCATTGTCATTTTGTCGGTGTGTTGGTGCAAATTTCAACGCGTCACCTGCACATCGATAGCACTAGCTACAGTTCACAAGATGACGCTCATGCGTTTAACATGGACACCATGGTGAATCAGTCTTTTTGCCAATTGCGATAGCCAAAGCCAGACTACCAGCTGAGGGCAAATAAAGATATTTCGTCACATTTTGATGTCAGTTGGTATGCGTGTTTGCTCATGGCTGCCTTAGACGGGTAAGACGCGTTTCAGGAATTTTGATTGGGAAATTGCCTCCTTCAAAGTTGAGGCCCTCGTCTTGGACCACTCATATATACACCATACTGCGATAAGCCTCATTTCTTCATGTTGCTAATCAGTCTAAGCAACGGTGGGTTATACCAAGATGGTTTGGTTTGTTAGCCGCTTTGTAAGTTAATATCCAGTAATGTAAGGTATAAATTTGCTTTAGTAGATGAAGTGATGACAATTCACATAGTCAGATATACAAATTATAGCTCGGTTCGCATCAAGCTTCACTCTAGAAGTGTTTTCCATCTTAATGTTTTTATCCATTGCCTAAGTTGTCATAATGCGTAAACAACAAAAACATTTATTGGATCACCGTTACGATGGCATATGCGCATCATGACCTATTCGCATCAGATTTTGAATCAAGTTCTTGCTTTCAGACATAATATTTGCTGGAACATAGATGTACACACCCGAATTGATCGGATTGTATAACAAACTCAGCGCATTTCTACATAGTACTACAGATGAAACCATCTTGTAGACGTATTGTTGCCTTGCTGAGAGGAAAAAACAAAAAAAACATATCGGCGTGGTGTAATTGTACATATTCAAAATCACATCCGCAGAGCAATCATCTGAACACTCGTCAGAGTACCTGCTGCACTTTGGTCTGGTTGCATGAATGATTCCGATGTAATATATATAGAATCAACGAAATACAGAAAACCGTTACAACCTTCGAATGTGGTCCTACATTATACATACAAAGGTACATTAATGTGCGCCACTTGCTTGTATTGGTCCACGCAGGCTTGTTAGGTATTTATAACATACCAATATTGCACAAAATGTCATTTGTGCTTTATAAATTATGGTATATTGACAGTAGAAGAACTTTAGCTCTAGACGGCTTTGGGTCATTAGCACTAAGTTAATATCATTTATTGAAGAACAAAGTCCACACTTCATTTAATTGACAACAAATTTACGACGTCGAGAAATAAACAAGCCATCACAGCTTGAAATAGCAAAGCATAACAAAACAAACAAACCAATAGGCTTAATCTCAAAATGAAAAAGAAACCCCTTCAGCACTTTAACATGTGCGTGCATAATTAGTTTTGTATTTTTGATTGTCAATTATGTCGACCATTTAACACAGATCGATCTATTGTCCAACAACAACTTTACATACTGAAATTTGCATCTCGGAAGATAAGTGTTTAATGAAAAACAATGCAATCATTGCTTACCTGTAATCATTGACAATTGAATTGCAAGCAAAACCTGGTGATTTCGGATTGAAACAATAAAGTGAATTGACATGGACATGACGTTAATGGACTGTGATCCGCGTCCTACAACTATGAACAATTTATCAAAGTCAGGTGCCCGGTTTTCGTATCATATCGCCGAATAGATTTGAAATCATGAGAATCGCCACATTGCTTTGCAAAAGGTGCTGATATAACTTTATTTGCCTGTGATCAATGTAATGCAATATTCAGCCATACCTAAAACCCGGGGAGCAGGCTAATAGAGTTCAGTTTGTCACGAATGTGTCACACTCAGCTATCAAAGGCCTTTCGACTGCTTAACAATATGCAAGGGGCACGCACACCTGCCGGAGCTGCCCTTATTATTGAGGCCTTTCAGGTGGTAAAACAGATCATGTACTCAAAACCGACACCGCAAACTCTTCAACAATGTTCCAGAAGTATCATCTAATTCGCACTGCGTTTGAAAGCCGCTTGTGGACTCACAGGTGTAATACCGACGTGTTTGATGCATAACCTAGCACCCCATTGCCAAGATAACGGCTTTTACCATCATTTTTGCGGCATTCTCACGAAGTTTAATGTTTGCGTTTGGTAGTCATATGCAAAATTGCTGATCTGTCTTAATCTGCCATGTGGTTATGTATTCAGCCATGTAACTCTCACTCCGACCAGATGTCAGCCAGACCACTTCATTCGACGTTTTAGACTGCATGATTAGCTCTGTTGTAAGTGATATGAGGCAGGGGATAAGCAAATGAACTGAATCAAATACGCTTGTATAGTGCAGTGTAGATTAATGCCGTGAACAGAACATCACCACACCGAACTGACAAGGATAGCTTGTGACATACATGTAGTGGGAGAATGCATATATTATGCATTTCATTGTACGCTTTCCATAATAGTAAAGTATGTTTCTGATGTTATAAACGACCACTCTTTAGGGCGTCCTTATGTTAAATGTTAACCCATCAATACAAGTGTTCAAGTGCACAACGCATGTATTTCTATCATGAGCACAGTACAGAAATGCAATGATAAGTGGTGTTCCAATAATTTACATTGGAACCATAGCGATATATCAATAACACGCGTAATTATCGTATCCCTGTACGATAACGGTGTATTTTGTACTTATTGATTTATCTCCATCATCACTATCTATCCAATACCGATTAAACTATAGCTATATATACATTGAAACTAAAAATAACAACTATATATCAATTCACAGCGTAACTAACATAACGCGTGGTCAGGTCACTGTATATACATACCTGTTGACTGCTTTCTATCACCGATATATATCCAATACCGACTCATGCATGTTACCATAATAGTAACACCAAGTCGCCTCCATCAATATCATAACGGGACCACACATTGTACAAATAATTGGCATGATATCATAATGCAGCAGGTTCTTGACATAGAATAGCCAAATCTTAAACAGAAACGCAAAGCGGCCTCATCCCCGCAAGTTTAGCGACGAGTGAGTAAATGTATGAAACACACGCCCGTCATCCGCTGACACTGCCATTAAATCCACAAAAGCACATCGAGAAATTTGCCTAGCGTCTCCGCGCTCGGAGTCTGTGAGAGTCTTCTGTATTTGAAAGAATCAGCTTTCCAAGAACGGTTAATTGAATAACTGAAACCGAATCGGGAACATTACACTGGCAAACATTTCCTCCTTAAATTCATGTTCGTGGTACAGAAAATAGTGCTAGCATCAGTTCTGTTCCAGAGGGTCACGTTCAAACTGCCGTATAACATTTATTCTGACCACATATCTAGCGTGAAAACGTGAATATAAAAGAACGTTCAAAATAGTAATAATGATGTTACAGCTATTCGACATCTTTCACGTGCGCCGAAATGACCTCCGATCTAACATCTGATACGTCGTGTTGCAACAAAAAGGTCAGTTAGTGACCCTTATCTGGCATTAGAGTTATTTTATTTATAGCCATCTGTAATCAATCTGATATGTCACGACTACCGTCATTATCACTCAGTTGTGATTTCCCTTAATACAAAATATCTTTTTCTTGTAAAACCATACTTAAATGAATACAGAGTTTCACCATCAATTTATTCAACGGTTACTGGGCAAGATAGTACATGTTGGCATCAGTGCAAATCCACGTCGTCTAATCATGTTGCACAAAAGGGCCTATTTTCACTTGGCTTTTGAGCGACACATGTTATCACACGAGTGCCAAAGTAATACATAACCATACAAAAAGAGACCAAAATTCAACACTGACAAATTTTAATCTCACTCCCCCTTCAACCCTACACAATGTGGAAAAACCGTAATCACGAATCAGTGATTCTTTATATGGATACATATGTATCATATCTGCACAGATGCGCGATTGCACAAATTATTCAGTGAGCATACAAGTGGCGGTTCATGGAATACATTCTAATGCTGTGACATTCTTACTTAGGCAGTGGAACGGTCTCAACCTGACAATTTTGTTTTGGTAATTAGACCGCATACCTATAGCTAATTGCAAGTAGTTGCAGTAATCAGCAATGCATGCAGTCATATATGTCCTACATATACCTCGTTGAATTAACATTACCTTTTTCAATTACGCCACCCGCCTCTACTAGGCGATGTAATACATATATATAACATTGCGTAAGCGTTATGGTAATATGGAGGGATATTCAAGACAGTTAATGAGTGTTAATAGCGATGCAGTCTAATTACTGTGAATCACAGCAAGCATACAACGTGTTTTGATCGTATCATTAACGAACAACTTGTAAATTGCACCTTGTTTACTGAGTTATATCAAACAAAGTAAATTATTTACCGCCGAAAATACATTAATACATACAGCTAATGTAGGTTGGGGCATGCAATGAATTCTGCACACTTATGCCATTATGTTTGTCATGGCTCCATCATGGTTTTATACGTAACATCCAACTTGTATTCGCTACGCACTCGGATATACAAGGTACCATAGTTGTAAAGTTATTTCACTCCCTCTCTCTCTCTCTCTCTCTCTCTCTCTCTCTCTCTCTCTCTCTATATATAGATATATATATAGAGATATATATATATATATATATATATATATATATAGATATATATATATATATATATATATATATATATATATATATATATATATATATATATATATATATATATATATATATATATATATTTATACGGATATGTCGGCCACGATGTAATGCCGCATGTATATTTCCTTATCTTCTTTATTAGCGACAATCGCCGTTTATATCTATGGCCGCTGCGTTTTGCCAGAAGTTCCTAGGAGGCAATAACAGACACGTAAAATATATAATTACGAGAATATTACTACTGAATAAATCGAATCATCTATGTCTGTAGCAGTTTATTGTAGCGTTAGAAAACAAGAAAACATGCTATTTCTCGATGCTATGACGCGGTCACCTGGTTCATATGAATCACGCGCACCTGCCGGTAAAACAATTCGTCCATTAGCGCATATTTTCTATGCAACTGACAATCACCGGGAATGCAAAATGCATGCAAGGATAATGAATTGACATGAATTTGATATTACTTCTATATATTTTGGTCACAATCACCTCATTTACCAAGGTGCATCTGAAGAAAGTTGTATAATGCACCATACCACCTGTAGTTATTAAGTGCAACAGTCGATAGAAAATATCATGCATCGCATTTTACCGACCTCACAAGCCTCATCAAAACCGAAATTATTGCATAGTGCTCAGCGATTTCCTTCACCCTTTTCCTTCTTCGTTTGATACTTGCCAGTGTGTCTTAGGGGTGAAATCGTATATTTTAGATAACTTTACAGTGTGATTTGATGCCGGAATTAGAACTCCATCGGTATGATAATAGCATTTCCCACTATTTGCTCTGCATATGCACGCACGTTGGTGTTTCTTTTTGGTAGTCATATGCATAAACGCATTTAAAAACCTGCTGCTTTGTCTTAATAGCCCATTTCAACCATAGGAGGCTCACTCCGATTTGATGTCACTAGGACACCGCATTGGACTATTTAGTTTGCAAAACTAGCGTCGTAGAAATAAGTTATGGGTAGAGGAATGAACAAAAAGATTGCGTACGCTTGTATACGGCAGCGTTAATACGTTAGTTTATTATAACTTCACCATATCGAATGGCCAGGAAAAGGTTGTGGAATTAGTCTAGCGTGTCACTTTGAACCATGACCTCTCAGTGAAGGTAAATGCTGTTGCCGGTATTATTAACGTCCATATATGTAGGAGAGTTAAGCAAGTTTGTTTGATCACAATTTGGTCTTACATGGCACTATATGTGAGCAAACTATACCAAATTAATTTCATAAATAGCGCTGTCTTGGAAATATGGACCGCAGATAAAAGTTAATTCCTCTTAAAACTCGAAGAATGTCATCTGATTAACTGCCATCAATATGACGTATGATACCGATAATCTTTCTTAGTTATATCATTAAGGCAGGAGCAAAGTCGTCTCCGTTGATGACTAGGGGCACTTTCTGTCACCCTGCACAAATAAGCATCAAGCTGTCTACTTCAGCATTGATCAATTACATAAGATATGTTAGACTATCTGGTTAACTCTGAAGCAGATTACACCACCATGGTATTTTCTCTGCTGTACGCTGTAATCAGGGTATGTGCGTGAATGGCAGTTAGTGGTCGACAAAATGCATTGTAATGCCGATTGCTGTATGAAGTAACAATATCTAATATTGTGACACCTCGTCCTACCATGACCATGTAAATGTCACTGTTCCATTATATATATATATATATATATATATATAGAGATATATATATATATATATATATATAGATATATATATAGAGATATAGTATACATATATAGATATATATAAAATATATATATATATATATATATATATATATATATATATATCTATATATATATATATATATATATATATATATATATATATTGCAAAAGCATGGTATCCAGTTGCTAACGTCATTTAGTGTGACGAATGCAATCACCGCTTAATATCATTACCCGTCTTATAATCTGAGCATCGTGCTAAAGCTGCCAATGGCCGTTACAGGGTTATTAAGTGTCTGTTCTGTCACGCTTAACAGATTAGTATGTCTCTTATGCCCATGCATTGGTTTACCGCAAGTCCTGTTGCCATTAACGGGGCCTTAACATGCATGATGAATTTGGGCCGTAGCACATAACAAATACGGTTGGGTGCGGTTATCACTTACTCTTTCAATCATGTTTTGTGAACCTCATTTACAGACGCTTCGTGTGCAATCGTGGAAAGGCGCCACCCGTAGCTCAGATTCCACTGTGATACATTGACCGGTCCGGAAGGTATATTAGTACAGCATATAAGGTCTTATTATACTAAAAACATCACCTAAGGTTCTATATGCTTGGCAAGCTTTCAAAATCTAGTTCACTGTTTTAAATGCTAAATTTTGACGACGGCTTCATAATAATAGCAAGCCGCCGATGACAACAATCATCTTAGTGGTAAATGGAAATTTCCAATGAAACATTGTCTTTGCCGGCTTACTCAACTGTATACAAATCCCTCAAAATGATTTTGTCGAGGACAACGGCCCTAAATGAAGCTTGAATCCGATTGTATCGTGATGCGATGAAGATATTGAATTTCCAATCATTGGCAGTGCAGCTCTTGATCAAACGTTTCCCGTCCAATGTGTCTTGGTATATGACATGGCATGAGTGCTGTCGCTATATATAGCGTAAAACCGAGTTACCCTATGACCATGGAGTTCACGCGATACCCGGAAATGTCGCAAGACAAACACATAACCTGATTATAAAGATAAAACACCACTGGTGTTTGAAGCACCCCTAAATATAGCGTCTGCAACAATCAATAAAAAACATTATAGCAACCGGATCTCATTGATGAACATCAACAAGTCGGAGACACGGTGTAACTAAATAAGAACAAGCATAAAACAAATCTGTCATTCAGGTCACGGAGGCTTTTTCTGATGCATCGATTTTCTTAATCACTGGAAGCAACTTGAGCTATTGTCATTGGAAAGACAATAACATAACTATGTGCTAATATCCGAGGACGGCTATTTCCTCGCAATGAGTTCGACTAGTTATGAGGGAAGTAAATAATATTTAATCGCAGACGATGCATTAAATCAGTGGATTTATAACGCAATTAATTAGCAATATATGGCGGTCAGTCATCTATGAGCATGACCTGCGCATGTGTGACTGAATAATTGCTGTATTAAGAATTGATGCCGGGCATTTGACATAGATGGATCTCACATATAAATAAGTATTCATTACATTACAAATTGCACTATGCAATCATGCGTTAACAAGAGATATAATGGTGACATGCATATTAGGTCAAAATATGGCAGGGAACATGAGGAAACAATAATTATTTGATATTGTTTTTGGTTATGCGAGCTATTTCTATCAGCCGTTTCCGTCTATAATGTAATCATGACGTTGGAATGTCCAACCATGCTGTCTATTAGACGATGCTTTAACATGCGGACATTTTGCTAATGCCTTGCAAGATATGTGGTTATTTCATGCATTCCTTCACGCTATCATTGCTAAAACTACGTAAGGCCGTCCTAAAAGCTTAACATTGTAAACGGTGAAAAAAATACCCAGAATCAGATAATATTGAGAACATAAGTCGTTATAACTCATATGGAATTTGGAATATCAAAGTGATTCGCAAACTCCCGTACCATTCTGCAAAGCTCATGACTGCGATAATAAAATGATCTACGTATATTAGCAATGGCCTGGAACTGCTGCTCACCATAACTTCCCTGCTGAAAATGCTTACGTACAATAGCCAGCTGCCATTGATAATAATTCCACGATGAATGCATGTTTTTGCATACTATAGGTCATGCACCTATGGATCTAACCTCTTCTAGACCTCCTCTGCTTGTACCTAGGACATGTTGTTTAGCACGCGTGGCCTGACTCAATCTTATATGCTCGAAAGATCGCCGTACGATTCACGAACAAACGATTTAGCGCATTAGTCCGCACAAAAGGTTCGTGGAGAAATAGTAACCCGTTGAAGTCTGGTTGAATACTTCTCTCTTTCTTATAAATGCCTCGCAAAGATCTAAATCCAAATATCTGTGTTAATTGACATTTACATAAATGCCATAATGCTTTTGCATTAGATGTTTGTTGGTATACACACACCGAGACAAACATTGCTCAATACGAGCTGAGCACTATAAAATAAGCTGTGGAATGTACTATAATGAATTCGCGTTCGCCATGAAGAACCATACTTAGGGGTATACACAATTTCATTAGTAGCTAGTAATGCCATCAAACACGAAACTCAAGAAGACAATTTAAACCATAGGTACATAGCAAGATTCCATGCGTTTTGCACTTGTTTATATATAGATATAGTTAGCATCTCAGTACATTTTCGTCTTCGGAACAAAATCACACCTTTAGCCTACATTCCGTTGACTGAGATAGTAATGTAGTGCTGGGAAGGCAAAAGAAAACTTTCGAAAAAACAAAGGGAATTAAAATCAAAAGTGAAAAGAATATCACACAAACCCTGCAGGCACTGTTAAACGCGGAGGTTTGATCAGTGCTCTATGTTTGATTGTCAATCATGCCGACAGTTAAACACAGCTCGGGCTATTGTCCGACAACATACCTAATCGCAGACTAAATTTTACTTCGCGAAAAAAGCATTTGGTGATGATTGGATTGCCTTCTTAATTTAATATACGTACCGGCTCTGTGATGGTTTCTTCCGTTGCTTTCTTCATTAGCTACCGTTATTTAGGGTCCATAATATGTAAAGAAGTAACAAAAGTCGAGGAAATGAGCATTGCATGTATTTGAAAACTACATTGTCTCGGAAATACGGACAAAAACTCAAAATACCGGTAATCTCTGCTAGTTATAAATTTTAGGCAGGAACATAGTCGCTGTTTGGTATCGAGGCGCTGAGGAACTTTGTGACACTCGTTGTACGCAATCCATAGATAAACGAGAAAATGCTGTATAATGAAACACCAGCATTCAACCTGATAACTAAAATTGCAGAGGCAGGCAAACGATGGTTAAGAAATAAGTAATGAACGTAAATGCAATGATTCGTGATGGTTTTAAAAATTTACTTTGAAAGCAAAAAGAACAACAATATATCAATCCTACGCGAGACTAACCAATATACCTTAGTCTTGTAACATAACGGCATATTCCTACTATCCAGCCAAATCTGACTGAAGCTTGTTATGTTGAGATTAACACCAGTTCGTCTTCATCAGTATCATAAAGGGACCTCATATAATTTACATCATACGGCAACAGGTTATTTCCTTGAAATGGCAAAATCGTTTATAACTACGATCAGAGGGCTCACTCAGACCAGCTGTGTGGTGAAAATCACCTGACACTATCATGAAATATGCAAAAGCACCATGGAAAGGTGGTCCAGGGTCACATGGGCTCGGCGTCGTTAAAAAATATGGACTCTTCTAAGTGGTCAAAGCGACTACGCTCCTATATTATTCAGAGAATGCCACGTGGTTTTCAGACGCAAGCCTACAAGCTTATCACAGGTTGCGTTTCCACTTGGTTTGGAGTAGGTAAGAGTGAACCCGCTAAACGTAGCTATAAACGTAGAATAGCGTCATAGAGTCATCCTTTATGGTGTTTCCCACTTACCTCAGATTTCAATCACAAATGCCGATGCGATGCGGCTAAGGGTGCGAATGTGGCAACCTAGGCGAATCCTTAGCGTTGCTATTCATACTTCGCCATCTTAAGGCGACAACTAGACAGCTGCCACCATATTTTCGCAATCGAATGTACAGCGTACCTTCTAACAGAACAAGAGCCTGGTATCAGTATTGATCACACACAGAATTGACCGGGCAGCCCAGAAAGTCGGGTTTGCAGTGCGGGGATTACGGCTGTGCAGGGATTGACATCAGAGGCATTTGCCAACACTGTTGTAGGAATGTACGAGACTAAGTAATGCCCCCCCTCCTATGTACCATTGGTATGATTAATAGTGCCAAAATGGATTTAATGAATTTTGTTTCCACCATGTATAGATATATATGTACATATATATATATATATATATATATATATATATATATATATATATATATATATATATATATATATATCTATATATATATATATATATATATATATATATATATATATATATATATATATATAATGATGCTTACCAATACCCCCTTGTCGATCTTGCTTCTTAACAATAGCAAGCGGCCTATGATTCCATCTAGGTGAAATGTAGGTATATTTTGATAAGTCCGCTTTTAAAACTGTATCCCCGCGAAATTAGTCGATGTGTACATACGGATAAATTCGCATTTCACATGAAAGTATATTTCCCTTACTTGTCATCACCAACTAGTGATGTCACATAGCAACACAGGCTTAAATGCTTTTCATTGTACGGATACTGGGCCAGTTAATCAGTGCATTGTTTATCAACAATTGGCATCTACACGAAATAACGTCGTTTCGGCACCACTGTAGGCTACATTTACTAGGTTTTTGAGCGACATGTGATATCACAGGTGTGCCAAGGTGTGCATATAAAAAAAATCAAAATCCCCCAATAACTAGGAAATAAAAGATACTATACTCCCCGCCCCACCACTAGACGATGTGAATTGCGTCTGACGAATCTATTGTGTTATTGTTGATTATGTATTATGCCTATTTAGTCCATTTGTAAATATTGTCCAACAACACTATTGTTCGCAAATATTTGTTACTTTGAGGTAATCTAAATATAATATGAGCTGAATATGCATTTATTGTGCATTGGTTGTCATGGGAATTTTAACTGGTTAAAGAACTATAAATTGGCAATGGCAGTCAATGATGTAAAGGCTTTTCAAGCGATTTTTCATTTTAGATTGTATATTCTTCTTTTTCTCACGTGCACCTGGGGTAGAAAAAACTGGGTCGGAGCTTATGATAGCTTTGTTTGTATATGTGACACGTTACGCTTATACATTTCACAGTTGAATCAAACCGCGATATTTAGGCCATTACATATTGCCGTATCTTTAAAAGCTTTATAACGAAAGTATTATTGGTGATCAATCAAATTGCTTCGTAGTTTTGTCTAAATTATGTCAATGTATATGAGCCCAAATTGGCGCCGTCTCTATCATGCAATTGGGACAAGTGGATTACTTTTAGCTGGCGAATACTTCCCAATGCAGCTAGTAGATATCACTAGCTTAGAACAACACATTGGCTACAAACTAATCTCAACAGGATACAGTTTAAGCCTATCCATCAATAGCGTCATAATAGAATTTGTTGAACAAACTAGGTTTTATGGGGTTATCATCGACCAAAAATTACAGTGGTAGCATGATATCATGTTCAGCATGTAGCAAAAAAAAATGCCAAGTGAATTGGCATCATAGATAAAATTAAATATAAAGTAACTAAACATACTCTGAAAACTATGTATTACACATTTATATATCCGTATTTAATATATTGTAATATGATATGGGGAAATGCTGCAAAAACACTTTTGACCAAATTGCTTATTTTACAAAAAAGCATCTTACGAATAATAAGTCATTCAGGTTATATACATCATACAGAAATAATATTTAACGAACTGAATATTTTAAACATATATCAGCTCCACCTACATTGTGTAGCAATGTTCATGTATAATTATGATTGTGGATTTTTACTAGAAGTATATGATGACATGTTTACAAAATATAGAAATGAACATGGATATTTAACACGAAATAGGCTAATCTACTTACCCCCTAGGTGTAAAGCAAATGTCCGTCAGAAAGGCATTTATTATGTTGGTGCCTGTTTATTCAACTCTATTCTAGATTATTTGACTGTTTGTGACATTGAAATAACTGCAATGCCATCTTTTAAGAACAATATACGAAATGAGGGAAAGTCCATACAGCGTAAATGATATTTACTTCCTTATGCACCTTTGTTGGATCAATAAATTGCTGTAACAAGATGATTGAGCGCATAATATATATATATATATATATATATATATATATATATATATATATATATATATATATATATAGATATATATATATATATATATATATATATATATATATATATATATATATATATATATATATATATATATATATATATATATATATATATATATATATATATTTATTTATATATATATTTATATATACGAATGGGACTATTTTGGACATGTAGCAAAAAACCAACCATTTTGGGACATTGGAGGCGACAAAACATATAGTCAATATGATGATCATTTGTTGTTTTCTGTTGGTCTGTCAGTAACATGTTTCGTAAACTTATTTTGGATTTTCATTGTTTTATTAAACTTATTTTGTGTACCAAAATATTTGTTCCAAAATATTTGGGAATTAGGGACACGTAAAAAAACAACTATTTTGGGACATAACAAAAAGCCAACCATTTTGGGACATAACAAAAAACCTAATATCTTGGCATATAACAGAAACCCAAACGCTTTGGGACACAACAAAAACCGACCATTATGCGACAGTGTGGTGAACTTCTTGTGACGGGAATTAAATGTTTGCATCTCAGCGATGGGATATGTCTTTCATCCCTTTCTGTATGACGGGGAATCTTAATTTGAAATGATAATAAGCGATAGAATTAACGTGCAGTTAAGGGGCAATGCATATTTAATTAACGACGATTCATTTATACCATATCGAAAGAAGTACAATCCAACGTAATTCAAACATGGAGGAGCAAGGGGTCTAAATGTCTGGCGCTTTCGAGTGCCTGTCCCGGCGCATGAATAGATATATCTACACCGAGATACACACACTGTGAAACTTGAAGTCGTACAGGATCTCGTGGGATGGAACGCTCAATTTGTGTCGAGAGTCTGAAAATGAACTTGGCAGGGGTCGGCTGTCATATCATTGAGAAAACGCGAACATAGTTCAGCAGCATTCCACATGCCTTCCACATCTTGTCCGAGACCTGTACGCTTCGTCGTAAAGTGATCTTCGATGTTGCAAGCGAGGTTAAGCCCCAATCTTGCACACATTCCGCATAAGGATTTATTTTATCGAATGGTCATCCTCTGCTACTAATATAACAGCACCGATGTAGTTAAAGTAATAGACGATTTATATAAATCCCTGTGGCTCCCACTCGATATGGTTGTTTGTTTGTCCATGGAGGCGTCTCCGTGTTGATCATAACGCTTAACGTTCAAGCTCTGTCGTATGCAATCTTTATTTTTTTTCTCATCCAATGTAGCTCACAGACAGCCATGTTTTTGTGTTGTATTTCATAGAAATATACGCTAATTACTTAATGATATTCGTACTATCGTTATGTTATCTCTGTTATTTCTGATTATATCGTCCATTACTGTCAAAAGCTATGATGAAATATTATTGCTTCATTAATTGAATAAACTGGGCATGTGTAATATTGTCTATAAACTATATTGTGTTTAAAAAGGTCACTTGTATGACAATAATGAATGTTTATTGACATTTAAAGCATAATTAAGAGTTTGTGGTACATCCATATGGAACTAGAACTGCTCATTACAATTATGAATAGTTTCAAGCATTTCAAGCATAATTTAGAGGTGGTACAAGGCCCAAAAACTAGTGGTGCACATTCATAATTTTTTGTCCAACTTTTAAGTACGGAACGTCCCATTGGCAGCTGTGACTTAAGAACTTCTTTCTTCTTTCTTCCCTGAAACAATCACAGGTACACATATTAAGCAAATTACTTGGCACCACTAATCCAGAAATAACAGTACGATTATTCAACCAAAACTGGAGGCAACAGATGTGTGGTTCAGATTGATAGGTCACCCCACAGAATGTTAGTGTCGTGTGTGATGTTGACGACTTCTTTTAGTAAAACTCGAACACAGAGATGAGGCCGAAATATAATATTTTATTGTTAAACTATTAAGTAATTTTGAGATCCAAAAGTATGGAGAAGAGATGTCTTAGTGATGTTTTTATTCGAAGCGCCTGCCCTGGACTGCCTTGCTAGGCAGGTTTTGGAGGGAGCCCACATCGTCGTCGTTTGCTATTGGTTGTAGCAAACGAGCCAATTACAGGCCGGCGATTAAGATTCTAATTAGAGATGGTGGGGATACTCTCCCTTGAAAGAAATATGTACATGATCTATTATTTTAGAAGGGGTTGCTCCCCGTGATATTGAATAAATCTGTTGGAGTAAAATATGGATAAAATAGTTTACGATTTTTTTTTAGACAGAAAAATGACCTGTGTCAGGATTACAAACAATAAAATGGCCAAAAGATGTTAAAAGTTGAAATAATGAGGAGAACGTGTTGAGGAATTTGGGTTTTGTTTGTAACATGCCAGGAGCGGGCTACCTAACCCTAACTCCTGTTTTGACAGGAGGGGGAGGTAGGTTTAACCAATGGCTTAAGGCCGGCTCTCGTGCTCGTTGGCACACTGGTAAATGAGGAAGTTGTCTCTTCCCACCTGACACTATAGAACTAATACGAATGACGTGGATGAATGATAACAAACATGCAAAACGAAAATATACAAATTAGTCAAAATAACTACAATATAAGTGCTATATATTCTGCAAGTTGTTAAACTACTATTAAACAAATAAGGCTGTAGTTGTCCTGGAGTCTCTCTGTGTAAATAGCACTGTCGAGTTGACCTCTTGCTTGTAAAACGACCTTGCTTGCGAAACCGTCGCTTCATGCTACACACAGACTACTTTTAGAAGTTACATCTGTTTACATTGGTATTAACCTGACTTGACACAGAATGCTAGAGGTATTTACATATATACAACAAACAGCCTATAGTACAAAATAAACAAGCTTATACACAAATCTATTTCGGTTGCACACAGCATTGTTGTGTTCTGAAAAAAGAATACATCATAAGTGGTCAGATCGAGTGTTAAGGCGAAGAATGCAGTTAAGACTGTGGGCCGGACAAACATGGAACATGGTGATCAGTAGTGACCAGGAAGACACTGTGACATCTCAACTTCTGAACTGACTTGTAGCTGAGAAAATCAACCACAGGACCCGACATGACTAACACACTGTGCAGTTATCTGGTCGTTACAAGTGCTTGTTATTGCAGACGTATAGTCCCTGAGGGTGCTTTATAATCGCCATGCCTAATGCAAAACTGTACCGAGCCACTGCAACGTCCCACGTCGTGTGCAACACACGCGAGTATAACGGGCGGTTGTCTCTGAAAATGTTGCTGGATAACAAATAAAACTACAACAGAATGACTCAATCAATAGCTGTAGAGAAAAGGCGATTACATATTCAGTTAAATCGGAAAAGTTGTTGACGAGGAATTAATTAGCAATGTCTTAATAAAAATCCAAGTCCAAGATAAGCCGGCTCAACAGATTGCACTTAACACAGTTATGGGAGAAAAGGCCGCTGCTTAACAACTTTCAGTCGGTTAAAAGCAATCATGCCTGGAACAAAGTTACCAGTGCTTAAGTCCTTTAGTTTAGCAGTATGTTCTCTCACTTCTATCACAACATAGGGCCCTTTGAACATTTGCGCAAACTTCTGACTGCCGCTGCCTGAAGTGGACAGATCGGGGCAGTGCAAATACACTACCGTGCCAACAGTGATGCGGTCTGCTCTAGCAGTCTTGTCCCAAGTTGATTTCATTTTAGCCTTATTCTCTTTGTTCGAGTTTTACTAAAAGAAGTCGTCAACATCACACACGACAACTGGTGGAGAATCCGGGTAGATCCCGGCGCCATGCTACAAGGTCAGTGATTCAGTTATTCTCATTTTATTTAGTGTGCTAAATTTCTGTCTGTCAATATCTGTATTATAATGCCTGTGACTCAAACATCAAATGAGACTCAAACTGAGAAGTCTGTTTCACTCAACCCCAATAGTGAGTTAAATAGTAACATTTTGGCAATGGATTTTCTTCAACGTATCGCCCTCGATATAAGTGATACGCTTAAAGCTGTTAAGGACTTGATTAGTTGTATAAGTTCAGGTTCCCAATCTCCGCGCCATGCCAATTTCCCCACAATGGGTCAGCCCCAGACTTTTGATGGTATTACCGGTAACTGGGAGACATGGCTGGCCACATTCGAGAGATATAGCTATTTGGCGGGTTGGTCTGAATCCACACGTGTCACAGCTATGCCGATATTCTTGTCTGATGGCGCTTAACCTACCATTTGTCTGTGTCAACGATGTAGAACAACTCCAAGTGTCAAAGTGAGGGTTGGGGTGAGGGTAGTGCCATATGAATAGTGTCACATGCATTCTGTATCAGATGGTGACCTGAAATGTTTTGCAGAATAAATTGCTGTTGACCACAAGATTGCAGCACCTCAGCAGGTTTTAGATTGACCAGAACATCTTCAAAAAGATGCACAGAACAATAGGAGAGATTATTTTAGTGCTACACAGATTGTACATTAAGTCATTGAAGCTACAACTTTTGTAATAATCTGTCTGCAGTGCAATGCTGAGAATAGAAGATATAACTTACTGATAAAGCATCAGATAAAGTTACTTAATCATGAAACATCACATGGCAGTGCATGGCTAATCTACAAGCTTAAATAACAATTCGGACTACACCACAATTGTGCAATAATTGTATATAATATATGACAACTGCCATAAAAGAGACACTGGGAATGATCTTTCTGTCAAATTTATCCTGATTAATACAATATATTCTGAAGTATATATACCATACCTGGGAGTAGTTTCCTTAGACTGGGGAGCTGAATATATCTTCTGAAGGCAAGTTGTAGAGCTTGGGTGTGCTTTGTATCCCATTAGAAGCGGTCTGCATGTGCATTGAAATATTGTTTTCATATTTCGATAATAGTTTCTAGTTATAGCAGACTTGTAATGACTTTCATAATATAGCACAGGCCTTTATAGACCATGCAGTAGGTAGTGCTTTTTATATGATGGTCACTTAACTAGAATTCATTTGTAATGCAAAGAAACCTTTTTTTGGTTTATACCTTGTCACTAGTTAACAGATCACAGAGGAATGAAAAATACTCATTAGTATCTTTGATGCATGTTCTGCTCGAGACATCCTGATCTGACTCCGAGTCACTAGAAATCAAGTTGTGTTTGTAGGCATCTTTAAGTCTGGGGTCTACAGGGTTTGTTGTTCTAGACCGACTTGTAGCATAACTGGCACTTGCTTGGGCTGCCGGTTTAGTATCTAATAAATAAAAACACATACATTTTACAATATGCATTGCAAAATTATTATAATTGACACATTACAGACTATGCATTAATTCGTATGTGAACAATGAGGAACGATATTTGTATCGCTGCATATTTCTGCCATTGCGTCACATTTGTTCATGATTATGTGACCTGCATATTGTGTGAGTTTTCAGAACCATTTAATTGATCATTTGATGAAAATCGGACCTTGTTCCAAAAATGTCGGTATGGTTGTGGCACAAAATTGAAAAATACTTCATCACATAAAGTCTCTCGATGCAAGCAAACAAACCGACTGTGTCAAGGCAATCCATTTGTGCCAAGTACACACCCACTTTAGTTATGGACAATTCAGGAAGTGATCTCTGATAGGTTCCCAAACTCACATCTGACATAGCTATATATATTAATGAAACTTATATGGGTGGACTTGTGGACACATTCATATCTGGTTGGTTCAGAATAGAATTTCTTCCATATTCACAGTACATGGGCCCGAATTTTAACAGAGCTCTATATATATGATAATGCATTTCAATTTGTATCTTTATTAGAGAACTGATTTTGAATGGAAGCTTGGAGAGCAAGGCAGTTAGAAGATAGAGAGACCCGGTATACAGATGCTGGTTATTTATTTTCACAATATAACACTTCATAAAATGTTTCCACACTTACTTTTAGGATACCTGCAAAGGTCACATCACATAATTCAATGCCAGGCAACTTATGTGAGGCCACATCAGCTGTTCAGCTGAAAACATTCAATATTAGCTACTGTCAAATTACATAATAATCATAGTCATGGTTTTTATAGCACAGATGCTTATTTATAATACAATTAAATAGTTATGCAGTAAAAAATATAACTCATGCTTAGATCAAACTTGCATATCTCGAGGCATTGCTATATATGGTAATTGATCACTCGTTATGACTCCATGATCATATATTATTGGCATAAATAGTATTTTTTAGTAACGCTATGCGCCATGCTGGGTAATGATATACATCGGCGATTCGATTTGCTTTCGTCAAACTATATGACGTCAGCAGCTGCAGCATATCATTTTGCGATAAACCCTAGGGAACTGTGGTTTTTATATTGTCAGGACGAGTTTTTACAATCGAGAGTTTTACTGTATAATACAACATTACATTACATATGCAAAAAGGTCGACCAATATTTGCCATCAAGCTCTTGCCCAGTTTGGAAGGTAGTTGTTCCAGATTTAAACGGATGAGGTTGCAGCAGCTTACATCTGATGAGGAAGGTATGGAGGGTGTGTCGGGGTAACATGCTCTTCAATATAAGGACGGATGGGTTTTGAATGAGACAATTACTGCGGCTTATCTGATATACAGACCCTGACTTTTGCAATGATAATGAATGGAAACCCGTCATTCTAGGCTGCATGGGCGATACTGTGTGTGATTAATGATGTTACGATGCGAACTACCCAGTGCGTTGTTGGTAACGCTCCGAGCTCACGAGCGCAGTGCTTGATGCAACCAAGCGGGACAAAATGCATGAGATTCGATCATAATTAAGCCAGTCTTGACATGTCAGATTGATCATAGATGACCATATAAAGAAGACTGCCTTCTAGTTTCAGCATTAGCCATCAGGTGTTAGATCGGAGGCCAATTTGATTTTCGAAAATGTCTAATCCGTGTAGCCCGTCTGTTGTAACGTTTTCTAATATGAAAGGATTTAAATATTGACGCTTTTAATCGCTGGATATGTGGTTTTAGTCAGATTGCTATTACAAATGGCGCGGAGGGAATCGTGATACGTTAGCCAATCCGAACCAAACCTGATTTAAGGAGAGTTTTTCAGCATCACGAACTTTCATTTTATGGGTAGAATGTTGCGCATGTCGGTCTGCTAACAAATTAGGTTCATAATAACAGGTCCCAGTAAATGTCCTGGATGAACAATGATATATGTACACTAACTAACTCACCCCTGACCCGACAACATTTATATCATTACTATTCACAGATGTGTATTGCGACCATTTACAGAAATATCAGAATCTTTAACATTGTTTGGAACATCTATTCTGTTCGAGCAAAGAGGACGTGTGCGTGTAATTTATGGGATGCAAACAAACAAGCCGAGATTAGTGTACGCAATAATAAAAGATGAGCACAAAAAATGAAAGTGCGTAATGGCAGATAGATGCTTATCTAATGGCTCCTTAAAACAGCTGTGGCGGTGAATTAGGACATTTTGGTTTTTATTGATGTGTTAAAAAGGGATGGACGTTGACCAAACTGGATGCATCGCACAGCCGCATAAACAATGCCACACGTTCTAAATAGCGCTGTGCAAGTATACGTTAACTAATTAGCGAATTCTGTCGTGCATATTTGCCTAAAATATGGCAGGAAAGATGTGTTTCCGTCGATAACATAGTCGTAACGTTGTTATGTCAAACAGCAATCCTCTCAACTGGACTATATTAAAAGGTGCCATAAATTTCGAGAATAACTTCTCCATTATTCCGAGGTTTACTTTTCATCTTCCTTCATGTTATCATCGCCAAAAAACCTAGATAAGCTGTCAGCGACACAAGAGCTAATATTGTAAGCAGTGATAAAGGGTATAACACAATGTAATGTGACTTTGTTTGGCTGATCGCTTCCACATTAGGATGTTAAGTCACCATGGCGACGCACGCAGTTACCAATCAATTATACGTGATTCGAAAAGATCATGAACTGAATGAATGCATGTGAGGGAATGTAGCTACTTCAGACACAGGTCTGGTGTTTGTAACAATTCATTAGATCATATAAATACTGAAAATTTACCGAGATGGAACAATTTTGTTGGCGGTGTGGCTTTGCTTTGTTGATTGTGTGGATTCTTACATGGAGCAAAAACGTTGCTGGCTGCACGCGTTATCATTCCTGGCATCGGCAAAGGTCATGTTTAAGTAGACGCAGGCTGTGTTGAATGTATAAAAAATGTCTTATCGTCATGACGTCGCAGTCGGTCAATTAATCATACCATTAGCGTCAGTCACATTTATTTAATGAACGTTTAGTACGATATATGAACTGCTGATTAATATCAAGTCATGATGTAATTATTAATACTGTTTACTTAGCAATATACCATGTCACACAACTAAGATCTACATAATGCCTAGATCACTTAATACCTGCGGGCTGTCTACTGGCTTAATACAGGCCCCGTATGGGCCAAAATCATGTAAGCCCTTGCGGGCGCTCATGGCGTGTCGTGCTACCCTTTGCAGGGCCCGTACAATTTTTTGAAGATTTTTGGTCCTGTACTGACCCTGTAGAGCCCGTAGCGAAAAGGTTAACATACACTACTTTCAGACACGGGCACCTTACAGATCTTAACCCGTAGAAGGCCATTTCTTTGCTTCCTTGCGGCGTACATAAAATCGCCAACGTTGTGAACCCCAGGGCTCCGGCCATGTACAAAATACCTTTATCGTGTGATCATATGGAACTATATGGGACTGTTTAGTTAGATGTCTGCCATATAGAGCACTAAGGGAGGGAATGTAGCTACTTCAATAACAGATAGATACCGATATGAGCGGGATCGGATGCTGCTTACGTATTTAAGCCGCTAACGACGCTTTATTCTGCAGTGGATTGGATTCCAACATGATGTTCTCTATGCCTATCATATATCTTGAAACCAGACGTTCAAGCAATATGTAATCATTCATATTAACCACGGTGCCTGTTTTGTAAATAAGGTTTATTCAGTCCGCTTTGTGGAGTAAAAATAACCAAGCCTCTCCAAGGTCATTATTCACGTTACGTACGTAACGATGCTTAGGTGCCTTGGCGTCGCGTCCGTTAACTTGCAGACCTGCCATGATCATTGAGAAATAGTAAATATGTGCGGCGACAATCAGCTGTCCGCTATTATTGCATTGGCATATACCGTATATGCCCCACTTATATCAGCTGCAATATAGTCTCGCAATATTTAATAGCTTTGCAAAATAGACATCAAAGGTAAATATGGCTCAACTGTCTTCGTTAATAAAGTTTGTATGGAAACATGGCTGATTATTCTTTTCATCGTCGTCCCAGCTGCAATGAAAGGGGTTGGCCTCCAGTCACTCAGCTTTGGCGGGGCGGGAAAATAGAAATTTAGCTGTAACTTGAACATAGTTGCACTGTTCCAATATGTCGACGCAATCTCATATCAGTGTCGCTGTGATGATATAAGTGTCAAAATTCATCATTCATTGTGGAAATTGATATAGGTCGCGTAGACCCCAAATAATATAATGAGTCCTTATATAAGGTAAAAGCGTTTGACTTTTCTAATTAATAGGCTTCATGTACGCTCAGAAAGACAAACCAATGTTTAAATGCTGCCACGTTTATCTATGCTGCACTCTGAGACAAACAGTCACCTACATATCGGTCTCATGAGCTCAACCAACTGAGATTATTATCGGATCTCATCGAAATAGATTAATTCGACTAAAGACCTCTTCATGAATGCGGCTAACTGATACCATGTTCGTACGAGTCCTAGTGAATCATGCCAACATAATGGTCGCAATTACGTGTTCGTCGTCGTCGCCTCACCTATCTAGTCGGTTTGTCCATGATCTTCATGGGCCGGGCCCTAATTGTAGGTACTTCAACTGTTATGGGAGCCAAATGGCACAATTGTTTAAGCTTCGTCATTGTGATCTATGAGGAAGATAAAATCAGCTGTTATCGTTATGCTCTGGGTTGAAAGATGGAAAAATGATCCCCGTGAGACCAGCAGGTCAGAGCAATATGATAAGGGAGATTAGATAATTATTATCATGGCTATATAATTATAGTTGGTCCGTTTTGATTGATTGCTAATTAAATATGACCATACAGTTTTAACGTTATTCCGAAGGAACATTCGAGGCAAAACCCATGCACAACGTTTTCAACCTGTCACGTACAACATTAACAAATGTTGGTTGCCATTCGTGTGAACTTCTAATGCGCTATAGAACTACGAAATCTAAGAACTCATCATCCATTTGAAACCAGGCGTCGTATTGGTTGGTGTTAGGTATGACTGTAATAACGAATTTCGCTCAGCTTTATAAATAATTGGTGTTCTCTCCGTCGACGTTTCTATCTAGGCAGTGAACGATATTAAACTGTAAAAGAATAAATTAAATTGTTCAATGAAGTACGTCGTTAACACGACATACAAAATACAGCATTGCCTGTAACATTGTGCAGTAGAGACTATTCAACCTTTCAAGATAATGTTATATTTAGTTTCATTATATGTAATTGCCTAAAGCGCTAATTGATAGAATGCGTCACCACAGACATATTCTGTATAGTTCGCCCTATATTGTATACGAGCTTCTGAGGTGTGCTCACAAAAGCAGTAAATAAATGAGCATTAGCCTAGAAACATAATAAATGTTGTCTGACACGTTTGTCTGGTTACACTGGTTACACTCAGCAGCGGGATCGCAAAAGGTCGTTAGCAGCTGCAATTGACCATACAACAATACTCGAGTCGGTTAGCCCATCAAGTTGTCCCATAAAGTAGAATAGCGATAAACGGCGATACTTGGTTTGCTATGGATTGGTTGGTAGTTGCAGATGGCTAATCCAAATGATTGGATCATATAGTTGTGCAAGCAGAGTACAAAGGTTTAATTTGTTGTTAAACCATACATATCTGGTAATGTGACGTTGAGATGAATACCCGAAAAACAAACATTGGCAAAAAAAAATATGTGATCGCCAGGTCGTTAGCAACCCGTCGCCGTCACACCCATTGCATCAAAAATATAGTGTTTGTAATGCGAATGTATCGTGACCTATGCGCATCAGATTTTGAATCAAGTTGTGGTTTTTAGACATTTGCCTGAACTTGAATTTACACATTTGAATAGATTGGATAACTGTAACATTGCATTGTACAATACACCCAGCGTTTCTGTATTACTACAACATAATACTGCAGACTTAAACTATCTTGTAAACGTATTGTTGCTTCGCTGACAGGTAAAAACGAAAAAAGTGGCTGTGGTGTAATTGTACGAATTAACGATCACCTCCACAGCGCCATTATTTTAACACTGGCCATGGTACCTGCTGCGGATTGGTCTGGTTGCATGAACGATTAATAATAATAATATATATAGAATAAACGAAATATAGAAAACGTTAGCCATTACAACCTTTGAATGTGGTCCTACATTAAACATGAAAAAGTACCATTTTTGTGCGCCACCTCCATGTATCGGTCGTTAGATATTTATATGATGCCAATATTGCACAAAATGTCTTTGTGCTAAATAAATTATTGTATTGTGACAATAGAAGAGCTATAGCTTTCGAGAGCTTTGAGTCAACTGCTTTAGGTAATTATCATTTACACTTAGTTAAAATCATTTATTGAAGAACAATTGATCAGAGAGAACGCCTAAAGTGAATCATTGCCAGGTTATGGTAAAGGGTTAGTCATTTTGGTCACATAACGCACATGAAATGATAAGGGGAGATAGAAACAGTAATAATTGGACATGATGATTTCGATTCTGTAAGTATGCCCCATTTATTGCACTAGGTTAATCACAGTAGCTTGAGAGCTCTCTTTAGGAAAAACGAAGCGCTTCGCTGTTTGAACACTTATTGTTGTACAGGACCCACTTTTTAACATTTACTAAGAATAATAATATATTACTTCCTTGAAATTGTGGTAACGAAACTTGACACAATCCACATTGCAAATGTGCCAGTCGTGCAATTTTACGTCCAACACCTGGTTTAGTTAAAGCCGCTGCTTCGTGATGTCTTTTTATAGCATTCCACCACAAACCCGATGCTGTAAAAAGCAATAATTACTAGAGAGTCTCCAGATAATAAAATCTACCGTCACATATTAGGTTAGTCAGACGCATTTTATAGTCAACGGTTAAAGATCCCTGCGATAACGCTACGTTTATGGCATAATCCCACGAAATGGAAACAATTGTGTTTGTCACAATTGCTTTAATATTGGCATATCAACAAATTACGCTGTGTTACGGATGTAAATATCCCGGAATCTCTACAACATTGTATTGCATCATGGATAACAATCGCCAAATAAACACATCGCTGCTTGTGTTTTACAAGTTGGTCGATATTGCCTGAGTGGGAGTCGGCTTCAGTGACATAGTGGTTAACTGCGTTGCCTTTTGACCCAGAGGTTGAAGGGTTGATCCCAAGGTATGAAAACCTGACGGGTTCCGTATGACAAAGATTAATACGTTAAATAGGAGTCCTCTATCTGGAAGGGGATGCACCCGGTAGGGGAGTTTGACGGTATTGTGCTGGACCTTAGTCAATGAGGTGTGGGTCTTGCAGAGTTTGTGCCTAGTGGGCGTAGGCAATCAAAGATGGCTGCCCAAGCATCGCAATCAACCTCATCCATCACAGTCGCGATATCACCTCGTTGTTGAAAATGACGCAAACCCAAATGATACCATTACCTTTTATGAGAGAGCTTGTAAACCATGACATATATGGACAGCGTTACGTTGGAGATATTAAAAGTGTTACGTTTCTCAATCTGAGAATATTGTTACATAGGAAGTAGAATGATCTATATCGGAAACAGCTATTGTGGCGTTAAAAATACGATGCAGGTTTCATTACCCCTGCAATCGATGTTGTGTGTCGATGCAATGACGCCACTCTCAGCGAATATTGCCAAGGCAATACTTATGAATCGAATTTCGTTGTAATACATGGATCGGTCAAGGATGGATTAGTGTTTGTAAGTGCAGCACACTACGACGATTGGGAACTCTCACTTACACTATAAAAATCAGCCGACCTTGTACATGCCATTCAAGCTTTGCAACGTTAGCGTATTGAATGAAACAACTGGTATGAGGATTATCACGACGACAGACCATCGCGTGTAACATTTTTTTTCCATAGGGTGGGGGCATATGGCTGTGATAACTGTGTATAACAA
>CM067354.1:25860711-25865711 GCA_034190875.2 Urechis unicinctus | reverse complement strand
ACGGCAAAAACAAATATTACAATCTACTGGCGGAAAAAAGCGGCTTACTGTGGGCATATCCAATCGATGATAGTGGATTCAAAATATTCATAGGTACGCATACGCATAAGTGCAAACATCCTTGGCAGTAGACCTTTTGTAATCGGCAGAATTAATTACGAAATTGAACCAGACCACGAGGCATTACTTCCACACTGGCATACACCAATATCAACTCGTCACAAAAGGAAATATCACATTTCGCTACGAAAAAATGTTTACTCTGAATGTCTGCAACGGTGCATTGCCGTATGCTTACCCTCATCCTGTTTCTGACGTGACGATTGTTAGCTCATGGACAACAGTTTTAGATTGTCAAGAAATGTCCAACGAAGGCAACAGCCCTTTTACAGTGAGTGGCGATTAATCCAATTCTAATCGACTAATTGATTTATCCTACTCTTCACCAATTTTTCAATTGGACATGTAGGCTTCAACTTATGCCGCTCATTTTGAAACGTTATTGATATATCTTCCTTGTTAATTGATGGTGATATATAATGGCTCAATGCCTCTTATCAGGTTTAAGTTAGTATACGATTCTGTAAGTTAGAGTCAGTGGTCATCGCTGATTCTGTGTGTCCGTTGCTGGGAATCGTACCACACCAGCACTACCATGGTAAAGAATCTCATTCCCTAACATGAACGTCAAGTCCACGCGATGATTTTAAACGTTGTATGTGTAAACATGCGGTTACCAGGAGCATCCAAATGTATGGGACTTTTTGAGGAACAAAATTACGCACATATCTTCATGAAGTCACTGCTGGTCTCTAACCACACAGTCAGTGTCAGTCACATTAATTGAAACGACGTTTGCATCAACTCATTTGTACGAATGTGTCTGCAAAACAGGTACAGGCCGCAAATTAATATTTCCGGATCTTCTTTGCAAAGCGACAATCACAAACTTATATCTATGGCTGCTTGTGTTTTGCCAGAAGTTTGTATGAGGTAATATTTTATTAGTAAGTTCATAAGCAATACCAGACATGGACTGCTTACAGCAAGATATAGAACCTTTTATATAGTTGAATCCGAGAATACTGCTACTGAATAAATACCTGATACCTGGTTCATATGAATCACGCGCACAATATCCTGCCGGTTTTTTTTACCTCGTTGACCAAAGCTGCACTTGAAGAGAATTTTGTATTAAACCTTTTGTACCTCAATATTTTGACGATATTACGTGGGTTGCTGATTTGCCATTATATCTTGTGCATAAATAATGCACTATACCAACTGTAGGTAGAAAATATCATGCAGCGCATGTAACGGATATCGCAAGCCCTCATCAAAATCGAGACTATTACATACTGCACAGCGGTCTAGGAGTAGTACCCTATTCGTTCTTCGTTTGATACTTGCCAGTGTGTCTCAAGGGGGTAATCGCTTATTTGAGATGAGTTTATATGGTGATTCGATGCATGACTTTTCCACCCATTTATTCTGCATTTGCACGCAAGTTGGTGTTTCTTGTTGGTAGTCATATGCAGAAACGCATTTTCAAACCTGCTGCTTTTTTGTCTTAATGGCCCATTTTAACCATTGGAGGCTCACTCAGATTTGATGTCAGCAGTACACAGCATTCAACGATTTAGTTTGCCAAAACAAGCGTTGCAGAAATTAGTTATGAACAGAGGAATGAACAAAAGGATTGCGTACGCTTGTATACGGCAGCGTAAATGAGTTTGTTTATTATCACATCATCAAATTTATTGGCAGAGAAAGCTAGTGAAATTGCTTTAGTGTGGGAATGACACTTTTAACCATGAACCGTCGATGACGGTAAATGATGCCGGTATTATTAACGTCCACATTTGTAGGAGAAATTAACAAGAGGGTTTGATCACAATTTGGTCTTACATGGCACTATCTGTGAGCAAATAAAATACACAACTAGCACTGTACTGGAAATTTGGACCATAGATAATAGTTTATTCCCCTTAAAACTCGAAGAAGGTCATCTGATAAACTGCCATCAATATGACGTATGATACCGTAATAATTTTCCTAGTTATATCATTAAGGCAGGATCCATGTAGTCTCCGTTGATGCCCAGGTGCCAGGTAACTTTCTGCCAGCCTGTACAGATAAGCACCCAGCTGAACAAAACTGTCATTTTTGTTTGCTTCAGCATTGGTCAATCATATAAGTTATGTTACACAATCTGGTTAACTTTGACGCAACAGATTACATCACCTAAGTAATTTCTCCGACAAGGAGGGTCGCTATTGGGGTCATGGTGTGTTAGTATTGAGTTTCTTGCGCAAGTGCTTCAATGAATGCAGAAAGAAGAACCATATATCCATTCCCCGCGAGACTTACCAATAGTTACTTGCCCTTTAACGGATAACGGAATAATCTTATTTATTAAATTGTCTCCGTCATAAATATCTGACTTAACACTCAGTTCGACCAAAGGGACAAAACCCCCATGACCTTCTTACCAATAAATACCTACATATTTCGCATTATATGTCTTAGCCTTGGCAGTTGCATATATGGCGATGACGAGGTTTCCACCACAGTGTTGCGTGACGTCATATGAGCCATCAGGCTAATTATTACACCTGGTCTCATTCGTCAGTATGATAACGTGAAGTTACACTGCATAAACCATAGCCTTAACATCATAAGGCAACAGAATTTTCTATAGAATAGGTCCATCAGGTCATAGTATTTGTTCTTACTTGCATTTATATGGCCAGATAACCTGGAGTCGGTGTAGATGACGTTTCTCTATAGATATATTCTATCATGGAAATATCCATCATTTACCATATTTGCCGATTCAAAACGTGCTGCCCAGTGATGCTATTATATTGATATGTTGCTCGTTCTTATTAGTCCTTATTTGACGTCTGCTTTTTCTTTGATGTTGTCATCTTTAACTAGTTAAATATGGTAACTTATTTATACAGATGCAATATGAAGGCTTTAATGCCAAAAATAGAGATTCTTGAGCTATAAATTTCGTATCCTACATTTGCAGCAAGCCTCGCGTCGGTCTACGTTTGTTGCGGTCATTATAGTAACCGACGCATTCACGTAGTTCGAATAATATGTAAACAAAAATGATGCAAGCTTGGCCATGAAGGTATCCGGTTTAAAACACTAATTAAACGAAAGCATATCCAGCAATTAACTTGCTCATAATTGTTTTATTCACCCGACGGGCCCTTACAATAAGATGGTTTGTTTGCCTGTATGTAAATCATCTCCACTCTTATTTAATGCATATAAATTAGCTCTGGTAATCCAAGAACGAGCGATAACAATGCATATAGTCGGATATAAACAATAACATGCTGTTCGCTTCAGTCATCACTTTAGATACATTATCCATCCATTACTTTTACCCTTGTCTAGGTTTGCACAGCCACACACATTGGTTTAAAAATGAAAATAGTCTTGACATACTCTCATGCTGCGAATGAGTTGTGTATCACTGCTATGCGATCATGCACGTCCTTGTCTTCTGACTTTGCATCAAGCTGCGGCTTGTTGACATAAAATAGGCTGGTTCATCAATGAACATTTCTGATAAGATTCGAGAAATGCAATATTGCAATGTATAATAAATTCAGGTTTTTGTTATTCCTAGACAGAGCTGTGCAAGAAAATATCATGTCTTTTTTTCCAAGCGCTTAAGGGCAAGGATAAAAATGCAAATTGGACGTGGTATAATTGTACTAATAAAAGATCACAACAACAGTGCCATCAGCTTGAGGATTATCCATGGCAACCATGTCTACATATATATTTGTTAAGTACTAAATTATTGCACACTTTGTAGTGTCTGGTTGTTCGAATGGTTATTTGCTAATATATAAAAGAATCGGAAAAACATAATTATAACCTTTTCATTTGCTCCTACATTGTACCGACTGAAGTACAATTAGTGTACGCCATATAAGTCCACACAGCTGCGTCAGGTATTCGTCTGATGTTCATATCGAGCAAAATTACATTGATGTGATATAACTTATGGTATATAGACAGTAGAAGAGCTATAGCTAACGACAGCTTTGCGTTGATCACTTGAGGTAATCATCATCAACACTAAGTTATGTATCTTCAAATATATGCGATAGCATTCATTATGATAGATGACTCTCTTTTGGCCATTTACTGATTTGCAGCGACTATACAGTACGTCCACTAAATACCAGGAGATCTTGGCTAGTGAATGAGCTGGAACTGGTTATATCACAATGACAGAGCCACCCGTTTCACTTTTAGCCTATCCGGTGAAAGGTCTGTGATAGCGAACGGCCCTACGTGTATAGAAAATGACCACGTGCTGTCGCTCACCATTAGTTCCTTGATAGAAATCCTTCATTACAATAGCCCGCTAGCAATGATTACAATTATTCATGTAGGTAAATGCAAATATCAAAGAACAGAGATCGTCTCAGCCATCTAACTGAATACCCAACTACATGTGAATTCAAATGCATAATGCTTAAATCCGGTTATATTTTGTGACAAGATGAAGATATTTGCTATTCCACACTATGAAGGGCACCTCTGGATCAAACAGGCTCTTGCCGTGGCCTGCTTTAATCTATAATGCCCTACTCACAGCAACATAAATCGCGAAAAATAGCCTCAGGACATAAGTCCATGCAGTTAATACTATTGACATCGCGGAAACATGTACGTATTTGAATAAAAAAGCTACTGCAGCCCACGTTCAGTTAACTCGGAAACGACTCGTGGTGCAAATATCGATGAGCTAAGCATAGCAAAACTAACTAACAAACAAACCTACAACGTTAAACTTGTGACGTCGTTTAACCAATCTATCTTGTTATCATTTAGTAGTCGGGTGCCATATCTGCTGCGATCATTCAATGGGACGTTACACCATAAAACCATTGAATCGACATCATAAAGCAACAGATTATTTCAAACGAACAGCTCTAAACCGTCTTTGTATTTGCTGTTCCTTG
>CM067354.1:25783802-25856211 GCA_034190875.2 Urechis unicinctus | reverse complement strand
AACTATTATCGAAATATGAAAACAATATTTCAATGCACATGCCGACCGCTTCTAATGGGATACAAAGCACACCCAAGCTCTACAACTTGCCTTCAGAAGATATATTCAGCTCCCCAGTCTAAGGAAACTACTCCCAGGTATGGTATATATACTTCAGAATATATTGTATTAATCAGGATAAATTTGACAGAAAGATCATTCCCAGTGTCTCTTTTATGGCAGTTGTCATATATTATATACAATTATTGCACAATTGTGGTGTAGTCCGAATTGTTATTTAAGCTTGTAGATTAGCCATACACTGCCTTGTGATGTTTCATGATTAAGTAACTATATCTGATGCTTTATCAGTAAGTTATATCTTCTATTCTAAGCATTGCACTGCAGACAGATTATTACAAAAGTTGTAGCTTCAATGACTTAATGTACAATCTGTGTAGCTCTAATATAATCTCTCGTATTGTTCTGTGCATCTTTTTGAAGATGTTCTGGTCAATCTAAAACATGCTGAGATGCTGCAATCTTGTGGTCAACAGCAATTTAGTCTGCAAAACATTTCAGGTCACCATCTGATACAGAATGCATGTGACACTATTCATATGGCACTACCCTCACCCCAACCCTCACTTTGACACTTGGAGTTGTTCTACATCGTTGAATCAGACAAATGGTAGGTTAATGCTGTACCAACAAGGAACACTACCTAACATTCTGTGGGATGACCCATCAATCTGAACCACACATCTCTTGCCTCCAGTCTTGGTTGAATAATCGTACTGTTATTTCTGGATTAGTGGTGCCAAGTAATTTGCTTAATATGTGTACATGTTGATTGTTTCAGGGAAGAAAGAAGAAAGAAGTTCTTAAGTCACAGCTGCCAATGGGACGTTCCGTACTTAAAAGTTGGACAAAAAATTATGAATGTGCAGCACTAGTTACAATGGGCCTTGTACCACCTCTAAATTATGCTTGAAATGTCATTAACTATGCATAATTGTAATGAGCAATGCTAGTTCCATATGGATGTGCCACAAACTCTTAATTATGCTTGAAATGTCAATAAACATTCATAATTGTCATACAAGTGACCTTTTTAATCACTATATAGTTTATAGACAATATTACACATGCCCAGTTTATTCAATTAATGAAGCAATAATATTTCATCATAGCTTTTGACAGTAACGGACGATATAATCAGAAATAACAGAGATAACATAGCGATAGTACGAATATCATTAAGTAATTAGCGTATATTTCTATGAACTAGAACACAAAAACATGGCTGTCTGTGAGCTACATTGGATGAGAAAAAAATTAAAGATTGCATACGACAGAGCTTGAACGTTAAGCGTTGTGATCAACACGGAGACGCCTCCATGGACAAACAAACAACCATATCGAGTGGGAGATTTATATAAATCGTCTATTACTATAACTACATCGGTGCTGTTATATTAGTAGCAGAGGATGACCATTCGATATAATAAATCCTTATGCGGAATGTGTGCAAGATTGGGGCTTAACCTCGCTTGCAACATCGAAGATCACTTAGGTCTCGGACAAGATGTGGAAGGGATGTGGAATGCTACTGAACTATGTTCGCGTTTTCTCAATGATATGACAGCCGACCCCTGTCAAGTTCATTTTCAGACTCTCCATCCCACGAGATCCTGTACGACTTCAAGTTTCACAGTGTGTGTATCTCGGTGTAGATATATCTGTTCATGCGCCGGGACAGGCACTCGACGCCAGACATTTAGACCCCTTGCTCCTCCATGTTTGAATTACGTTGGATTGTACTTCTTTCGATATGGTATAAATGAATCGTCGTTAACTAAATATGCATTGCCCCTTAACTGCACGTTAATTCTATCGCTTATTATCATTTCAAATTAAGATTCCCCGTCATACAGAAAGGAAGAAAGACATATCCCATCGCATAGATGCAAACATTTAATTCCCGTCACAACAAGTTCACCACACTGTCGCTTAATGGTCGGTTTTTGTTGTGTCCCAAAGCGTTTGGGTTTCTGTTATATGCCAAAATATTAGGTTTTTTGTTATGTCCCAAAATGGTTGGCTTTTTGTCATGTCCAAAAATAGTTGGTTTTTTGCTATGTTCCAAAATGGTTGTTTTCTTACGTGTCCCTTATTCCCAAATATTTTGGAACACATATTTTGGTACTAAAAATAAGTTTAATAAAACAATGAAAATCCAAAATAAGTTTACGAAACCGAAACATGTTACTGACAGACCAACAGAAAACAAGATATGATCATCATGTTGACTATATGTTTTGTCGCCTTCAATGTCCCAAAATGGTTGGTTTTTTGCTACATGTCCAAAATAGTCGCATTCGTATATATAGATATATATATAAACAAGTTCACCACACTGTCGCTTAATGGTCGGTTTATATATATATATATATATATATATATATATATATATATATATATATATATATATATATATATATATATATATATATATATATATATATATATATGCACTGAGACGATGGGAGCAGAAACTGAAGTTTGCGCGCTCAATCATCTTGTTACAGCAATATATTGATCCAAAAAAAGGTGCATAAGGAAGTAAATATCATTTACGCTTTATGGACTTTCCCTCATTTATTAAATTTCGTACATTATTCTTAAAAGATGGCATTGCAGTTATTTCAATGTCACAAACCGTCAAATATGCTAAAATAGAGTTGAATAAACAGGCACCAACATAATAAATGCCTTTCTGACAGACATTTGCTTTACACCTAGGGAGTAAGTAGATTAGCCTATTTCGTGTTAAATATCCATGTTCATTTCTATATTTTGTAAACATGTCATTATATACTTCTGGTAAGAATCCACAATCATAATTATTCATGAATATTGCTACACAATGTAGGTGGAGCTGATATATGTTTAAGATATTCAGTTCGTTGAATATTATTTCTGTATGATCTATATACCCTGAATGACTTATTATTCGTAAGATGCTTTTTTGTAAAATAAGCAATTTGGTCAAAAGTGTTTGTGCAGCATTTCCCCATATCATATTACAATATATTAAATACGGATATATAAATGTGTAATACATAGTTTTCAGAGTACGTTCATTTACTTTATATTTAATTTTATTTATGATGCCAATTCACTTGGCAATTTTTTTGCTACATGCTGAACATGATATCATGCTACCACTGTAATTTTGGTCGATGATAACCCCTAAAAACCTAGTTTGTTCAACAAATTCTATTATGACACTATTGATGGATAGGCTTAAACTATATCCTGTTGAGATAAGTTTGTAGCCAATGTGTTGTTCTAAGCTAGTGATATCCACTAGCTGCATTGGGAAGTATTCGCCACCTAAAAGTAATCCACTTGTCACAATTGCATGATAGAGACGGTGCCAATTTGGGCTCATATACATTGACATAATTTGGACAAAACTACGAAGCAATTTGATTGATCACCAATAATACTTTCGTTATAAAGCTTTTAAAGATACGGCAATATGTAATGGCCGAAATATCGCGGTTTGATTCAACTGTGAAATGTATAAGCGTTACGTGTCACATATACAAACAAAGCTATCATAAGCTCCGACCCAGTCTTTTTCACCCCAGGTGCACGTTAGAACAAGAAGAATATACAATATAAATAGAAAAATCGCTTGAAATGCCATTACATCATTGACTGCCATTGCCAATTTATAGTACCTTAACCAGTTAAATTCCCATGACAACCAATGCACAATGAATGCATGTTCAGCTCATATTATATTTAGATTACCTCAAAGTAACAAATATTTGCGAACAATAGTGTTGTTGGACAATATTTACAAATGGATTAAATAGGCGGCATAATACATAATCAACAATAACACAATAGATTCGTCAGACGCAATTCACAGCGTCTAGTGGTGGGGCGGGGAGTATAGTATCTTTTATTTCCTAGTTTTTGGGGGATTTTGATTTTTTTATATGCACACCTTGGCACACCTGTGATATCACATGTCGCTCAAAAACCTAGTAAATGTAGCTTACAGTGATGCCAAAACGACGTTATTTCGTGTAGATGCCAATTGTTGATAAACAAAGCACTTATCAACTGGCCCAGTATCCGTACAATGAAAAGCATTTAAGCCGCCTGTGTTGCTATGTGACATCACTAGTTGGTGAAGCCAAGTAAGGGAGATATACTTTTATGTGAAATGCGAATTTATCCTTATGT
This sequence comes from Urechis unicinctus, assembly GCA_034190875.2. NCBI lineage: Eukaryota > Metazoa > Annelida > Polychaeta > Xenopneusta > Urechidae > Urechis > Urechis unicinctus. The sequence continues at coordinate 25,851,966 of CM067354.1, read as the reverse complement.
ATACATCGACTAATTTCACGGGGATACAGTTTTAAAAGCGAACTTATCAAAATATACGTAAATTTCACCTGGATGGAATTATTGGCCGCTTGTTATTGTTAAGAAGCAAGTTCGACAAGGGGTATAGTGAGCATCATTATATATATATATATATATATATATATATATATATATATATATATATATATATATATATATATATATATATATATATATATATATATATATATATATATATATATTATATATATATATATATATATATATATTTATACAAGTCCGACCATTTTGGTACAAATCACCAACCATCTTGGCCCATACTTACATTTTGGCCGATGATCATTGGGCCAAAATAGTCAGCGTCATCCCATAGGCTTACACAACTGCGCTTCCCCACAAAATTGTAAATTTATTTGCTACTACACCTCCTAAGGTTGGAATCTTATTATTAGGGAAAACTATCCACTTTTTCTTGGCGTTAAATGCATTTGCCTGAATTTACATTTTGGCCAAAACGACCATTTTGGCCATGTTGAATAATCGGTCATTATATGGCTTTGTTCGAAGTATATTTGCTTCAAACTTAGATTCATGATTTGTGTGACTTTTAACTTCAATGAATAATTCTTTGTTTTAAATTATCGCTTGAAATGAAAAACATACAAATTTTGAATGAATATATAAATCAGCAGATTTACGAATAACGGGCGGCACACGCTCAAATATCTTTACGGACGGATATAAAAAAAATGGCGATTTTACTAGGAAGTCTTTGTCAACTCATTTTTGGTGTTTTTTTCTCAGTATATATCCGTCTGATAATGTTTGATTTAGATAAATAAGAACAAATGTAGTACTTAAGCTGGGAATTCTACACGCAGATCAGCATTTAGAATGTTTTGAGAATCTCACTGAAATGAAATAACGGTTCTTAGATCTATGATGTGCAAAGTTTCAAGTAATCAATGAAATCATATCGTATCAACGGACTGTTTTTATCAAGTGATTAATTAAAAAGATTGTTCTGTGTTATCAGTTGGCTCGTGTCGTAAAATCCAAATGTTCCCACTAACGCACCCGCGGGCTCAAGCTGAGGTACATTTTGGGATTGTAACTATTCCAGCCTGCCATACCTCGTGGAATTTCCGGTACACGAGCGAACATAAACAAAGACGATCGGTCAGCCATGACAATTTTACACGCACTGTTTCCATGTGATTCTCGCTCGGTCAGTATGATTCTAACGTTTATAGATTGAATATCATTCATGTGACAATGAACGTTATTGTTGCGGAAAGAAATTTCATGTACGACAAATTACGAAATACCCGTAGTTTACAGTGGTTAGCGAGCTTCACCGGGCTGTTCCGCACGTGGGCTCTAGCGTTCACACTCACACTTGCCGATCACGAACACCATTCCAACGGCAAACAATACCCAGATACCACGTTAATGTGACTAGATGCCTGCAGTTTGGTTGGATAGATCTATCGATTACCAATTATTATTTTTAAAATGTATTTCCTAACGTTCAGTTATCCGTATCGACTATTGCCTACGGCTTTTGCTGTCATCTGTCAGATGTAAACATTGCCTAATCCGCTCCGGTATCACAATAACCCAAACAGACTTCATACTTTATACCCTGTAACTAACAATGTTGTATGGTGGACTATGACACTAGCCACCCCTAGCCATTATGATGGCTAGTGTCATAGTAGACTATATAAGTTATAACTACTCTGGTGGTAGTGCGTTAGTGGGGTGGGGTTACTCTTTCAAATGTGTTGCAGAAGATTGATAATATGCTTTCAACATTCTTGAATAATATACTTGCATCAGCAATGTGACCTTTAACCTTCCTTTTAAAGTACTTTTATTGGACATGGAAATAGAATGATCTGCTAATATTATGTATCATTGTAATACACTAAAACATGAGTTCTTTATTTCATTCCTATAAGTTTGATTATGTGTTATATGATAGTTCAGTCATGGACAGAGTCACAACTTTTGCCAACAATAAGTCAGGAGAATGATCCTATCTGTATCTCAATAATAGCTATCCAAAACAAACTGTACTAGTTTTAGCTGACAGCCAAGTTCAACAGCGGCTTGCCAAATAATTAGAACCCAGGTAGGTTTTTAAAGTCCAGAGCCTCTTTTGTCAGGGTATCAGCCACATCAATATTGGTAGTAAATTTGTTGTCAAACGTTCAATGTTTGTTATCCAAACAAGTGTTCAATAGTACAATCACATCATTTGAATATATCATGTATAACTATAAGCTATAAATGCCATGGTCATCTGTCAGTTAGTCTGTCAGTTAAGCTGTGCATCTGATCTAGTGTTGATAGGGGTATTAAGCATATCTGAAATCCCAAATCACACATGACACAGTACAGTTTTGTCCTGTCAATCTGTCTGCTTGTAAACGTTTGGTGTCACATTTTCTTAATAATGCAAGTCACTCATATATTGATTGTGACAATATTTCTTAGCTATGTTAACCAAATAGAGAATACCTGTCTCAAATTAAACATGAACCACTCTTATATTGATGATCACTTACAAAGTGAATATCAGCGCTGCATGACCTTTTGTTCCTGAGTGATTTACTCAATGGGGAATAATTCTTGATGGCACGTTTTCTTATAATGCAAGCTTGCATCTTCATATTGACCAAATCTTGCAAACTTTAACTCATAGCTTTATGGCTCTTGACCTCTGACTTGCTAAATAAAAGCAAATTAAAATTGCTTGTTCCAGGAAAAATGTAGCTAAGTTATTATTAGCTCATGGGTGTTAAGATGAATCATTTCTTAATAACCTAAATAATTAGGCTTAAATGCTACAACTTTTTGCATACTTGGGGATGGACTATTGTTGCTAGACAAGTGGGTTTGGGAGTTATTATTCAGCCCTGGTGTGTCATTGAATACAACGATATACTATAAAAGCTATGATTAAATGCTGTCATACTTTGTTAATGTCAAAAGCAGCAGAGTTCAATAGCCATAGGTCTTCTGTCTTTATTGTTAGGCAGTGAGATTGACTAGGTGTTTGTGATGACATTTTGCTCAGCAGCACTCACAATCTGGTAGTGATTAACTGCTTTACCTCCTGTTCTGGGTTTAATATTATGGACCCAGTATCTCAATTGAATCATATTGGAGATTAATATCCTCTGTGTTGGTTAATCTGCCCAATTTAGGAAATTTATTTTTTCAAGATGGGCAACAGTATCAGCTGTCCAAACATCTCAATTATGCTCATCTATCTCTGCAAGACATCTCCTCATATCAAATGGAGCAGTGGTTTGCTTTAGGGCCACTAGGCTCTTGCTAAGTGAAGAGAAATATTCTTTAGTCTTTTCATTTCATGACATTTGGTGATTTGATATAAATGAATAGTTAAAGATAAGAATAGTGAGGTGGTAATGTGGCTTCGTCTACATTACTGACAGTAATGTAGATGAAGCCACATGACCTCCTCACTATTCTACATAATGAGTTACATTTGCAATATTAAGGTCCATGTGCTTAACCACCATGAAAACAATTTTATGTTCACAACTTCATCAGTATTGTGGTTTCACCAGTTTTGTGGCTTTACAATATTGTGGCTTCACCAATTTTGTGGCTTCACCAATACTGTGGCTTCAATAATATTGTGGCCTCATCAATATTGTAGTTTCACCAATATTGTGGCCTCACCAATACTGTGGCTTTACCAATACTGTGGCTTCAATAATACTGTGGCTTCAGCAATATTGTGGCTTCATAAATATTGTGGCTTCATAAATATTGTGACCTCACCAGTGTTGCGGCTTCATCAATGTTATGGCTTCATCAAAATTTTTGCTTCACCAGTGTTGTGGCTTAACCAATATTGAGGCTTCACAAATACTGTTGCTACACCAATATTTTGGCTTCACCAATGTTGTGGCTTCACCAGTGTTGTGGCTTTACCAATATTAAGGCTTCACAAATACTGTGGCATCACCAATGTTGTGGCTTCACCAGTGTTGTGTTTTCACCAATGTTGTGGCTTCACCAATACTGTGGCTTCATCAATATTTTGAGGCTTCACCAGTGTTGTGTTTTCACTAATGTTGTTGCCTTACCAATACTGTGGCTTCATTAATATTTCTGCTTCAACATTGTTGCGGCTTCACCAGTGTTGTGGATTTAATGATATTGTGGCTTCATCAATATTGTGACTTCACCAATGTTGTGGCTTCACTAATACTGTGGCTTCATCAATATTGTGGCTTTACCAATTCTGTGGCTTTTCCAATACTGTGGCTTCATCAATATTGTGACATCACCAATATTGTGGCTTCACCAATACTGTAGCTTCATCAATATCTTGGCTTCAACAGTGTTGTGGCTTCACCAGTGTTGTGGCTTCAACATTGTTGCGGCTTCACCAGTGTTGTGGATTCAATGATATTGTGGCTTCATCAATATTGTGACATCAATATTGTGGCTTCACCAATACTGTGGCTTCACCAATGTTGTGGCTTCACCAATACTTTGGCTTCACCAATATTGTGGCTTCACCAATGTTGTGGCTTCACTAATACTTTGGCTTCGCCAATATTGTGGCTTCATCAATATTGTGGCTTTACCAATTCTGTGGCTTCTCCAATACTGTAGCTTCATCACTATTTTGGCTTCACCAATGTTGTGGCTTTACCAGCGTTGTGGCCTTACCAATATTGAGGCTTCACAAATACTGTGACTTCACCAGTGTTGTGGCTTCACCAATACTGTGGCTTCACCAGTGTTGTGTCTTCGTCAATATTTTGGCTTCACCAATATTGTTGCTTCACAAGTGTTGTGGCTTTACCAATATTGTGGCTTTACCAATATTGTGGCTTCACAAATGATGTGGCATCATCAAAGTTGTGGCTCTACCAGTGTTTTGTTTTAACCAATGTTGTGGCTTCAACAATGTTTTGGCTTCAACATTGTTGGGGCCGCACCAGTGTTGTGGATTCAATGCTATTGTGGCTTCATCAATATTGTGACATCAATATTGTGGCTTCAACAATACTGTGGCTTCACCAATGTTGTGGCTTCACTAAAACTGTGGCTTCATAAATATTGTGGCCTTTACCTATACTGTGGCTTCTCCAATACTGTGGCTTCATCAGTATGTTGAGGCGTTACCAATGTTGTGGCTGTATCAATATTTTGAATTCATCAATATTGTGGCTTCACCAATACTGTTCTTTTGCCAATAATGTGGCTTCATCAATATTTTGGCTTCACCAATGTTGTGGCTTCACCAGTGTTGTTGTTTCACCAATATTGTGGCTTCATCAATATTGTGACTTCACCAATTTTGTGGCTTCACCAGTGTTGTGGCTTCATCAATATTTTGGCTTCACCAATGTTGTAGCTTCATCAATGTTATCCCTTCATCCAAATTTTTGCTTCACCAATGTTGTCGCGTCACCAGTGTTGTGGCTTTACCAGTGGCTTCACCAATATTTTGGCTTCACCAATGTTGTGGTTTTATCAGTGTTATGACTTCATCAATATTGTGGCTTCAGCAATATTAAAACTTCATCAATATTATGGCTTCACCAATATTGTGGCTTCAACAATTCTGTGGCTTCACCAATATTGTGGCTTCACCAATTTTGTGGTATCACCAATACTGTGGCTTCACCAATATTGTGGCTTCACCAATACTGTGGCTTCACCAAGTTTGTGACTTTGTCAATGTTGTGGCTTCATCAATGTTGTAGCTTCATCAATGTTTTGGCTTCTCTTGTTTGTCATATTCCGTTGAGATATATCAATCACTGGGGCTTAAAAAGACATGTTATGTCTAAATGTAATTTTTGTTAAAACCATCAGAATGACCAAAATGTTATGTTTACCCAGTATGACTGTTAAGCTCCACCTGGTCCGGATTGATGGTCTTGCAGTTATGATGTATGCACCTGTGTATAGTGTCTCATTGTTGTACACTTAATCTGCTCTGTATTTATCTGCAATTCATATCACCTCCTAATCGCCAGCCCAGCATGACACAGACCTGGGGTTCTTTTTATTACCAGCCAGTCGTTACACTGACCTGGGGTTCTTGTCACCACCCCAGTATGTCACTGACCTGGGGTTCTCCTAACATTGCATCTTTTTTGTTTGGAGGGGTAGTATTTCTTGAGGCCAGTTAACATCTAAAATGGCCACCCGTCACCAGGACAGGTCAGGACGGGTGGCCATTTTAGTTAAGTTCCAGCCCTGTTACTGATGACTGAACTAAGCTCTCTGGGCTGTAGACTTATTCTGAACATCTAGCTTTGTCACATAATCAACTCCAGATGAACATCAGATATGTTATGTATGTCCTCATCTTCACTATATACTGATTTTCAGGTGTACAATTGTAAATGTGACCTCGGGTTAAGGGTGAAGAGAGCTGGCTTATGTGGATGAGACACCATTTTATCAGTGGTTAAGTGACAGAAGGAAGTGCACCATAGCCAACCCAGGGGAGGAGTCAAGCATTGAATTCTAGTATATTTATCAATGCTAAGCTCCATAGCAACCTTCCTGGTGGTCACTAGTAAATGCCTGTTATCTGGATACTCAGAAAGAGAATGTTAAAGTTGCCATCAGTGGTCAATGAATGAAGGTAACATTAATTATTGATGGGTAGGAGGTTTGTTATTGGTTATATAATTGCAGTGCATATTGATAAGATCAGGCTTACAATGTGTTTTACCAATATTCTATTAGTTTATATTCAAATGTAGATTCAGTTTCTGCCACATGAGAGGGATTAGTTTTTACTTCCTTTACTTAATAACAAGAGATTGATTCATGTGACATGTTGTATTAATGATCAACCTTATCAGGTTGGTAAGAATTAATGTTGTGTAATGTTTTACATTGACTTCCTTTAGTTTTTATGATATAAGACTGATTGGCAGTTTGACAAGTTAACTTGTGTGTGTAGCAGAATGTGCAACTATAGCTGGAGCACAGCAGGAGAATCATCTTTAGCTGAATCATATGGACAAGCTGTTGTATGGATTCACCAATTGTGTCCTAATGGAAACCCACCAAGACTGGCCCTATTGAAAGTTTATTACTGATAGTGCAACATAAGACGCTGTTGTCAAAGTTCCGGCTGATCATGTTCAAATTTATCTGTAGATATGCTTTGCTTAATGATATCCTGATAATTGATTTCCTTATATTGTTAACCCTTATGAGGTCAATACATTCAGTCCATTAAGTCAATTTATTCAGCTGAATCAACTCTGAATGCCTTTATTGTGGATACATTTTTTGTAGAATTTAAGTGACCCTAGATAGGCAAGTGAACAGCAGTCAAATTTTAATCATCAACAAATCAAATTCATCCTCTGCCTAGTCCTGACCTTAACAAATCCTTCAGAAAATTGCATGTTTTTTTCCATTTTGTAACTACATGTTAGTATGTGGCAAACTGAATAAAGGTAATATATTTAAAGCTTAAAGATTGTTTAATCCATGTTTTAATCATGGTGTCCTGGGGGGATTTATATCATTCACACTAAAAGATGGGATTCGTTTAATTCTCAAAATAAATATAATGTAAGGCAAGACAATGATGCTCTTTCGTGAACAGATAAAACATGTAATAAAGAATGCACAATTAATCAATTGGAGGTCAGTTTGACACTTGATGAAGCAAATTGTGAATAGATGCATGAACATATGCAGTTGGATACATCATTATATGACATGCACATACTTTGATTAGTGTCCTGTTGCCTAAACAGTAACTTCTCGGCTGGTTTGCATTATTGCAGTTAATATTTAACAATACGAAAATAAATTATTGAACCATATAATATAAGAGCGAGGACTGGGTTCATAACGCTATGTGATGCTGCCTCCACTGCTCCGTGTCATTCAGTGTATAGCTAGCTAGCTGCTCAGAACTTCACAGAAGCCTGTCAACGCGACCAATTTGGGAGACACCCCAAATAGCTTCAGTCGAAAGTTATTTTCTCTCAAATTACTATATCTTATTCGCCTTTTATTTACTATATATAAACACTTCTTCTTTCATTTAATTGGAACTGATTTAAGATTATCACCTTGTTGTTTTTGTAGCACCAAATTTAAGCGGATTTTGCAACTTTGGCCATGTGCGGCAAAACAGTCGCCATGTCGCACGGAGATAAATAGTGACAGCTGTTTGGACTCTCCCGATTCAAGGGACGAAGGATGTTGTCCGACATCGTTGACAGACAGATTACAGTGTTCAGAGTGGTTAAATAACATTAAGCTGCCCAAAGCAATCGATATGTATAATAGTTACAGCAATTACTTCAATGATGGCAGTTTAATTATCCACGAATTAGAATATAAATACGTTAAAACATATGACCTACGTGCACTTTTGACTTGGAATCGTCCGTGCTCCAATATTAGAGAAGACAATCTTCAGAATGTTAAGTATCACTAATTATTGTTAAAACTCACAGTACCTAAGTATAAATGTGTATCCAAATTAATAACGGGTACGTTGAAGAACTCCCTTCCTTAAAATAGGTGACTTTAATGCATATTTTCTCCGTTCCCCCGGTACACCTGCCGCTCGGCAAGGTTCGGAACTTTTCGGAGCAAGAAATTGCGTCAGCATTTCGTGGAATCGCGCCGATAATTAACTTCACTTTTTACTTCATGGCTCGTTGAATATTGTGAATGTACAGTTCAAATTATGTATAAACAATGAGAAAACGAAAAAAGTTTCTTTCGGTTCCCGAAAGACCTAAAAACGCGCAATACTTTGTGTAAGCTTGTTTGTAGGAATTAAATTTAAGTCGTTTATGGTTTCATTGACCTTCTAAGCTTTGTAACCCAAGGTTGTATAAACGATGGTCTGTCAGTAGTAGGTTGGTTGGGATAATAAATGTTGGTAATATCGGAAGGCAAAAAGGGCTGGTCGGCTCATTTGTTTATTCTAATCTCCAATATGGTTGGATATGTAAAATGGTCAAAATGGTTGGTTACATAAAAAGGCCAAAATGGTTGGTTTTATAAAAAAGTTCCAAAATGGTTGGTTTTTTGCATGACAAAACTATCACGACTATTTTGGTATAACCATTTTGGCCTAGGATTTTTATAATCTTCTAAAATAAGTTTTCAATGAAGATATTAGCTGAAAGCTGTACAAGGCAGATGTATAATGTTTTGATCCGAGATATCACATAATTTGAGCTCCAAAAAGCGAAATAATCGAATGACCCAAAATGGTCGGTTTTGTCGATATTGTCCAAAATGGTTGCAATTGTAAGTATATATATATATATATATATATTTATATATATATATATATATATATATATATATATATATATATATATATATATATATATATATATATATATATATATGTACATATGTATCTATATTTATATATATATATATATATTTATATATATGTACATATATATCTATACATGGTGGAAACAAAATTCATTAAATCCATTTTGGCACTTTTAATCATGCCAATGTTACATAGAGGGGGCATTACTTAGTCTCGTACATTCCTACAACAGTGTTGGCAAATGCCTCTGATGTCAATCCCTGCACAGCCGTAATCCCCGCACTGCAAACCTAACTTTCTGGGCTGCCCGGTCAATTCTGTGTGTGATAAATACTGATACCAGGCTCTTGTTCTGTTAGAAAGTACGCTGTACATTCGATTGCGAAAATATGGTGGCAGCTGTCTAGTTGTCGCCTTAAGATGGCGAAGTATGAATAGCAACGCCAAGGATTCGCCTAGGTTGCCACATTTGCACCCTTAGCCGCATCGCATCGGCATTTGTGATCGAAATCTGAGGTAAGTGGGAAACACCATGTACGATGACTCTATGACGCTATTCTACGTTTATAGCTACGTTTAGCGGGTTCACTCTTACATACTCCAAACCAAATAAGTGGAAACGCAACCTGTGATAAGCTTGTAGGCTTGCGTCTGAAAACCACGTGGCATTCTCTGAATAATATAGGAGCGTAGTCGCTTTTACCACTTAGAAGAGTCCATATTTTTTAAAGACGCCGAGCCCATGTGACCCTGGACCACCTTTCCATTGTGCTTTTGCAGATTTCATGATAGTGTCAGGTGATTTTCACCACACAGCTGGTCTGAGTGAGCCCTCTGATTGTAGTTATAAACGATTTTGCCATTTCATGGAAAGAACCTGTTGCCGTATGATGTCAATTAAATGAGGTCCCTTTATGATACTGATGAAGACGACCTGGCGTTAATCTCAACATAACATGCTTCAGTCAGATTTGGCTGGATAGTAGGAATATGCCGTTATGTTACAAGACAAAGATATATTGGTTAGTCTCGCGTAGGATTGATATATTGTTGTTCTTTTTGCTTTCAAAGTAAATTTTTAAAACCATCACGAATCATTTACGTTCATTACTTATTTCTTAACCATCGTTTGCCTGCCTCTGCAATTTTAGTTATCAGGTTGAATGCTGGTGTTTCATTATACAGCATTTTCTCGTTTATCTATGGTTTGCGTACATCGAGTGTCACAAAGTTCCTCAGCGCCTCGATACCAAACATCGACTATGTTCCTGCCTAAAATTTATAACTAGCAGAGATTACCGGTATTTTGAGTTTTTGTCCGTATTTCCGATACACTGTAGTTGCAATGCTCATTTCCTCGACTTTTGTTACTTCTTTACATGTAATGGACCCCAAATAACGGTAGCTAATGAAGAAAGCAACGGAAGAAACCATCACAGCGCCGGTACGTATATTAAATTAAGAAGGCAATCCAATCATCACCAAATGCTTTTTTCGCGAAGTAAAATTTAGTCTGCGATTAGGTATGTTGTCGGACAATAGCCCGAGCTGTGTTTAACTGTCGGCATGATTGACAATCAAACATAGAGCACTGATCAAACCTCTGCGTTTAACAGTGCCTGCAGGGTTTGTGTGATATTCTTTTCACTTTTGATTTTAATTCCCTTTGATTTTTCGAAAGTTTTCTTTTGCCTTCCCAGCACTACATTACCATCTCAGTCAACGGAATGTAGGCTAAAGGTGTGATTTTGTTCCGAAGACGAAAATGTACTGAGATGCTAACTATATCTATAAATAAACAAGTGCAGAACGCATGGAATCTTGCTATGTACCTATGGTTTAAATTGTCTTCTTGAGTTTCGTGTTTGATGGCATTACTAGCTACTAATGAAATTGTGTATACCCCTAAGTATGGTTCTTCATGGCGAACGCGAATTCATTATAGTACATTCCACAGCTTATTTTATAGTGCTCAGCTCGTATTGAGCAATGTCTGTCTCGGTGTGTGTATACCAACAAACTTCTAATGCAAAAGCATTATGGCATTAATGTAAATGTCAATTAACACAGATATTTGGATTTAGATCTTTGCGAGGCATTTATAAGAAAGAGAGAAGTATTCAACCAGACTTCAACGGGTTACTATTTATCAATATCCACGAACCTTTTGTGCGGACTAATGCGCTAAATCTTTTGTTCGTGAGTCGTACGGCGATCTTTCGAGCATATAAGATTGAGTCAGGCCACGCGTGCTAAACAACATGTCCTAGGTGCAAGCAGAGGAGGTCTAGAAGAGGTTAGATCCATAGGTGCATGACCTATAGTATGCGAAAACATGCATTCATCGTGGAATTATTATCAATGGCAGCTGGCTATTGTACGTAAGCATTTCCAGCAGGGAAGTTATGGTGAGTAGCAGTTCCAGGCCATTGCTAATATACGTAGATCATTTCATTAGAGCAGTCATGAGCTTGGCAGAATGGTACGGGAGTTTGCGAATCATTTTGATATTCCAAATTCCAAATGAGTTATAACGACTTATGTTCTCAATATTATCTGATTCTGGGTATTTTTTTCACCGTTTACAATGTTAAGCTTTTAGGACGGCCTTACGTAGTTTTAGCAATGATAGCGTGAAGGAATGCATGAAATAACCACATGACATCTTGCAAGGCATTAGCAAAATGTCCGCATGTTTAAGCATCGTCCAATAGACAGCATGGTTGGACATTCCCACGTCATGATTACATTATAGACGCAAATGGCTGATAGAAATAGCTCGCATAACCAGAAACAATATCAAATAATTATTGTTTCCTCATGTTCCCTGCCATATTTTGACCTAATATGCATGTCACCATTATATCTCTTGTTAACGCATGATTGCATAGTGCAATTTGTAATGTAATGAATACTTATTCATATGTGAGATCCATCTGTGTCAAATTACCGGCATTAATTCCTAATACAGCAATTATTCAGTCACACATGCGCAGGTCATGCTCATAGATGACTGACCGCCATATATTGCTAATTAATTGCGTTATAAATCCACTGATTTAATGCATCGTCTGCGATTAAATATTATTCACTTCCCTCATAACTAGTCGAACTCATTGCGAGGAAATAGCCGTCCTCGGATAATAGCACATAGTTATGTTATTGTCTTTCCAATGACAATAGCTCAAGTTGCTTCCCGTGATTAAGAAAATCGATGCATCAGAAAAAGCCTCCGTGACCTGAATGACAGATTTGTTTTATGCTTGTTCTTATTTAGTTACACCGTGTCTCCGACTTGTTGATGTTCATCAATGAGATCCGGTTGCTATAATGTTTTTATTGATTGTTGCAGACGCTATATTTAGGGGTGCTTCAAACACCAGTGGTGTTTTATCTTTATAATCAGGTTATGTGTTTGTCTTGCGACATTTCCGAGTAACTCGGTTTTACGCTATATATAGCGATAGCACTCATGTCATGTCATATACCAAGACACATTGGACGGGAAACGTTTGATTAAGAGCTGCACTGCCAATGATTGGAAATTCAATATCTTCATCGCATCACGATACAATCGGATTCAAGCTTCATTTAGGGCCGTTGTCCTTGAAAAAATCATTTTGAGGGATTTTTATACAGTTGAGTAAGCCGGCAAAAACAATTTTTCATTGGATATTTCCATTTACCACTAAGATGATTGTTGTCATCGGCAGCTTGCTATTATTATGAAGCAGTTCTGGAGGTATTGGTGAATGTCAGTTCTGGGCCGTTTCTGATGTACATAGAGACCTTCATTACACCAAGAATAAACTGCAATCCGATGTACGACATGTTACCCACGACGGTCGGCCGTCGTCAAAATTTAGCTTTTGAAACAGTGAACTAGATTTTGAAAGCTTGCCAAGCATATAGAACCTTAGGTGATGTTTTTAGTATAAAAAGACCTCGTATGCTGTACTAATATACCTTCCGGACCGGTCAATGTATCACAGTGGAATCTGAGCGCCTTTCCACGATTGCACACGAGGCGTCTGTAAATGAGGTTCACAAAACATGATTGAAAGAGTAATTGATAACCGCACCCAACCGTATTTGTTATGTGCTACGGTCCATATTCATCATGCATGTTAAGGCCCCGTTAATGGCAAAAAGACTTGCGGTAAACCAATGCATGGGCATAAGAGACATACTAATCTGTTTAAGTGTGACAGAACAGAGACTTAATAACCCTGTAACGGCCATTGGCAGCTTTAGCACGATGCTCAGATTATAAGACGGGTAATGATATTAAGCGGTGATTGCATTCGTCACACTAAATGACGTTAGCAACTGGATACCATGCTTTTGCAATATATATATATATATATATATATATATATATATATATATATATATATATATATATATATATATATATATATATATATATATATATATATATATATATATATATATATATAATGGAACAGTGGCATTTACATGGTCATGGTAGGACGAGGTGTCACAATATTAGGTATTGTTACTTCATACAGCAATCGGCATTACAATGCATTTTGTTGACCACTATCTGCCATTCATGCACGTACCCTGATTGACAGCTTACAGCAGATAAAATACCAGGGTGGTGTAATCTGCTTCAAAGTTAACCAGATAGTCTAACATATCTTGTATAATTGATCAATGCTGAAGCAGACAAACAAAGTATTTAAATTACAAGTTTGTTCAGCTTGATGCTTCTTTGTGCAGGGTGACAGAAAGTGACCTCGCACCTAGTCATCAATGGAGACAACTTTGCTCCTGCCTTAATGATATAACTAAGAAAGATTATCGGTATCATACGTCATATTGATGGCAGTTAATCTGATGACATTCTTCGAGTTTTAAGAGGAATTAACTTTTATCTGCGGTCCATATTTCCAGGACAGCGCTATTTATGAAATTAATTTGGTATAGTTTGCTCACATATAGTGCCATGTAAGACCAAATTGTGATCAAACCCACTTGTTTAACTCTCCTACATATGTGGACGTTAATAATACCGGCAACAGCATTTACCGTCACTGAGAGGTCATGGTTCAAAGTGACACGCTAGAGCAATTCCGCAACCTTTTCCTGGCCATTTGATATGGTGAAGTTATAATAAACTAACGTATTAACGCTGCCGTATACAAGCGTACGCAATCCTTTTGTTCATTCCTCTGTTCATAGCTAATTTCTACAACGCTAGTTTTGCAAACTAAACCGTCGAATGCTATGTCCTACTGACATCAAATCGGAGTGAGCCTCCTATGGTTAAAATGGGCTATTAAGACAAAGCAGCAGGTTTTTAAATGCGTTTATGCATATGACTACCCAAAAGAAACACCAACCTGCGTGCATATGCAGAGCAAATGGTGGGAAAAGCTATTATCATACCGATGGAGTTTTAAGTCCGGCATCGAATCACACTGTAAACTTATCTAAAATATGCGATTTCACCCCTAAGACACACTGGTAAGTATCAAACGAAGAAGGAAAAGGGTGCTACTCCTAGACCGCTGAGCACTATGCAATAGTTTCGGTTTTGATGAGGCTTGCGAGGTCGGTAAAATGCGATGCATTAAATTTTTCTATCGACTACAGGTGGTATGGTGCATTATACAAATTTCTTCAGATGCACCTTGGTAAATGAGGTGATGTGACCAAAATAGATAGAAGTAATATCAAATTCATGTCAATTCATTATCCTTGCATGCATTTTGCATTCCCGGTGATTGTCAATTGCATAGAAAATATGCGCTAATGGTCGAATTGTTTTACCGGCAGGTGCGCGTGATTCATATGAACCAGGTGGCCGCGTCATAGCATCAAGACATAGCATGTTTTCTTGTTTTCTAACGCTACAATAAACTGCTACAGACATAGATCATTCGATTTATTCAGTAGTAATATTCTCGTAATTATATATTTTACTTGTCTGTTATTGCCTCCTAAGAACTTCTGGCAACACGCAGCGACCATAGATATAAACGGCGATTGTCGCTAATAAAGAAGATAAGGAAATATACATGCGGCATTACATCGTGGCCGACATATCCGTATAAATGAGTTGATGCAGTTGGCAAATATCCTAATGATGCTATGCTATCTGTAACATACATCATATTGCCTCTGTACGTAAATGCTCTTCCTCACAACGATAAAGAGTTAAGGGTGCACAGTAAAACCAAGTTATTTGGTTTATGATTTGCTTGACAGTCAAGCAAAAATTTGTTCTTCCTGGTTAGCCTTCTAGTACATTGTTTGTGACATGGTATAAGACTGCGTAAGCCGTTATCCGAGTAACATGATCATTTTCTATGTAGCTGTTTTACACGATCACTTGTTATACATGAGCTGTTCCAGTACGAAAACTCGCTTGAATTAATGTGACCGTCACTGACGTCGTGATTAAGTGACCAGCATTGAAGTCATGAAGATATTACCAGATTTTACATTCAACAGTTCCTGCGTCCATTTAAGCGTTATTTTTACCAATGTATTAATAATGTCTGCAGTCAGCTTATTTTTGCTCCTGGTCCAAAACAGCAGGAATGAGTTATTAAAAACATAACATTTCATGCATCCGTTTCATTTTCAATTAAAACTGACCGTTACCGTTGCATGGATCAATCAATCCAATTTTCAAATATTTTTAGGCCCCCCTAAATACTAGTTGGACCCAATGCTGTTTTCTGTCATCGATTGGGCACGTCAAGACGGTCACTATTTGTGCTGATACTCATCACTTCAAGACTGGCTATTAGATATGTACTAGCTATCGACTTTCTTGGAGGTGTGTTTTTATTTTTCATCCTTGCTGCATTTGTTCACTGCATGTTTCTGTATTTTTTAGTCCAATCACTAGCGATATATATATATATATATATATATATATATATATATATATATATATATATATATATATATATATATATATATATATATATATATATATATATATATATATATATATATATATATATATATATATATATATATATATATATATATATATATATATATATATATATATATATATATATATATATATATATATATATATATATACAATTTTAGCAGCTATGTAATTTATATATGGAGCATATCTCATGATATCAATAAATCATTGTATGCTAAAAGAAAAAATCGGCACATATGATTCAGGTTTGCTTGTTTATCTTAAACCAGCGATGGAGTGGACAAAAGACGTTGTCATAGGGCCCAACAGCGTATGGGGATGTACCAAAGAGGAGTGGAATACAACGTGAATCACGTACAAACAAATGGCGGAAGATGGTTATCAAGCTTGCATCAGACAGTCCATGCTAACTCGCGGATATTCCAAGTATATATATTATATATATATATATATATATATATATATATATATATATATATATATATATATATATATATATATATATATATATATATATATATATATATATATATATATATATATATATATATATATGTATATATATATATCTATATATATATATATCTATATATATATATCTATATATATCTCGAGAGAAGAACGGAGCGAGAGAGACTCGAGAGAGAGAGAGAGAGAGAGACGCGAGAGAGAGAGAAGAGAAGAGAGAGAGAGAGAGAGCGATAGAAGAGCGCGATGGAGAGAGAGAGAGCGAGAGGAGAGAGAGAGAGAGAGAGAGAGAGAGAGAGAGAGAGAGAGAGAGAGAGAGAGAGAGAGAGAGAGAGAGAGAGAGAGAGAGAGAGAGAGAGAGAGAGAGAGAGAGAGAGAGAGAGAGAGAGAGAGAGAGAGAGAGAGAGAGAGAGAGAGAGAGAGAGAGAGTGAGAGAGTGAAATAACGTTACAACTATGGTACCTTGTATATCCGAGTGCGTAGCGAATACAAGTTGGAAGTTACGTATAAAACCATGACGGAGCCATGACAAACAATATGGCATAAGTGTGCAGAATTCATTGCATGCCCCAACCTACATTAGCTGTATGTATTAATGTATTTTCGGCGGTAAATAATTTGCTTTGTTTGATATAACTCAGTAAACAAGGTGCAATTTACAAGTTGTTCGTTAATGATACGTTCAAAACACGTTGTATGCTTGCTGTGATTCACAGTAATTAGACTGCATCGCTATTAACACTCATTAACTGTCTTGAATATCCCTCCACATTACCATAACGCTTACGCAATGTTATATATATATATATGTATTACATCGCCTAGTAGAGGCGGGTGGCGTAATTGAAAAAGGTAAGGTTAATGCAATGAGGTATATGTAGGACATATATGACTGCATGCATTGCTGATTACTGCAACTACTTGCAATTAGCTATAGGTATGCGGTCTAATTACCAAAACAAAATTGTCAGGTTGAGAGCGTTCCACTGCCTAAGTAAGAATGTCACAGCATTAGGATGTATTCCATGAATCGCCACTTGTATGCTCACTGAATAATTTGTGCAATCGCGCATCTGTGCAGATATGATACATATGTATCCATATAAAGAATCACTGAATCGTGATTACGGTTTTTCCACATTGTGTAGGGTTGAAGGGGGAGTGAGATTAAAATTTGTCAGTGTTGAATTTTGGTCTCTTTTTGTTCGGTTATGTATTACTTTGGCACTCCTGTGATATCATGTGTCGTTCAAAAGCCAAGTGAAAATAGGCCCTTTTGTGCAACATGATTAGACGACGTGGATTTGCACTGATGCCAACATGTACTATCTTGCCCAGTAACCGTTGAATAAATTGGTGGTGTATTCATTTAAGTATGGTTTTACATGATAAAGATATTTTGTATTAAGGGAAATCACAACTGAGTGATAATGACGGTAGTCGTGACATATCAGATTGATTACAGATGGCTATAAATAAAATAACTCTAATGCCAGATGAGGGTCACTAACTGACCTTTTTGTTGCAACACGACGTATCAGATGTTAGATCGGAGGTCATTACGGCGCACGTGAAAGATGTCTAATCGCTTTAACATCGTTATATCTATTTTCAACGATCTTTTACATTCACGTTTTCACGCTAGATATGTGGTCAGAATGAATGTGATACGGCAGTTTAAACGTGACCATCTGGAACAGAACTGATGCTAGCACTATTTTCTGTACCACGAACATGAAATGTTTGCCAATGTAATGTTCCCGATTCGGATTCAGTTATTCAATTAACCGTTCTTGGAAAGCTGCTTCTTTCAAATACAGAAGACTTTCACAGTATGCAAAGTTGTTGTCAGACAGTAGATTGAACTGTGTTAAATGTTCGGCATAATTGACAATCAAAAATACAAAACTAATTATGCACGCACATTTCACAGTGCTGAAGGGGTTTCTTTTTCATTTTGAGTTTAAGCCTATTGGTTTGTTTTGTTTTGTTATGCTTTGCTATTTCAAGCTACGATGGCTTGTCTATTTCTCGACGTCGTAAATTTGTGGTCAATTTAATAAAGTGTGGACTTTGTTCTTCAATAAATGATATTAACTTAGTACTAATGACCAAAAGCCGTCTAGAACTAAAGTTCTTCTACTGTCAATACACCATCATTTATAGAGCACAAATGACATTTTGTGCAATATTGGTATGTCAAAAATACCTAACGAGCCTGCGTGGACCAATACAAGGAAGTGGCGCACATTAATGTACCTTTGTATGTATAATGTAGGACCACATTCGAAGGTTGTAACGGCTAACGTTTTCTGTATTTCGTTGATTCTATATAAATTACATCGGAATCGTTCATGCAACCAGACCAAAGTGCAGCAGGCACCCTGACGAGTGTTCAGATGATGGCTCTGCGGATGTGATTTTGAATACGTACAACACGGCCGATTTGTATTTTTGTTTTTTTCCTTTCAGCAAAGCAACAATACGTCTACAAGATGGTTTTATCTATAGTACTATGCAGTAATGCGCTGGGTTTGTTATACAATGCAATGTTACCAGGTCGCGGACTGACCGCAGAACGAAGTACGTACCTCGATCGAGGTACGTACTTCGTTCCCAGTACGGCGCACCTCGATTGAGGTACGCATGATAGTCGTGCCACCGCCCTCTGCTGTTTTGCATTTTATGACATTATTTTCTGAAATGTGATTGGCTTTGAACGATTTAATTATGCAAATATATTATGGCCTACATTTGAAACCAAATCTGTTGTTGTGGGCGATATTGGGCCTTCACAAGAAGAGTTTTCACTTCCATTATTCGACAGCGACTTCAAGTTTTTCTGCGTTCATGGTTTAAATTTTGTACACACATCAACATGGCAGAGGTAAGATCTGTGTTTTCTAATTTACAAGTATATCATCTTATGATACATTATATGTTATTCAAAATTCTATGGCATATTAATGAGCTATCGCTAATAAATAACACCACTGTTGAATGATTTTTCTGAAACAATGACGTAGTGATGCGATCGTACTTAAATCGAAGTACGGTGTGCTTCCTTTTGAATTGGTGCCATATTCTGATAGTAGATCGTATACAGATAAAAGAATGACACTTATGAATCATACGACCGAATCGCAAATTATAAGATAATTTGTTATGGAATTTGTCGTGCACGGCAATGTCAATATTTCAAACCGAATATGATTTAGTCTATTAGTAGAGGGTGATATAAAACAATCTCACAGGAATTGCTGGTTTGTGTTGTGTACTTAAACATAGATTATAATATTTAATGTTATGTATTTGACTAGCCAGTATCTGATTTACTTTGGGGTTTTTTTCAGAATGGAACAGCTATGGGCCAATCCATATTCAAGACGGTGTTCTTCTGAAAGCCTTCAATCACAATGAGGATGTTTGGAAACTGGAAACCTGAAATTAAAATTTCCAACCTGAAATTAAAATTTCCAAGTGGTGTCAAAGAAAAACAGAATCTGTCCATTACACAAAAACTGCTCCTAAGTTCTGTCAATCATGCATTGATGAAGTGGATGAAATCTATCCAGACTTGAACATTCCTTCAGCCGTTAGTGATAAGTCCATGGAGCCGCCTTCCAAGCCGCTGAAAGTTGGTTACAGCTATTCCTGTGAGGGGTGTACCAGGTCTTGCCTGTTCTCGTCTATATACTCAACCAGAATATTGCCCTCACATCGCTGAACAAGTTCATAAGACTTTGTGCATATTATCCTCTTCCTCTCGTTTCTGCTCTCGCGGCATTCATCAGCTATGTATGCAATATGTATTTAACCTGTGTGGTGTTTCCACTTGGGATCTCTAAAAGTTTAAGTAATTTTTTCCAATATATTCCATTCCAAACAACAGAGACAGAGAGAACTTTTATTCTGGATTCCATTTTCATGAAAACATAGGTTGAATTTGTCGAATTTGTAAACGTTATCGCATAAGTCCTTATCTTTTCTCTTTAGAAGGGAAGAGGCTGCCCCAATTAAATCCCGCGCGGATATGGTCAGGTAACCAGCACTTCTTTGTCTTTTTCAATTAGATTTCAACGAGATAACATCAATTTGCACTCCCATTTTCCCCCCCCCTTCCGTTTTCAATGCCATCCCACCTTTTGTACATGCTTTCCTCTAGTTTTGTCATTCAACACTCACTGTTGTTATATGTATGTCTGTACATGTATAAGTATATCAATTAATCCTATCTGTGTCATGACCTATTTAAGTAGCTTTATCCTGCGTTGTGTAACCTATCCTAGACATATCATTGTTTTGTATCTCACTTATTGCATCAACATCATACATATACCTTTAGCTGTCAAACAGTCATAACATTTCTATAGTTGTTATTATTATCTGCCTCATTGTGATACTGGTAAATGATTGGTAGTGTACCTGCACTCGGGATTACTCGGTATCCTATTATGTAATAACGAATATTGTATGTATGTGATTTTGGACACAATTTGCTACTTGAGAATTATTTCTAAAATAAAATTAACTCAAACTTTGCTGTTCCTCCACTCCTTCACAAAATATGGATCTGCATGATATATTGTTAAAGGCATACGATTTGGCTGATAGAAACTCAATTATTAGCAGCATGTAGAATAAACACCATCATGAAGTTTACCGATGAGGAATGATCTTATGACCACTGTCCACATTGCTATGGAAGTAATTGTAATAAAGCATAGTCAATATCAATACAACATGATCGCTGACCCTGTGATTTTGTGAACATTCCATTCCATATCTGGTAAACCTTAAGTATTCTACAATGATAATGTTCATTACATATGTAATGATGCTCATTTCCATCTAACATCCAATTAAAACAAAAGTTTTCAAAAACACAAACAGAACAGGTCAACAAAAGTATGAAAACTTACTGTTGTGGTGTTTTTGGGGGCATTCTGTTCAATATCAAACACCTGGCTGCTTTGTTATTCTATTTGAGAAGACCATTCATTTTTAAAAACAACTGAATGCGTATATGAACACTCTCAATCAGACCCGGGTAGACAACAAGCGAAGTTTGAAACCACCATGGTGCGGCGTACTTCGATTGTAGTACAAAAATATCAGGTGTGCAAATGGATTGACATGGGGTGTGATGTTATCATCCATAAGTCACAAATATGCCATACAATTTTCACTAAACTGTATTTCATATAATCTAGACAAACTATGCTCCGCAAAAAGTAAGTTCTTTACTTTGCCAGACTGATTCAAAAAGGATTTTTGCCTCATCAATCGTCGGAAAAGACACGCGATGGCCGCCGAACTAAAGTTTGAAAACTCGTAGAAAAGCCTTCTCGTACATGGGCAACGCTAAATATGGTCCCAAATCGAGGCTGTGACTACTAAGAGGGTTTCCACGATTTAACCCAACCAAATCTCAGTAAATAATGTCACAATTTGAAAAACAGTTGAGAAAATTAATGTTTATGTATGCATACTTCAAACCAAGTACGCCGTACTAGGAACGAGGTACGTACCTCGATCGAGTTACGTACTTCCTTCTGCGGTCGTCTTTGATCTGGTTACAGTTGTCCAATCAATTCAGGTGTGTACATTCATGTTCCAGCAAATATTATGTCTGAAAGCAAATTTATACCTTATATTACTGGATATTAACTTACAAAGCGGCTAACAAACCAAACCATCTTGGTATAACTCATTGTTGCTTAGACTGATTAGCAATACGACGAAATGAGGTTTATCGCAGTATGGTGTATATATAAGTGGTCCAAGACGAAGGCCTCAACTTTAAAAGGAGGCAATTTCCAAATAAAAATTCCTGAAACGCGTCTCATCCGTCTAGGAGAACCACGGGCAAACACGCATACCAACTGACCTCAAAATGTGACGAAATATCTTTATTTGCCCTCAATTGGTAGTCTGGCTTTGGCTCTCGCAAATGGCAAAAAGACTGATTCACCATGGTGTCCATGTTAAACGCAAGAGCGCCATCTAGTGAACTGTAGCTAGTGCTATCGATGTGCATGTGACGCGTTGAAATTTTCACCAACATACCGACAAAATGACAATGATTCGTTCAGCAGCGTAAATTGGTGCGCATTAAAATCGAAACTTCATCAGTATTGCTACAAATGGATGCAGAAAATACCTGTGAGCTATTACTGTAGTCAAAAAAGTTATGTGATCGGCGCATGTCGAATATTGTAAAGAAGATTCCGACCAAGGCATTGTACAGTTGCGAGGTAAATGTAAAGCAACGTGTTCAGCTTGCAGCTCGAACAATGACACCAACAGCAAAATAAAAGGCCCACCTGTACACCGGCTGTAACCAAATACTTACAATGGTAGCCCAACAATCGACCGAAAACATATCTTCCGTTATTAAATGATATGATACCCAATGTCTGCTGCAGAACTCCAGTCCCATGTGATTCTTTGTTTATGTGAGTATTAAACTTGCTTTCCGTGACGCAGCTTGGACGTCAGATCAAAGGACACATTTCTAATAGGAAGTCGATCATTGGTGATAATACATCACTAATGTTGTAGCATATCTCTAACGCGTTTATTGGTCCATGTTCTATTAGGTTGCTCTTGTTGACGTGATGTAGAATATGTTGTGGTAATATTTTGACGACAAGTGCAGTACATGTTTGATAGAAAACCAGTGTGCTGTTACAGAGATGTCTGCTTAAGGCTCGCCATATACAAACGAGTACAAGATATATATGAATGGTGTATATTATACAACAATCAAAGAAGCTGATCATTGCTCGAATAAAGCTGATTTTGTCCCTGAAGTAACCAGAAGCTCTGTTTATTTTGATACGTGGCAGCATTACAGGTGACCGTAAAGCAAGCGTAGTGATAACCTACTAGACATATGTCATCCCCGTACCAATGCACGAAGGCCGGGATCAAGGTAAAATGCCAACAGAGCTGAGGTCAGGCCTGCCCAGCAAAATAGTACTACGTGCAGGGATAAATGGCGTAGGAACCGATATTGAAGCTGCTAGTGTTAGTAACGATATTACTTTCAGTATCTAATGTCAAGATAGCACTTAATGAATAACCGATATCAATGGCATACAAGCCTAAATGGTACCACCAGAGCGGGACATACCAAACAAAAAAGTCAAGCTGTTTGCAAAATTTTGCTAGTTATTCAACACGATCCTTGTGATTGAATCAGAACGCATCCTGTCGTTTGAGGAGTGCCATTGCGAAAATGATTGCCTACTCTTTGATCTCTGGCGCAATATAGGAGTCAATGTGAGATGCGAATTTGAGGGCTGATTGATGATTTGTTAGTGGCACACATGAGGCTGTGAACGAACGTAGTTGATGGGACAGCCGTATTTGAGTAGTTCGTATATCATCAAGTCGCTGTAGTTGTAATGATGTAGCATTAGGAACCAATTGTCTATGTATAGTTTAGAAGGCGCCGATATCTTTGCCTGTGCGTAATTAGGATGGCCGTGGAAGATATTTTGCGATCACAAGCAAGTATTGCCTCTGTGTAAGCGAGAGAAGCGGGTGCAGAGATGGTAGGAATACGTCAGGAAATGTAGGTTGGGGCGTGTATCCAACTGAGCTCGGCTGCTGTGGCGGGTCCGTGAATGAGAAGGGGGGCCTTGTTGCTGAAGCAATGGTGACGGAATGAGCCGAAGTAGGCATCGCGGAAGGCGTGAATATCGAAATGCAGTGAGAAAAAACCAAAGAATGCGACGCCGAAGGGAGACGAAGAAGTACAGCCGAGTGAAGCAAGACCTGACTAAGCGGAAAGTGACCACGAGAAGCCGCGCGCGGACATAAACGACGATGAAAGTCGTAAAAACTGCGGGAGATGACTGAGACAGAAAAAGGGCGCACTAGGAGGGCGAACGGAGAGAGCGCCAGAGGGCGATAACGCGAGAAAGGATGGGGCTAACTACTTGCTATTAAAGACTCAATAGCACGATTATATATGTACATATACATATGTATTTACATATACAAATAAATTAACATATATATATATATATATATATATATATATATATATATATATAAATATATATATATATATATGTATATATATATATATATGTGTAGATATATATATCCATATATATATATACATATATATACAGAATATAGATATGTGTATATATATTTACATATATATTTATATAAATATATACATATATGAATAAATATACATAAATATATTTATATATATATATATGTGTGTGTGTTGTTATATCTATATATATGCAGTTACACATTAACATTTATATATATACATATAAACACAGAATATAAATATGCGTGTTAATATATGTAAATACGTGTGTATATATATATATATATATATATATATATATATATATATATATATATATATATATATATATAAATGTATATATATGTATATATATATGTATACATATATATACATATATATATATATATATATATATAGATATATAGATATATATATATATATATATATCTATATATATATATATATATCTCTCTCTATATATATCTCTCTCTATATATATATATATATATATATATATATATATATATATATATATATATGGATATACGCATACATATACAATCTACATTGTTCAACCTCGCTAATTGGGTGGGGGAGGGGAGTGTTGCAATCCAAGAGATAAGCGGTCATGTCCAATGCCATTTTGTGGAAGTATGCATTTAAAACTTGAACCAAATACAAATGCCGGAACATTAATAATGTTTACATATATTCATTCGGTGCAGCGCCGAATAAACATATGCTCTATCGGAGCACTCTCAAAACATGTTCGCTGGGATATTGGTGCATTATGTTTGAATAAAACATCGCTATGGAGCGACATCGTGCACTGTCGTAAATTGATGGACATGAAAATCGAAACTACATCAGTACTGCAGCCAATGACAGGCAAAAATAACCTGTGAGATGTTACTTGAAGTGATGAATGACCTAGTGTTAAATTGTGTCACAAACAGTATGAGATCGGTTCATGTCGATTATTCCCAAGGTGATTTCGATCCATGCATTATACAGTTGCGAGGAAAATGTAAAAGAACAAGCTCAGCTTGCAGCACGATCAATCACACCAACATCACAATGAACGGCCCACCTGTACACCGACTGTAACCAAAGCCTTGCGATGCTAGACCAGTAAACGACCGGAGTAAACAGATACGAACAGCATCAACCAGCAAATATGTCTTCCACTATTCAATGATATGTTACGTAATGCTTGCTGCCGAACCGACGAGCAAACTAGACAATGCCGAACAAAGACAATATCTACAGTCCCATGTGATTCCGCGGTAATGGCGGATCAAATGGGCTTCCTGTGATGCAGCTTGGACGTCAGTTCTAGCGTTGAGGACAGGTAGTTGACCATACACGATTTTACACACAGGGAGTTTTCTGTTGTTAACAGTGTGCAGATAATCGATAGACGTGAAGGTAATAACGCAATAAATAGATGTTTCGTCGATGCGGTCCGATTGTGTTGATCATCGGACTTATCCCTGAGAACCGGAATCAAGTTAAAACCGCCATCAGCGCTACTAAGCAAAATAGTACAACGTGCAGGGATGGCTAGTGTAGCAGCCGATATTGAAGCTGCTGGTGTTAACTACGATTATTCTTTGAGTATCAAATGTCAATGTAGCACTTAATAGATAACCGATGAATATGGGATTCAAGCCAGCTATTGTACCAGTTGCATCTGGTATGATCAATTGGTTGTTTGGGTATATTTATATGCTAGTTATCTGGAAACTGACTCACTGATATCGAAACAAACTCTAAACACCTAGGTGTGATGCATGATACATACGGATTACTTTGCCACATCATCTCGAAATGCAATGAGCAATCATGCTTGACACCGCTTTCAATAACATCAATAAGTAAGCAACTTTTAGGTTTTCACGAGAAGTCAATCATGTTGATCAATTGCGTGACATAACAAGCCAATTCATCAATCGTCTGAAGTTGTCTCGTTACAATGTGTGCTCGTACGAAAAATAACCTGGATACAAGCTCAGCTTGCAGCACGATCAATCACACCAACAGCACAATGAACGGCCCACCTGTACACGAACTGTAACCAAAACCTTGCAATGCTGGACCAGTTATCGACCGGAGTAAACAGATCCGAACAGTATCAACCAGCAATCATGTCTTCCACTACTCTACGATATATTACGTAATGCAAGAGAAGGTTTTCAACATTTGAAGCCCTATTGGAGCAACGCGTTGGTTCAACAATTACCTGTGGCCAACACCAGAAGGCATATGGTCCCAACGTTGCTTGCTAAAGGCAAGATGAAGACAAAATCTAATGTTGATTGCTTATTGACATTTGGAAAGATCTTTATCTCACAACATTATTTATATAAGGCTTGCAGCAGAATAAAGAGCGCATTGTGTCAGGTTGATACGGGCGTATATACCAACACAGTAGGGAACCGTCATACTAGCGAGGTCCTACATTTACAAGAACCTGGTTAAAAGATTGACTCGCTTAACCTCACTTTTTTCAGTTAAATACTCTGCAAAAAGTATAATTGATGTTGTACGAGGAAATAGAAAGGCACTTATGCATAAACCAGTACTACTACGTGCATACTGACCAAAACACAAGATCACCCAAATTGCGTCAACAGATCCATATCATATTCCCCATTCATTTGACAACTTATCACTTTATGTTAAGTGAAAATATTATTCTCAGATAAGACAGCAAAACGTACTAGAGACAAGATAATTAAGCTGCTTTGGACGAAGGCAATCAGTGAATTTGGCGGGCTCACCGTTGGAAATTTAAGCTAACGAAGAAGCTGACCAGAATATGGATTTAACGTGTTTGAGTATTTTAGGGTGCAAAAATACACACAATTCACATTTCACCATTTTTGCTAGCTGTTCAAGACCCCAACGAGAGAGGTGGTCACCTGCTGAGATAAAATGACGGTTGCCGTATTAGCTTAACTGACCAGTAGCTGCACAAGTAACTAGCACATGACCACGTGGTCATAACCGTGGTCCAGCAATTCCAAATATAGCGCATCATCTTGTTGCTTGATCTGCCAAGCATACCATACACCGTACCCAGATTGACACAGAAAAATTCAAATGATTGATTAAAATTGACAATATATCATCGATTATAGCAGATTTTATTGCGATGATTAAGAATGTAGGCAATCCCAATATGAATGATCGGGTATCGCTGTAATCATATACCTATAAATGATTGGGGCAGTGCTGTGAAAGAGGTTCTAAATAATGTAATCAACGAATATTACGTCCATACAATTCATGAACAGAATTAGCATTGGGCAATAGTCACGCATATAGTATGCTATCGAGGCATCCAAAAACGTAGAATTTTCTTAAATAAAAGTTTAAACGGCGCCTAGCGTCATCAATTTTACACCAGCCTTGTCGAATATTAATCAATGGATATTTGAATAACCTATGAATTGTACAAAAGTTTTAAAACGTCAGAATGTGAATAAGGGTATGTGTGTGTGAGTGTGTGAGTGTATGCGTTTTTGTGTGTGTGAGTGTGTGCTTGTATGTGTGTGTATGTGTGTGTGTCTGTGTATGTGTCTGTGTCTGTGTGTCTGTGTGTGTGTTGGCCAATGGGGAGGCGATAGGTTTAACAAATTAGTTTTTTCAAAAAGTATTAACCATATTATTAACGTATTCTGTAGATACTAGCAACAAATACACTTTTGTCTTGTGTGCTTAGGAGAAATAGTCTAAGCAATTCATAATTTTTTTAATGGTTACTCCACCAGCATCAATAGTTATTCCATTCACAGAGCTTAACACATCGCAGCTTTTATAACCGAGTACCCTCTACACTCGCATGTGCAGCTGACTCAAATTTTCTCTTATAATTCGCTATGAAATGATTCCATCGTATATGCTTTATCTGTGTTGCTTATCCATCATTATTTTGAAGGCATTTTATTGTCTGAAATATCCCATTTTAATTCAACAATTTCAGCCAGGCAATGAGTGCAGCCGCCAATTATCATGAATCTCAAGAGCAGTTCTCTATCGTAAAAGTGTGACATCTGTTACATTGTGTCTCTGAGGTAACTAATGAAATCCATTTTCACAGTCAATACTTTTTTCTCCGCAAAAGATATATCTAATAACATTTGCGGTTTGTTGAGTTATTGTGTCGGTAGGTTTCTATGGTGAGTGTCTCACGCAAATGGCAGTAGCTGAGGTTCTCATTTTGAGATAACGATGCTATTCATGCAAAATCTGTCGCGAGTGTAATATACCTCTAGATTTTAATCAACTATAAGCATCGTAAAACGGTCCACCTATTTGACCATTCATGCAGTTTTGAGATAAATCATGACCTGATTTTGTTTTTTGTTGACTTTTTGTGCTCCCGACTGTCAATATGTCCTAAAAATCGCTGTGTTCGGTATTGTTAATTTACGTTTTCCCTACGAATATACACCCTTGGTTGTTGCCGTATATTTAAACACAGTGATTTCTTATTCAACATAACTGTTTTTTGTCGCTACTATCAATTTAAAGCATTGACCTATATATGATTAACAACATCCTCTAGTGTAAGCGCAGATGAATATATACCAACTATAAAGAACAAGGCTGGGGAAGCAAAATCGATTCTTGAATATAAAGCAAGAGACCAATCCTTTAACGGCTGCAATGAAATAAGAAACCTCTAGAGGATGATGGCTTGAATATATTGGTCGTTTATAATGTCACGAGATGATCTTACTGATGAGGTATAGAGTTACCGGAACAAGAATCTGAAACCTGATATGTGGACTGCCCACTGACCGATGGCTCATGTTTAGTATACTCCCAATGTACTTCGATGTGATTTTTACATGGTAATCACCTCAGGAATTGATATCTGTTCAGAATAAGCAATAACTTTGTATACGTTCAAATGCATTGGGATGTTTCTCATAATTAATCATTTATTTAATCCATACCTAATTATACGAGTATGGGCAAATTCCTGAACCAAGCTCCGTACATTAGTTAAATATTTGAAATATTGAATATCAATAGACGTTCGTTTGATAACCAACCATAAGCTTAGTTTCAAACGGTCAAGCAGCAGTGGATATGTGCTAATGCGACTCGTGATTAGGCACTTGGAATTGTATATTAGAGGCATATTCGTCCAGATGACTTGTCCAACAATGTTCTTGCAATTCTGCGAACTCGACCGTTATGGTGAAATAGCGCTGCTCACTTAATGTGAGCATGATCCAAGTGTTCACATACGTCTTCCTATCAAGGTTTTTCAACTGTTGATGGATTATTTCCTATAAATGCAGGTATCCGATAAACGTGAGCATTGAACACATTGTACAAACAGTGCTGTAACCGTGAATACATGTACCAATGGTTACGGAGAAAAACGACCAGCTATTATGAACTTAGAGGCATGGTGACACACAATGTCCCATATGAGCGACAAATATACGCATTCGTCGATGTGTGTGGACGCCATACATCATAAAGAACAAAAAACAGTTGCTTTATCACTAACAAAATACCAATATAACAAACAGAGTTATCACTGTAATGGACGTATATGGATTGCGGGAATAGCATACTACTATACATCAACCAAGTTTAGTTCCCCACAGGGGGTGTATATCTGACATGATGATCCCTCCTTTGACAATTGGGCACATTAAAAAAGAGCTTGCTTTCAGTCACGACTGATCATGAGCGTGGTAAAACCACGAAAGCAGTGATTGTAAAAATTAATCTGAAATCGCAAGATCGCTCTTCGTCAGTTTGTTTAAACTAAATTATATGTGACTAACACGTGCTGCATGGATAATAATAAAGAAGGCGGTACTATTATAGTAACCGTTTCGCATCTGCCAACCAGCCTATGTCGTGATGGATGATAATTTGTGTCTCTATGCTGATATATAGGTTTATGCAACCGCCAAGTACTTTTTTGCCACGTTGCAACTTTAGAGTTGTAAATCAACTGATATTCTAAGCTAACAGGCGTTACGGGTAAATGTCGCTAAACGAGAACAATCGAATAAAAGCAGATGCAATCCCAGCCGTACTATGCACAAAGAGTGTAAGGCTTCGATAAGAGCGCTCACTCAAGCCGTAGCCCAAGAAAAAAATGCATAGACGCCACCAGTTGGGCGCTGTGCGTTATTTTGTGATAGCATCCATTAAAACTACGTGGAATTAATTCGGAGCCGTGGTAGCCCAGACCAATCAGATGGCTTCATGTCTTTAACAGACGCCGATCCAGAGATGTCGGGTCAGCAATCCCATGTGCTTTTGTTCATTTCATAGTATCGACGCCTGAGTACGGTGTTGTATTTCGTGTAATTTCATATTCTCCACATAGCAGTGGTGCTATGAACAATATGCTCGAAGTATTTACATATCCCTGCAAAGCCTACTTGCGGCCCGTTGCCTTGCCCTAAAAGACTGTTGACATCCAATATCTCCATGTACAGCGCGGACATTTAAGTGTTTTGGCAGCGTAAAGGCTCTGTGAAACGACATTTTCCCTGCCCTCATCAATCGCAGTGACGTTAGCCAAGTAATCCAATGTGCTTTTGCTTATATCACGCGGCAGTGCCACCTAACGATTGTAGCGTATTATAACTTGCGAATCGATCATCACAGCGTCACTCGTTGTGAACCCTCTTAACGAAGCTACACAACCTTTGCTGTGCACCTGTAATATAAATGCTTGTATTCGGTCATGCAGTTTGTTCAGATTTGCATTACAGGTGCTCAACCGATTTTACAACCTCTGGTTGGAATGATGTCGTTAGGTTCGCACTTCCGACTGCGCATAATTATGGATATATCCCCATAATTAGGCAAAATTGCTGCTGTGGAACGGAGAAGGTAGCTTTCCTCTTTTTGCGAGATGAGATCTTACCCTTCAAATATTTGTTTCCCATCAATTTAGTTGGCATTAATGTGGCTTTGATTTTAGGGAAGATAAAGCGTTTTTGTTTTAACTTCAGTCGGTTTATGTCGGATAACGTCGCGACTCCAGAGATAAAAGGTTCATGCATAATTCCTTCGCAGTGTGATTAAGGTATGTTTTCAAAGCAGGTGGATATTGGTATGGGTGCTGCTTTTTCATTCACAGCTCCTTGGCATGGTAGTCCATATACATCAATTTTTGGCTTGTTGATTCCGGACGGACGCACTGTATAGAGTTGGATACCTCTAAACGAGCAGAAAGAAATTTATTGCATCCGCAGAGCGTTAATAGTGATGTACATATACTGCAGTTCAGATCGGTCGAGCAACATCGATGGCTGATCGCATTTCCGTTCTGAATTTGCCATTTTCTTTTAGTTGAAAACACATCATCAATTGTTCAACAAAGAATTAATGAAAACGCTGGTTTAAGCTGCTCGCATACAAAATAAGCCCGGAGTAGATTTTGCATAGCTACCTGCAGATGTTTAAACGTGAGCTCGAAAATGTAAAGGCAAGTCAAATTTATAATATTTATACAATAGTATTGGTTGTTATTGGTTTTAAGGGCTGAATAGACAACTGTGTACAAGCGAGAGTGAAGGAACATAATAAAAATGTGTAATCCAAAAAATAATGCGCAGAGCTGAGGGAAAGGCCCTCGAGATCAAACAATGAAGACACAAGAAGCGTTAGGAAGTGTAATAAATAAAAATAATAGTCTGACCCGAATCAGCCTCGAAAGCGTTATACCATATTCATGGGTCATTGATCCTTGAAATTCTAGCTTCCCACTGTAATTTTTTTTAAACCTACGCACCTCTAAATATATTCATTTATAAATATATATATACATATATATATATATATATGTATATATATATATGTATATATATATGTATATACACACACATATATATATATCTATATAAATATATATATATATAATATATATATACACATATATATAAATATAAATATATATATAAAAATAAATATATATATATATGTATATATATATATATGTATATGTATATATATGTATATATATTATATATATATGTAAGTATATACACACACACATATATATATATATATATATCTCTCTATAAAAATATATATATATATATATATAATTATATATATGCAAATATATATATAAATAGATATACAAATAATATATATATTTATTTACATATATCTATATATATAGATATATATATATATATATATGTTTACATAAATATATATGTTTATATATATATTTATATATATATGCATATATATACATATATATATTTATATATATATACCTATATATATATATAAATATTTATATATATATATATATATATATATATATATATATATATATGTGTATATATATATATAAACATGTTTACTTTTCAATTTATAGATGCCAATGTGAAGTGCAATCTTTGAGCAAAATTCATTAGATTTTTACATAATGCCAACTGTCTGGAACTGCGGCTTTGGATTGTGTGATAAATTGCTTTTTGACAGTCACCATAAGGACCGTGTAATAGATTTTCAAGCGTACACTGGGATATCCATTTTTTATGTCAATGGATTTAAGCAGTCAACGAAATGGTTTGCGACGCGGAACGCAAATGCCAGTGAGTTTCATAAAAAAAGTATAGAAATGTCAGCTACTGATAGGAAACATAGATAGAAATTTCTTTGTATTAGTTAGTTAATACAAAAATTAATTATTAAGAGTCTTCTCGATGCGCGTATCCACACGTTATAGGAGCACGTAAAACATTTGGGGTTCCATTCTTAGAAAGATCCAAAAGTCACAATGATGTTCACGCCTCAGCATACCCATAGTAGTCTAGTACCGGCCGTATCAAGGTCTGCCCATCAACCAGGCTCGAACCCAATATCTTCGTCTGCAGCGCATTATTTCTTTAGTCACTAACGCAGCAAGAACTAGGTTGCAGTGGTAGCGTACAAAAAATCTCTCCCTCGACCGGGCCCACAATCGCTATGGAGGCAGCTGCAAGCACGGTGAAGGATTCTTGTCCGTTCTTGTCTTCTTGTTTCGTTGTCTTGTAGAGTGCTCATAGAAAAATGTCAAAGCGAATGAAACAGGTCAGCAGAGCGCCTCTATACATACATCATCCGCAACTTGACAAACGGCCGCCGACCTAAATACATTGGCCTGCGCCTTGCAAGATACTTCAGGGGTATCGCATGGTCAATGGCAGACATCAGGCGAGTGCCTGCCGGTCACCGGTCAATAAACGGGCCAAAATGCGACCTCATTGGCATCGTGTGGGGCCATTTTAATTGTTACTATAACCGCCCTATCGCACGATTTTTCGCAGACCTCTAGACGCCGTCTGATGCGCAGAAATCGGTCACGCTGCCCGGGCTCCGCTTCAATCGTGACTTAGGTATTTCGTTATATAGACTGACGAAAACACTGCAAGTGCAAAAAAACGGTTTGTAGTGTATATCACTACCTCTTGAAGAAGAAATGCTTTAACATTGGACTATATCTTGATCCGAAGGGCAATGGTACTGAATCATATCGTACTAAAACATCAGGATTCATGTGTTGATATCTTTTACATTTTCTACTGCACTTACGTAGCAAAATACTCCTGGTTAGCTTGCGTGTCTGGGTATCTCAACCTAAAAACATGTTATTCTACTTGCGACGTCTACTATAAATTTTGTTTCTCAAATGATTTCAACGGAAATCATGAAAACACCAAATAAGCTTATACACATCGACACATCCATCTTTCTAATGATTTATCCATCGATCTGTCTATTTTGACAACCAATTTCAGACTATTATGTCGCTGTCGGACAGATGATGTTCTATCACCCAAAGTGCAAATGGTCGACTGCACAATCTGAACCCCATGCAATAGTTACTATATATCTATTGATTAAGCCATATGCGCCAAGAAAGCTACTCCATTATCAGGAAAATACTTTCCAGCATTCAACTATCAAGGATTCCTGTATCCTCCGCTTATCTAGGACTTGTCTCGATTCATGCGTAACCTATTCTGGTTTGCCTCAATTGTCGTGGATCTCGTTTCACCGCATCTGCACACATTGGAGGTGGTGCCTGTGTCTTGGGCAGGGTTGGCTCATTGCAAACTAGCAAGAACTCAGCCATCAGGCACTCGACATACTCTGAAACATAACAGGAATCAAGTCGCAGCTTGCACACCAGACTATCGCCTATTACCTTATATCCCAATATTTGTTGTTGTTTACATTTTATATATCAGTAAAAATATTCACCTAATGTTGCCTTTGTTGCTACTTTAGTGACAACATGCCCCTGCTTAAACTTGGGGTATCTAAGCTTGAAGACTGGATCCCCAGCTTCTGTTGTCGCCTGTTCTCTTCCCCCATTTTCATTGTAATAGAGAGCAGCCAGTCGCAGTCTGTGATACAATGAACCAATTATATGTGACCAACATATATTTGACATATCAGTACATGTGAACAAATTTAATGACTCGCAAATTTAATTCAGAATATTCAACCATCAACATGAAGGAGCACTGTAAAAAGCAACAAATTATATCATAAGAATGGTACATGCCTGGCAACCATACCCTCATAGAAGAAGACAAGCATCTTTGGGGCGAAGTGGTTGACAGAACTATGGAAGGTTAACAAAATAATGGACTATTTTTTCAGTATTAATGCAACAAGAAAGTCATCGAGTCTCACCCTCTGCTTCTCTCTCTTGATAATGGCAGGTCTGCTTTTCTTGGGCTGGGGTGGGAGGGTTTCACTTGCCTCACCATCCTTTCTTAAATGCTTCCTTCAAAACCCGCTTACATCGTGATATCCAACCAAGCTATTCTCAGAGTTTCGGTGCCTCCTCAAAACATTCCTCGGTTAAATGAACCGAGCACACAAACGAGTACTTGCCCGATCTGGCCATTTGTCTCGCGATCGTAGTCCCTGGGCAATCCATTGGTTTTTTTAAATCGTCCTTACGAGGAAACCTGAACAAGCTCATGCCGTCCCGACAGGTACACGAGCAGCCCCTAACACAACAACCATTAACCATCGCGTTCAGGCGGTCAGAAGATGGCTAAAAACGATCCAAAATCCCAAAAAAGAGAGAGGATCTCCGACAATGTAAAACAAGGGGGATTCCGTGCGTCTGTGAGAACGGCCCCCCTTACCTGACGTCAAACGCATGGTTGACCTAGATAATGGCTGCCGCAACGTTTTGTCGGGCGCGCTAATTTGGACTGACATTTTATCAAATTTTGGCCTTAACTGATCAGATGTTACGGTTATTGGACCGGTTTGAGTTTATTGATCACATTATGAATTGATTTCAGCGAAGTACCTATAACCGTGCGATAGGCACTTTAACACCAAAAGAAACAAAACGACACCGAAAGCAATTTAGACAACGCTTGACATAAACGTCAAAACAGTGAATTTGTATAACATTCATTAAGCTATGACCAGGATATGTTGTCTTCAAAGTCTTTTATTCGACAATGCAAACAGCTGGTGCATACACGGAGACTGATCACATTTGGCGGCGATAGTTTGCAAGGATTCAAAGGGATAGAATGAGTCTTTATGATTGCGGTTGATTGCGGCTGATTTGAAATGGACCCTTATTAGGTGGAGATTTGGGATAAGATGTATTCTAAGAACTCCGAGACAATGCCGCAGAGCCAGATATAGGAGGCCTTTTTGTTAAATATCCGGAACGAGAAGATTTATATTTACAAGATCCGTTGTCGAACTTGGCCACAGGAAGAGCTCAACAAAGTCGGAGTAGATGATGTGCTAAGCTTCTCACCATGAGGTACGAACCCAAAGAAAGCCTCGTAACCCTTTTGACCTCGTCTGATGGCTAAGGGGTATAGCTTGCCAATCACCAACACTTAGGAATAGCAATTATCCCAGGGCACGTAACGAGCGCCGCATAAGCCTGCCATGCAGGGGTGTCCGAGACACAGTGACGCGTTGCAGATATGGCATTCTCAACGACTGCTCGTCGGAACCACCAGAATCCCATCTTAAACCGACACGGGTCGCAATCCACGGTAAACAGACTGGTCCCTATTAGTCGCTTCTCACGATAAGCAGGAGATATCAATCGGCATATTCTATCACATAAATATATATATATATATATATATATATATATATATATATATATATATATATATATATATATATTATATATATATATATATATATATATATGTATATATTTATATATATATGCATATATTATATATATATATATATCTATGTATATATATATATATGTCTATATATATATATTATATATATCTGTGTAGATATCTATGTATCGATCTATATCTAGATCTCTCTATCTCCCTCTGCCCTCTCTCCTCTCTCCCTATATATATTCTCATATATATAAATATACATAAATCTCTTCATAAATCTGTCTATATATATCTCTCTCTCTGTCTCGTATATATCTCCCTATGTCTCTCTCTCTATAGATATATATCTCGATCTCTATATCTAGATCTCTCTATCCCTCTCTCTCTATATCTCTCTCTCTCTATCTCTCTATATATCTCTATATATATATCTATATATATATATATCTATATATATATTTATTTCAGTGCGTTATTGTACAATTTTTTATATGAAGGTGATATTACATTGTATGTGTATTGCAAGATTTCTGCTCAATCATCGCGCAGGTATTAGTTAAGGCGTTTGAAAGGTTCTATATATTGGATTGACGACCTATTTGGTAGTCTGTCTTTAACAGCTTGTTTCTCGTTATTGTCCGATATATCATTATCACAACCTCTGGTATATTGTTTAGAATTGCTTCCTTCATAAATATATCCTATCCACGTGACATTCGATAGAGGAAATAAAAAACAAATATATTTGGTTTCGACGTTTTCCAATGAGCTGGAGACAGATATAGATTCGTATGGACAAACCGAAATACGTAGGCATCGGATAATTCGTAAAGTTCCTCTTGTGTTTTCAGACGAAGTGGCGTTGCTGGTCGAGAATATCTTTTTATTTGATTAGAAAAATGGTTGGTGCATTGTTATGTCCCAAAATGGTTTTTTACTTTGCTATGTTCCAAAATAGTTGTTTTTTTACCTGTACCGATTACCCGAACTATTTTGGAACACCCTTTTTGGTACACAAAATATAAAAGTTTGATAAAACAATGAAAATCAAATATAAGTTTACGAAACCGAAACATGTTACTGATAGACCAACAGAAAACAAGATATGATTTATATATATATGAATAAATATATATGTATAGATACAATATCTTTTATATATATATAAATAGTCCAAATATAGTACATATATATAAATATACATAAATATATATTCATAAATATGTATATATATATATATATGTATATATATGTATATATATATATATATATATATAATATATATATATATATATCTATATATATATATATATATATATATATACATATAAATATATATATATATATATATATATATATATATATATATATATATATATTTATTCAGTGCGTTATTGTACAATTTTTTATATGAAGGTGATATTACATTGTATGTGTATTGCAAGATTTCTGCTCAATCATCGCGCAGGTATTAGTTAAGGCGTTTGAAAGGTTCTATATATTGGATTGACGACCTATTTGGTAGTCATGTCTTTAAACAGCTTGTTTCTCGTTATTGTCCGATATATCATTATCATAACCTCTGGTATATTGTTTAGAATTGCTTCCTTCATAAATATATCCTATCCACGTGACATTCGATAGAGGAAATAAAAAACAAATATATTTGGTTTCGACGTTTTCCAATGAGCTGGAGACAGATATAGATTCGTATGGACAAACCGAAATACGTAGGCATCGGATAATTCGTAAAGTTCCTCTTGTGTTTTCAGACGAAGTGGCGTTGCTGGTCGAGAATATCTTTTTATTTGATTAGAAAAAATGGTTGGTGCATTGTTGTGTGTCCCAAAATGGTTTTTTACTTTGCTATGTTCCAAAATAGTTGTTTTTTTACCTGTACCTATATACCCGAACTATTTTGGAACACCCTTTTTGGTACACAAAATATAAAAACAATAAAACAATGAAAATCAAATATAAGTTTACGAAACCGAAACATGTTACTGATAGACAAACAGAAAACAAGATATGATCATCATATATAATATATATATATATCTATACATATATATATATATCTATATGTCCACGAACTCCCCATCAGCTTCATTATAAAATAAGTCAATTAAATACGGTAATTGCATAAAACTGACAAAAATAGTACCCATTCGCATGGGATATGGTGATTCTTCCCCTAACACATTGAAAAGATTTTATAAACGGCAAGACATAAGCGACTGATGAACTTCCTGTCAATATAAACATCTTATGGAAAACACAATATTGAAAGGAGAGGTTATGATGCAGGTCGAAGCAACAATACATGCACTATACGGGCCCGTAGCTAACCCATAAGAACCACCGTTTGGGTCCCGCACGACTGCTTATGGATCTTCGTCGATTTTTAACCTGTAATGAGCCAGTGTCTGAAAGTAGTGAACGTTCAACTTTTGGCCATGGGCTCTACGGGGCCTGTACGGGTCCAAAAATCGTCAAACAATCGTTCGGGCTCCGCACGGCGAGACACATTGTGCAGGCCCGCATGGAATCTTATGATTTTGGCCCATACGGTGCCTGTAGACAGCCCAAAAATCTCATGTAATGATCGGCCGCTTTCTGGATTAAATGGAAAATATAGGAAAACAGAGGTGGATGACGAGCAATAACAAAACAATCAGGTGTTAAGAATAGATTCCGAATTAAACAGGATGTCAATGGAAACAAAACTGTTAAAGCATCATCATCATTATTATCATCATCTTCATCCCCATCGTCACCATCCTAATCGTCGTCGTCATTATCATCATTTTTGGTGCCTACATAACCATGCTTTATTGAAATAAGCTTCATCATCGCGCCACTACGTTCGCCCGATTGTGCAATCAGACTGGCAGCAAAGGAGAAACAAAGTCAGCTAATGCTACCTCATGCCATCGCAAATGAGCATCAACAGAGCAATCAAACTAGGTCATGCTGCCTCAGGCAGTCGCTAATGTACATCAACACAGCAATCACGCCAGCTTATGCCGTCGCAAATGAACATCAACGGAGCAATCACGCCAGCTGATGCAGCGCCATGCCGTGCATCATTGAACACAGGAACTGCAAGCATCTTGTCTGCCATGTCTGCAAACAACACCACGGCGACGCCACGGACAATCAAGGAATAACATCATCAAGAGTGCAGTTTGTGTTCGTAATTGTAATCTTTGCAGAGATTATGAGCTTGAGTGGAAGAGGGATTAGAAAACGGAAAGCGTTTGGCATCACATAGCGATCTAGGTTTCACAAATCCTCTCAGTCGTTTTATGCTTTTAGCGACAGGAAAGGTTCACATATGCTTTGTTGGAAATTTAAGGCTTGCCATGGGATGGATAGCCATCTAATGTAGGGGCCGAAACAAACAAGGCCATGTATAATGAACCTGTTCCTGGCAAATGCCTTGATATTGACGAACAAAAATATTGTGTTGTATCGATCCAAATATATTGCATTATAACGTATTAACAGTAACTCATGCAGATGTTTTGCAGTTTTACCCAGTGCAGCCCGGCAATCTGTAATACATGCGTTGTAAGGAACGTACATTGAAGGAGTATGATTGCGTCCCCATCGACTGACTCACTTTGGCCAAGCCATTGTATTCTGCTGCGCATTTAGAATTTGTTTGCTTTTGCTGTTACCCCTGGCTGTGTCACTATCCAATTCCGCTCTCATGCGGTGGAACATTTATGAGGCGCTGTTTTCTGCTGGCGCTGCTCTGAGATGTGTGGCGTTAGTGAAATGCTGCTTCCCTACTATTGTTTTATTTGGTTGCTTCCGAATCGTACGGCTTGAATTTGGTACTAGCTTCTATATTATTTGCTATTTGGCAGCTGTAAAATCATGACGGTTTGAGTTTCAGGCTAGAGTTTAACAGGCTGTTATCTCTATGTGATGTTTCTGTACATAGCATATTTAGTTTGATTAAGCAATGTTACACTGTCGGTGAACGATTAGGTACCGGCGCTTGAATAATTAAGGAAAGGTGAAGGCTATATGGCGTTTGTTTATAATGCTTTTGTCAGTTTTATCACACATGGTACGTGTATGGGAAGGGGAATTTGTGGGATAAATAATATACGGCATCAATCAAGTCTAATGCAGAATATCGCCACATGTTAACGGGAACAAGTTATATGCTGCAAAAGCACTGGGCGGCAGAGAACATTCGCCTATAGAGCTGCGAATGATATGTATGATAAACAATTTTAATGGCGTGACAAAGGCAGATATTACTCGGTTGGCTACCGCCAACAGTCTTTGAGCACCTAGATGTAATGCTAAAGGTTATCTCGGTGGTCAATTATCGTGAGTATAGCATTGCTTATACGTCAAGTACATATCATAGTCGATGTCTCCACCCCAAATTTGGAAAATGCTGACCAGCAAAATTTGATTGATCTCAGGGCAAAGGTTTCACAATGTTTGTTACGCAACTAGTTGAGAGATGGCTTGGATCGAGACTTTGACATTAAACCTTGGCATAACGTACATAACAGATTATTAACAGCAGTCATGGATACACAGACACAACTTCATTGCCGCTTCACATTAAATAATTTATAACGGAGCTAATTTTGGAGTGTAATTGTCGTCGAATTGTTCATAACTTTGTTCTCAATGTACGATTATGACAGTGGCAATAATCATTGATCTATGTGTTAATTTTGACACTGAGGTTGAGAATGTGCTGATTATTGATCTTCTGGGCCACATTGAGAGCCCACCATCCACACAAGCTAGCAAAATATGCAATATATGAGCAACATTGTGCGCTGTGAACTTTAGAAGTGCGCTCTTATCTCCGAGATAATTGTATTCCAACAGTAAGCACTCGTTTAATCTTACTGTATGGTGTGCGTCAGTGTGACCGTTGGGAATGGCATTAAGACACTAGGTCTTTTCTATAACAACATCTTCCTACGAAAAGGTAACTTCACCCTACTGACTGAAGATAAGCAAATACATCAAAAGAAATTGGCCACCTTTGTCCATAAATTATTTATCAGAGATGATCGTGGCTGGCACTGATTGTGAGGCAGTAGTATTCTGACTATAAGGCAGAAAATTCGTGATGGTGCAATCATAGAGTTATATTAGTTTTTATAAATAAGCTAATTAGCACGGCAATTCAACCCTGTTCGTTCTCGTCAGTGGTGTTTTTACATTAAACATCAGTTTATATTTGCCATTTCACATTGCGGCACTTTCCAATTTCCAACAGCTTTCTACAAATAACATATTATTATCTATTTGGGATCAACATCATTTCGAATTGCTTTTGTAAATCAAATTAGTTTTCTGATCCAAGGGAAAAACTGTTGCCAAATACTATTTACACATTTTACAGTTGATTAAAGCATTTGATTTAGGAACTAGTCAAGATTCTTCATCGTGTTTTATCCTACTGCCACAGGCTAACGCAGCATTCATTACTCTAAGCCAGGTGAGGAAGATTGGGGGCTTGGACAATATACCATTGCCCATTTGGCCCAAAACTCTTGGTCAGATCAGGATGCTGAAACGCTGTCACTGTGATTGCGTAGCACTGCGCCAATGGGCCTAAGGTTTGCATGATTCCCTTGTGGTGATGAGTTGGTCATTAAACTTGATTATACGATTTAGCAAAGATTCACATTCCCCAATACTGCCATTCTGGTCAGCGCCAGTGTAGTCGAGCCACATTCCCATGGGACAACTTAAAAAGCAGTTACATGTAATTTCGAAGGTTTTGTGTAGATGTTAACCGCTATGAACGATAACAACGGAAATTATGAACATATTTGCGAAGTACGCATTTGCAATATAGTGCTGTCTTAGCCCGTCCTGCACAAGACTGTATGTGCCTAGCAATAAGGCTGTATAAATCAAAAAACAAAATGCATCATGTAAAATGCTTTC
Organism: Urechis unicinctus; assembly: GCA_034190875.2. Lineage (NCBI taxonomy): Eukaryota > Metazoa > Annelida > Polychaeta > Xenopneusta > Urechidae > Urechis > Urechis unicinctus. The sequence continues at coordinate 25,809,073 of CM067354.1, read as the reverse complement.
TCTTTAATGATCTCACATCCCAAATCCATCGCATTGTGGCAAAACTCGGGTACGCAACTTTATTGGGTTCATGGTTGTGAGTGTAGAGAATTATATAAATTATCGATGTTCATTTCCATTTTCTTCAAGGTAAACTTCTGCGAAGAGATGATCATGTGCAAATACATAAATGTATATTATATATATATATATATATATATATATATATATATATATATATATATATATATATATATATATATATATATATATATATATATATATATATATATATATATATATATATATATATATATATATATTCGGATCCAATTGAACATTATTAGGCATGACAAAACAAACCTAAAATATCATCTGCAACACCGAGCAAAATCAAAACCTTGTGATATGTCATAACCATTACCATTACACCATTGGCAACCATGGCATGTATACTCGCGGAAGTCTTCGCATAATCATAATTTGTCGCTTTAAAGTAGTACTGCTTTCGCCTGGTGCCACTGTCACATTGTGCGCTCTCACATGGTGTCACTTTCTTGCCCTCACGTGGTTCCTCTCTTAGGTGGAGAAGCTTTCACGTTGTGTTTTTCTCACATGGTGCCTCTCTCACGTGGAGCCACTGTAACGTGTTGCAACGTTCACGTGGTGGCACTCTCACGTGATGCTTCGGTCACGGGTTCTCACTCATGCGCCAGATCAAAAAGCTGGTTATGTTGAGTTTTTGAACTATCATTGAAAGGAGAAAGCAACTCGACATTCGTCCGATTTGGCTCTTAATGTTATATCCCATTTTAGATAGATATATGAGGTGCAAAACATTAGTTTGGAACCTCTTGACAAATCTCAAGCTCGACGATATCCATGGTATTTAGGGTTGACAGGATTTGCAATAAATCCCGTCCTATTGTATAGTGTTGCACACAATTTTAATCTCTCAGTGTTTAGAGCCAATTGTCGAGTAGTGCGGGGCAATAGAGTACGTTATTTGTGGTTAAATATTTCGATGGTGTTATTAACTCAGAGATTTCTCCCATTAATCCCGCAGACACAGCCTCGTGCTGCCCAGTTAACCTGCTTAAGGTAATCTAGGCGCTCGTAATCGGTAGTCCTGATACATCGCTCATGGGCTTAGTCAGCTGTTACAGGTCAGAACTATAGCTATTTGAGTTTGTATTGACATCTTCAATTAGATACAAAATTAAGGAAATAGGGAATATCTATTTATTGCATTTGCACTAAGCCATGGATCACATAATCCTTTGAAATAACTTTAGGATTATCATAATCTGGAGCACGACGAGCATTTATATATTTTACCCATTTCTGACATTGCATCGCAGGGAGTTTTAAACTATAAAACACTTCAACTGATGCGACAGGTGTTATGATAATGGCGCAAATCATAAGAGTATTTCCGGAAAAACATAGTAATTGATGAGGGACCCTGAATCGTGCGCGTATGTTGTGATTAACTTTTGGCCTTACCTAAACAAAACATGCAGACATGTGTTGTAATATTTACGATTGCATTGAAATCATATTCGGAGAGTTCAAAAAGTCCAATGCAAATCCAATTCTGCGGTTGATCTCTTGATTGATGATCCCGGTAGTTGCAATCGTCATGATGCTGTTTTAGGGGTTAGTAGAGGGATGGGTGGAATGGAATCACCGTACGACTGACATGCGGTGCAAGGCAGCAAATGCATAATTTCTGTGGGTGCTTTCATTACTTTTTTGCACCCTTCTCAAATCATGTGCTAGGCCTGTTTCAATACTAATTCATGGTCAAGAAACCTTTGTCCCTTAGAATATCATAAACACTGTCTTATTGTTTATTATGTTGCCTTCGTGTAGGTGTTCGTTGAATACACTCTTACTTGTATTAGCAAAATTACACCTAACATCGTGTTCAACACCTATTATAACGCTTGTGACTAGTTCAGTGCTGTCTACTGATATTGCTGTAGACAACTTGATGGAGCAGTATTGTTTCATGTGGGCCAAATTGCGACTTTTGTTAAAGCTTATTTTCTAATTCGAATACAGAATGGTAAGAATGGCATTGACAATGGAATGATCATTTAATCATGACACCGAGGATAATACAGTAGTTTCATCTTATGTTTATGTTCTCCCTGATACAAGCAGCAACTAATCGGGCAATTATGTAATCATCGCTGATTATTTAGGGACTTTAGTAAGGCTACTATCTAAACAAACAAGCAAAATATGCAATATATCAATAAAGTTATCTGTTTACAGTAAAAGAAGAATAAGGTTAAAGACTGAGACATAAATGGAAGCACTCATTACGTTTACTGTATGATTAGCTAATCAGTTTAGTAATGTGACTTTCCTCTGTCATGTAACTTTATAGTTCGAGAGAGCGACTTAAATATAGTGTGAAGAATTACTTAGATATTCGCAATAGTTACATTGCACAAACTACAAACGTTACCAGTTGCCCAATGTTTCGTTACTTCTCACAAATTGAGGCTTTAAGTTTTGAAGTTGACTCGCAATCGTTAACAAGGACCGGTTGTCAATGATCATGAGTGAATGATGTAGTGCCAAATTAAAACAAAAGTTGAAAAGCATCACTATATTGCTAATATGGACCTACCGGGCGTGACTGCATCTCACCCGGGAAATTATTACCCATTAGTGCATATTTACACATATCTAAGGATATATGTGGCTTTTAGTTTGCCTGTGAAGTTGATGAGCAGGTGAATCCCGTGTGAATAGTGCGTCAACACTGCTCGTATTTTTAAGGACAAGCTGTTTTTCTCGAGCTGGCAAACTCGCGAGCCAGTAAATACAGCCGGCTAAATGTCGAGTTTTGACTTTGAGGAGCACTAAATGTAACTAGCAACTTGCCAAGTTTGTATATTAGTGCCAGCGGGTTGAAAATGACATAATTTGAAATGGCCGCCAAATTGCAAAAACACCCACATGTTGTTTCTCATGACAGTTAGAAAATTAATTTGAATTCGTAGTTCCATCTTTATATGAACCAGGATGCCGGGTTTCAAGAAAACCGCATTGACATTGATTAAGAGGTGAAAATGTTTGGTTAGAGCTCTCTTATGAACAATATTGACTCAAACCTTGTTGATGACAGACGGAGACTATTCGCAGATTATGCCAAGGTTTCTATTCAAATATATGGGCGCCGGTGACGGTTCGACTATTAAGCCCTAAGAAGGCTGGCGTTTTATGGTTCTGTAATAAATCTTTGTGACAAACATCTGTCGACTTCCTGAGGACCAGATGGGCCTGTCCATACCAACACCAAAAGCAATGTCAAAATTTCATGGTAAAGTAACTAATTGTCTTCTCTTAACATTACACGACCCCATTTTACGGTAACATTATTACAGATCGGCGCTGGTTGAAGGACAAATAAGATTGCCTCTCATAAGAAACGAGTGCATTCGGCGTTTGTAGACTTGTGTATCAAAGCTAATGAAAATAAGCCATGATATTCGAAGGCCATGTGGTTGTCTAATCAACAATATTGTTAACTTGACGATAACGCAGTTAGGAGATAATGTTAAGGTCATCATGACAAAAACATTTCATCCTAATGCGGGCGATGCTCTGCAGCTCTAATTCACTGTTCTCTTGCGTTTAGTTGCCAAAGTTGGTATTTTGCACGGCGAGATGCGAGAATTTTCAAATAGTGGAATAACAAATAACGCCATAAGAGTATCAATGTTGTAGCTTGGTCGGTGTAAATAAAAAATGGGTCATATCAGAGCAGCGTCTGCGAAGGAGTAAGAGGGTCGTCATTATCACACATGCGATTCTTTAGATTTTGCTAATGCTTTAGTCGAATAGCGGACTGGCAACTTAGTACAAAATGAGATCGCCGATTGCAATATACATCAGCCCTTATTAGATGGCTTGCAAAAATGAATATTGACTAATTTGTCTGGTTTCATTGGCATATATACATAACGTCGACATATAGTTTGTGATTCAAGGCCGTAGGAATATTTACAGCACCGCCAGGTATTTATATACTGAGTGAATCAGTACCTCATTCGTGTCATTCACGATTCTCTTTGGCATTGTTAATTACAAATATCAACAGGTTCACAGGGCAATCGTAAACGTCAAAGAAGATGACTCTAAACGATCCAATGACTCAGCAGTGTTGTGAAGAATTTGTGTTAGGATGTGCATGTTCAACTTGTTAATATAGAAAGTAACTGTTGTCAGGTAAATCTAATGTGCTAAAGTTTCATGTTATGTTTTAGGGGGACCCACGAGCAGTCGCCGCCGTTATAGTGTCACTGGATGCGTGAGTTTATGCTTTTACCGATAAGCACCGGAGCGCCGATATTGGGGAGTCGCCTACTCATCGATTCATGATCGCTGTCATTTTGGGCGGCATGTGAATTGTGATGGTGGTATACGATACATTATATTGCAGGGATAATTACTATCATACGGCAAACGAATTTTAAACATTTTCTCTAAGCCTGACTCAACATCCGTCTTAGTTACACTGCTTATACAAGAACATGCATAGTGACAGAGTGAATTTTGTTGATAATCAACAGAAACAGATAATTACCTCATGCATACAGCTTATAATAGCCTGCAGTTGAAACTGGTACGTAGTGACATATAGAGGTAGCTGTCTGTGGAAGACATTACTAAAACAACGTGTGACGGGGTCTCAAAATGGTGAAAATCAAGTACTATAATCTAGGAGTTATATTAGAGAAAGGGGGGTGTGTATGCAGTGAAAGAGCATTTGTTTTATATCCAAGCCAAACAAGTGACGAATCGTGCGAACATTGCTCATTAAGTCAATATATACCGTCAGTAATCACAAGGGACTTATCTTGTGGTCAGCGACGTCAATGTTGGTTCCCTACACAAATTGGCTAATCAAATTAGAGCGTTGATATTCCTGTTACCAGGAGTTTATGGGATGCTGATTGTCACTAGTTAATATGTAATCGGGGCACAGCCGAAACCCCGTTTTCTTTGGTCAAAGTTGCGGCCAGAGCATATTTACCGCTTTAAGCCCACAATATGGCGTGTATCAAAGTTTTGGACCTAGAGCCCATCATGGTCCTGTATTACCCTTTCAAATACAAACAAGGCCGACTTTCATATCAGTGGCGATTTATTCATACAGTAATGTTTCCTACATTTATGTTATGTCTCATTATAATAACGAGGTTGGCCATTTCTTAACGATGGTCTGTGATGCAATGAGGAGTAATGTGGATGTTCGATTATTTCTCTATTGGCCTTGATAATCAGAGCGTGGTGGTTTGTCGTGGCATACCCATACGCTAGAAGACTGGGATTGAAACGCTGTTTATGCCTCATTTTGTTTTAGGTATACTAAGAAATGGCTTACCCAATTACCCTTTTTTTCGCGATATGTATCTTAAAAATGTAAGGCAAATGAAGTAGTAGCTTTATTGGTGCATGACACGCAACAAGGGTAGATCAATTAAGACTACTCACAATGCCGGTTTGTCGTTTGCAAACAATTTATCGTACACGTGCGGGGAAACAGTCAGGTACGCTTTTATTTCCTGAGATAAAACTCCTTGCTTGCGGCTGAGCATGAGAGTTCTCTTCTTGCGTGTCACGGCCACCCCTCTCCCTATTCCCGTCTGGTCGGATTGTGATTTCCAGAAGGGTCCGAAGAAGTCTACAGTATTTTAATAGTGAGAGAACATTTGAACAGGTAGCTAAGATTGTATTAAAATATAATCAATTTGTTCAACTTGTATACGACATGTATACGACATGTACATTAAAATAACTTTTGATGCTCGCTTTCAAAAACTGGTTATTTTCAACAACGTTTAAGCTAAACAATCTTTTTTCTATACGTGACTACATCAACACTAACTTAAATGAATAAACTTCAAACATTAACAATGGATATCGACAATAGCGAGATTATAATAGTATGACGTTCATCGATAAGAAAGTAGCAATTACTAATTCTACTATACTCCAATTTACAATGCCAACAGCTTATACATATTTCAATAACCATCCTTGAAGGGATCAGCGTTAGCACAAATAGTGTTCGTCTTAACGTGTCCAATAATCGATGAAGCACAATGCGCAACATTGGCTCTAATAAGCTTTGAATTTGCTGTGCAAAAGGTAGCAACTAGATTAATTAATTCAAACAGCGGAAACAATAAGCTTAATTGAGGTAAACGGATGCGTGAACAGTGCATAAATGTTAAAGCTATATTGACTTATTCGTGCAATTACTCACAAGGAGCAAAGAAACTGCTGATTGCACACCTAAACAATCCTGGCATCGGTATAGGTCACGTTTAAACAGACGAAAGTGATGTGGGAAGTTAAAATTGTCCTATATTCATGGCGACCATTTTGTTCATATAATGATACCATCAATATCAGTCATATTAATTCAAAGGACGTTTCATACAATATATAAAAACGTGCTATGTAAAAAGATATCCTGTAATTTGGATAACTGCTCTTGTAGCCTTACACCATATCACCCAATAAATTGTGTAGGCTCATCGGGGAAATACCAAAACAGGGAACCAAACCATTCACAGAATAGGTCAACCACCCTCTTGATAACATATGCGTGACATATTATTCGACTAGTGATAACTGACGATCAACAAAAGGTTTGTGGTGCCTTTCAATTATTGTATCAGCCGCAGTACTGATTGTGTAAACTACTCGTGGTATCTGTCGTCAGTGTTATGCAATGTGAAACAGCTATGGCCACTGTCATTATTCATGCAACACACAACACATATAAAAGAATGGTGAGATAGCTTGACGACGTGTCCAGTAACTTGCAGAGCTACCAATAACATCGACAAATCTGTTGTATGCTGCGACGGTTGGTTTTGCGCAGATATTGCATTGTCATATACCGTAGTTGCCCATCTTCTATCAGCTGCAATGCAAATAGTCTTGCGATGATTAATTGCTATGCAATATCTGCATCAGCAGTGGTATGGCTAACCTGACCTACAGGTGCTTACGGGTCCCGTATGTATTCTGTATTATCAAAAAAGTAAATAGATCTTAAACAGTTCCTTATAGTTCCATATGATAACATGATGATGTTATTTTGTACCAGGTCACAACCCCTGGAATCAAAACGTTGGCGATTACGCCACAGGGACGTAATAACATGGCTGCATTGCGTCTTACGGGGTTCATGTGGATCTCAAGAATAAGCATATGATCATAATGACATTGTAGTCGCATCCGGTTGCCTGCTGTCGTCGCTAGTTAAATGTCTACCATATATATCCAGTCGGGCTATTCATAATCTACACGGACTTGCAATAAATTTAGCTGCATAAGTTGTTATGCCAGCCGAACGGCCCAATCGTTTTAACTTCGTCATCGCGATCTACAAGGAAGATGAATACAGCTGCTGTTGCCATGATGCGAACTAACAGAACGAAACATGACCTTCGTAAGAACAGCACATGAGGGCAATATGATTAGAAGGGTGAAAGAAGAATGTTCCACTAGCTATAATTGATGAATCGATTCATAAATTTATCGATAAATAAATATGTCAATGCAAGAAAAACTCCATTCTGAAGCAATATCTCTTTCCATCACGATCTACATTGCTCTATGAATATGAGGGCACGTTATATTTATGAGAACATGATGTGCAAATCTCGGAAATGTTACGTAATGTAAAGGTCCCATCTTCGGACGTGTTCCCTGAAGCGAGGCAAAACCGGAAATGGTTCACCGCGCTACAATGTATGTTTTGATATCAGTTCGCTTGTATATCAGGAAGTTTTTCATCTACATGCGACGAAGTAGCCTGACTGATTACGTGCTTAGCCACATGAAATCATTTGTCTTATCCTTATAGATGAATTCGCTTTCCATTCGATAAGACATCTGTCTTTCTCGTACATCACAGCTTCTTGTCATTAAACATGGAACTTCATATGCCATAGGCATCTCACAACATATACATAACTGTATTCACAGTTCATATGATGCCACACGATATCAAACCCAGACGACCAACAACAACAACGCACTCCCTTTAACTTGATTTGGTATTTTTGACTATGTATTACGCCGCCTAATGAACGTGTGTGACGCACCTCTGTATGCAGCTTTGTTTGAATATTAAATCTGCGATGCTACAAACGTTTACAAACGATTTGAAACGTTTATCGGTATCGTTGCATATTTAATCGCAGCAAAACAATCGTTGGTAATAATAGAACACCGAGTGCTTTGCAATTACAATCAGCGTTATGCTACGAATGCGTACACGTGGTTAGTCACAATTCGTTTAGTTTGGGTACACCTTTATCACAACAAAACCATCATTGGTAACAATATATAAAATATTTGCAAATGAAATCGACCATTGCAAGTAAAGTGGCCTACAAAACAGAATATAAGATGATTACTGAGCGCTGTGTTTATCTCTCATTTTATAATATCACCTCGTCTATGAAAAGCACGTGATGTTTGCTTATATTTTCGTTATTTGCACCGAATATGTTATGCGCGATGGTTTAATGTTTACTGCAGTATGGACTATTTGCATTGTTTACTGTATGATTGTTTGGTCTTAATCAAATAAAAGTGTTTGCTGCAACTACACTTACATATTGAACGTTTTTAGATAACAGTTTCACACACTATGTACTACTTTTGACGATCAAGGTAGATATAGATTATTTGATTAACATGCCTCATGTCATTTGGGTCATATGTTGGCTTGCTCATCTGGGAAAGAGGCCCAAATGAGGCAATGCCTTCATTATATCACATGTGACCAAAGGGCATTTTAGATATCATGCCCAGAAGTCTGTTTTAAACCTTACATAGCGTCAAAGTAATATTTTGTGTGTTTATCCACCAAAGCACGCACACTACATTTGCAGCAAGCCATGCTCCCGCATAGGTGTATTGCTGTTCTGCTCGCGCGTCATTGCATTAGGCAATTACTTGTTACCAATTGATAATGGCCTGACGTGCATCGTTTCATATAACATTTTAGGTAAGCGAGTTTTTCTGTGTTAGGTTTTCATCTATAATGTATAAAGAACGTGCTTACGACAACCAGTCATGTTGTTAATGTACCTATGCTAAAACGTGCCGGTAATTCTACTAATACTCATAGTGCCATTACAATCCATCTGTCAGCTTAAGAGCCCCAAAACTGTGAGGCCCGTGGACGAATACAATTCTTCATGCAAATGTGACATTGTAGTAGATCCTTTATATCTATTATAAGTTTTAGCCACCATGGCGCCTAAGAAAATGCGTGAAATTAATCAATGCAAGCAAGGTCATAAGGCTAACCACTTTCAAACACTAAATAAATAAAAGCACAGCACGCGGCTTATGTTGATCATAATGGCTACATTAACAAGACAGCCCCCACGATGTATTGGTTTGCTTGAGAATGACTATATTCTGAACTATAAGATATGAATTTTTCGCCGGTATTCCGAAATGGAAGGATGACAATTCATAAGATATACATATTAACGTGCCGTTCCAATCTGGCTTTACATACTCTCATGCTGATATCCTCCAGGTCCAAAGAAATGCATTGGGTCACCGATACAATTGCAGAACTGTAATAATGCAACGTACAGTAAACCAAGTGCTTCTTTATTCCTACATGATTCTGTATATATATATATATATATATATAGATATATATATATATATATATATATATATATAGAGAGATATATATATATATATATATATAGAGAGATATATATATATATATATATATATATATATATATCTATATATATATATATATATATATATATATATATATATATGCATATGTACATATATACATATATATATATTTATATATACATATAAATATAAATATATGTATATATATAAACATATATATATATAAGATATATTGAAGTTGAAATTTGATAGAGTCATTTCTTTATTCCTACATGATTCTGTATATATATATATATATATATATATATATATAGATATATATATATATATATATAGATATAGATATATATATATATATATCATATCTATATATATATATATACATAGATAGATATATATATATATATATATATATATATATATATATATATATATATATATATATGCATATGTACATATATATACATATATATATATTTATATACATATAAATATAAATATATGTATATATATAAACATATATATATATATAAGATATATTGAAGTTGAAATTTGATAGAGTCATTTCTGCGCTCAGTAGTCACAGTTTATGGTCAGCGACGTCAATGTAGATGTCCCACATGACTAGTCTAATTAGATAATGTTCCATATCTTTGTCTTGTGACCAGGATCATGTCTCAATATCACTAATGCTGACTTACATATGGGTTATGAGGCCTGGATAACATATCAGCTAGTCATCATGCTCTTCGTTAAGCAAACCCCAGTCTATGGAGGAGAAATAATGGGACAAAGCCACTTGTTTGTGCATGTGATGCACAATGTGCCGCGCGAACAGTGTAACTGTATGGTTATCCACGACCGCCCCCCCCCCACCCGCCCAATCCTAGTGATGCTGGTGCACCCCGCATAACACAAAGCACCTGCATGTGGAGAATGTAGCCCGTAAGTATTATAGACGCGCACCCGCCATGGAAATGATATTTTATCGAAAATAGAAACGAAATAGCTTTTCGTAGGTGTCAGTATTTCGCAATTCGCATCGCCACTCCGAATTGCACGTATTGAATGCAAAATGTTAGCCTATGATGTGAATTATCATTGAGTGTGCTTCGGCATCGATCTTGGCAGCTACATGCAAACTAAAACAACAAATACACCAATTATTGTTTGATTATTTTTCTTCTCGCTGTTATGATAGGCAACGAATGGCTAGAAACTACCATGAAATATCCGCAACGAATTTTGTCGACGTTGCTGCAATGCTATGGTCCAATCGAGGTTTTAACGAGCTCAGTGGAAATATAAACATAAGTCCATCAGGACAACTTGACAGAGGTACACCTGATCCGTCAACCTATGATCATATTGTAAATTATTTATTTGAGCTCAGGTTTAGAATAATGTTGTTGTCAGTTGAAATGTGGCCATAGGTGAGCGGTAACTGGTAACCTAAGCAATGGAGCATTAAAACGGCTTTGTCATTACATCGCTTTTGACATGTTAGATTTATTACACTGCCTTAACAATGCGCCGATTCGTAATACATGGTAACCCAAGTTCCAGAACAACAAAAACTACTAAGAGTCTCGCTGACGCTGTATCTACACTTAAGTGCATAGAAACTTACCTAACCTCTCATATGAGTATCAACTAATAAACAAAGGTGGCATCGTTCTGAATCAAACTGGCCTTGTACGGAAAAACTCCACAATGCCTACCAACGACAGAATATTACTCATGCATACCTATGTATTATCAAAAAGTCAGCATATGACTAAAAATTCTAATATGTATATGTATTCGCATATGACGGGCACAGGTTGCGTGATGTTCTCATGTCATAACATTATCCCTGGGCTACAATAATCAAAGCATACCCTCGAACGTGTGAGAATTAGGAGTCCAGATACACACACACACACACACACACACACACACACACACACACACACACACACACACACACACACACACACACACACACACACACACACACACACACACACACACACACACACACACACACACACAAACACACACACACAAACACACACACACATACACACGCACACACACACACACTCACATACACTCACACAGATACACTCACACACACAAACATACCTATATATATATATATATATATATATATATATATATATATATATATATATATATATTATATATATATACATATATATATATACATATCTACATATATAAATATATAAATATATATATTTGTATATATTTGTATATATATATGTGTGTGTATATATGTTAGAGCTAACAGTAGATTGCATGGTGTCACTTGTAGGCAATATTGGGGGTCTGGTGATTATATTCGTAGTTTGCAGATATGATGATTCAGATGTAGATTATATAAGAACATGCACAAACTTACAAATAAGAACGTCATACTCCCAAGCCTTCCCCAAACACTGCACAGCCCCCTCTGTCGCTATACCCGCCCTTTCAACACCTATCACTTACGAATCGCCTGCTGGGGTCTGCAGCACACCATACCATTTATAACATGAATCAAAAGAAACATACAGCCAACTAAGAGTTGAGAGTGTTTTGTGGGCGTATTGTGTCACATGCTTGGCAGACATACTCGTGATAGAAAAAATATCATGCAACCGACGTCCAGCCATATTCAACAGTTCTCACTTTCGCAAAAAGTGAGGAATATTAAGACAATTCGGATATTGCCATGGCGAAATGGCAATTTTGAGACGACATAATACGTTTGCTGAGGACCGTGAAGTCGGCTACTGATATCAATTAGTTTTCGTAACTTCACAATCATTGCCGTTTAACCATACAATTGTGGTTGTACGGAATATTTTTCATATTTAGGACTTCTGTAGAAAACCTGGGCTAAAAAATCATTCCTGGGATTGTACAAGTTCACAAGTTAGAAACGGTGCACATAATGTAAGCAATGTGAATGCATTGCATACTGTGTTCGGAATATCATAATCTCAGCATTAAGTCAGCGATAGCCGCGTGTGTATGTCGGCAGTTTATGATAGTGCACATTACAGTGGGCAGCAAACATTCCGCTTTAAACGAAATTCAATGCGCATAAGACACACCCTTGAAGATTACACGTTGCCAGTCACTGACATATGCAGCACGTGTTGACCGAGCGATTTGACATCAGTATTTGTATCACGTACTGGTCGATGAATAATTGATGCTTAATGGATAAAAACTGAAATAATTCCTGTTCATTTTTTTCTGATAGCAACAATTGGGACATGCCTAATAAGCTGGTCGAGACAAAATAATAAGTTTGTGCTAACGGCAGTACATTTGATACTTCCAATCCATAGTAGCCGAGGAATGTAATATTACTAAATTACAGGGACTGGGGAAGTGGTCATCTGAAAGGCAAAGCATTGCTGTGCATTGATGGGTTTTTCGTTGGTAAAACGGGTTAGCCATTCGCGCTGACCCTCTTGATAACGTATTATTTGGTCGGACAATAACGTAGGTGAGCATTGCATTAACAACATACACTGCCATGCAGTTTCGATAACTCCACTTATGCCTGACAACCTCTTTCCCCCATTCTAAACACAACAACCCATCCGGCTGATGATTTTGAAACTACTAAAGAGTCCCTTCATACATAGTCTCATACCTTGCCTAAGTACCGAAAGGTGGAGACAATTCACAGATTTTCGAAATGTTTTAATAAATATATATGGGAAACTGTGACCGTTCGACTATAAAAGTAGACTGGCATTTGTTTTTGCAGTTATATATATATGGGACCAACGCAAGTTGACTTTCTCAGACTAGTTACAATGACCAAATGCACCTGCAATCCCTGCAATGCAAAGTCAATGTCAGCATTCAATGTTTTAAGTAATATATTGTATTCTCTAACGATTAAATGGCAAGCACCCACTTTATTGTAATATAATCATAAATCTGCGCTAGTTGGAGGACATGCAATGCTCACCTCGTAAGACAGAGGATGAGTATGGAAACGCTTTATATGGTTTCACAATGGCGACAAACATTACGGTAACTTGCTGCAAATACCAAATAAACACGGAGAAAAAAATGGACATTTGCAATGTTCTATCTCTCAAGTTCGGTATAAATATAGGCAGCAAGCATATTCCTTGAAAGATACTAATCGTCAAGATCATGCTGTCTTTAAGGTTAGTGCAAATAAATGTGACTGGGTTTATAAGTGGCCAAGTAGGATTTGATGTATTTATGGTGAACGGCTGGCAAACTAGCAGTACAATGATTGCAACGGATCATGACGACTTATTTCATCCACTTTATTAAGTTTTGGAAAAGGCCCATGACGAGGGACTGGTTACAACTGGTATAAGACTGGTATGACCCGAGATATATGTTCCTTCATGATGACAACGCTTGGTTTACTCGTTCACGGATAATGGATATCACTGCTATGGCCAGATCGCAAACTTACCGGACCATCGCTTCCTGTACCCTGCCCAGTATCAAAATTAATTAGTTTGCATATTGTTTCCTTTTCCAAGCTAATCTTAATCGGATCTATTGAACTTTCATAAAATTTAATAGAAGAATTAGTAAACGGTTTGCATTCTGTAATAGTATTACTAGAATTTAGTAACTACATATATCTAAATAAGTAGTGTAACAGATGGGAAAGTGTGCATGTAGCGAAAAAGCACTTTTTGTCCAGGCCAAACAAGTGACGCAACGCATTCACAATACTGATTAAGTCAATATATACCGTCAGTAATAACAAGGGACTTTTTTAGCGGTAAGTGACGTTAATGTAGGTGCTCTACACAACTTTCCAATGCTAATTAAATTAGAGAGGTTTAACGGTCGTGTTCTTGTCACCAGGAGTAGATGGGCTGTTTTCTGGGGCTAAGATATGTGTGTATGACGTGTTAGATAGAATAATGTAAGCCATCGTTATGCGTGCTAAACAGTCATAGCGTAGCGATTGTCCCCGTACAACACAAATGGTGCAAAACCCAATCCCCGTTTTCTGTAACCAAAGACCACAAAAGAAATAAACTGCGTCAATGGCGTGAATTATTTCATTTACTTCTGACAAAGCTTTGTTGCGTCTCTATAAATAGGAATGCAGTAAGATTCCGATATACAGTCGGGGTTGCGTGTGTAATGGTAATGTAACTAAACTTGATTACCAGCTGGGAACTGACACATATTATTTTGGACTTGTCCCTTGCAATTATTGGCTATTGCAGTTACTTTATAGGAAAACAATTTATATGTGCCACATTTGCATACTGACACTGCGCCTCGGCTGGTTAAATAAACATCTGCTTTGACGGGAGCAGAGCATGAATGCTAGCGGTGCAAACGTGGTTTGCGTTGCATTTGTGGCTTTTATAGGTTGCATATATTCCTGTCGAACAAGCAAAAATCAATATATTTCAAGATTGATATAGAATGAACCGTTGTTTCAGCAATACTGGAATCTGAATTATGTGTTACGTGTTTTCCGCTGAAAAAGACAACCTTAGCTGATTTAGGTGCATCAAAAACAATCCATAATATAATGACATTACACCAATCCGTACGAAGTTCTATCGTTTTGTAAACATATCATACTACACTCATACAAAGAACGTTATATCTTTGTGGATACACATGGTATTGCAAACCTGACCGAAACTCAACGTCAAATCGAGACCACTACTAGCTTCGTACAATCGTCGAAATTGTTTGATGTGAGTGGTGCTTTGTATGATGTCAGCGATGTCGGAGAAAACGTGTTTGTCAAACCTTAGGGTGTCAATGCTGCGTGACAATTTGTAGTGTACATAACGGTCCTTATACAATCCTCTTCAGTTGCATTATTTTGTAAGTTTATCGTGCAGCAATGTAGAATATTGGCGTGCTGTTGCATGGTTTGATATAAATTACATAATTATAGATTCCTGTCATAGAGATTTCGATCAAACCGCAACGCTTTGGCACCGAATAGTTGAACATATCAGCATATGATAGAGACGGTTGGAACATATAATGAAAGTCACTCGAGCACTGTGGAGTAATAAGCACTAAAATTGTCACTCACACAGGCGTTGGCCAACATTTCACTGAAATATGCGTGTAACCTAACGCTGCAGCAGCATCTTTTTCTCTATTGTAAAATATTATGTTTTGGCGATGCACTCACATTATTGCCACAACCGACTCAGTTCTGGTTGAAACCTTGTTATCTCTCTAGACTTATCTGCATATGCTCAGGACCCTGCTCAGAAATACAATGTCTGCGATATATCGCTTGTGACCGAATACTATGATTGCGTGCTGCAAACTATTTGGCGAGACTTACGCATCACTATCGATTGCGCTCGCTCGGATATCTGGCGCTTTGTAGGTTCCTAATGATCAAAAGCAGTCTTAGATGTTTCACAAAATGGAACGCACAATTGCTGTGTAGAACGCAAGCGACGATTACGTAAAAAAGACGCAGCGCAGGTGCAAGTTGACGCAAATACCTTAATTCATTATGTCGTAATAACATGACCCCCCTTGTTTTCTTCGTACATTGCCCTGTAACCACCCGCAAAACTTACAAAAGCGGCATATCTATAAATAACTCTAATAATAGAAGTGGCTGCGTGTTCTTTTACAAATCGTGCGAAGGGCGGATGAGAGCAGTCTTTATTTAAATGATGAATGCTTTCCCATTACATAAGACACCATGGCAACCGACGCAATTGTTCCTTCGTTCATACGTGTAGAGCACGACATGACACAAAACAAAAGAAGACATGACGCTACCGGGAGTCTAATTCTGATTATTCTACGTCAGAATAAATCAAAGAATACCAGACAACGCAGCAGTTAGACTCTCATAATGGTTATTTTGACCAAACCGTCATCGTGGCATGTTGATATCTTTGTTGGCGAGGGACTGACGCTGCCTGGTTGATGAGTCATATCTTTCAGCATTAGCTAATTGCTAATCTCTGAGAGAGATGTGGCATTTAGTAGCCGTATTCATGATTGGCCATGTAGGAGCGAGTTTCAAGAAAGGAAAAGTAGCAACACATTTCACTTAGAACCATGAAACAGCCACATTACTCGCAATGTTATCATTCAGACTTCTCGCTTTTAGGTGAAATAGTGGGAACAATATTACCCCGACTAAGCGCAGTACACACCAATCCCACAACACTCTCTCAACATCCTCCAAACACTTTAGTCATCTCGAAGGACCACCATGCCTTGCATATACATCTCTTTGAAGTAAATATCTTTAATTTTCTGCCATTTATATAAGTTTTATGGCGAATTTGGGAAACGTTTTCATGGGCATATTTGTGTTACTGGATGGTCTCTCCACTGCGTGTTAAGCATGTCACATGCCAATGTTGCACATATGGATAGTGAAAACCCAAATGACCTTAGGTGAAGCTTCAACAGTTTTGCGACACATTGAACAATTTAGACGTTTAAGCACACACATACATGCCTACATACATACATACATACATACATACATACATACATACATACATACATACATACATACATACATACATACATACATACATACATACATACATACATACATACATACATACATACATACATACATACATACATACATACATACATACATACATACATACATATACATACATACATGCATACATACATATATGCATACATACATAGATATATATATAAATAAACGCAAACATACATACATAAATACATACATACATACATACATACGTACGTACATACATACATACATACATACATACATACATACATACATACATACATACATACATACATACATACATACATACATACATACATACATACATACATACATACATACATACATACATACATACATACATACATACATAAATACATAAATACATACATACATACATACATACATACATACATACATACATACATACATACATACATACATACATACATACATACATGCATACATACATACATACATACATACATACATACATACATACATACATACATACATACATACATACATACATACATACATACATACATACATACATACATACATACATACATACATACATACATACATACATACATACATACATACATACATACGTAGATGTATGTGTGTATATATATATGGATATTCATCATATATAAATATATATATATATATATATATATATATATATAAATAAATATTTAAACATATGTGTATATATATAATTATATATATATGATTATATGTATATTTGCGTATATATATATGTGTTTATATATATATATATATAAATCTACATTAACATATATATATATATATATATATATATATATATATATATATATATATATATATATATATATATATATATATATATATATATATATATATATATATATTTGTGGAAGTATGCATGAAAAACGCTATGTTGAATCAAATAAAATTGCGTCTCATCAATATCATTTACATACAGTTATTATATAAAGCGCCAAATAAACATATGCTTCAACGGGACATTCGAAAAACATATATTAAAATAAAACGTCTCTATGGAACGATATCATTTGAGTGGTACATCCTTGGCAATTCCAATGCTGTCGTAAATTGGTGCGCATTAAAATCGAAACTACATCAGTATTGCTGCCAATGAGAGGCAGAGAATACCTGCCAGCTGCTACTTGAAGAGATCACATGATGAGTGACCTAACATTGAATCGAGTCAAACGCTGTATATATTGGGCGCATGTCGAACATGTTAAGCATTATTCCGAACCAGGCATTGTTCACTTGTGAGGAAAATGTAAAACAACAGGCACACCTTGCAGCTCGATCAATCACGACAACAGCACAATAAACGGCCCACCGGTACAGCGGCTGTAACCAAAACCTTGCAATGCTGGACCAGTAATCGACCGGAGTAAACAGAACTGAATTGCATCAACCAGCAAACATTTCTTCCGTTATTCAATGTCTGCTGCAGAGCAAACAGACAGTGCCAAACAAAGACTCTATCTACAGTCCCATATAATCCTGTGGTAATGTGTAGTGTAGTATCAAAATGGCTTCCCGTGAAAGGGCTTTGACGTCAGATCAAAGGACATATTTCCAAACGATAGTGGGCCGTGTGTGATTGTACATGCAGTGGGCTTTCTGTTGTTAACCGGGTAAAGATAATCACGATACGTGGTGGTAGTAACGCAATAAATAGTCGAATGGGGCTTATGCGGGTGTAAGCTATTTAAGATGTTGCAAAATGCCTAGATACATTGACATATGATGACAATGACTTTCTTAGATGCAATACTTACGCTCTATCTACAAAGGTAAAGTGCATTAGTCTACTATTGTTGCAGCATCTCTAACGCGTTTCCTGGTCCCAGTTCTGCTGCAATGCTCTTGTGAACGCAATGTAAAATATGCTGTGGTAATCTGTGGACGGCAAGTGCAGTACATTGTTTAGACCAACCAGTGCTGTTAATGAGAGGTTTGCTTAAGGCTCGCCATATTTAAACGAGTACAACATATATATCTATGGTGTATATTGTACATAAATCAAAGTAGGTAATCATTGCTCGAATCAAGCTGATTTTGCCACAGAAGCTGATTTTGATGCGTGGCAGCATTACAGGTGACCGTAAAGCAAGCTTAGTGATAACCTACTGGACATATGTCCTCACTGGTCCTATGCCTGAAGTCCGGGATCAAGGTAAAACTGCCATCAGCGCTAGGGTCAGGCCTACCAAGCAAAATTATACCAAATAGTACAATACCAGAGCGGGTCATACTAAACGCAGTAACGTAAAGCCAAGCTGTTTGCAAAGTGTTGCTAGATATTCAACACGATACGTGTGATTGAATCAGCGCGAATCCTGTCGTTTGAAAAACGCCATTGCGATCATGGTTGCCTATTCTTAGTTCTCATTAACTGACATGATTTGTCCGTACATATATCCCACCTCATACATGCACAACAGTAGGTTTTGTGCCAGACAAGCTATCTTTAAAACCTAATACGATTTGTATTACCTGTCCTGGATCAGTCTGTCGAACAGAAATGTAAATTTGCAGTTTTGGTGATGCCAACTATGGTAGCAGGAGCATCTGGTATGACCAAGGGGCTGTGTAAGGATATTTATAGACTAGTTATCTGGAAACTGACAAACCCTAAAAACCTAAGTGTCATGTATAATGCATTCAGATTACTTCCATCCTATTGTGAGTGGACTATTTGCGCCGACTGCTTCATATCATAAAGTGCGTTATTTAAAGTAGATTGAGATTATATACCATGACTATGCAGCAACCCGCACACGCTTTGAATGCTTTTTACCGTCAGTATGATTGCATATGTTTATATATGCTTTGTCATGAACGCGCTAGCGGTTATTATAGATCAAAATGTTGCCACCTTTCATTATATTGAATAAGAGTATTCACAAAAATATATTTATTGGCCAAAGGCATCTTCTAGACTGCCGTATCGGATTAGAGCAAGACATGTACAATGCAAACTAGCCTAGCGATGGATACAATAAGCTTCGTGAATCACATTCAGAACTTTAGATTGGGACGAGCAATTTCACTCCCTTATCAGCATCACTAATATTGTTATCAAAACTAAAATTCCATTGCGCATTTAGTAAATTCGTTGCATTGTAACCGATTCTCAAATACATGGATAGCCCCGCTGCTTAACCTGAAAATGCCTTTTCGAACGAAGTAGGATACCGTGCAAAACGGCTTAGTTTACACACATTGTTTGCGCAGCGCGTCTTACTCATAATGTTGGCAAACCTACAGTATTGCTGAAAATCAATAGTCTGTGTTATCTACCATAAGCTTCGTTGTATTTGCTTAATGGTCACTGATGTCATTGTTATCCTATTGGTTATTGTTTGCCGTAATTCTTTTGGTAGCACGTATCGCTTGTTTGTGTAGCAACAGACTAACATCACTTCCTAGTTAATTGAATATCGGTGACTATGTTCGCTGGATAAATCGCGTTGGTTCTGTTTACACCAATCGATTATTGTGATATATTTTGGCTGCGGATTAGCTATTTGTCATAAAGCCAAGCTATCTTTATCAGGTGCATTTGTAAATTTGAATGTTCGCCTTTGATATTTTTACTTATTTCGCGATACCTATTGCCTTTTTCAAGTTATTTTCGGGCTTTTGAGTTTGTCATTGATAATGCGCAGAACCGAGAGGAATATTCATAAAACTTGAAAATAACGTCACGATAATTAAAATTGGAGAAATCTGGGATACCGGATATGTCGGTAGAAAATGATTGTAATTTCGTAGCTCTATTAAGTTGCAAACTTTAGTTCTATTTATGTAATTTAAAAAAAACGACGGTTTTTACAAGCATTGTAAACAGCAAAAATTGTTCAAAACATTTGGGTCGGCTATAAAATCAATAATATATGTGCTATGCTAATGAAGTTTAAGTCAATTGTTAACAATTTATCAATCCAATGAAGCTGCACAATGATTTTACGAGCAGAATATATGGACTGAAAACTGACGTGCTTGATACGTCTTAATTGTCTGCGGCCAATGTTTATAGCTAGGGGATTGTGCAAATAATAAGGGGCTGTATGAAACATAATCGGACTCTCAACGAAGTCCTCACCTCATTACATCTTGCGTTGAGCATGTGTATCTTTCTTCGGCCCAGGGAAATCTGGTAAGCTCTGCACTGGGTTATTTTTTCATATCAAATTGTTTGCGCTCAATGCCTTGGATCTTAATGCTGTAAACCGACCTAATACAAAGTCATCTTGGTGTTAATATATAAATATATTTGGGCAAACCATGCGTTCGCGATATTTGAATAATCGATTAAACACCTATGCGCAATGATCGATAGGCGCGACATTAAGGTAGCGAGACCAATCTCGCTACCATATGCTGATATCTTTAACGTCTTGTCAGCAACGCGCAAATCATCTGACTGTATCTGGTGCACCATACAGCTGATTACCTGTTTGTTGGCTAGTTTTGTTTCAACTGAATGCAGAGCCAAGGAACACGTCGTTTTAGTACAATTTGTGTTCCCATTGAAATATTCTGGATATAAAACATCACAGTGCAAAAGGTGTTAAACATCTGAAGGCTTATTGGGGCACCGCGTTGGTTCATACCACACTTCACATCAGACGGCACATACCAATATAATGTGGTCCTACATTTACACGAGCCTGGTTAAATAACTGTTTTGCTTAACCAATTAGGTACTGACAAAGTAAAAAAATGATGTTGTGCGAGGGAATAGAAAGGCACGTCTGCCAAAAACTTAGCCCACTTCTTGCCTACTGACCAAAACTAAATATCATCCCAATTGTGGCAACCTATCCATAACATATTACGAATTTATTTGACATCCGATCATACCTGGGTATAGGATACAATGTGTCTGATCGATGGTGCGGTCACACAATGTCTGATTCAGGAAATTTAAGTTGATGTATTTGCAATCAATATATACGCTATAATGTTTGCGTAATATGGTTATAATAGTTCTCGACGGTGTATTGACCACTGACAGCAGCACATACCAATGATCATTATTGGACGAGCACGTGCATCGATCATGGTATGCCATTAGGTATGTGACTATATATTCTCGACATATGACTGTCAGGCAATCGGAAGTCTTAGCCCTCAATTCAAATCTCTGGCAAATGGAGTTAGAATTGCGATCCCGAGTGCGTTATAGACAGCCACAAATATTGAACACAAAGACACATGGAACACAGTAGGGTCGCTGCCGCAAATTCGGAGAAAACTCTTGACACGGCCAATCCTTTTGACAAAGGCCGTAGGCTCTCAGTGTATGTGCTATAAATCACAGCGTTGCTGCTATACCCAAATGGTGAATCTAAAACAACCCATTCATCATCGTCGTTGTTTTCCAAATTAAATCCTTAGATATAGAACACATAGCGCTGCGTTGACGGATTCAGAAGAGCGCGTGCTGCTCGTTATGACACAGCATTGCACAAAACTGTAAAGCTAAGGGATGGTGCTGCATAATGTATATGCATATTTCAGAACCCGCTACAACTGAGGTGGTCACCTGTTGAGGGAAAATGACCGCCGTCGTATGAGCTTATCTCAGCAGTAACTATACGAGCAACTAGAACATAAGCACGTGACTATAACCAAGGGAAGGCAAATTCAAATATAGCGCATCATCTTGCTGCTTGATCTGCCAATTATACCATTTACTGCACCTATATGGACACAGTATTTGCTGCGATCAAGTGGCTCTTGTGTAGTACTCCAATGCGAAACAATAACTGCGCACATGGCAAACCGTCTTGCTAAGAAGAAAAGTTAAGCTGATTGATATATGCAAACCTAGTCACACGTATAATGTAAAATAAATCATCCGTCATAGAAAATTTCATGGCGATGATTAAGGATTTGGGCAATCTATGTCTCAACATAAATGTTAGGGTATCGCTATTAACATATACTTGGATTAAGTGATAAAGGCAGCGAGGTGAGATAGGTTCTAAATAATGTATTCGACGAATATTACGTCCATACAATTCATCAAGTAAATAAGTACTGTGAGTTAGTTACGCAAAGAGTACGCTTTTGAGGCCGCTTAACCTTGAAATTTACTCGAATGGAACGTTAAAAGTGCGCCTAGAAATTACCTTATGCACCCTTGGTGTCACACGTGGCCCTGTTAAGGTTATCTGAACTATCCATTCTTTCGGTGCCGCAATGGCCATATTTGCATACTCCAGCTCATTTGCAAAGGTATTATACAAATTGACTCGAAATCATAAAACTTTCCGCTAATCCTTTAAAACGTACTCGCCAACCATACAACCGTTCAGATTGTTCTCATGGTATCCGTCCAATTGTCTATATTAGCACGGAAGCACAAGCATGCATTATGTATCTCCTCAAGGAGCAGAAACGTGCTCTTGTACATGCTTTATAATGTCAAGAAATTTGAAGTTACCACGTCTGCAATATCGAGCTTAGTAAAGAATAGGAATGACAAATTGGAGCAACACGAAGCCGGTTAATACGAAATCCGACAAAGAAGGAGAGCGGGTTAAGACGATGAAATGGACGAGGCCCTGATCGTCATAGGTGAAAGTCGCCCGCGCTGTTTTTTCAAATGACGTCACAATACTGCCGGTCCAGTACGCTTCTTTGAAAACGCATGGATGACGGGAGAGATCCTCAAAAACTGGTTGACTAAATGGGACCAAACGCTCCTCTTCAAATAACGTAAAGTCTGCCTGTTGATCGACAACTGTTTTGCCCACTCACCGCAGGTTACTCTGACCAACATCACTTTCCTCTTCCAGCCACTCAGCATCACTACTAGCCTGATGCAGCCGATAGACACAGGAGTGATATGCAACTAGAAAGGACATAACCGCAATGCGTTGAATTGCCGAATCATAAACGCCTTCGAAGCTGCCCAAATCGTGCAAGCCCTGCAAGTGACTTGCCAGAATAATTCTCATCGACGCCAAGTCTTCTCGGTCTTGCTGCTTGATCTGCCAATTATACCATTTACTGCACCTATATGGACACAGTATTTGCTGCGATCAAGTGGCTCTTGTGTAGTACTCCAATGCGAAACAATAACTGCGCACATGGCAAACCGTCTTGCTAAGAAGAAAAGTTAAGCTGATTGATATATGCAAACCTAGTCACACGTATAATGTAAAATAAATCATCCGTCATAGAAAATTTCATGGCGATGATTAAGGATTTGGGCAATCTATGTCTCAACATAAATGTTAGGGTATCGCTATTAACATATACTTGGATTAAGTGATAAAGGCAGCTGGGTGAGATAGGTTCTAAATAATGTATTCGACGAATATTACGTCCATACAATTCATCAAGTAAATAAGTACTGTGAGTTAGTTACGCAAAGAGTACGCTTTCGAGGCCGCTTAACCTTGAAATTTACTCGAATGGAACGTTAAAAGTGCGCCTAGAAATTACCTTATGCACCCTTGGTGTCACACGTGGCCCTGTTAAGGTTATCTGAACTATCCATTCTTTCGGTGCCGCAATGGCCATATTTGCATTTACTCCAGCTCATTTGCAAAGGTATTATACAAATTGACTCGAAATCATAAAACTTTCCGCTAATCCTTTAAAACGTACTCGCCAACCATACAACCGTTCAGATTGTTCTCATGGTATCCGTCCAATTGTCTATATTAGCACGGAAGCACAAGCATGCATTATGTATCTCCTCAAGGAGCAGAAACGTGCTCTTGTACATGCTTTATAATGTCAAGAAATTTGAAGTTACCACGTCTGCAATATCGAGCTTAGTAAAGAATAGGAATGACAAATTGGAGCAACACGAAGCCGGTTAATACGAAATCCGACAAAGAAGGAGAGCGGGTTAAGACGATGAAATGGACGAGGCCCTGATCGTCATAGGTGAAAGTCGCCCGCGCTGTTTTTTCAAATGACGTCACAATACTGCCGGTCCAGTACGCTTCTTTGAAAACGCATGGATGACGGGAGAGATCCTCAAAAACTGGTTGAC
>CM067354.1:25532717-25779302 GCA_034190875.2 Urechis unicinctus | reverse complement strand
CGATAATTGAACATGGCGGTGTGCAGTTATGCGTTAACAAATGATAAAATTGTGTGTCACGAATTTGCTGGAAATATTAGAGGGATTACTCTATTGTTTTGGTGTTGGTTATGGGAGCTATTCTACCGTCGATAATATAATCATAACGTGGTTATGTCAAGCGTCGATGCTGTCATTCTGACTGTGCAAAACACGTGCTGTAAATTCTGCTTACAATTTGGAATAAATCTGGTGTTTACTTTACGCGTTCTGTCATGTTATCATCCCTGAAAGTTAGATAAGCTGTCAGAGAGTTAAGATTGTGTGTGATGATGAAGTGTAAAAAAACAACGAGCTTAGTCTTTGTGTGGCTGGTAGCTTCTAGCAAGAGGAACTGTAGTCTCATCACGACGGTGTTTATATATCACACATGGTCAGACAAACACTTAGATGTTAACTAAGGGATTTGCATCAAGTCGGATTTTACATCGCGCTGTTGTTTACGATTGCTCATATCGTCATTGCACATCATGCAATGACAAAACCATATTCCCAACGTTATATCAGGAGCATGTTTTCACATTTTGACCAATGTCGACATGTTGCGCCAAGCCAAGTTCTTACCAGACAGTCTAGACTGAGCAAAACTATATCACGTTCCTAGCCTACACTAAAAAAAAAAAAAACTTAAATATTGCGCCACTGACAACCATTAGTGTCATGCGGTCTTAATGGCAATTTTAACCGCCAAAGAAAGACAAACGACAAAAGCAAATACTACAATCTACTGGCAATTGATGATTGATGATAGTGGATTCGAAATATTTGTAGATACGCATACGCATAAGTGCAAGCTTCCTTGGCAGTAGACCTATTATTATCTGCAGTTATTTGTTAACGAAATTGAACCAGACCACGAGGCATTATGTTAACACTGACATACACCAATATCAGCTCGTCACAAAAGCAAATATCACATTGCGCTGCGAATACAATGTATTCTGAATGTCTGCAACGCTGCATTGCCGTACACTTACCCACTGTCTGTTTCTACCAGATAGTTGTTATGTTCAAGGACGACAGTTTTTGGTTGTCCAGAAATGTCTAAAGAAGTCAGCAGCCCTTATACAGTGAGTGGAGATTGATCAAATTCTAAATCGACTGATTGACTTACCCTACTATTCACCAAACTGAAATGGACATATCGGCTTCAACTTATGCTGCTCATTTTGAAACGCAATTGATATATCGTTCTTGTTAATTGTAAATTATTGCTGGATTGATGGTTGCAGTATTGGGAACAGAGATAATTATCACTCTCATTGGTTGACCAGCAGATCCGAAAACAAACAGCTTGGTTTGATCGTGCAGCCTAAACTCGTCAGCGTTGTGAGGATTAACAATTACGCACAGAGGGCATATATGATGTATTGAACAGGTTGGCATAGCATTATTGAGATATACGGATATGTCTGCAACAATGTAATGCCTTATGTATATTTCCTTCATGTATCTTTATCTTCTTTGCTAGTGACTATCGCCATTTATATGTATGGCTGCTTGTGTTTTTTGCCAGAAGTTTGCATGAGGTTATAATTTATTTGTGAACTCATGACCAATAACAGACATCGACTTACAGTGTGAGATATTGAACCTTTTATATTCCGAGAATATTGCTACTGAATAAATCGGTTGTCTGTGGCAGTTATTGTAGCGTTAGAAAAGAAAAAACATGCTATTTCTTGATGCCATGACGCGGCCATTTGGTTCATATGAATCACACGCACAATATACGCCGGTCTTGCTTAAAATAATGCGACCATTAGCGCATATTTTCTAAGCAATACTGGATGACCTTGTCGATACAACTCGCACTGAAAGTGCAATCAATATGCATTGGAAATCATTAGAAATAAAAATCCATGCAAATCCTCCGGCAATTAGATCTCGTGCATTCACAATGCGCTATACCACCTGTAGTATTTAATTCCAACGGTTGGAAGTAAATATCTTGCAGCGCATTTAACGAATAGCGAAAGCCCTCATCAAAACCGAGACTATTACCTGCTGCACAGCAGTCCATGAGTAGCATCCTATTCGTTCTTCGTCCGATACTTGCCAGTTTGTCTCAGTGTAGTAATCGTATATTTTAGATGAGCTAACATGGGGATTCGATGCATGACTTAGCACCCCATGGCTACGATAATGGCTTTTCCCACCATTTGCTCTGCATTTGTAAGCAGGTTGGTGGTTCTTTTGGGTAGTCATATGCATAAAAGCATTTGCAAGCCTGCTGCTTTGTCTTAATAGCCCATTTAAACCATAGGAGGCTCACTCCGAATTGATGTCAGTAGGACACAGCATTGGACTATTTAGTTGGCAAAACTAGCGTTGTAGAAATAAGTTATGGGTAGAGGAATGAACAAAAAGATTGCGTACGCTTGTATACAGTAGCGTTAATAAGTTAGTTTATTATAACATCACTATATCGAGTTATATTGCGGTACAATCGTCCCAACGTATAGCCTTGTAACCGCATATCTGGGTAGTGGATTGCAGCAATATCACTTAATGCTAAACACTGACTTCCCTGACTTACCGATGAATCAGTACACACAGTATCGTAGCAATTTTGAAGATCTCAACCTTAGATTGCTTCTACCAATGCTGATGCGATGATGCTCAGTGTGTGCATGTTAAGCGTACCCCTCGCGGTGCCATGGAAACTCAGCCATCTGGAGGCTACATCAAGGACGGCTGTCACCACATGTCCTGATGGAATCTAGGACGTCTTATTATGAGACATGCCTGGGAATTATGTCATCGAAGTACGGTTACCACATTAAACTGGAGTTAAACAAATATAATCATTGGTCAATAATCTAGCCATAAGTCATATTAGGATCTGTAGGTTTCTCTCTGCAGAGCGGTTGACATCAGAACTAACAGTTTAAAAACATTAAACGACACGTACTTGCTTGCATATGGAACCCAATGCCTTAACAGTCAGCTGCTATCTCGGAACTTCACGGCTAACCACGGCCAACTATTCCTGGCAACCAAGCAGGACTTCCGTAGGAGCGCTAAGTTGGATGTTCTAGGCAATAGAGAGAGGATTGACGCACTTTAATTAAGTATTGTAATTGCAATGCTCTCCATGGTCTGGTGAAGTAACTGCAGTGAGGCAAATTAATACTGCTGCATTTTATATACGTATTCGAAGTCAACATTGCATATTGCGTTTGTATTTAACCCATTTGAATTTACTCGATTAACTGCACTGTAAGAATAAGCTACCTCACAAGCCTGCCGGCATTTTGATATCACGCTGTAATTTATTCGCTATTCAGTTTCGTGGCTGATGCATGCTTTCGCTGCATATGTTGCCAGCAGTCTGCTTCATAAATCACAAAGGCCCGGGAATAACCCGCCAATTACTCTCGCGGTGTCGTGTGATGAGCTGAGAGCTGTAACCCAGGCAACTGATACAGACATTTTACGTCCTATAAATCAGGCATCATGCTTCGAAATTACAATGCCGTCGGTCTATACTAATGCTATAGATCTTGTGTTCTGTTTTCGTCGAGCTACAGCTTGGATGCATAGGTCGTTATGTAATCAATCCTTCTTTCAATACTATTTATCTTTCTGTAGAGCGTGCTATAAATGCCAATGACCTGTGTGTTTGCATCCCATTTACCACACGCAACACAACGTCACCTCAGATATTTTCTGTGAATAGCTGTGATATAAACATTGACCAGTAAGGGATGCTTTAAGTTCATCAGCTCCAAACTGCTACTATCTTATTTACTTTGAAATATGCAGAAGCAGCTGCCAGAGAACAGTTCAATGAATAGTTGAATCAGAATCGGTAAAAAAAAGGTAGAAGGCCGACGTGCGTATGTTTGTATCCGTTATTTCATGAAGCTGAAAAGCTCTACTCACAACAGTGTTGGTACCTATAGGCTCGTTGAAGCTGACATCTCTCAATTCCATCACTGTTATCTTTGACCGCAAGTCCGTAAAGTCGTGCTAAACGGATTAATCATGCTTGGAAATAATATTGGCCCCATGTTAACCATCAGATGCCAGATGTTGCAACAAAGAGGATAGATAGGGCGAATTCATCATGTTTTGTCCGTCTTTTATATAAAGTGCTATATGATCAATCTGACATGTGACGACTGACCTCATTGTAGCTCAATTATGACCCTTGCACAATGTCCTGCTTGATTATATAAATCTGCGAGGTGATTATTGGACTTCACCGAAATGCTACCCGAAGTGCAGTATCTTATATCATTTAGGTTTCGCTATTTTGATTGCGCCCTTTCTTTGATAGAATAATAAAATTCGTCAGATAATAAATAGTTTTATGAATGTATTGCCAACATACAAGTGGCATAACTAGCATCATTCGGTCAGCCCAGTCACAGTAAATGAACTGACTCCTGTGATATATGTTAGTTTAGTGCAGGGAAGTCAACGCTGCCATCCATTTGTATTCCCAATTGTGCGCCACGCCTATGAATATACGATGCATCATGGTTTGAATGTGTAGGCTCTATATCTCTGCTCTGAGTAGTATGTTATCATTCTGTCAGGCTTCACCAAATTTGATGGTTTCAACGAACATCAATCACCGTGAGAAAGCAAGTCTACTGGTCGTTAAATATCTCGTAAATGCTTGATTACTGCATGGTTGCGCATCACGAATATCAGGAATGTCAATACATGATGTAAAGGCAAGATATATCTACTATATCGTTAAATATCTATATATATAAATGATTACTGCAGGGCACGAACGCGACCTTTGCGCAAATCAAACCTTGCGTAGACTTTGGCGAAAGGATATACCAATATGTCCAAGTCGACGCACATTTCGTCCAAAATAATTGAAAATATTTTGGTTTGACCATTATATGTATAGTCTAATAATATATATTTTGAATATAATATACTAACCATTCGTTATATATATGTCCTCCATACAACCATATATACTTCGATCCAAATTGCCGAGATAATGTTAAATATATATAAAATATTTGATTTATTTTTAAATATATATATCCTATATATATATATAATGATATATATATATATATATGATTATATACGCAAATATATATATAATATATATATATATATATAAAATATAATATATAAATATATATGGTATATGTACCTATAAATATAAATATGTACATATATATATATATATATATATATAAATATGTACTAAAATATACTTGAATAAATATATATATAAAATCATCTTTGCTATGTTTCCTTACACCATTGCAACTGTGGGTAATGATTTGAACTGCTGCTGCTGTAGTCATGTTGCGCCATTTATTCTAATGGGAAAGGCGCGACCGGGGTACAATGATCTTGGAAATAACGTGGTCGCCCAAGTAGGAAACAATCGATCTTTCCGAGAGTGCTAAAACTCTCCAGTGTAATTAATATGATATGTATTCCTGTGTGACCATCTAATCGCTCACCAACCCATTCACTGCTGCCTGTTCCGTGAACGCCTTTACTAAAAATCATCCATATTCACCCAGTTATGCAAACAACGACCTTTCATATCTATAATAGCCACCTTACCTACATGTTGCTGTATTGATTGTCATTCACTGCATGATGGCGACGACAAGTCAGCAACTCTTACCAGACACTTGACTGTTAATCATACTGAATCGCTCCCGGCACATATTAAATATCAATCAGGGAACAGTAATTCGCAGCTGTGCAAATTATAACATCTGGTCTTGCAGATTGATTCAAACAAGGCGCTGTGTGGCGACATATATGATATGACTTAAATGAGTATTTGTCGACCGGATGCATAATTGCTGATAATTATTTGTCATATTGATCGCTTCTGTGACATTAAATGCTACATGTAAAATAGGCACATGCTGAAACCCGTACGTTTGAGAGATATTACGTCATATCCATGCACCATGCGATGCTTTGTTATGGAGCCTAGACCAAGGAAAATTCATTTCCTCGCGTTCTGAATGAAGCCTTAGGCTATATCAGCTATTGTGCTATCAACCCTTCCGTGTAAGGCACTATTCGCAGTCTTTGAGAATACCTCAAGGTGCAATAAGGGAATTATAAAATATCTCGTACCTCATGCGTAATCACAGAGCATATTCGAATCTACATGACGCTGTTAACCAAATATTAGTACGTGCGTCATTGCTGTACACTATGAAACACTGTAGCAGGTGTGATGAAACTACTGGCTTGAGTGTTGTCGCTATATATAGCGTAAAACTGAGTAACCCTATGACCATGGAGCTCACGCGATTCCCCGAAATGTGGCAAGACCAACCCATAATCTGATTTATATAGATAAAACACCACTGATTCTTGAAGCGCCCCTCAATAATTGCGTCTGCGTAACAATCAATAAAAAAACATTATAGTAATTGAATCTCTATGATGATCCTTTCGAACATCTTCACACCAACATATCGGAGTCTCGCTGTAACTAAATAAGAACCAGCATGAAGCAAATCTGTCATTCAGGTCACGGAGGATTTTTCTTAATCACGGGAAACAACTTGAGCAATTGTCATGGAAAGACAATAACATCACGTTTTGCTAAAATCCAAGGACGGCTATTTCCTTGCTATGAGCTCGACTTTTGTTGTGAGGTAAGTGATTTATATTCAATCGCAGACGATGCACGAAACCAATGGATTTATAACGAAATGAAGTAGCAATATACGGCGGTCAGTAATATATGGGCATGACTTGCGCATATGACACTGAACATTAATTGTTGAGGAAAGCAATTATTAAGTTGATAAAAGCGCTGGGATGGAAATAGGTCGCCAGATATTTGAGCATATAAATAGAAACTAGGGGAAGATTATCTGGCCTATTTTCCTTATTCTATCAGGCAGTCTGGGCAATATCGGCCAACTTTGTTTCCATGAACTAACGCAAAGTGACAGTTAGCCATTTAACCCCAGACAGCAGAGATCAGTGTATGCAAATACAAGAGATGAGCTATAAAAATGAAAGCGCCTAATAGCCAATGAATGCACTCAAAACCAGATGCTTATCTTATGGTCCTTGAAACAACTGTAGTGGTGAATTATGGCATTTGAGTTATTGTTTCTGTATTAAGAATTGCGGCCAGGCATTTTATATGGATGGATCTCACAAATACATAAGCAACACTGTGCAAAAATTGCGCTATTCAATCATGCGTCAACTAATGATTAAATTTTGACTTACATATAAGGTCAAAATATAGCAGGGAAGATGTAAAAACCATAATGATTTAACATTGTTTTTGGTAATGCGAGGTAATTTCGATCACGTGTTCCTGTCAATAATGTAATTATGACGTGGTATTGTCCAACCATGCTGTCTATTGGACTATGCTAAAACGTGCCGGTCATTGCGCCAATAACTATCATTGCTAAGACCACGTTTAGCCGTCCTATAAGTTTAAAATTGTAAACGGTGAAAAAAGTGCATGAATCAACGTGACGTGAATTTAGTTTGGCTGATCGATTCTGCATTAGGAGCTTAAGGCACCATGACAACCGACGCACGCACCAATCAATTTCAACTGATTCGAACATGAACTGAATGAACGCAAGTGCAAAAATGTCGCTACCGGAGACACACAAGTGGCTATTGCAAACCCGCTAATTTCAACATAGTACACTCATAGCACTGCACTTCGCCAACTCATTCATTCACGAGAGCATATATATGCCGAAATATTACCAGGATGGTGTTATTTCTTTGGCGGTGATACACTCATCTTGAATTGTTGATCATAAAGTGATTCACCGGGAGCAACGAAGACGCTGACTGCGACTTAATCAATCCTAGCATCGGTAAAGGTCACGTTTAAATGGTCATAGCTTCATGACGTCACTGTCGGTCATTAAAAACATGTATCGTACGAAATAACAACAGCTGATACATAACAAGTGATCATGTATTTCTGTTTACTGCTTACGTAGCATTATACCACGTCCCACAGCATACACTACATTAGAGGGCGCGTCCGGAAGCGGCTGAGCCAGGGACCAAAAACATGCCAGAGCTGGGATATTATACTAACGTACTTTGCCTCGGTTAAGACAGCATCAATGCTCGATGGAAACCACTTCGTTTATCAGGTCTTTTCGTCGATATTGCAACTACAGGTATGTTTGTAACGTAGAACTTCGATATGGCCCATGTCGTGGCTCGGTTGTTCTTGGCACAGCTGGGTTAAAGTATGGCTTTTATCTGTCCCTCGCATAGATGGGTACTCAATAACAACCAACCGCTTGCTTATCATAGCCTCCACTACATAACTCGTGTGGCATACCATATTTTCATTATACAACGTGCCATAGCTAACAATGTTAAAATTAATTTCTTTTCATTCCTCTTTATAAGTACGATTTTAATTTTAATCGTTGATTTTAACAATTCGTGAAGCAGTACGCTTGTTTGATTTCCTGATTGTCTTGATATGTCATATTAATTGCAGTGTTGCTAATCTGAATAATTACTAGCTCGAAGCATTTTAGCGAAGCTTGTTGAGGGGTTACTTGACCGATGTCCTGAGCGACGCTATTAAGACATTGTATTCATTGCAATATCACTTAGGAGGTTGTGACAGACCGGACAGCTCGCCTGCGTCAACATAGAATTTGGTATGACATCAGCCTAGTTAGTTAATCATGCTCTAGATAACCCTGCGTAACCAATTATTTGACAGGTGAAGTATAATATTCCTCACGTGCATGTTGTGGATATATGTCAATCAACATATCACTCAGTACTGGTTTTGTAAGTTACTCGTGTTCCCTGACGTAATTCTTTGCAATGACAATCAGCTATGACCATATATCCTAAAAGTACGATGAAATGACTTGGTGTAAGTTGCTGACTTTGTCGAACAATCTCAAATATGTCGGACGAAGGTCAGCTGTGCTTGGATTAGCCTGCGTAATAAATTTTGCAATGATTGATAGTTATGCAATATAGACAGTATCAGTGGTATGGCGAAACTGTGTAAGTTAATGGTGTTTACATGAATATATTACTTACAAAGCCTTTTATCGTCGGCACAGGAGCAATGCTCAGGAATTGTATTCAATCACTCAGCTTTGCTTACACTTATTTCTGGAATAATTACCTCCAAATCATAAACGTTACAACGATGATAAAAGTAAGAAACTCAATAGCTACTGCTTGCATCTATATAGATCGCTTATACCACTTAATGATTTAATGAGCCCTTATATAAGGGGACAATCTTTTAACTTGTCTACTTAACAGGCTTCATACGAATCCGATAAACGCTCAGCAACACAAATCACTACTACGGTAATACAAGCAGCACCTTCTATCGAGTAGTTTCTAACATATCTTGTCCATGGACCTAATCAACTAAGATCACAGGTATATTATACAACTAAATACCTCTACATGAATACGGCCGTTGTATGGTACATCAACTTTCAAAAATGTTGCATTTCTATTTTATAATTTACCGTACAGGTGCCGCGACAAGCCTGATAGAATATTACTATTCTGAGGTAATTCTCTAGTCCATGTAATCAGTTTCCAATTTCGTTTGATTCAAGATCTCTTTGCGTAACGAAGATAACGGTGTCGCAACTTACTTACTCACAAATGTAAAATGACGAAAACTTTATCGCATATTTTTCGATTACTCTGAAAATTGTATTTGATTTTCTTGATACTGTAAATACCTAGGCACTTAGCAATATACATAACCTGTGTTCGATAATAGCTCGATTGGTACAGAGATTATCAAAAGGGCTAGCCGATGTGAGCAACATTTGTCCATAACATGAATGTGCATGATCGAAATGAGGAAGGGATCATTAGATTAGGCCATAGTTGGCGCGTTGAAACTACCACCTCCCAATTCGCTCAACGTTAGAACTAAATAATGCTGTGCAAGAAAATGCATTGCAGATACTTTTCGTTACAAAGATGGGTTATAAAGAAATCATAAGTAAGCCGTGATTTAATCGTACCAATGCATAACCACATCGCCGTCAGTGTGGGGGTTATTCTCGGTGTTGATTTTTGTGTATACATTTGCATGATACTACATACTTTGCACACGTGTCTTGGCCCCTGTTTTACTTTGGACTGATTTATGTGACACAGAATCAGAAAATATTGAGAACATAAGTACCTAAAACTCATATAGAATTTGGAATATCAAAATGATTCCAGAACTCCCGTGACATTCTGCCAATCAGGTTAGCTCCTGGCTGTGATTTACGTATGTACGCAATGGTCTGAACCTGCTAACGTGCAGTAGTTAGCTGTCATTGATAATAATTCCGCGATGAACGCATGTTTTGTCATGTTAAAGGTCATGCAACTATGGATCTAACCTCTTCCACACCTCATCTGCCTGTACCTTAGGCATGTTATTTAGCACACTTGGTCTGTCTCAATCTTATATGTTCAAATGATCGTCGTATGATTCACGAACACAAGCTTAAGCGCTTTAGTCCACACAAAAGGTTCGTGGATACTGATTAAGGGTAATCAGTTCAAGTCTGCTCGAATACTTCTCTCACTCTTAGAAATACCTGGTAAAGATCTAAATCCAAATATCAGTGTAGTTTGACATTTAATTTGATGCGGGTGTCACGGAAATACGGACAATACCTCATTATACCGGTAATCTCTGCTAGTTATAAATTAGAGGCAGAAACAAAGTCGATGTTTGGTATTGAGGCACCAAGGAACTTTGTGGCACTCGATGTGCGAAATCTATAGATGAATGAGATAATGCTGTATAATGAAGCATAAGCATAGCAACTAGAAAGTTGAAATGGCAGAGACAGGCAAACGATGGCTAAGTGATAAGTAATGCACGTAAATGCAAGGATTCATGATGGTTTTTAAAATGACTTTGAAATCATGAAGAACAACAACATATCCATCCTAAGCGTGACTTAACAATAGACCATAGTCCTGTAAGATAATGGTATATTGTAACTTTCAAAATCATCTCCATCGCCATATACAGCCAAATCCGACTCAAGCCTGTTATGATGAGAATAACGCCAGTTGGTCATCATCAGTATCATAAAGCTACCTCACATTGTACACATCATTTAATTGACATCATAACCAACAGGTTCTTTCCTTGAAATAGCAATATCGTTTAAAGCTACGCTCTGAGGGCTCACTCAGACCAGCTGTGTGGTGAAAATCCCCTGACACTGCCATGAAATCCACAAAAGCACATTGGAAAGCTGGTCAAGCGTCACATGGGCTATGCGCCAGTGAAAAAATGTTGACTCTTGTAAGTGGTCGAGGCGACAAGCCCCCTAAATTATTGATAGAATGTAACGAGGTTTTCGGACGCAGACAACCAAGCTGGTCACAGGTTGCATTTCCACTTATTTTGTTTGGCATTTCCCTCTTAACGTCTTTAGAATAGCCTCATAGAGTCGTCGTATATATATATATATATATATATATATATATATATATCTATATATAGAGATATAGGATATATATATATATATGAGAGATATATATATATAGAGATATATATATATATATATATATATATATATATATATATATATATATATATATATATATATATATATATATATATATATATATATATATATTTTTATTATATATGTATATATATACAATCATATATTATTTTGTCCTTAACACCTTCAATTTCCCTATTCTATTGATGCATAAACAGAGTAGTGCTTATTCTGTTGAGCCAAGCAAAACGTGACCGACGAGAGCGTGATTGGCTGCTGCGCACATTTTGTCGCGTCGATCAAACGAAAACCCCTTTATATATTGTGCCATGACTAAGGTAAGGTAAACAATTATTGCTTTTCTTTCATCCAAGTTATGACATACAATTTTCCGGTGTCCGATTATTATAAAGTTCTCCTTAACCATACGCTTAGGCAAGACTAAACCTTTCCACGGCAACTTGCTATTCTGCGTCATACGAACTGCCCCACTTGGCAATATCAGTCATTTCGCTGATAATTGACTTTCGCATCATCGAGACGGTTATAGCGTAGTTAGTTAAGTATTGAAACATCGGAATGTGACTACGCATTGTCAATGAAGCACAAAAGCCTAACCATAAGAAGAAGCTGCTTCCTTACTCTATTGTT
This sequence comes from Urechis unicinctus, assembly GCA_034190875.2. Classification (NCBI taxonomy): domain Eukaryota; kingdom Metazoa; phylum Annelida; class Polychaeta; order Xenopneusta; family Urechidae; genus Urechis; species Urechis unicinctus. Next base: position 25,767,123 of record CM067354.1, on the reverse strand, counting down.
CACGTATCAGCCGCGCAACCAGCCGTAATAAGTCCGTTAGCCTCGATAAAAGAATGAACAATGATCTATCTGGGTTGTGTGAGTGGCTTAAAATTGGGCAGAAGAAACCCAAATAGCGTATACAAAGATAAGTGCTCAAACTGCTGGAACACTGAACAATTTCGTGACCGTGGCGTTTCTCGCCCAAATAGGACAAATACATCATTCCTCAAAACTCGCGAGTGTTACTTTAGATTTTGTCTATTCCTATGTGACCATCTCATCGTTCCCTAACCCATTCACTATTGCTTGTATGTTGAATGATCGCCATAGAAATAAATCATCCGAATCCGACCAGTTCTACAAACAACGGCTTTTTATACCCAGAATAACAGCATAAATTATATATATGTTATATCTTGTGGTCACTGCAAGAGTGCGTTCACATGTCATTAATTGTTGTAGGTCACTAAGCTCTTTAGAAACCTGCACCCCTCAATGTGCATATAAAATGTTATTCGGGGAACAGCCGGTCGTAGCTGTACAAATGATTAATTCTCTATAGCCTATTATGTAGTACAAAATCAAACGGTGGTTTCAGATCATCCGCACTTGTGAGGCACTAAAGTACTACTGAAACCAATCACTCTATGTGTTGTATTTATGTAATATCGAATTAGTTCAAACCCTTTGAGCAAGCCGTTTCTGGCAGATCATTCTTACGTATCAATTTAGTATTACATTTTTGAAACTGCCAAAATGGTCCACATTTCATTTTCCTGTAGCAATAAGGTCATCAGCAAGGTACATGGACAATATTATCAGTTATGAGTGCCTGAATAACCTCATAAAGATCATCCAGGCACCCAAAATGTTCTGTCGGCGAGAACTTAATGCAATATATCTTCCCGTCACGATCTACATTACATCTGATATATAAAAATAGGACCCTTTTTATTAGCGAATCAAAAATATTGCTTTTTGGTTTACTAATTCATCGTAGTGTTAGCTTAGGTATCGCGACAAAACTGCTGGATTATTTCTATTCCGTGGTTATTTCCTTAATAATCAATTTCAATGATGGTGTTTTAGATCCAATCTGCAACCAACTATTTCGTACAGTTGTTAGTCTTCTGTTAAGGCAAGATCTCTAGATATAGCATATATAACAGTTCCCACAAGGTTCATTTAGCCATGGACAACACATAGAGTCTCCCACTTCGAGAAAGTGTAATGACGAAACGTCCAGCATGTTTTTTTTATAAACCTGCACATTTCCGTCTAACACAACAATCTCTCGATAATAAGCTATGTTGGAATGGAGAAAACATAGCTAATCGATAGGAGCAACGTTTACCGATAACATGAAATTGCATGCTTGTGATTACTAAGGAATAATTAGATATGGCCCTTGTCAGCGCGTTAAAATTACCTATTCCCCATTCTCTTGCCGTAAGAACTGAATTTTGCTTAACGAGCAAGCATCCTATGATTTCATTTTATCAAAGGATATAATGAGTTACCACTGAAGTCGTCTGTATTGTATAACCTGCCATGTACATGAGCCTTTGCGGGTTCGCTCACTAGGGAGACTGAATAATTTATCATTAACCTGGAAACAAGGTGTGGGCTATCAGCCTCATTATTTTTATTCCATCCAGCTGGTTGAGAAATATTGCCAGCGGATTAGCAGAAATCGTCAGCTGTGGCCTTACAACAGCAGACACAACCGATTCCTGTACACAAAACTAACGAATGAGCACTTACTGCGAACAAATGCACTCGGGATTGGTTTGCCAATCAACTGACCCCTTAAACTACCAGTGCTGATACAATATGCCATTCTGGTTATTTTGGCTGGACTGATAGCTGCAGAAAGCTTATCAAACTGATCACATCATATATAGTCTCGTGATCAGAGTAAAAAAGGTTTTATGTGTTGCTTAAACTTACATATCTGGTATAGTGAGATGGAAATTAATACCCCAAAACGGAACATGTACAAAAATGTTATTCGCTCCCGGTGTGGTGTCTAACTTCCCATCGCACCCATTACTGCCGCAACAGTGTAGTATGTGAAAGTGGAAGAAATATATCACAGCATAATCCGTGCGGAATTGTGTCCATAGATAATGATAACTCTCATTGGTTGACGAGAGGATCATCCTCAGTCGTTAAGCGTTGTAAGAAATAGCAATGGCGCACAGAGATAATTGATGTATCTTTCTTGTCGACATCGCATTGCTGGGATATTTGCCAGCTGCATTGACTCATTTATACGGATATTATATACCACTATTATCAGATAATATGAATTAGTTGTGTATGCAGCGATTTCAATTTACCTTATCTGAGCGAACAGTTTCAATTGTTAAGCGCTCAATTGAACTAGGTAGACACATAAGAACTTACAAACATTCCCCTTGTCACTGTTTACAAGGTTGCACTGGTCATTGACGGAAGGAACACTAATGACGCAGCGCTAACATTGTATCAATGTATCAGAAAATCAGTTTCGAACCTTTCATTGCGTCACTAGTTACATTTTTGGGTTAATTTAACAATGCCATATGGGTGTGAAATTGCATAATGCTGTTACCACTTGATCGTGTCCTGACGTGCATGTTTGCGTGAAACACATCAGGGACGATGAGATGCACCGATAACTTAGTGTAAAGCCAGCTCTTCTGAATCGGGATTACATTTATAATGCGTTGAGAACCTGACTATGCAAGACGGTAATGCTGACAATTTGCCCCTGCGTAAACGTGCCATTTATTCAGCCAATAAATACATTGTTATAACAAGACATGCTGTGCTCGCAACATCCAACCCTTCATAAAAACTGTAAGTGGTGAGTGTCTTGAATACACAGGTAGAATGATGACAATTCACAATAAGTGATGCTTTTGTACATGGGCATGTTGTCATAGCGTAGCAGATTTGTTTGAAATAGCCAATGTACTTTAGTACAATCCTCCGAAGTCACCAAAAACGTGTATTGGTTAACCGATAGGATGACAACGCGGCCTAGAGACGACGAATCCAGCTGCGGCTCACTGACATATCATGCATTCTATGACAATATGAATATATGTTTGTCATGCTATATGTAGCGCACCTATGGATCAGAACCTCTTCTAGACCCTTTTTTTCTATGTACTATATCCATGACATGCTGTGTTGTAAGCGTGGCCTGCCGTAATCGTTTATGCTAAAATGATCACCGTACTAATCACGAGCAAACCTTTAGCGCATTAGTCTGCACTAGGGTTACTTAAGATAAGTGATAATTTGGATCACGTCTGCTCGGACGCATCTCTCATTCTTTTAAATGATTTGCCAGGATCTTGGACATTTGTTGCTGTTCACACCCCGAGACGAACATTGCTTAGTACTTGCTGAGCACCATGAAATAAGCTGTGATATGGATTATGATGAATTTGCATTCATCCCGAGGAACCATACTTTGGTGTATGCACAATTTCATCAGCATCTAGTGATGTCATCTAGCACAAAACTCTTGCAGACAATTTATAACATAGTAAATGGCCAGATCGCATGCGCTTAGCACTGATTCATATTTATAGCTGGCATCTCAGTAAAGTTACGTAACCGAAACGCACCACACTTGGCGCCTACGTTCCGACTCGTGATATCAAAGTAGTGCTGGGAGAACATAACAAAACATGCAAACAAACCCAGTGGACTAAAATCATAAGTACAACAAAAAACCTCACAACCCCGTAGGCACCATGCAATAAATTCGCTTCATCAGTTTTGCGTTTGATTGTGCATTTTACCGTCAGAGCTCTAGCCATAAGACAGCATCGTCGTACACAGACTATAATTTACATCGCGAAAAATACTTTGATACTTGATGATGATTGAATGGTCTTAGTATATAAAATATGAACTGACAAATGCATTCATTGTATACTGGTAATCGTTTGAAATAGAACTACAAGCAAAGCCAACCTATCGGACCAATACCGACTCATGCCTGCTATTATGAGAGTAACACCAGGTCGCCCTCATCAGCATCATTAAGGGACTCATCATACCGCTCATTGACTTGACATCATATGGCAAATAGTTCTGTACATAGAATAGCCAAATCGTTTTTAGCTTCACATAGAGGGCTCGCTCCTACCAGCTGTGGGATGAATGTTAAAACTGAGAAGCACACGCTCGTCTGGCACTCATATAAAATTAACAAAAGCAAATTGGAATCGTGATCCCTCGACTCGGTTCTCGGCGTCTGTGGATCATATAAAGCCGTATGATTGGTCGAGGCTACTACACATAGTCACATATTTTGTTGTACAGAGGCGAGAGAGAGCCATCTTAGCATAGTTATAAACTCTTTAGAATAGCTCAATCGAGTTACCTTATCTGATGTAACCTGCATATCCGTGGAATGGTACCCTGTAGTCGGTGTATGTGAGGCTCCTCTGGAAATATATTCTACTATGTGTAGATTTAATTTGTGGCTCATCACAACGCAAGTAGCATGAAATGCTAGCCCAATGAACTAAATACCGAACATCTTGTAACCAATTATTTGATAGCAATTATTACTCAATCGAAATAGCAACAACTTGCAGGCGCTCTGTCGCTGGTTGACGAATCTTCGGAGACCTTTAAATCGGAGATGAATACAACAGAAACAAACATATGCGGTACAATCGAACCAGGGTCACCGATACCAGCAAACACTAAGATATGACCCATCAATAAATCACTGCACATAATATCGTGACAACTTTGACTACTTCAGACTTCAACCAAAAATGCTGATTTGGTGCCGCTGAATTTGTGCATGACACATACCAAGAGTACCCTAAACACCACCATGCCAATTTCGACATATGTCCCTGTTGGTGTGAACGGCAAACCTAGGACGTCATATAGAATGATCCTCAAACCGAGCAAACTTTGTTCCGAAAGCCTTCGCTGTAAAGTTTTATAGTCTAGTTACCAAGCACTGATGAATTGTGTGTACATCTCTGTTTGTGACTGGATATCACATGAATGTTGCAACAAATAATGCAAATAACTATATTCGATAATGCAGATATTTCGTTCGACCACTGGCCCTAGGATAAATGCTGTTGGTGGCATCATTTGAGCAGAAGGATAATGCACAAGTCTATTGACGGACGGAATTATGAAAAACTGCTTCCTTGGTGTTTTTATTGCCTCAACATGTCAAAGATTGACATCATCTGAGTACTGTTACCACATTAAACTGCAATGAGGCTTACGTAAACAGGGATCACAAAGCTAACCATAAATATTTGGCCTGCTGGTTTCTCTCTGCACGAATTAAGACCATTTAAGTAGAAAGATAAATGGTTCAAAGACTTAACAACGTGCTCGAATGTAGCTGTGAACGTCATAGCAGTTGGTTGTTATCATTGCAGGGCATCCCACTGACATGATTCGCCAAATAATCGTATCTTTCAAGGTATAATCTATGTAAGAATATAGACGAATGTGTTAGGCATTGCGGGGTTTGACGATAGTTTCAATTCACGCTATGGTAGCAATCTCTTGGCAGAAATCGAAGCAAAGAAAAATGAAAATTGTTGCGTACAACTTATTCGAAGTGAATAGCGTCTAATGTATTTTTAATCACTACGCGTTGTGTGAATTGATTATATCACAGGTCGGCTAGAATATTGCGGTACGTTAACCATTCAGTTCCTCTACTGGTTCATGTGCTGGTTGCGCAATTACGTTCCGGTTATGATACTGTTACCAACCATCGGATTTATAAATAATCAAGGCCCAGGAATCATCTACCAATAAATCTAGATACCAGCTAAGTGCGTCGAATGCAAAACACCGCTCAAAACCACTGGTTCTTATGTTTTTGTTTTCGTTGAATGGAGGCTTAGATGTATCGGACCTGCGTTATCCATCATTATTTGCAGCGCAATTGCCTTGCTGTATGGACACTCGCAAACGCGTGATTACTGGGGGGGCTTTATTGTGATTGGAACGCGCGCTATATATGCAATTTACTTTTGGCTTGCACGTCTTCTTTACTCCAACAATATAGATATTCCAGATAATGTAAACGTTTCCGATAATTTTGTAGATCGTCGAAATAATTTCTGTGAATGGTTATAATATAAACGTTGTCCAGTCAGGGGTGAGTTAGTTAGTGTACGTTTATAATTGTCCTTACAGTACATTTACTGGGAACTGTTATTGTGAACCTACTTAGAATTTTTAGAAAAACTTATAAAGAGCAGTTAATAGAAAAGCTGAGTCAGAATCGGTAACATTATGTTAGCAAATCTACGTGCGCAACATTCTACCAATAAAATAAAAGTTCGAGATGCAGAAAATCTCCCATATCAGGTTTGGTCCGGATTGGCTACCGTATCACAATTTCCTTCGACTCATTTGTAATAGCATTCTGACTAGAACCACATATCCAGATAATAAAAACGCATATATTTAAGTCCTTTCATATTCGAAAACTTTACAATAGACGGGCTACAGGGATTAGACATGTTCGATAACTCATTTGGCCTACGATCAAACTCCTGATGGCTAATGTTGCAACCAGAAGGATATATAGCTCGTACGTATTTTACTTTGGCAGTCATCTATGTTTAGTCCTCTATGATAAATCTGACATGTCAAGACTGGCCTCATGACAGCTAAATTATGATCGAGTCTCTTGCTTTTTATCCCGCTTGGTAATATCAAGCACTGCGCTGGCAAGCTCGGGCCGTTACTCACAACAAGCTGGGTAATACGAATAGTAACATCATTAGTCACACACAACATCGCCCATGCAGCGTAGAATGACGGTTTTCCAATCATTACCATCGCAAAAGTTAAGGTCTGTAGAACAGGTAAGCAACAGTAAATGCGTTATTCAAAAGACATCCGTCCTTATACTGAGGAACATGTAACCCCGACTCACCCAGTTGCATTCGGCCAGCAGCAATTATATTAATTAGCATAAATGCGTCAGCAAATGCGTCCTGCATTTAGAACAAAAAGAGAAGGAAAAAATAACGGTTACATCAACCTGCTAACTACCCCGCATTTAACACCGATATATGTTTTACACTAGGCAGCGTCTTTAATGTACTCTGTACCGGGGTCTTGTTAATGTGACATCACTGTAGCTAGCTGATAATGATTATTTGAATCCGAATTTTGGAAACTCAATTTCAAGCCAAAGAAACTTCGTAGCGCCTATGATTTCCGGGAGTTGGGTTCGATGAAGGGTACACGCAATATAGGCCAACACTTGAGAACCAACAAAACGTCTCGTTAACGTCATTGCTTTGGTCGTCTTGTTATAAGGCGCTATCTGAGCGGAAATATAGCCAACTTAGATTAGGTCTCAGTGTCCTCATTCTCACCTGTTAGTGTCTTCGAGATCTTTTGGATGTTTTGAGCAGCTAAGTCTGCAAATATTTACGTCAATGATATCCTAATATTGAAATAAACGTTATTGTACCACCTGTAATTCAGTTGATGCTGCCATAAGCGAATTGCAGAATGGCTTGTAATTCTTTGGCACGGCCATACGACAATTTGCGCTCGGCTGGGAGGAGTTAGCATCGATATATGCGTCAAGAGTTGCTTAATTAATTATATAATGCACGGTTTACCCAATGAACAGCACAATTTCCGTCCCTTTTACCAAAATGACTTTCTTTTCTGATTGCTCTCAGCTTGATCAGAAAACCCGAAATCATATCGACCTTCACCATGTTTACAGCAGGCGAGCCATCATATATCAAAGGCATGATTAACATGTGCAGGTAGAGTATCCCAGCACCGATCCTCTGGTGATGTAAAAACGTTTCTTATACGCGTGTTATGCCTCAGACTACTAATTCAAATTCCGAGGTACTTGGTCTACGTTAGCTCAAATTCATTGACATATCAACACAACTGACGCAGTTTTTTATCTGTATATAAATGATATTAAAGCTGTACTGCAACATTTAATAATGTTCAGTGCGCATAATAATTAATCGATGATGCCCCAAAAAATTCAATCATATTTCCAACAACGCAATGCGCATATTCTGATGCAAAGACTTGCGCATATAAGGCTAAACATTAGCTGAACAGAATAGCATATAACTAATTTGATAAAAGCGTCAGGAGGGAACTTGTACGAACGGTAATTAAGCATATGCCAAGAAAATATGTGAAGGATATCGCATTGACCTTATTTTGTCGGGTAGCCAAGGCAATATCGGGCCGACGGATTTGCATGGGTGCAGAGGTTAGCTAACTCGGGCGATTCACAAATAAGCATAAACCTGGAAACAAGGTGCAAGTTGTTCAGACTATATTCGGCAGTTTGGGCAATATCGCTTGTCGGCACAGCTTGGCCATCGAAATAGCATTCGACTATGGTTTGTTCATCAAATAGTGCCTTAAAGTAGAAGTTTTAATAAATGTCTACATAGTGGCTGTTATGGATGCTTTTATAGTTGCAGGAAGCTAAGAAAATGATAACATCACATAGTTTCGAGTACAAGTGTTTGATTTGTTATTTAACCATTAATAACTGGTCATATGACGTGGAGATAAATAACCGAATAAACATGATAAAAAATATATTGGATACCTGTATGGTGCCTCAATTCCCATCCCTTCATTTATTGAATTCGGCATGTGGTATATGGAAGAGAAATCAATAAATCACAACACAACCCATGCAGTGTTGTGAACATAGATAATGATCGCTCCATTTGGTTGACCAGAGGATCACAAACAAAACAATTTTGTTGCTGATTGTGCAGCATTAACACCCTTTAGCATTGTGAGAAATGGAATATTCGCACACCAGAAATATGATGCGTATTTATCGCTTGGGTTGGCCTGGTCGGCGAAAGAAGAGGTAATAATACAACAACCAAACATTGTGTCAAATGTGACTTAATTGTATTTTACATGACACGCCAAACAATCTATTTCCGACTCCACGTTTCATGTTAGTAATATTTTTAGGTTAATCCAGACAATTACTAATACTGCAATCCTTGCGCCCGTTTAGGTTAGTTTCGGCCCTGTGTATTCAATTAAAAGTTACCATTTGATCGTAGTCGGTCTTTTACTTATGCATAAAATTATTTCAGTGAACATGAGATGAATAAAAAAATAACTGTAAATCGACTTCTTCTATGCCGGGTCTCCAAATATGTTGTATTTAACACCTGATCACGAAAAGCGGTAATGCTGTCTACATACCAATGCTCAATTCCTAACATAACAAATTCTGTGCTAGCTCCGTCGTGCCCTCAAAGTTAAAATCTGCAAAATTACATTAGCTATTAGCGAACCCCAAAACTGCTAGAGGTGAGCGCAGAACAAACTAACGTACCGTGGACAAGGAAAGTTGCATCTTCATGTAATTGTGACTCTTTGCTAGGCTAGTATGTCCTTCTTAATAAGCTACAGCTACACTGATCTTGTCCGCTGCGAATACAATTAATTTAGGTGACGGGCACTTCTATGCATAAATTTGGTAACATAAAATACACAGAAAATATAATACAAAACCTTTTATTGTAAATACAGGCTTCCAGCCAAAAATACAACATGGTAAAGAATGTTACATATTAGCATGATATGCAGAGTTCATTGTCCCCTAGTTTACGTTCAGGTTTTATCAAAATGTTCAAGAAATTAACATGCATTAAAAAAAAAAACCAAAATACAGGCAAAATTTTATATTTAAAAAAAACTTTATACTCACCAGGCTCATGTACTTACGCGGCTACAATGACTAGCTGTTTGTTCTTATATGTCTTGTTTGCGTATCGCAGATGGCTCTTAACGTACAATTCTGGATGTTCGCTAAACCGTTGAACGAGGTCGTTTTCGGTTTTGGCAGACATCGCGATTTTTTCGCTTCGGTAGGCATAGGTGCCTTCCTCCCCTGATTCTCAGTCGTGTTGAGTAGAGGGATTCTTGCGTGTTGTGAAATTCGTAAGAAGTTATGAGACATTCGCGCGAAACTCTCTAAACGGTGTGCGTAGACATGTGCACGGCTGCCACACACTGGTAAACATGGCACCAGTTGGAACATGAGCGATAATTTTTTTCTCTACGACTATTGTAACGTAACTCAATATATCAATATTATATTGATATAATATCAGCGTGACTATACCCGCCACATGTCGCAGACAATTTTTCTGTAAACGCTTAAGATCTTATAATCTTAGTAAACTTCTTGGTATCTTGCATGTTAGCTTAACAGCTGTCATTTTTCTGCTTCGCTTAGAATGATAAAGTTATATGTTATTCATTTATTGTAGCACATATATTTATATCATATATGTGTGAGTCAAATTTTGTATTCATGAATTTTGTTTTTGAATAGAAAATAATCGACGTTTAACTCATTTTATAGTCTATAATTATGTAGGAATGAAACAAACACACACATTTTGGTCCCGTTTCAAACAGAGTTTAGATCTATTACTTATTAGGTTGGCAGTGTGCATGCTTGTATGTATGCGATAAATATTGCAGCAAAGGAATGATTCGAACCCCCAAAGTATCCTGCCGCACTGCTAAAATTACATTCATCTTAACACCTTTGCGATTTTTAAATTTCTTGGAAGGTAAGGGACTCTTATTGAGGTTGAAACATTGATACAGGGCATCGAAGAACACCAAGATGCCCTGTATGGATCATTCAATTCCAGTGCTGGTAGGTATTGCCTACATTCTATGTTGAACTGCTGACAGTATGCCTACCATTAAATCAAAACCATAGGTGAAATCTGATGAATCAACTCTATGAATTGGCATTGGATATGTCTTATCTTAGTTTAATGGTACAAAAATTGACCACAATTTTTGTTATGGATATTGCATAAAGTAAACCTAGACTTTATGAGCCCAAATAATTAATATGATTATTTTTGTCTGATGCTTGATTATTTACACTGTTAATGAATGTGTGAACAGGATTGCAGAAGAAAAGATGTGTTCCATCAAGCAAATAAAGTATCTGCATGTGGCCGTATAGCAGCAGACTGCAAAAGTAAAAGAGACTGTTATGCCTCTTCAGTCAAAACAAAGTGTGCTAACTACCAAATATAATTTCATTGGTAGTATCAAAGTTGTTGGTTGAGGTGTTATGATTTGTAAGTCAGTAGTTTCCCTACATTCTGACTAGACATGTCTTGAGTATCTGCATAAATATGTACCACAGGCAGCGATGATACCCAATGACAGGCGGAAAACGGGAGGCGGGGGCACATCAGATGATTCACTTCAGCCCCTTGAATTCCGATTATTACAAGTTATCGGAACCACTACCGTTGACGGTAAATACTATGTTTTCACTTTTAATGTGAAATAAAATTTAATACCTATAATTACTGTAATCATTTTGTTCATATAATTTTAAGGGATTGATGGAGGGCAGTGCAGAGAGTACATTGTCATAAACATGAAATAAATCATCATATTTGGTTTAGCAAAGCTGATCATATACTATCGCTCCTGTATCCGTCCATCTGACAGTCCATTTGTAAACATTGATGACACATTTTGTTACCAAGCAATCTAGAAACCCAACATCATAATGAACCTGTTTCATGTTAATATATCTTTGCAGACTACAAATGAGTGCTGTAGGACATTTGACTCTTGACGATTGTGGAGCACAGCACATGCCATGATAACTGATTAGCAAGTTTTAAGCTGCATAATTCCCCCAGTGCGATGCAGACATCTGCTTAAATCATAAACGTATCTGTAATCTTACACAAAAAATTTAAATCATAAATAATTATATTATCATTAGAATGAATACACTAAATGGAAATTGAATACTTTGATACATTCATGAGCACATTAAGCATCAGTTTGATGACGTACACCTTGGCAGAGCTGTGGTGTCAATGCTTGTCAGTATCAAGACGTGTATATCCGACTGAATAGAATAGGTCCATCGAGTCATCGTATTTGTTCTTACTAGCATTTGTGTGACCAGATACCCTCGAGTCGGTGTTGATGACTTTTCTCTACAGATATATTCTATCATGGAAAAGTGCAAAGCGAGCAACACAAATTACGACTTATCATTTAGCGCACTGAATATGGAGCACATGACTGACATTACGCTGGTACCAACTTACCGGGGCTAGTTGTTTTTTGTAAACTTGTCGCGACCATGCTGTAGATTGCGGTGCAATTGGACCACAGTTCAGCTTCATAACCGCATATCGGGGTAATGGATTCCAGCAATAACATTAAATGCTAAACACTGACTCCCCTGGCTTCAATTAGCAGACACAGTATCGTAACAATTTTGACGAGAGATACTTTAGATTGCTCCCACAAATACTAATGCGATGCGGCTTAGCGTGCGCACGTCAAGCGTACCCCTGGCAGGCTATTGAAACTCAGCCATCTAAAGGCTACATCACGGACGGCTGTCACCTCATGTCCTGATGGAATCTGGGACGTCCAATTACGAGACATGCCTGGGAATTATGTCATCTAAGTACTGTTACCGCATTAAACTTGAGTAAAATAACATAAGCATTGGTCAATAATCTAGCAAAAGTCGTATTAGGATCTGCTGGTTTCTCTCTACACGGCGTTTGAGATCGTAACTTACAAACATTAAACGAGACGTACTGGTTTGCATATAGAAAATCAACGCCTTAACAGTCGGCTGTTATCTTGGAACAACATGGCTAATCACGGTCAACCTGCGCCAGCTATTCCTGACAACCAAACATAGGAGCTCAAAGTTGGATGCTCTAGGCAATAGAGCGAGGATTGACGTACTTTAATTTTTAGCCTTGTAATTACAATGCTCTCTATGATATGATGAAGTAACTGCAGTGTGGCAAACTAATACTGCTGCATTTAATATACTTATTCCAAGTAAACATTGCTTATTGCGTTTATATCTACACCATTTGCATTTACTCTTTAACTGCACTGTAAGAATAAGTTATCTCAGAAGCCTGCTGGCGTGTTGATATCACGCTGTAATTTATTTGCTATTTAGTTTCGTTGCTGATGCATGTTTTTCGCTAAATTAGTATGTTACCAACCATCTGCTTGATAAATCACCAAGTTCCGAAAATAATTCACCAACTACTCTCGCCTTTTCACGTAATGAGCTGAAAATCGTAGCCTAGGTAACTGAAACAGACTTGTTACGTTCTATAAATCAGACATCGTGCTTCGAAATCACAATGCCGTCGATCTATACTAAGCCCGTGGATCTTGTGTTCGGTTTTCTTCGAGCTACAGCTCAGATGCACATGTCGTTTTTGAATCAATCCTTCTTTCAATACTGTTTATCTTCATGTAAAGACGCGTGCTAAAATGCCAATGGCCTGTGTGTTTGAATCCCATAAAACACACGAACATATTCCCTGTGCCCCATGTTAACGTCACCTTCCGATATTTGGAATGAATATTATGATATAAACATTGACCAGCAAGGGGTACGTTCAGTTCATCAGCTGTAAACTGCTATTATCTTATGTACTTTGAAATATGCAGAAGCGGCTGCCAGTAAACATTTAAATGATCATCGGAATCGGAATCGAGGAACGATACGTTGTAGGGCCGACGTGCGTATGTTTGTACCCATAATTTCACGAGACTGAAAACTCTAACCACTACAGTGTTGGTCCCCATTGGCTCGTTGTAGCTGGCATCTTCCAATTCCCGCACTGTATTCGGTAAAAGTAATCCATCTTTGATCACATATCTCAAGTACGCGAAAATTTGAGAGCTTTCAAATTATATGTAACTCTGTAATTGACGAGCTAAACGGATTAATCATGCTCGGAAATAATATTGGTTCCATGTTTACCATATAATACAAAGTGTTGCAACAAGGAGGATAGATAGAGCGAATTTATCATGCTTTGTCAGTACTCTATAACGAGTCCTCTATGATTAATCTGACGGGTCAAGACTAATCTCATTGTAGCTCACTTATGACCGAGTCCCGTGCACAATGTCTTGCTTGGTTATATATATCTGCGAGGTGATTATTGGTCTTCACCGCCTTGCTACCTGTAGTGCAGTATCTATATCAGTTAGGCATCGCTATTGTGACAGCGCCCTTTCTTTGAGAGAATAATAACATTCGTCAGATCATACACAGTGGTATGAACGTATGGCCAACATACAAATGGCATAACCAGCATCATTAGGCCAGTCAAGTTGTTGGCTGATTTGCATCTGCCATGGTATATACGATGATTGTCCTCGATGTTGCATTTGACTATTATGAAGTTTAATTGTCGTAGTATTATTGCATCACATCAGATTTTCAAAAGCCGAAAATTGTCAAAACGCATAGCAAGTAAAAGCTGTAACTCATAAGGCCATACTGAGCCCCATAGCTATGAAACATTATATATTGTTCATAACTGGTAACTCTTGTGATTATCCTGATCACAACTGAGGGACTGCTTCATTGAATATATTACTCAAGTGGTGTGCAATGTTCTCTTGTGCACGTACAATGTGATCAATTCTTAGACGGATAGGAGCTTTGCAATCGGACCTACCTATTACTAGATATTTCACTCTTGTAAAATATGTTAGTTTATTGCAGGGAAGTCAACTTTGCTTCATATTTGTGTTCCCTATTATGCGCCACCCCCATGAATATACGTGGCATCATGGTTTGAATGTGTAGGCTCTATATCACTGCTGTGGTTAGTATGCTATGATTCTGTCAGGCTAAAGCCAAATTTGAAGGTTTCAAGGAACATAAATCACCGAAAGACGGTAAATCTACTCGCCGTAAAATATCTCGTGCCTGATTAATGCAGGCTGTATTATGCACCAAGTACATGCTGGGCATGAAAGTCAATTAATTATGCAACTAGATATATATATGTATGTAGATATATATATATATATATATATATATATATATATATAGAGATATATATATATATATATATATATATAGATATATATATATATATATATAGAGATATATATATATATATATTATATATATATAGATATATATATATATATATATATATATATAGTATATATATCTATATATATATAAATACGTATATATATATAAAAGATATCTATATATATCTATCTCTATATATTTATATATATATATATGTATTAATATATATATATATATATACATAATGTTACATGATGACTGACCACATATACATATATACATATATATATATATATAGTATATATATATTACATATATATATATATATATATTCATATACACACACATATTTAGATATATATATATATATATATATATCTATATATATATATATGTATACATATATATATATATAAATATATATATATGTAAATATATATATATATATCTATATAAATATGTACATATGTATAAATATTAATATACATATATAATATATATATATATATATATATATATATATATTCAAATATTCATATATCATATATAAATATATATATCTATACAAAAATATTTGTATGTAAATACATATATATATATATAAATGTTTATATTTATATATATATATATATATATATAGATATGTATAAATATTAACATATATATGCATAAATATATCTATATCTATCTTTGCTATGTATTCTACTGCGCCATTACAACTGTGGGTAATGAATTGTACTGCTGCTGCTCTAGTCATATTGCGCCAGTTATTCTAATTGGAAAGACGCGACCGGGGTTTAATGAGCTTTATAATAACCGGGTCGCACCCATAGTGGAAATCTGTCTTTCCTAAGGAGCTTAAAACTTGCTAGTGTTAATTGATATGATTTGTATTCCTGTTTGACCATCACATTGCTCACTAACCCATTCAGTGTGGCCTGTTCATTGAACGCCTTTGCTAAAAATCATCCTTATCATCCAGTTCTGCAAACAACAACCTTTCAAATCTATAGTAGCCACCTAACCAACATAAATGTTATTTTTTTCGCTAACGCTTGTATTGAGTGTCATTTACCGTGTGATGGCGACGAAAGGTCAGCAACTTTTGCGGGACACTTAGCGGCTCATCAAAGTGTATCGCTCTCTGCGCCAATTAAATGTTAGTCAGGGATCAGTAATTCGCAGCTGTGCGAATCATAACATCTGGTCTTGCAGATTGATTCAGACAAGGCGCTATGTGGCGACATATATCATATGACTTAAATGATTATTTGTCGACCGGATGCATATTGCTGATAATTATATGTCACATTGACCGCTTCTGTGACATTAAATGCTACATGTAAAATAGGCAGATGATAAAAACCGGACTCATGAGATATATTGCGCCATATCCATGCACCATGCGATGCATTTTTATAGAGCTTAGACCCACGCGCTCTGAATAAAACCTTAGGCTATACCAGCTACTCAGCTAGTAACTTTCCGTTTAAGACATTATTCGCGGTCTTCGATAATACCTCCAGCTACTGTAAGGGAATTGCAAAATATCTTGTACCTCACACTCATTAGCAGTGAATGGTTTACCAATCTAACGGTGCATTGACAAATGGAGAAATATATATCCGAATCTAGATGACGCGGTCAACCAAATGATTGTACGTGCGTCATTGCAGTACACTTTGAAAAAAAGTAGCAGATGTGATTTAACTGTAGGTTTGAGTCCTGTCGCTATATGTAGAGTATAACCGAGTTACCCTTTGACCATGGGGCTCACGCGATTCCCAGATATGTCGCAAGACAAACACATAATCTGATTATAGAGATAGAACACCACTGGTTCTTGAAGCGCCCCTCAATATATGCGCAACAATCAATGATAACAATTTTAGCAACTGGATCTTATTGATAAACCGCTCGAACATTTTTGCAACATTAGGTTGGAGACACGTGTAACTTAATAAGAGCCAGCATGTAGCAAATATGTCATTCAGGTCACGGAGGCTTTTTCTCGTGCATCGATTTTCTTAATCACGGGAAACCACTTGAGCAATTGTCATGGAAAGACAATAGCATCACTATGTTCTAGTATCCAAAGACGGCTATTTCCTCGCTGTGAGGGAAATGAATAATATTGAATCACAGACGATGCACGAAATGAATGGATTTATAACGAAATTAGGTAGCAAAATATGGCGGTCAGTCATATATGGGCATGACCTGCGCATGTGTGACTGATCATTAATTGTTGAGGAAAGTAATTATTAAGTAGAGAAAAGCTTTGGGATGAAAATAGGTCGTCGGATAATTAAGCATATACCTTGAAACTAGTTGAAGGCTATCTGGCTTATATTCCTTATTATATCGAGCAGTCTGGACAATGTCGGCCAAATTTGTTTCCATGGACTAACGCAAAGTGACAGTTAGCCATTTAAACCCAGACAGCAGAAATTGTTGAATGCAACGAAGTAAGCGGTCAGTCATATATGGGCATGACCTGCGCATGTGTGACTGATCATTAATTGTTGAGGAAAGCAATTATTAAGTAGAGAAAAGCTTTGGGATGAAAATAGGTCGTCGGATAATTAAGCATATACCTTGAAACTAGTTGAAGGCTATCTGGCTTATATTCCTTATTATATCGAGCAGTCTGGACAATGTCGGCCAAATTTGTTTCCATGGACTAACGCAAAGTGACAGTTAGCCATTTAAACCCAGACAGCAGAAATTGGTGAATGCAACGACATAAGATGAACTATAAAAACAAAAGCGCATAATAGCAGATAAATGGACTCGAAATTAGATGCTTATCTTATAGTCCTTTAAACAGCTGTAGTGGTGAATTATGGCATTTGGGTTATTATTGCTGCAATAAGAATTGCTGCCGGGCATTTAATATGGATGGAACTGATATATAAATAAGCAATACCATTAACCATTGTGCTATCCAATCATGCATCAACTAATGATCAAATTTTGACTTGCATATTATGTCATTATATGACAGGGAAGATGAACAAACAATATTGATTTTATATTGTTCTGGGTAATGCGAGCTATTTATATCACGTGTTTCCATCAATAATGTAATTATGACATGATTATGTCAATCAGCCATTCTGTCTATTGGACTATGCTAAAACGTACCGGACATCTCGCTAATAACTTACAAGATATCATGTTGATATTTCATTCATTCCTTCACGCTATCATTGCTCAAACTACGTTTAGCCGTCCATATAGCTAAACATTGCAAACGGTGAAAAAAATGCATAAACCAACGTGCCGCGAATTTGCTGTAGCTGATCGATTCTACATAAGTAGCTAAAGTTACAATGAATGCAAGTGCACAAATGTCGCTACCGCTAATTTCCACATAGAACGCTCATAGTACAGTACTTGGCCAGCCGAATCATTCACTAAATCATACATATACCGAAAAATTAACAGGATGGTGTTATTTCTTTGGCGAGACGCGTGCAGAAGATACCAAACCAGCATCCAAAACATGTCACAACTTGGAAATATTACTATCGTACTTTGCATCGGTTAAGACAACAACAATGCTCATTGGAAACCACTTCGTTTATCAATTCTTTTCATCGATATTGCAGCTACGTTTGTCACGTAGAAATTTGATATGGCCCATATCGTGGCTCAGCTATTCTGGGCACGATTCGGTTTAAATATGGCTTCAAGTATCTCTCTCTCACATAGTTGGGTACTCAATAACCGCTTGATTATTATAAGCTCCACTACTTAACTCTTGTGGCATCCCATATTTTGCTTAAAAAATGTGCCTCGGCTAACAATGTTCAAATAAATTCCTTTTCATTTCTCTCTATAAGTACGATTTTGATTATTAACCGTGTATGTTAACAATACGTGAAGCAGTAAACTTGTTGGATTGCATGTATGTGGTGATATGTCATAATAATTGCAGTGTTGCTAATCTGAATAATTCAAAGCCTGAGGCAGTATAACGCAGTTCGTGAGGGCTACTTCGCAAATGTTCCTGAGTGCCAATAAGAAGGCATTGCATTCATTGCAAAGTCACTTAAGAGGTAGTGGTGGCAGACAGGGCAGCTCGCCCGCCTCAGCATGAATTTGATGTGACATCAGCTTTGCAGGTTATTCATGCTCTGCGAAACAAATCATTTGACAGATGAAGTATGATATTCCTCAAATGCAGTTTGGGGTGTATGTCAATCAATATATCACTTCGTACTGGTTTTGTAAATTAATCGTGTTCTCTGTTGTAGTTCGTTTGCAATGATAATCAGCTATGACCATATAACATGAAAGTACGATGAGATGGATTGGCGTAATTTGCTTACATGGTCGAAAAATCTACACTATGTGCGATGAAGGTCAGCTGTGCGCTGATATTGCGTTGTCATAGTTGTCTAACTTATATGCGCTGCAATGCTTTCGGGGATGAGCCTGCACAAATAGTTTTGCAATGATTGATATTTTTGCAATATGGACAGTTTCAGTGATATGCTGTGTTAGTTAATGGTGTTTACATGAATGTATTACTTATAAAGTCTTTTATCATCGGCACATGAGCAATGCACAGGATTTGTTTTCAATCACTCAGATTTGCTAACATTTATAATTACCTATAAATCAAGCACGTTATTACGATGATTAGATTGAGAAACTTCAATAGCTTCTGCTTGCATCTATATAGATCGCGTATACCACTTAATGATTTAATGAGCCCTTATATAAGGGGACCATCTTTTAACTTGTCTTCTTAACAGGCTGTATGTGCATCCGATAAACGCTCAGAAACACAAATCACTACTACAGTAATACAAGCAGCACTTTCTAACGAGTAGTTTCTAGCATATCATATCCATGGACCTAATCAACTAAGATCACAATCTGACCTTTACTGAATGAAATTGTACAACTAAAAACCTCTACATGAATACTGCCGTGGCAAAAAGGTTGCATTTCTATTTGATAATTCACCGTGATGTAGGCATAGGTGCCGAGACAAGCCTGTTGGAATATTACTATTGTGTGGTAGTTTCTTTAATAATTTTTTCCAAAACAGCCTCTATGCGCGGGCCAGTTCATGTAATCAGTGACCAATTTCGTTTGATTCAAGATCAATTTGCGTAACGAAGGTAACGTTGTCGCAACTTACTTGCTCACTAATAACTAGATAACTAACTCCCGCTTCGCAAATGTAAAATGACAAACACTTTATCGCATATTTTCCGATTACTCTATAAATTGTAATTGATTTTCTTGAAACTGTAAAAACCTAGGCACTTAGCAATATACAGAACCAGTGCTCGATAATAGCACGATTGGTACGGAGATTATCCAGATGACTAGCCGATGTGAGCCACATTTGTCTATAACATGAATGTGCATGATTGCGATGAGGAATGGGTCATTAGATTAGGCCCCGGTTGGCGCATTGAAACTACCACCAACCAATTATCTCACTAAATAAAGCTGTGCATGAAAATGCATTGCAGACATTTTTCGAAACGAAGATGGGTTATAATGAAAAACAAAGTAGGCCGTGATATAATAGTACCAATGCATGATCACATCGCCATCAGTGTGAGGATTATTTCTCGGTAAAAATTTATGTGTATACATTTCGATGATACTGCATACTTTGCACAATTATCGTGGTGATTTACGTATATAAGTAATGGCCTGAAACTGCTTCTCAACATGATTCCTTTGTTAGAAATGCTAGCGTGCAGTAGCTAGCTGTCATTGATAATAATTCCGCAATAATTGCATGTTTTGTCATTTTAAAGGTCATGCAACTATGGATATACGTCTTCTAGACATCATCTGCCTGTACCTCAGACATGTTGTTTAGCACGCGGGGCCTGTCTCAATCTTATATGCTCGAATGATCGTCGTATGATTCATGAACACAAATTTTAGCGTTTTGGTCCACACAAAAGGTTCGTGGATACTGATAAATAGTAATCAGTTCAAGTCTGCTCGAATACTTCTCTCGTTCCTATAAATGCCTTGCAAAGATCTATATCCAAATATCTGTGTGGTTTGACAATTCATTTGATGCCGTAATGCTTTTGCATTGGATATTTGTTGTTATACACACACAGAGACGAACATTGCTAAATACGAGCTGAGAACCATACAATAAGCTGTGAAATGCACTAAGATGAATTCGCGTTCGCCACGATGAACCATACTTTGGGGTATACACAATTTCTTTAGCAGCTAGTAATGTCATCAAACACGAAACTCAAGAAGTCAATTTATAACAAAGATACATGGCAAGATTCCACGCGTTCAGCACTGATTTATATCTAGATGTAGTTGGCATCTCAGTAAATGTACGTCGTCGGAACAAAATCGCAACTTTTTTCTACGTTCAGTTGTCTTAGATAGATGAATCAAGCCGACATTTGTTGTCCGACAACATGCCCGTTCGCAGACTTAATTTTACATCGCGAAAAATCATTTGGTGATGATTGAATGGCATTCTTATTTAATGCACGTACCCGCTCTGTGATGGTGACTTCCGATGCCTATATCATAAGCGACCGTCATTAAGAGTCCATTATATGTGAAGGTGTTACAAACGTATGTACAATATCGATGCGGCTTCCATGTGGTTTTCCAGACCTTCTATGCAAGCAATTCGGAAAATCCTGCATATCCCGCCATTCGCAGTCTTGTCGAAAACGACGCTAGGCCCTCAATGGTTCCAACCTCATTTATATCGTCTTCCAGAACCGACAAATTGTCGTCTATTTCTCCTCTACGGATTCTGCAATAGTGTCTACATTTTTTTCTATATTGTCCACCCTTTGCTCTAAATTTTGCATTGTGTAGTATAAATCGCATACACTAGGGATGCCATATCGTAGCGGGGTGTGGAATGGTAGTTGGGTGGGGCTACTTTCGAAATTCATTGTAGTAGACTTAGTTGGGAGGGCTAGCACCCCATTGGAATTGCTACTTGTAGACTCTTGGGTAACCTTGGTTGGCTGGTGGAGGCCATTTGGATTGCTACTCTTGGAGTCCTTCATAGAGCTTGCTGGCGTTGCCTCTGTTGCCCATATTTGTGACAGCAAAGGAGATTCTTCCCAAGGTATTGCCACAACAAGTGTACAACAACGCCACAACAAGTGTACAACAACGCAATAGCACGCGCGTGGCAATGCTAGGCAAGTGCGTGGCAATGCTAGGCAATACCTTGGCATTACTAGGTGGGCTGGGTTTGTAAAGACTGGATGGGCCTGGGTGTGAAGGCCTTCCGGAGCTATAGTCTTGGGTACCAATATTATGCCATCCGCAGAATACCTCTCCAAAGAAGCAGTGCAAAACCTACGTGCAGACAATGGAAGAAAACAGCACTCCAAATAGATAAATCTGTTGTGTCTATTTGAAAACCTAATAGTTACCCCACTCTCTGTACTACTACATCACACTTGGTCAGGCAAACACTATGAAGTTAACTACGGGCTTTGCATTAAGTCGTGTTTTACATCGCGCTGTTGTTGACCATTACTCATATCGCCATTGCACATAATGCAATGACAAAACCACATTCCCAACGCTATTTCAGTTAGTAACACTTAAACCCTCCCGTAGTGCCTATCCTTTTGCGCCGAGCAATACGAGACCGACATGAGCGTGATTGAATGCTGCCAACATTTTATCACTGCGATCAAAAGATAACCCTTTATATATTTGCGCCATGACTAACAAGGTAAACACTAATTGATTTTCCTTCGTCCAAGTAGTGACATATAGTTTTCCCGTATCTGACTAATATAAAGTTATCTTTAATCAATCCGCTCAGGCAAGACTAAACCGTGCAACGGTAACTTGGTATTCTGCGTCATTTTGCTGATAATTGACTTTCACATCATAGAGACGAATATAGCGTAGTTAGTTAAGCATCGAAACATCGCAAATGTAACTAGGCATTGTCAGTGACGCACAAAAGCCTAACCGTAAGAAGAAGCTGCTTCGTTATTCTATTGTTCACATGTTAGCCGCGCAACCAGCCGTAATATGTCCGTTAGCCTCGATACAAAGATCAGCAATGATCTATCTGGGTTGCTTGATTGGCTTAAAATTAGGACAAACAAAACCAAATAGCCTCCACCATGATAAGTGCTCAACCCGCTGCAACACTAAACAATATCGTGACCGTGGCGTTACTTGCCCAAATAGGACAAATATATCATTCCTAAGAGCTCAAAACTCGCCAGTTTTATTTTAGATTTTGTGTATTCCTATATGACCATCTCATCGATCACTAACCCATTCACTTTTGCCTGTATGTATAATGTCCGTCTTAGAAAAAAATCATCCGAATCCGACCAGTTCTACAAACAACGGCTTTTCATACCAAGAATAACAGTCCAAACCAGATTGTATCTATGTTATATCTTGTAGTCACAGTCATTCAGTGCACGAGGGCGTCGACAGGTCATCAATTATTGTAGGTCACTTAGATCTCTACAAATCTGCATCACTAAATGCGTAAATAAAATGTTAATCAGGGAACAGCAGTTCGCAGCCGAGTGAAGTATTTATTATCTATAGTTTGCAGTCTATTATACGCAATATTCAGATCAGTTGCACTTGTATAACGGTAAAGAACTACTGAAACCAAGCACTCAATCGGTGGTTTCAGATCAATTGCACATGTAAAACGGTAAAGAACTACATTACATCACGATCTACATTACATCACATATATAAAAAGACGACCCTTTTTGTTAGCGAATCCGACATAATCTATCTCTTCCCGTCACGATCTACATTTTGGATGTTAGCGAATCAGACATAATGCATTTGGATTTACTTATGCATCGTAGTATTAGGACAGGTATTGCGACAAACCTGCTGAAATATTTCTATTCCGTGGTTATATCCTTAATGATCGATTTCAATGCTGCTTAGTGTTTCAGCTCCTATTCGCAACCAACTATTTTTCGAACACTTGCTAGTCTTCTGTTGAGGCAAGATCTCTAAATGTAAAGTGGATAACAGTTCTCACAACGTTCCCATAGCCATGGACAACACATAGTGTCTTCCACTCCGTGAGAGTATAATGACATAAAGTCCAGCGCATGCATCTTTATAAACCTGCACATTTCCATAAAACTGTAGCTATCTAGGAATTTAGTAATAAACACAACAATCTCGCGATAATAAGCTATGCCGGAATGGAGAAAACCTAGCTGGCTTATCGATGTGAGCAACATTAACTCATAACATGAAAATGCATGCTCGTGATTACTAAGGAATCATTATATATGTCCCTTGTCAGCGCGTTGAAATCACCTCTTTCCCTTTCTCATGCTGTAAGAACTGCAATTTTATGCAAGAGCAAGCAATCTATGATTTCACATTATCAAGGAATATAATGAGTTACCACTGAAGTCGTGTGTATTATATGACCTGCCTTGTACAGGAGCTTCTGAGGTTGGCCCATTAGGGCAGTGAATAATTTACCATAAACATAGAAACAAGGTAAAGGCTACCTACCTCATGTTCTTATTAAAATCAGCTGGTTGAGAAATATCGGCCAGCGGATTAGACCAAACCGTCAGCTGTGGCCTTACAACAGCAAACCCCACCGATTTCTGTACACCAAACCAACGCGTGAGCACTTACCGAGAGACAAATGCACTCAGGATTGGTTTCCTAATCTACTGGCCCCTTAAACTACCGGTGCTGATACATTATGACATTATGGTTATAATGGCTGGGCTGATAGCTGCAGAATATAAATGTTTTATTATTTGCTTAACATTACATATCTTGTAATGTGACGTGGAGACTAATAACCGAAAACGGAACATGCACAAAAATGACATTCGCTCCCAGTGTGGTGCCTAACTTCCCACTGCACCCATCACTTCAGCAATTATGTAGTATGTGAAAGCGAAATAAATATATCACCGCATAACCCGTGAAGAATTGTGTCCATGGATAATAATAACTCTCATTTGTTGACGAGAGGATCAGAAACCAAAACAACTTGATTTTATGGTGCAGCCTTAGCCTCTTAGCGATGCGAGAAATAGCAGTTATGCACAGAGATATTAGGATGTATGTTTCCGGTTGGCATAGCATTGCTGGGATATTTCCCGACGGCATTGACTCGGAATTGGTTGTGTATGAGCGACTTAACATTAACCTATCTTAGCAATCAGTTTCAATTATTAAGTGCTAAATTGAACTAGATAGACACATAGGAACTGACCAACACGCCCCTTGTCACTGTTTACCAGGTTTCCCTACCCTATCGACGGTAGGAACACAAATGACGCAGTGCTTACACTGTATCCGTGTAACCTTCCATTGCGTCACTAGTGACATTTTAGGATTTATCTAACACTGCATCATGTAAAATTGCATAATGCCTTAAACTGTTGCCATTTGATCCGATCCTGACGTGCATGGTTGCGTGTTACACATCAGTGTAACTAGGTGTAGAGCCAACTTGTCTGTGTCTAGATTACATTAATAATGCCTGCAGAACCTGACCATGAAAGGCGGTGATGCTGTCAATATGCCAAGGCTTAAACGTGCCGGTTGTTCAGCCAATCAATATGTTGCTATAGCGAGACATGTTTTGCTTACTTCATCCCACCCTTCATGAAAGCTGTAAGTTGTGAGCATCTGGTATACACATATAGAGTAATGACAATTCACAATTAGTGATGTTTTTGTATCAGTGGCTTGTTGTCATAGCGTACCAAATTTGTTTGAAATAGCAAATGAACCTTACTACAATCCGCAGAAGTCACCGAAAACGTGTATTGGATAACCGATAGGATGACAACGTGGCCTAGAGACGACGAATCCAACTGCGGCTCACTGACATAACATGTGTTGGTTCGTCAATGTACACATCTGATTTAGTTTGGAGACTAAATATGCAATGATAAATAATCCAAGTGTCTCCCCATTCCTTAATAGTGTTATGCATGAAAACGTATAGCAGACATTTTTCTTTGCGCTGACGGGTAATAATAAAAAGGTAATTCGGTCGTGGTGTAATAGTTCCAATGCATGACCACATCGCCATCATTGGTCCCTGTTTCGCTTTACACTGGTATTGAGAACATGAGTCGCTATAATTTCTCTCGAATCTGGAATATCACAATGCCATTCAAACTCGCGTACCATTCTGCCCATCATGGCTGTAATAACGAAGCGATATACGTTTATAAGCAATGACCTGGAACTGCCGCTCACCATGACTTCTCTGCTAAACATGTTTACGTACAATAGCTAGTTGTCATTGATAATAATTCCGTAAGAGGGAAACACAAATATCAAAGACTGAGAACCATCTTAGCTAGCAGATTGAAATTCTTAAATATCTGCACGCGTTTCCAAAGATATAATGCTTGAATCCTATTGCATTATATGACCCGATCAAGATATGTTTGTCATGCTTTAGGTAGCGCACCTATGGATCTAACCTCTTCTAGACAGATTTTGTTCTCTATCCAAGACATGTTGTATCGTAAGCGTGGCCTGTCGTTGTATAAAATGGCTGCCGTACTAATCACGAGCAAAAGCTTAAGCGCATTAATCTGAACTGGTTTCTTAAGATAAGTGATAACTTGGTTCACGTCTGCTCGGACGCATGTCTCTTTCTTATAAATGCTTTGCCAAGATCCTTGACATATGTTGTTGTTCACACCCCGAGAAGAACATTACTTAGTACTTGCTGAGCACTATGAAATAAGCTGTGGTGTGCACTATGATGAATCGCATTCGTCATGAGGAACCATACTTAGGTGGATTCCCAATTTCATCAGCATAAAGTAATTTCATCTAGCACGAAACTCTCGCAGACAATTTATAACATAGATAATGGCCAGATTGCATGCGCATAGCATTGATTTATATATATATATAGTTGGCATCTCAGTAAATATACGTCACCGAAACAAACCGCACATGAAGCCTACGTTCAGTTGGCTTATAACGACTCTTAATAAGTAGTGCTGGGGAAACATTACAAAACATGGAAACACAGCGGATTGAAATTGAAAGTACAACGAAAACCTCATAACCCGGTAGGCACTATCAGATATACACTCCTACATCAGTTTTGCGATTTGACTGTGCATTTTACCGTTACAGCTCCAGTTACTTTGAAATATTTGGAAGCGGCTGTCAAAGAACAGTTAATGCCCATAAAGTTCGTGATGCTGAAAAGCTCTCCTCATGACAGATTTGGTCCAGATTGGCTACCGTACCACTATTCCCTCCGCGTCATTTGTATTAGCAATCTGACTAGCGCCACATATTCAGCTATTAAAAACGTCCTTTTATATTAGAAAACTTCACAATAGACGGGCTACAGGGATTAGACATGTTCGAAAATCAAACTGGTCTCCAATGTAACACCTAGTTACTAATGTTGGAACCAGAAGGATAAATAGCTTGCACGCATGTTTCTTTGGCGGTCTTCTATAAATATTCCTCTTTGATCAATCTGACTTGTCAAGGCCTCAAAATAGCTAAATTATGATCAAGTCTCGTGCATTTTGTCCCGCATTGTTGCATCAAGCGCTACACTGGCGAGCTCGGTTAGTGCATCGTACCATCATTAATCATCCACAAGATTGCCCATGCAGCCTAGAAAGACGGGTTTCCATTCATTACCATTGCAGTAGTCAAGGTCTGTGAAACAGATAAGCTACAGTAATTGTCTCATTCAAAAACCATCCGTCTTTAAACTGAAGAACATGTTACCCCGACACACCCTCCATACCTTCCTCATCGGATGTAAGCTGCTGCAACTACCTGTCAATCTGGGTAACGTGCCCCTAATCTGCTGTATTCAATGCGTTTGTAAACCTACAATATGGCATGTGCGTTTCCTTCACGCTACTTCCCTGCTCTTTGAGCATACCTTACTAACAAAGCCTCGTAGAATATTACTATTTGCAGTTTTTCCTCACTAATCCATTTGGATTTACGGTTTTAGCAACATGAAATTGCTCAAGTTAATATTATGGAGAAGAAAATATCGGGCGTTTTAGTAAATCATTGGCCATAATATTATGTTACGCGTCCATTGCTGTTTTCACAATATCTATGCAATCATCTAATGCATCAAATGAGTCGCAAAGCTGATAATTTGTTCATATCACTTTCAATATAAAAAGCTTGATCATTATTAATCCAGCTATCTGTCATTTCGTTCAAGGATGTCTGTGTATCCTCAATTTGTAGTTCATCGCACAGCGTTGTGTTAATGTTAGAATACCAGAAAGAACACATAATTAAGGCAGTCCTTCACTTCACTTAATGAAAATGTACTGTGTGGAAAATGAATAACCGCCAAAAACCTCCATCTTACTACAAAAGCACTGCTGTCATCATCTAGATTTGTTGCGTTGTGCAAATTTATATTTATTCAAGTTTGTTTTAACATGTCCTGTTTTCATTTAGTGCAGGTCAACAGAATTCGTACAAAAAGAACGATAAAGCATCAAATTAATTTCGAACACTTTGTGAAGGTTTGGATATGAGGTGCTATGTGCAATAATAGCAGTTGGGTGTCATTTATAGTGCAGCTTGCTTACTAGGGATAATATTCATTTATGCGGTTATCCACCAAAGACATCAAAGTTACATATGATCGCATTCGCTAGTATCACAAAGCGACATAACACCGCGCAACCCGTACACCTGACATTTTAAAACAATAGTATATAAGCACACACAAAAACAATCGTGCTGCAGACTGTAGTATTACTTGCATATCGAGGGGACGGTGCCGTCGGGTCGGCTTATTTAAATGTTCTAACGGGATGTATCAGATACTTTTCATATTAATTTAAGCGGCAAGAAATGCAGGAATTAAAATTTGTCTTGTTATGATAACGATGCCTGCTACCCCTGCTTCAGTCGTTGCCACCATCCTACAACCATCATCTCCCCACCATAGTTCTGATACTGCATTTCAACTGATTTCCATAGAAGCAAACCTTGCATCTCAAACCGATAAGTGACCGCCATTGATGCATGCACATTATCCCTATCTACTCACTGCGCCGTCTGTACCTGGCGCCTCGCCTGCATTACATGTTTTTTCAGGTAGATTGTTTGCTAAT
Source organism: Urechis unicinctus (assembly GCA_034190875.2). NCBI lineage: Eukaryota > Metazoa > Annelida > Polychaeta > Xenopneusta > Urechidae > Urechis > Urechis unicinctus. Next base: position 25,738,095 of record CM067354.1, on the reverse strand, counting down.
TTCGAACTATTAATGAGCGTTATAAATATAGTCAACATTGGAATAGGCAGCCAGAGATAATCTCCTAGAGATAGAGAGAGATATCTCTCTCTCTATAGATCTAGAGATATAGATAGAGATATATATATATATATATATATATATATATATATATATATATATATATATATCTATATATATATATATATATCTATATATATCTATATATATATATATATATATCTATATATATATATATATATATATATATATATATCTTATATATGTTTGATGAAAAGCGCTGGGATGGAAAATGGGCTGGAGCTTTTCCATATACCCAAAACTAGGTGAAGGATATGTGACTTATTGCTCTTATTTCACCGGGCTCTCTAGGCTATATCGGTTCCATCTGTTTCCAGGGGCTAGCACAAGGTGGCAGTGAGCCATCAAGGCAGCAGCAATTAATGTGTGCAATAAATATGACCAACAAAGTTGAAGGCGCGTAGTTGCGGATATATATGTCAATCGCATGGTCCCTTTGAACAGATGCAGTAGCGTATGGTTGTGTGTTAAACGCTGCTGCAGGTTATGAGAACTCAATGCAGTAAAACTTGTAAGCAGTGATAAGGAGTATAAAATAACGTTATTTGCCTTTGGTTAGCTGATCGTTTCTTTATTAAGAGCTCAAGTCACCATGGCGTCTGACGCACTCACCACTTAATTCCACGCTATTCTCGGACACAAGATTTGGTAATGCAAACATGCTAATAACAGCACTCAGCATGCGGAAAGCGCACAACTCGGCAACCCATTTATTCACTAGATCATACACAGTCCGCAAAGATACCAAACTGGGACGAATGTTTTGATGATGAGGCTGTCATGCGTCTTTGTTGATCTACCATGGGTTGAAACTTGGCATTGCTTAGGTCACGCAGACGGTATTGGTACATCACAATTGGCTAGACAAACATTTTTATTTAACTACGGGTTTCGCATCAAGTCGTGGTTCTAATGGTGTTGTTGCTGACCGTTTTAAATAGTGTGATTAGACGCGACGGATGCACATCATACGTTAACTAAAGCACATTCACTATGCTATTTGATAAACAAGAAAACACACATTGACCAATTTCGACATGAAAGATAAAGCAAATGTTAAAGTTGTGTTCAATTCCAACCAGAAAGTCTTAATTGTGCGAAAATATCTACCATTCGAAAATGGGATTCCCAAGCGGCTATCCCAAATCGAAAAAAAGGTTAACGCCAAAATTATTTTCCCGTACTCTTTTTTTACTGCATTGCTGCAATAACATGTTTTACGTAGATGTAAGAAAGAGTTCATGGTTTCACGTATTCATGTCACGGCTCAGTAAGTAGGGTCTTTGTTGCTCCCTCGCCCAGTTTGCTTCTCTTCCAAAGACAACCATATATTCGCAATGCAGAAAGCTACAGCAAACCACTTGAATTTTCTAGGCACCGCTACCTAACTCGTGCACCATCTCTTATTTGGGTTAATTTTTTTGACTAACAATATCAACATTAATTGCTTTTCATTCGTCTGTGTTATGTCGAATTGTAACTTTGATCGTATATAGTAACCACACGTAAATGTACAATTGTTGGATTGCATCAATGTCTTGATGTGCAATATCATGTACAGATTAACTTGCTTTAATAATTCTAAAGCTTAGGCGTTATAGCATGGCTCATTCAGGGGCTACTTAGCATATCGGGCCTGTTTTGTAATTACTTTTATCCTGAGTCTGGCTAGCTGTGAAATTATAAGCAACTATGGTCAATGTCATTATACGTGCATTCCACAAAGCGCATAGATGTATGGTGAGATGACTTCGCAACGCGACGCTAACGTACAGAGCTATCAACATTATCACACAAATCAACATATTGCCTGTGATTGTCAGCTGCGCGCTGATATTGAAGTAACATATATCGTAGTTGACCCACTTCTGCGGGCTACAATGCTTGCGGTTATTTGCGTGCGCAAATAGGTTTGCAATGATTAATAGCTGTGCGGACATCAGCGGTAAAATGACCAAGCTGTGTTAGTTCATGACGATTGTATGGTAAAATTGCTGAGTGTGTTTTCCACATCGTTACAACCGCTTCTCTGGTACTTATTTATGACAGGGGCGGGGCTATCGGAAATATCCCTTATCTTAAAAACAGCTTCAATGTTCCCATATGTCGACGTCATCTCTTAACTCTATATCAAACATGGAATTTCGCTGCGGTGATTAAATTGACAAAATGCCTCAGCCTCGGTATTAATGGCACAATTAGCCCTAACATAAGGGAAACGCTGTAAACAAACGGGATTCAAGCACAGTCGATAAACGCTCCGAAACGCTAGCCACTGTTTTAATACTGCCGTTATATTCTAAGCTGCAATAAGCAGCACTCTTCGAGGAGCTGTTACCTGCATATCCTTTCCATGAACCCAACCAACTGAGATCAAAATCGGTTCATATATAAGTCGAATGATACATCTGACAACATCTACATGAAAACATCTCGTTATTGTATTATATGTGTACGTGTGCAAGGATGGTCTGAATACATTAACAGCCAACTAACACAACATGAATCACAACCAACTAACATGAATCACAACCTAAATAGTCTTTCCGATGCTGCAACTATAGTCGCAATTCAGTTTCCACGTATCTAACCAGTCGGGTTGCTCATGATCTACAAGCACTACGCAATAATTGTAACTGCTTTGGTTGTTATGGCAGCCACATTGTTCAATCATTCTGAGGATGATAAATACAACTGAAACAGTCTACTGCAGACTATTACAAAGCAAAAATGATTTTCGTGAAGACCACCACATAGGGCTTACATTATTAGGGGATTGAAAACCTTTGTAATTGAAGATGTTCCGTTTCGGCATATTTGATGATTTAACTAAAGCGGAGCTGTCCACGTATAACATCCCCCTTCATCTATCACCGTCACGATATCACCCCGCGGTTGAAAGTGACTTTCATCCCAATTGTACTATTACCATTAAATGGCTTCGGGTTACAGCTCAATGTGCTTTAATGTTTGTGTATTCAACAATCATTCTATCTGCATATAGGGACATTTCAAACCCAAATTAATTTGTGATATCTCTGTGTAACGTAGTTATCCGTTCTAATTACCAATTTTGTCGCAGATGAACAGCACAGACATTCTCTCATTTATTGACTGTAACTGTATATTGTTGGCAAATGGCTCTTGATATTGAAATGATCACAAGACTTGGCCCTGAGAGGCTCGTTCAAAACACAATCGCTCTCCGCCCTACCCTCTTCCTGTAACACCTTTCAAATGTTGTATAACGCTACGTAGGACGTGAAAAATGCTCCCGACTTATTAAGTATGAACCATATTTGCCTCACATTCACTACCAGTTGCCTAGTAATGCAATAATGTGGAAAGGTTGCTCGCATTTATTTGACAATTGGCCCCCACTGGATATGGTTCTCTTTAGCCAATTCAATATGTTAACCCCACGACACTAATCATCAACTATTTGTTGTGATTCATGTAAATTGCAATACTCTGATATATCTAGCATTACTAGGGTCATTGATATTCTCCCTCTCATGCCAAGGGTGTAGCAGCTGTAGTAAAGAATATTGTGATGTGTCTACACAAATTAATAGAGGCAAACTGGCGGGGGAAAAAAGACCCTTTAGGACAAAGCAAGTCATATAATTGTTCTGCCGACATATCGGCCGTACCACCGTCAGGCCTTGGTAAGACAAGGCGGATGGGGCTTTTAATAAATTTGTTCAGTCCATTTGTATCGTTATATCGTTGCTAGATATGAAAATTGAAGCTGCAGAAAAATGTTTGTATAATGTTTCAACGACTTGTTGGTGTTTTTTATAGCCAGCATCGACGTTATAACATTTGGGTCGACAGCGTATCGTCTGAGTGGTCTTTAATTCATGGACATGGACTGATGTGTCTGCTGCCCGATAGGGAACGGACTAAATTAACACCACCATGATAAATCTAGCCTAAAACATTACACGTGAGACAATTCCACACGATGATCTCAGGTATTGTACGTGCAAATATGCTTCCATCATGATCGGTATCCGAGCGTATGGGACTTCTTGATTAAATAACTTTATCTGTACATAACCAATAACGCCTAAGGTAAGGAACCATGACGAAACATCGTTGTCGTGTTCTCTGCCGCCGTTGCCGTTGATTTTAATAATCTAATAGAGTTATGCAATCTCTCCAGATCAAGATCTTATTGAACATCAGGTGTCAATTGATATGCTGTCTAGCGAATTACCAGCGTATATAGTAGATTGCTTAAACCTGTGAACACACATAGCTGCATTAAATATTGACCCAGAGTTCTAGCTAAGTAGCGAATAATCACAGAGGTGACGATTGACAGCAAATGGATATTTTGTCAAAATACATTCTTTGTCAACCTATGTATAACAATGTGGGTGTAACAAAATAGCCATACCCGAGATGTAAAAAATTACAACCCGAAGGATGCATTACTAATGCCATTAGTCTAGTGCAGTATTAATTATACGTAATCTATCTTAATGGAATTTGAAATTAATAGCTTAATAGTTATTAACCATATTGTTGGCTAGTTATTAGACTAAATACAGAAACACACATAAAACAAACGCAGCAATATTTAAAGTAAAAGCACGTCTGTGAGGGAGAAACGCAATTAAAGTGCTGAAGGTCGACAGCTTATACATATTTCAATAGCGTGCTTTAAAGTGATGAGCATAAGAACAAATAGTAAGCGTCGTTACTCTAACTAGTTATATGTCTGGCCTCAAAAGAAGCTGCAAACCGGGTTAATTATTCTAGGCAGCCTTAACGGTCTTTTTAACTCGAACCAGAAACGGCTGCAGACATGTTAATTATCGATTTATTTACTTATTCAAGTTTTTGGCCAAGAGCAAAGAAGTTGTTGACTGCCGACGTAGCAATCCGAGCATCGGTAAAGGTCATGTCTACATGGACACATGTTGTGTTGAATTTGAAATGCGGTCAAAATTTTATAACGTCACTGTCTGTCGTTCAATCATACTGACTGCGTCGGTTACATTATACTCACCGACGTTTCGTGCGATATGTGAACAGCTATATATAACGTTTTTTTTCTAAGTACTGCTGACGAAGCCATGTACCATGTCACACACAACACACAAGAACGCTTACCAAGAAGATCACAAAACAGGGTCTCAGACATGTCGCAAGACGGATATTACCCCATCGCATTGTGCGTCAGTCAACCATATATGAATACTTATTGAGTCTGCCACATATACACACACGCAGTATACACTGTGGCCGTAACGTGGATGCCGCTGCTTGTACTAAGTTAGAAGCCATGGCCGGAAATAAATGCTCCTACATGAAATCTAATATCCCGTATACAGAATAGGTGAGTGGGGATTGTAAAATATAGCACGCAACGTCCCTCGAATATTTAATGACTATATGAACCCCCGTCATGCTGGCAGCACAAAAACGCATGGTGGGGTTCGCTATAGTCTTAACTATTTTAACCTCTCCCGATTCTGTTGAGGAATAACTAATACGTGTACCTAGCTTGCTGAACCCATCAGATTGATACCGACATGAGCGGGATCGAATGCTGCTTATATTTTTAAGCCGCTAACGACGTTATAAGTCTCATATGGATGGTATTTCCAACACTAGTTTGTCATTGACTATATGCTGCAAATAAACTGATTTCGTTCATGCCATATATGATTGGTAAGTGACAATCACATGTGCAGGCTGGTGGACTGGCATTAATTGGCTTCGAAAGGTCAGGCTGAAGTCAAGCGTGTTAGCACCAAAATTGGTTTCTCTCTCGTTTGGACGATTATACTGCATTGGTGCAGTCTCTTACTTAGAAGTTAGATGTAGTCCATGTCTTAGAGGCAACTATTCTTGTCACGGCTTGGTTAATGTATGGTTGAAATCTCTCCCTGGCGTAGATTGCTCCTCAACAAAAGACTACCCTTTATTTGCTAACAGCAGCTAACCTCTCGCTGTTTTTTAGTCTCCATAACCTCACTCGGGTGCCATCCAATATTGTTCTTCCATACTGTGCCATGACTAACGTTGTAAACATTTATTGCTTTTGATTCGTGTATGTAATTGTGATTAAAAAAATCTAAATTCTAATCGTATATGTTTCTGACCGATATGGGATAACTTCTTATTTAGGAATGTACAACATCCAAATACCCCAAATCACAGGCGCTGACAGCATGCATGATAAAAATCGCACGTGACGTCTCGGAGGCAAACAAAGCAATCAGCCAAAGACCAAAATGAACACGAGTAATGGAATGACGAGAACGATCGTGCGTCTTTCATAGTGCTAAGTACTATATGTAGTATATATTGCTTTGCTTGGAAGCGACGCGTTCCTCTGATAACATTAACACATTGTGGAATGTGCATGAATTATTGTACATGATGCTTTGTTGAATAGAATTTCACTCGAGCTGAGCCCGGCAGAGAATCACCCTTACCCAGCGTCGGCGCTGTTATCTCCTCCGTCGACTTTTTATAACCCTTAGGTATGTAGGCTAGGTGCCTTGCACAGTTACCCAGTTATCATATTTGTTATATCTGCCCGTAGAGCCTCGGCTAAGACCTTTGGTTGTAAAAGTAGTTGCCCAATGTTATGGTAACAACAGAGGAAGGTAGCTACTGCAGAGAGATTGCAAGTGTTTTGAAACTTTGACAGGAATGCAGGGGTTACAACGCACTTGAATGTCAAGCCCCAAGCCGTGTCTTTGCTATGTTATATAAAGATTTGGAAAAAGACTGCCACAGAGAGGCTCAGTGTGCACCAGAGATCTATAAGTAAGTGACATATTTACCTCTATATTGACATAGTAACCTACGGCGCATTCTCATTACTGAAGAGCTGTCCTGTATCTTAGTACTGCAATTATTTTCTACAATTTAACGGCAGGTTTATTTTGATTGATAACTGCTAGAGCCCTATCGAATGTTGCATTTTGTTTCAGCTTTCGAACAACCCATGAACCAATCCGCTTCCAGTATTAAACCATACATTTATTCAGTTAACAGTGAAATTCATCACCTGATTTCCTCACATCAACAATCGCTGAACCTGTTAACGCTGAACATAGCCCACTAAAATGCATTCAAATAACATGCTTAAATAACTGGACTATAATTCACTTTCAATTTGTTGGTAGATATTACTCACCTGGGTAGAGCCACTCTTTGTCAGCTTCCCGTCCTGACAAGGTACCATGATCGCAGCTTGGGAAAGACGGCCCATGACCAACATGGATGTCCTAAATGTGGTTGCTCAGAAACAACCACCTAGCCAAACTATTTTACTGTCTCCATCATTTGTACTGGTTGGACATCAATACAAGTGGTTGTAGATAGAGTGAAGCCACCAATTCAGTTGCTCGCATCCTCTGCATGTATTAGCTAGACGTAGATGCTCAACCTAGTCCTCGAATCAAAATATTTTCTCTCTTGAGTATCACTGAGATAAACTACATACGACAATTCGGATGCTTGTTCATGTGAGGATGCATACTCTAAATTATAATCAGCCACAGAACATTCTCTCCCACTGGCTTCATTTTTCTAACTACATCTCAGTGATGATGACGGCATCATCAGCATTCACATTGCCATAGGTCACTCTTTTGACTGTTTGCAAGCATCTATAGAAGTGATAACCCCGAGTCAATTCATTAGTGCCAAAGTTATGCAATTTTGAACCGTTTACACATTTGTAATTATTGCATATCAAAAAACATATCTTGCTGGGAGTACCAAAGGTGTGACACAGAACTATGTTAGATATTGGTTACAATGATATGTGCAATCGAACTCGGTCCATTTTGTTACTGTTTCACTAGGGATAGGCTTCGAGGTTTTCCGGGCATGTTGGTTTAGCGATTGGGACGGACTTAACATTTGCATTGGCAACACCATGAGATTATTCGTTAAACCGGCTTCAAGTACAGTAGATGGATGCGCTGAAACACCAACTACATTTTTGAAGCTGCCTTGGTAATCTAGGCAGCACTCTGTGACGAGCAGCTACCTATATATCTTTTCAATGAACCCAACTTACTGAGATCATAAATGGATGCTGTATAAATGGATTCGTACAACTAAAGACATCTACATGAATGCTGCTCGTCAACATGTTACGCGTGTAGAAGTTTAATGACGGGCTGAAAACAATGGCAAATTTATGCAGACAATTAGTCGCAATCGCTTGTTCGGTTTTTCCGCCATATCTATCTAGTCCGGCTGTTCAGGATCGACATGAATTGTGCAATAATTAGTTAGATAATTTGTTATGTCAACAAAATGGCACAATCGTTCTTACTTCAGCATCGCGATCATGGAGGAACATAAATACTGCTGCTATCGTTATGCTGCGGACTATTGGAACGTAAGAAAGTCCCCGTGAGACAAGCACATCAGGGCAATTATTTTCAATCCTACATAATTCAAGACGTCCGATTCCGATAGACGATGATTAAATATGTCACTGCTAAAATAACTTTAGTCGAAAAGGAATTCAATATGCAAGCATAACACTTTGATACACTATAAGCGAATCTGACATATTGCATTTGGATTATACCTAAATCACCGTAGTGAACGTATAGGTATCGTTACAAGCCTGTTGCAATAATACTGTCCCGGGGTATTTCCTCACTAATCGATTGCAATGCTGCTTCGTGTTATAGCTCCACACGGTTCCGGTTTTGTCATTATTAGCATTAATCCAAATCGCCTGTGAGTACGTAGCAAACACTTATGACGTTTTCTGGTGCCAAGATCCCTCTGTAGTTCGTTTTTGCAACTTTTGTGCACATGAACAATAAAGACAGTCACCCATTGCCTGAACGACAATTTTATTGCATATTTCCGAGACCATAATAAAATCCGATTGCCATGTAAATAAGAAATGGATGTCCGTGAAACTGCAAACTCTAAGGCGAAACCAGCCGTCGATAAATAGTCCTGTCGGTACAGAGCCAATATTTATGGCTAGTCGATGTGCGCAGCATTTAGCCATAAAACGAAAATATATGCTCGTTTAATGAACGAATGAAAGATTTTTCCTTCGTTGATGGGTTAAAACACCCTATGCAATTTATTGTGATTAATCCCAAATGCCCCACTTGGATACATCAAGCATTTAACCATTGCGAATGTTTCTTCTTTCATTTCATGGAAGCAAATACGCCGGACATAGCGGCACAATTAAAAAAGCGGTAGCTTTTTCAGTGCAGTGCCCGACATATCAGCAGTATCACCGGCTTGAGTTTGGCAGGACAAGTCGGTTGGGCAATTAACGATAATTAATGGGTCCATTTGGCTCAATTTGAGGGTCAGCAACGTCTTTACCGGCCATGATTTCTAGTATTTGTTCCCGGCTGTAGACCGCATTGTCAGACAGACGTCGTTTTAACCGTTGTCGTAATGGATTCAGTGCCAAAGCTACCAGGCCCCCACTTCAGTGTACAGTTTGCTTGATCAAAGATGATTTTGTGTGTGTGGGGGGGGGGGGGGGGGGGGGGATGCCAGACCGTATGATGACCATTGTAAAACTTATTTCGAACCAAAGAGGAGTGAGCTTAGCAATTTAATCGAGTATGTTTTGAACAAGGAAGTCTCAGTGAACATGAACAACATGTTGATGTATTTAACCCCCATAGTGTGCTAGTAGTAGTCCTATCATGTATGCTATTGGATACATACTTTCTATTATGCTCTTTCTGAATTGACGAATTACTGGGTGGATGATATTCCCCAACTACAATGCGTCATAGACGAATCGGTTACTTCAAACAACTGTTATAGCCAGTTACTGTATTATATATATTACAACCGTACTTGGACATAATACATTGTAACCGTGTAGAACCCAGCCACCTCCGAGCGTCAAAAAGAACGTCTGTTGCACATAGCGGCAACGATGAAGATATTTGTCGACACAAAATGGTCGTCTAGAGATATAAATATATGACGAATATTCAATATTAATGGAAAGTATTTGGGAAATTACTTCAGCATGATATGTCGTTAACTTAGATGAAATCACAATGGTCAATGAGATAATGCTTCCGAGTTGACAGTGACAACATACATGAAAACCATCTTAATTTACTTTTAATTTTGAACTCGACCCTATAAACAACCGATACCAAAGGTAGTAGACAATATTCAAATGCAGAAGAATAAATCACATTATTGATGTAAGTACCGTCGTTATAATACAAAACTGCATATCGCATTTGTAGTAGAAATGCTCATATGTAGCTAAGACCAAAATACTAAAGCAATACGAAATTTCGAGTTATATTTTGTTGCTGCGATGCTTATATTTAGCAAAAATCATTTTAAGCCGATATTTGCGGATATTCAGCCTTCAAAATGATATAATATTATGCTCAATTAGATGTGATTACCTCAAGCACTAATTAATAGAATGGGTTACAAATGAAGTGTTTTGCATCGTTTGTCCTGCACTGTATATGATTTTCTGAGGTTCATGCATTAGGCCAGTAAATAATTAATCAAAAACCTAGGAACTGGGTAAGGCTATCTGGTTCAGTGTTCTTATTACGTAAAGTAGCTGATAATGGTCAGCAGGAGAGCAAAAAGTCGATAGCAGTGGCAGATGGCTTTAAAACAGCATACACCGCCGACTCCTGTAAACACAAGCAACTGGCGAGCTCTTTTAATGAATGCGCCGCATACTGAGAGACAAATGCACTCGAGATTGGCTTACCAATCAAATGGTCCTTACGGCTAGCAGGGGAGATAAAATAGGAAATTTTGCTTGATAGTTGCAGAAGACTGATAAAAACGATTACATTCTAAAGTTGCCTTAACAGAGTACAAATATTTTATTAGTTGTTAATCCATAGATATCTGGTAATGTTCCATGAAGATGAATACCCTTACATTGTGTTTATCCACCAAAGCACTTACCTTACATTTGCAGCAAGCCACGCGTCTGTCTTGATTTGCGGCGCAGCTCACGTGTAATTACATCATTGAATGTAAAATTATCTTTTGATCGTGGCATGTCCAGTATGTTAACATATAACATATCGTGCAGATGAGATACAGCAATAATTTAATGCAAAGCGAGCTCTTCTCGGTCGGGTTTCCGTATATAATGTATTTGGAGCCTAATCACGACAAGGGGTGATGCTGTCAATGTGCCTATGCCACTACGGACATTAGTAGACATCATGAGATCGCTTCGTACCTCTTTTCATGAAAACATCTAAAATATTACCTCTGCTGTCGGCGACTTAAGAGCGCACAAAACTGTCAGTTGTGAGTCTATTAGAAAACAACACACCATTGACAGTAACATTGGTTTAAAAGTGCAAATATTCCAGGCTTAACATTCTCTCATACTCTCATACTGCAAATGTGTAGTGGATCACCGCTATGCGCACATATACGTCGTTGCCTTCTGACATTGAATCAAACTGCGGCTTTCTGGCATAACATGGGCTGGTTCATCAATGTACATTTCTCATACGAAACGAGATATGTAATACAGAAATGTATAATAAACGCAGAATTTTGTTATTACTGCATAGAGCTGTGCATGAAAACATCATGCCGATCTTTTTTAAAGCGCAGAAGGGTTACGATGAAAATGCAAATTGGCTGTGGTATAATGTACGAATACAATACAACACCAACAGGACCCTCAGTTTGAGCATTACCAACAGTAACCATGTCTATGTATATATTCGCTCGGTACTAAATAATTTGCACGCTTTGTTTAGTGCCTGCTGTGCTTTGGTCTGGTTGCTAGAATGGTAATGTGCTAATATATAGAATCGGCAAAAATATGGAAAACGTCGTTATAACCTTTTCATTTACTCATACATTAGTGTACATAATATTAGCCCACACAGTTGCGTCAGGTATTTTTCTGATGCTCATATCGAGCAAAATGACATTGATGTGATATAACTTATAATATATAGACAGTAGAAGAGCTTTAGCTAACAAGAGCTTTGTTTCAATCATTTCAGTTAATCATCATCAACACTAAACTAAATAGCGTCAAAATAGATGATGTAGGATTCATTATGGTAGAGAACTCTCTTTTGACCATTTACTGATATGCAACGGCAACGTTTAAGGCATGGATTTGTCGTTGGATGTATAGTCCTAACTATTCTGTCTCAGATTAAAGCTATGTTACTTGTTTGTCATTGCGGTTCAATTAATTAACAATATCCATGTAGGCAAATTAATTACATTTTATTACCCGTAAAATATATGCGGATTGTCGATGCAATGGCGCCACCATATGCGCATAATGTCCGTACAACACTCACCAATCGGATTCCCTGATAAGACATAGATCAGTCAGGGATGTATGAGTGAATGTAAATGCAGCGCACTACGGAAATAGAGTATGACCACTACTGTTAATATGAGCAGACCTTAGCTATTGAATGGGACAGCTGGAACTGGTAATATCACAATGACAGAGCCACTGATCCGACTTTTAGCCTCTCAGGTGAATACAGAAGTCTGTGATAGCGAAGGGCTCTACATGTATTGGAAATGATCAGGAGCTGCCGCTCATCCTTTTTTCCCTAACATAAATGCCTAATTACAAGAGCCTGCTATCAATGATTATAAGTATACCTGTAGGAAATGCAAATATCAAAGAACAGAGATCGTCTCAGCCACCTAACTGAATATCCAACTGCATATGAATTCAAATGCATAATACTTAAATCGGATTATATTATATGATAAGAGGAAGATATTTGCTATTCACATTGTGAAGGGCATATCTGGGTCAAACAGGTTCTTAATTGATTCGGCCTGGACATGCTGTTCTGTAAGCGTAGCCTACTTTAATATACAAATTATAGCAATTAAATCGCGAAAAATAGCCTAAGGACATTAGCTCATACCCTAAATCTTGACATCGAAGTAAATGTACGTATTAGAACAAATATCAGCTATTGTAGCCCACGTTCAGTTGACTTGGAAACGACCCATGATACCAATAGCGCTAGACTAAGCATAGCAAAACACACAAGCATACCAACCCACAGCGTTAAACTAAATAACTGAAAAGACAACATCACGTCCCCTTGGGCTCGGTAAATTCTGCATGCATTATCAGATTAGCCCAAACAACATAACTATGAAATGATCGAACGGTGCCCCTTATGCTTGTCCGATCACATCGCTTCATCGGCTATGGTGCACCTAATGAGTTTAGGAATGAACCCTAAAAATGTTTAATAGTTGCACTGACGATAGTATGTTGGTTGGTGATGAGGCGTACACTGATGCAGGTAGATCAGTTATATTGGTTACACACTTTCGCTTAAAAAGGGATATTGTATAATCTTCCTGTGATATTTACCACTTATAGTCCTTGAGGCATTAATTATACGTTATACTGCTTGTAGTATTCAAGTCCAACGGGTGGTAGAAAATCTATGTTGGGCATTTAATGGATATCGCAAGCCTTCATCAAAACCGAAACTATTCAGCGTTTTGAAACGGTGAAGGAGTGTCATAAAAGTTGTTCTACGTTTGACAGCAGCCAGTGTGATCATATAACACAAATGAGTGTCCTGGGTTATTCAATGCATATCTTAGCAACCCATTGTAATGGCTTTTCTCACCATTTGTGCTGCATGTGCAAAAAGGTTGGTTTTTTGTAGGTAGTCATATGCATAACCGCATTTAAAAACACAGCCTGCTGTCTAGATATAGTTAACGACCACTATCAGGGGCCGATCATATCGGGTTTCGCACACTGTAATCGTATATGGTACTATAGCTTAGAAAATTAGCTTCATATTCGATAACCGGTGCATATTGACTACAAACATATCAGCTGAACAGAACAGATAAGTACTCAGCTGACTGAAATTCCGATTTTGCCGATTTTGTTTGTTTGCTGCATTATTGATTAATCGCGTAAGATATTTTAGGCAATCCATTCTACTTTGAAGAGTTAGATGATACAAAATATGAGTCCGACCGCAGAGATCATATCCTTGCACCTGCATAAAAGGTGGTTCGCACAACATTGATATGTGACGTCGTTAGACCAATCATTATTGTTGTCATTTAGTAGTCGGATACCATATCTGCTGTTATCGTATAACGGGATGTTACACCATAAAAACCAATGAATCGACATAATAAATCAACAGGTTATTTCCAAAGAACAGCTCCGCACCGTCATTATATTTGCTATTCCTTGTTTATATTAGGCTGGGTATTCTGAAGTCGGCATCGAAAGAGCTACTTAGATATATTCCATTATGCTCATATTTGATTTTTTGAAAAAAACGCATCGTGAGTGCCCGGAAATATCCAACTGATCATGAGTTTTGTACTAATAACCCCGTGATTGATATCTTATAAATCAGGGCTGCAATCTCCTACCAATTATCAGTCCATCTCAATGGCAACAAGTTACCCTCGCAAGTTGTTGATTGACAAACTTGCAAATGGATTTAGGTATGATCAAACTGCAACTGGCAATTAGGTAAATACCGACTGCCGATGAATCACCACAATTGTTCCAACTTTGACAATTTCCACATCAGATTACTTCATCAAATTGGCGCATGTGGCATTTCACTGCAGCACAATTGTTACAATTTCCACGCGACCGGCGGTCACAATATGTCCTTGATGGAGTTTACTTCAACAAATGTTGATGCGAGCGCATTGATCACATACCAGATTGGCCAGGCAGTGCATTTCATGCATGGTTAATACCCCGACGCTACTATAGGAACTTAGCCATGAGCAACTTGGGCGGTTCATAAATAAGCATAAGTCTGGAAACAAGGTGCAGGTTGTCTGACTGATTGTTCAGTTTATATCCGGCAGTTTGGGCAATATCGCTTGGAGGCACAGCAAAACGACAGTGGCAGTTGGCCTTCGAAATAGTACTCGATGATGATTAGTCCGTCAACTGGTCCGTTAAAGTAGAAGTTGTAATAAATGTCGACATCGTGGCTGTTATGTCTGCTTTGATAGTTGCAGGAAGCTAATCACAATTATAATGATCATTATTGCATTTGCAGTGCACGAAAGTTTGCAGTACGAAAGTGTCTGATTTCTTATTGCCCCGAAGCTGTAATTTCGTCTCGTCGATATGACGTGGAGATAAGTATAACCGAATAACATGATGAAAAAAAGAAATTGGATACCGGCATGGCTTTGTCTATTAAAATCAATTAAGATCCATCCCTTCATTCATTATTGTTTTTATATTTGCCAGGCATGTGGTATATGAAAGCCATCACAAAAAAAGCGGGATCACTGTATTTTGGAAGCCAGAAGCGCGCGCTATAAATACCAATGACTTCGTTTGCATTGCATCACATTTATTACATGCACCCCATGCAGTGTTGTATTTTCCTTGTAATGTAAAACATAGATAATGTGATCGCTGACAGGGGGCGTGTTTTTTTGGTAGACTGACGGAGTTGTAACACTTGCATTTGCCGTCTCTTTACAACGTTGTGAAACACCGTGGCTGTGTACATATAACACCTGTTGTTGAATATGCAGCATTAACACCCTTTAGCATTTTGAAAAACAGAAAACATGTCACGACAAATAATCTATTTCCGACCTCACGTTTCATGTTAGTAATATTTGTGGGTTGATTCGCACAATTACTATTACTATATTTGCAGCAAGCCACGCGCCCGTTTAGGTTATTTGCGGTGCTGATTCAGCTAAATGTTACCATTTGATCGTTGTCTGTCAAAAACTAACTGTAAATCGACTACTCCTATGCCGGGTATCGAACTATATTGTATTTAACGCCTGATCACGACAAGCGGTGATGCTGTTTACATACCAATGCTCAATTGTGCCCACATTCCAACATAACGGATCCTGTGCTAGCTTCGTCACGACCTCAAAGTTAACATCTGCACAATTACATTAGCCATCAGCGACTTGAGAGCCCCAATACTGCGTGCGGTGAGCGCGGAAAAGATAATGAAAGATGCATCTTCATGTTAATAAGCTAGAGCTTGAATTGCGGCCGATGAATTCACTGAGCAAATGCTACGAAGTTCGAGCAAATGTGACATTAATCAATGCAAGCTGGGGCGTGAGGCTAGCTAGTATGAAGCACTACATAATTGAAAGAACAGCACGCGGCTGAATTGGTCATAATGGTTATGAAGAACTATAGAACTGCACAGCATAACAAACCCAGCGTGTCTATAATCCTATATGGTTATGCGCATGAAAACGTGCAGACGTTTTATGTCTACGCTGAAGGATGAAAACAAAAATGCGAATTGGTTTTTGTGTAACTACACAAAGACAAGACCGAATCTGTAGCGCCACAAGTTTAAGTAATATCCAGTACAGCAGTTTCTTGGTAATCTTAACACCTTCTTTGGTACCTGCTGCTCTTTGGTAATGTTTAGTGAGCGATTATGTGAAAACAGTTCTTACAACCTTTGAATGTGGTGCTATATGATTTCTACGTGAGCACAATTAATGTGCTCTCCTTGTATCAGCGTTAGAGTATTCGTCTGATGCCAATATTACACACACTGACACTTGTGATATACGAGTCTTGATGTATCCCCTGCCATCATTAACACTGAAGTGAAATTGTTTCGTTAAAAAAAAATTACCAGACCGAGCTTCACAAATGAATCATTGTCAGGTTAGTGTGACGGGCATGATATTGTGGTCAAATAGCTAACGTGACAGTTCGTTGGGGAAATAGAAACAATAATACTTGCGAACTTTAGTTTGGTTTATGTTAGCATACCACATGCTTGGAACTAAACTAAAAAGTGGTGTGTCAATCGCAATAGCGTTATAGATCGTCGTTATTTCTGTGCAGTGCACGCTTGACTAGTTGATGGAGTCTTCAATCAATAATATATAACATTCATTATGGTACAGGACTCTCTTTTGACTATTTTACAGATGTGCTACAGCTTAGAGTAGGGCAGGTATATGTATTTTGTCTCAAAGCCCCTCCATTTTACATACCGTGCCATTTTCCAACACCCTGTTTAGTTACAGCCACCGTGCTTTAATGACTTCGAATAAGATATTAAAATGTGACACCTAGTGTGGAGATCATAAAGGAGTTCTAAAAAATGTTTTACCAAATCTTAGGACAATGACTTATGTCACACGCATAATCCCAGGGAATACAATCGATTGGGTCCGTCACTATGGCATTAATTGTGGGATATCAACGTCTTACACGGTGTTATAGATGTACTTCACTCGGAATGTTTTCAACGCTGTACCGCAGGAGAAGTATTTCCTAATCTCTTCCCCAGTGACAATCGTCCAATACAGCTGAGCTGCATGTGTTTAGGCGGTAGGTGGTTTGATTAAAGCAACATTTGTATGAATGATGGCAGATACAATACCCATGGGGGACAGTGGAAGTTCTAAACAGTTCAATCACTGAATACTGCTAAAAACAATTTAGAATCAGCTATCGTGGCAGTGAAACGAACATTATGACCAATCCAACGGTGAGTAATGTTTTTTTCAGAGCGAAAACCTTTGCATCAGAATAAGCGAATTGCTTTGTTTGATATACGATTTAATTGTTTTGTCATCATCGATTGATAAATCGTCTGAGAAAGAAACTAATTAAATCGTCTGCAAACTGAGTATTATTGAATGTTGCGGTACTACCTAGATATGTTTATAAACAGATACAAAAATGCAAGTGTTCTGTTGATATTTTAATAAATATAAACTTCGTTAAAGAAGTACCTTGGTGCTTGAATTAGCAGTTCGGGAAATAACACGCGTGTAAGAAACGTTTTTAAATCGTCAAGTCAGTAGCTGGCTGTACCATATGGCTATACATATGTATATATATAGATATATATATATATATAGAGATATATAGAGAGATATATATATATATATATATAGATATAGATATAGGAGATATATATATATATATATATATATAATATATATATATATATTTATGATATATATATATATATAGAATATATAGATATATATATGCTATATATATACCTATATATATATATATCTATAGATATTCGAGATCTTATATATATATATACATAGTATATATATCTATTATATATAGTTATACATAAGTATTTCTAATATATGTCTATTTTATAATATAGTAGATATAATATATAGAGTAGCTAGGCTATATATCTCTATATATCTCTTATAGATAGAGATATAGAGATCATATCTATATCTATATATATCTATATAGTATATATATATATATATCATATATATATATATATTTATATATATATATAGAGATATTATGTAATATATATAATAATATATATATATATATATCTTGTCGCCTGATCGATATATGTATATATATACTAATTATTATATATATATATATATCTCAATGTACACTAGATATATGTATATATATATATTCTATTCCATACAACCACTATATATATATGATTCTCTATCACACTGACTTGCATGTATCATATTTGGATATCTATATTGGTATACAGCATCAAAGATCATCTAATTCCATACATATATCATATTTACACATTGATGCGACGAACATATGTCTTTTCCGCTTTAATGACCTAACATACACCAGAAGTGCATAGATTATTGCAGACGACGTTACTCCAACTTGTGTCATATGCAGGATGGTTTTTTCTTTCTTTCTGTAGGTTTGCTTAGTTGACTTGGCACACAAAGCTTTGAGCCATCAGTTTGACGTGTTCGCTCGTCTAAGCAGCAATGGTCATTGTTGATAAATTTCTCGAGCTGTTGCTGCTTTATATCGAACATTGGAAGCCTCAACTAATTACAAGATGACTGCTGGAGCCATATAAGCTCAATGTTTTTATATTACCAAGGGGTAACATAAATTGCAATATGACGGCTCAATAGATTCGCTACAACATCCAGATAAGTAACGAAACATATGGCTTTAATGACCTAACACCTGCAACATTGGAAGCCTCTATAAAGAAACTGCAATATGACGGCGCTCAATGTAATTGGACACCTGCATTATTATGCTGACTTGCATTAGCTATCTACACACAGATAATCAAACGGGGAGATTATGGGACAATTCTATCGTATTTACCCATGTATGTAAACAATTTATTATTTTTTTTCAGAATATCATGATTTATTCGGCAATAACGATTAAACGCAATTAAAGTCAAAGTTAAGTTTCGTTGTTGGTTGACTTATTTGCGCAATCTACACACGTCAGTGAGTAAATTTAGGTCTTGGCGTGGCTTAGCAATCACATTATTTATCGCGTTTGTACCTGTTTATGCAGTGTTTGTGGACTATTGATCAATGGAGTATTCGTGATCCACAGCAAACATTTTATAGTGTCATGCGTAACAATGATCGTTATTTGCTGATGGAACGTCTTTTTAAGGAACCGATTGTTTATTGAAGACTCTATTGCAATACCGCGTAATGGGTTTTCACAATAGTGACAAAATACAGAAAATGCAGCAAAAGCACGGAGAAGAAATTAACTCCCCAACATTACTTTGGTTTCCATTGCTGCTGCTATGCGGCGAGGCAACGTAGTGACAAATAATCGAGTGCATGAGTCTAAACTAGAATAATAAAATTATCGATGCTTTACCGACATACAAATAAGTCAAAACATATACTACCACAATTACCACACTGCAAATGTGCCGATATGTTGTTTTTTTAGATATGGTAATTGCGATTACGAGCAGTTAAGATGGACTCATTTCGCAAGCCGTTCATTTGCGGACCTCAAGTTAACCGCAGATTGCAATAACCATGGGCGTGGGATTTTTGCTATATAGTTTCAGATAACTCACAAGGCAGAATAATTTTATCCTCATAAGATATTTACCATAAGTGGATCGGTGCTGTGATACCCAACCTTGCACGTGTTGATCATACTTTTGATGTATGATGGCTCGCCTCTAATCATTGAGAAGGTCGATATAATTTCTGCCTTTCTGTTTAAGCCGAGAGCACACAGTACAGAAAGTTGTTTTATTAATGGGGATGGAAATGGTCCTGTTCATTCGCTGGGCCGTACATTATATAAGTAATTAAGCAATTCTTGACGCATATAACTATGATAAATTCTCTTAGCCGAATTTCAACTGTCGCATGGACGTACTAAGAAATTACAGGCTATTCTGCAATTCTGCATGTCGCTTATATCAACATCAAGTGAACTTCATGTGGTACACCAAAGTATAATTCAATATTAGGATATCTTCGAAGTAAATCTTTGCAGACTCAGCTGCTCAATACATCAAAAACATCTCGAAGACACAAACAAATGAGAATGAGGACACTGAGACCTAATATTATCTTGCTTTATTTCCCCTAAGATAAAGTCTTATAACAGGACGACCAAAGCAATGACGATAATGAAACTTATTCTTGATGCCCAAGGGTTGGCTTACATTGCATATTAAACCCACCTGCAAGAAATGTTAGGCCGTAAAAAATTTCGTTTGCGTGATATTAGGTTTCCAAAATTTGGATTCAAGGAATCGCTATCAGCTAGCTACAGTGATATCACATTAATCAGACTCCGGTATGGAAGACATTGAAGACGATGCCTAGTGTAAAATATATCTCGGTGTTTACCACCAGGGTAGTTACCAGGGTGGTACACACCGTTATGTGGGCCTTCCCGCCACTCGCTGTGTTCTAAATACAAAACGCACTTGCTGACGCATTAATATAATTGCTGCTGGCAGAAAGCAAACGCATCGCTCCATCGTTTCTGCTATCTGCACAATAGCAAATATAAATTGTATTTATTGTTTATGGCGCAAGTCGGGATATGAGTACCTCATACACAATAGTTTTAGTAGTCTCACAAGGCCACCACTTGTCCTTATGTTGTAGGTACACATTACAGCTGACAATTTATTGAGTCAGTTTATGCAGTCAGTGATCACAAGGGTTTTTTTGGCGCTGACAATAATGTCAATGTGGATGTCGCACGTAACTTCCCGAAGCTAGTTTCACTATATTATGCTCCATGTCTCATTCTTGTGACCAGGAACTGATTGGATGCTGTGCGAGGCTATGTTTGTGTGAATGCTAGCTTTGTGAATGTCCCTATCGTGGGTCTGATTTACAAAGTCGTGGTCCAATATGACCAATGCCAATTTACAAATGAATAGCGATTTGTCAGACCTGCATTGTTTACTGCAGCCTCTGATGTAACATCAAAGTAACCAGGATGGTTTTTATCTCAGCGTTAGGTACTTGGTTTTGAACCTGGATACATGATGCTGCTTACCATACAAATCGGCTATCACCCAAAAGTAGAGTCGCAGTGTATGCATTTGATTTCATGGTAAATTTGATAATATTACCTAATTTGTAATGTGCAAACAACAATTAGAAAGAAGGAAAATCAAAGGATTCCCGATTTTCTGTTACAATAAAATGTATGGAAATGCATGGTAATCGCTTTATCATGTAAGACATGTCCATAACGACGGCCAGGCGCTCATGAAGCCTACACAATTTGAAACTGCTCACACCGCGGTTGTAACGGGAGGAACTGTCACCCAAAATTACATATTATATAGAATCGATGCTCCTTCACAAATGCACTGCGACAGTCACTCGGAAATACGGGGTCGTGTGTTAACTCCATAAGCATTACTTCACCGAAGATGGCTGCCGACTAATCGTCATAACACAGTTCCCATTCAATTGATCGCATTGGTAAGTAATTGTCTAGCTTTGATCATCAATATCCGGGAGGCATCAGATATCACATGGAACGGTGATTAAGAGTTTTTTGTCTATATTGCTATATAGAAGTGTGATGTCATCATAACAGGCTTACAGTGACGATAAAGGCTGTATTCAGTCACGTATGCACGTCGTATGGTGAGCCTTATTTGGATGATATTGGAATCGGCGCATATCTTGATAGGATTATAGAGCAATATATATATTGAATATAAAAAACATTTATATGAATAGATGACAGCCGGAAATAGAGGATCGCGTGTAAACTCCATGAGCATTACTTAGGGCGCTACTAATCGTCATAACACATTTGCCATTCATTTGATTCCATTGGTGGTAATATCTAGATTATATATATATATATATATATATATATATATATAGATATATATATATATATATAGATATATATCTATATATATATATATCTATAGATATATATCTATATATATATATATATATATCTATATATATATATATCTATCTCTCTCTATATATCTCTATATATATATATATATATATATATATATATATATATATTTATATATTCATATAATAAATGAAGCTTAATCCCCGTAGTAATTTTCCGTTGTATTAGTGTTACCTTTGTACGATGGTTTATCAATCCTTATTTTTTCCACTCCAAAAGAATCTTTAAATCGATTAGAAATAAAGTTATGTATTGTGGAATCTGCCTCGTAGTATCGTAGTCTAGCGACACCCGCAAAAAATTAAGGAGTGATTTTGTAAACGCAATGACTATTGGTTGTTAAACGAACAGTTGCATGCATCAAATGGGTGGTATTGCTTTCCAGCTGCAAATGAAAGGCCATTAATTGAAAATGTTTTACATGCAGCGTATCCGAACTTAATGATGAAAAATGAAGCACTAACAGACAAGTACCTCCTGGTGTAAAGCTTCATGCAAACCTTGTCCACAAGCCCACTCCTGCAGTAAGATTACCGTACAACTACTGAACTTAATTACGGCGCTGAGGAATGGAGCGAAAATGTATTGGATGTGACAAAACTCACAGCAGCGCGTGAACGCCATGGACGAGATAGAACAACTGCGTCATCACACAATGAGCGTCTCTACATTACGCGTCACAGGAAGTTTCTCCTTTTTATAAATCTAGCCGTTGCATCACTACCAGCTGACGTCAATGAAACGTGCATCACACGTAGCAAGCTTTAAAGGCGATGCATGTTCTTTTTACTCTCTTTAACAGTACACAAACGTCTGATACAATCCATGGACCCAATTATGTCCATTAACTAGGTTATTTAAAGATTGCGCAAAGGCATCGCTCCGCACCGAGGCAATTCTCACACATCACATTACATATGTATGATAAATAAAATACTTTTTGAGCTATTTGTTTGCCCCAAGAAAACCGCTTCTCCTAGGGGTTGTGTGTCAACTTGCGACCAGCGTATGCAAATAAGAAAATAACATTGCATAATTATATTAATGATATTAGTAATATTGGCAATGACACATTTGTTGCCGACGCACATTTCGAAATTATTGAATTGTACTCAATGCATATGAGACGACGGTTTAAATTATAGAGCCACATAAATTTATTGAGCTTGATTGCTACATCGTGAGCGCATGTCTTATCAATGTAAGTAAAACGGCCAAAAGCGCTGCGTCCTAATCGCCCTCATTAATTAGTGCCTTCTGGTCTATGGGCGCATCAGTTGCGACCGTTCTGTCACGATGAACGCAATATCCCATTTAGACGCATTACGACATTGAAACAGCAATTCATACCCAATAAACGTGCAACATTCTTCGATCAATCATTATCCGTATTATGTACCTAAAATATCGCATTTATTAAGAATTTTAGACTTTAATATTAATCAAGATAAGATGGTTTGATAATATAATGCAACTTTTGCTGCAAAGTGTTACGTAAACAGTCCCGTGCCACATGGAAGATATATCGTCTTGGCAGATGTTCAATTAGTATAACCTGATGACAGGGACAAAACTTAGCACTGAATGCGTTTTATTGTTTACGTCGCCGAAGATTGTTTTGTAATTACATGGCGATAGAGTAAGTGTATCGCAATTCGAGATCAGCTAGAGGGCTGACACTAACAAACTATATACTGTACTCTGCAGAATGATTGTGTCATGTTCGCAACTGATTATTTTTGTGTTTGTTTCTTATGTTGTTTGCTTTCACGCTACTTCATTATGGCAAAGTAGTTGTGAGGGGGAAATGGCAAGATGGCGTGACGCTGATATCCCACGGACATTAGGCGGTCGATGTGGCATGACCTAATTAGACATTCAACGTTACCAAGCAGTGGACAGTACGGTGTGTTAATGAAATACTCAGTTTTGTATCTGGTGGAGAAATTGTGAATGAACCATATGGAAAAGGGTGATGTTTATTTAGTAATTTTTTTAATATACATATATCAAATAAAAGGCAAATAAACGCCATAAACCGTAAAATATTGCATTGTTACGGAACATATGCTCGTAACGCATCAATGTATTAGCGTGTCTATGTTATCCTACGAACGCACATTTATATAAATGATTCTAACGTAGTTGCAGCTTATTTAGCCCATCCGTTTCCTTACCATTAGAGTTTACATTAGATTCCATGCGTGGGTCTACAGCACACCAGACCACTTATAATTTGAAACCAAAAAAACCCCAATCCAGCCAGCTAATGCAGCTTCACGCTCTGCGACATTAGCACACAATGACACAAATACGCCCGGGAACATTGTCTTATTAAATTAGCTTGGGGCAGCAGTAATGGACACATATAAAAACGTCATTTACAGCATAAAATCCTCCAGAAATAACCACAAAGATTCTTATTAACTACACGATGGAACTCTGAGAAGCCTACAACCGTTTAAAAGGAGTTTTGCTTGCGCGCGGTGTCACATGCTTGAATAGGTTAACACATTCAACGCACCCGACGTAGAGCCGTATTTAACAATGATGACACATCCCCAACCTCCTACCAAGGTGATGAAGACTGGCACTTTGGCCACTGATATGAATAAGATCTCAAATATTCATAAATGCACAATCATTGCCATTCGACAATCCAATACAGGAATTTTGGAAGAGTTTCAATATTTAAACTTTGATGTTAGTAATCCTGTTAGGACCAGTATATTCAGCCAGAGAAAACAAAGTTAGGCAACAATATTTTTCATCATATATATGGTAAAGTTCGATGATATTTTATGTGATGCATACATATATATCAAGAAAAGAGACACAATACGGGATGGCCTCTACACAGTAGTTTGGTCAACTTAAGCTGCCGGACGATGAAAATGGCAGGCATGAGTGATGACAAGATGCACCCACGCATTTACCATCGCCACTTATTGTGAATCAGTGACTTAATACAGAGGTAAGTTCGATCAAATGACTAGCTTAGATCTACACCAAAGCGAGCTATCGTGTGCTCAATAAAGGAGAAATCATCAGTAAAATGGATGTATTATAATATTATGACGCCGGCTTTGTAGATTTGGTAGTATTGTAACCGATAATTGCAGGACTTGTTATACATTTGTTACTTATCGCTGAACAGTAGACTGACAAAAATTAATGGTTTTAATTCTATACATTGTCAGCCGGAAATGTGTCCATGTCAGGGTTAGTAGCTGCTCTCTTAACTTAAAAGAAACTAACCAACAATAGACGATATACGCTGGTTGAACAGATAAGAAGTTTTACTGTACTACTCAAAATGGTCATTGTTATTGGGGCGACGTGCTGAAGTTAGTACATTAAACCTGTTTTGACTTTTACTAAAACGTGCTCCTGTATGGGAGATGTTGACAGTGACAGTGGCAAATTAATAATGCTAAACGCACTGATTAAATAAAGACAGTTAAAAAAGCAAAGTTACCACGTAATGTTTAAGTGTTTTCCATCGTCCATGAACACATTTAGAGCATATAAATTAGATCTGTAGCTGATAAACATTTACCAAACTCCCCTCCATTACAATGTATTGTTAGCCAATAGCAGGTAGTCGCTACATGTGACAAAGCTACTTATTTCGTAATTCATTGATACGCTGGTTAGGATTTGTGTCACGTAAGTTATCCTTAATTGGTTTCCGTCTACCTTCATATTTGTTCAATGGTATTACAGGTGCGTGTATTTAAAAGACAATGTCCCAGATATATTAAACCTTCTTATATTACACGCAAGATGCTACTTTATTTGGTAAATCATTGTAATGCTTATATGCGGTGCGCACATCTGGTAATAAACCCGTTCTCTTGTTTGTTTCCACATTGCGCAGAGGCGAGAAATCGTTTCATCTGGACAAAGGGGACGTATATGTGATCCCTTAAGCATGTGGCAGTTTCTCAAATAAAGGTGCATATTTGACGTGACATCCTAGCGAACACTTTAACTGCTAAATAGTCTTTGAACGCCAGTGGGCTGGATGTTTTTAAAGTTCAATAGAATAAAAGTTTGTTAGGGAGACACCAGTCTATTACGCAGGCATAGATTATTAATGTGATTATTTTGACCAGACTGGCTGCTGCATGCGGGGCAGAGGGTGGGATGACCAATTCCGGTAAAAAAGAGCATCATCATTTGTACGATCCCTGGAGCAGTCAACAAATGCACACACGTCTTAGCGCTTAAGATGATACGCATGCGTCTCACTAATCACTTATACAATTTCTTTGATGATTAATGGCTGCTCGGCATTACGCATAAAGCAGATCGCTTTTTCCGCATTCCAAATACCTGGTTATGATTTTCCTGGTGAGGTAAAGTTGCGTAAAAACAAGGATGGTTAATCAGCTGGAACAGCTAGAATATGCGGACTGGCCATGAGAGATATTGCCTCACATGTGCAGTAGAAGCAATAGACGGTCGAATATGTATTTTATAAGGACAATCACCTAACGTAAATAGCCGTGCAGAGTAGACATTGGTCTGTTATCAACTTTTATCTGTGTAGCCGTTAATCTTGAACGATAAATGAGTCAATCTATATCTAAGAACACCACCACATGCACCCATTTCCATCAAGTTTCGTTTATAATATTTTAAACAACATCGAAAAAATGAAAGCTTTGTTAGATTGCAATGTATAAGCCTTGTTACTAAACTCCAAGAATAATTAGTAAAATGTATAAACGTCACGCTGTTTATAGTTATGAACCACATATGAACAAAATATTAAGCTTGATTCATGTGCTATGCTCCATTTAATGACTGAAGAACTAAACCATGACTATCACGGCACGCAAATTGTCCACGAGGCTCGCTGACACTAATCTACGATTAATACTTTCGAAATTATACTGTGTAACACAATATACAACAAAGAGGTAGCAATTCCCTTTTTAATTCGGAATTATGAACACGCACATAAGAATTATTTTAGTTACAAAATTGTTTGATATACCGTTACTACTTCAATCATAGCACTATCTGACAGAGGAGAGTTTGAATGTGTCATAAGTTTGTTATATAACATTGTCTGGTGCAATGAACACTGTCTAGGGTGGTGAATAATTTATCATATTGCGTAATATCTCATTTAATATGCCTGTTGCTATATCTGAGTTTTCGTGCTCTGAAGTTGAAACTTTATTCAGTATATATAGTTGCCGAACAAAATGGAAGCTTCCGCGAATAACAGTAGGGTGCGTTTATGTTATTTAGTGATGCAAAACTAGGCTGGCAGATAATTGAAATCCGGAACTCTTCGACCCGGGGCTGCCGGAACATTGTGTGATGGCAAGTTGTCATCCAACATATATAACGAGCATTTAGGCGCCTAGGGACATGCACAGATGTGAATGACATGCAACAATACAGGCACAGAGAGCGTGTGGAGCAGCTGCCAATAATGTCACGACCGATTTCGTTATATTTAAACATATCTCGTCGTTGAACCTAATGATTGACAGTTCTTTTTAAAATCTGCTGCAACTGAACTAATTATAAAACCCGCAGCTAATTGGTCCTGTATAGCACCTGCTGCTGCAGGGCTGTTTGTGAAACATGCCTCTACATTGCATCTTGTCATCTGTAATTGTATTGGAATAACTGTTTAATTACCAAATATCCTGAATAATCCTGCCCATAACTGATGTGAATCATAATAGGTACTTAACGGCAGAGGCCTTCATTCCGGTATTTAGGTTCTGGCTTAAGAAGAGTTTACGATTGGTTTACTGCAATAATTAGTCATTTCAGCTAACTATGATTAGCTACAACAGTAGACAATTTTCGTCGAGCATATAAGATTGTTTGTGAGAGCCTTTGGGTCCAACAGGTCTTCTGCGTTGTTAAACCTTTTTTCAGCTTTTTACGTCTGTTTTCGTTCGCTGCAGAAATGCTGTCTCTGCCCGATACCAACGTGCTCGTACGCCATTCTTGGTACATGTATGGTAACTTTAGCATATAACAAATGTAATAACCAATAAAACTAGACGTCACGCACATGGCCTGCCTACTGATATATGCATTTATTCGTTTAAGAGGTTAAGGAAAGCACCCTTATTGTCGCAGAAAAACAGATTATAAATGCAATATAGCATGTCTAAGATGAGTAAAATAACCTAAAAGCATGTAAGATTGTTTTTGAGAGCCTTTGGGTCCAACAGGGCTTCTGTGTAGTATAGCCTTTTTTCAGTTTTTTACGACAGTTGAATTTCGCTGCAGATATGCTGTCTCTGCCCAATACTAACATGCTCGTACGCAATTCTCGGTACACATATAGTAACGTTAGCATACAACAAATGTAATAACCAATAAAACTAGTTAAAAAATAGACATCACGCACATGGTTTGCCTAATGATATGTACATTTAGTCGTTTAAGCGGTTATGAGAAGCACCCATATTGTCTCAAAAAACATTTATAAATGCAATAAAGCATGTCTAAGCTGACCAGTAGGACAAATCAGAGATCGAGTATCTGCTAGAAAAGTACCTCAACGTTTGAAGTCCACGATATAAGGAAATATTCCCTGTTGCAGTTCCAGAATCAACAGTCTCACTTGTAGTGATGGTATTAGCAGAGTTTGCCAGTCGCCCCCAACAGATCTAATGGCTGGAGTCTTGACAGCGAGACTGCGTCGGATCACCGTTGTGATATATACTTAAGTCATCTACCTGTATGACAAAGAGAAGCCAATTTCATACTGATATTTGTCTTCTATAGCTGAAATTGTCTGCTCCTCTAAGACGTCCCCACCTTTCCCCTATGTAATAAAGACGCACTACGGTCCCCTACTGTTAGGGATTCGAAAGATAACATACATTGCAATTTCAGATTACCGCATCATTTTGGCAACAGTGCTGCTTACGAGAACACATCTTCAAGCACTATTTTGGTTTTGTTACGCTAGATATCAGTCGACTATTGATTTGTAGCGCTGTTCGATACTTTCACTAAACTCCCTACATAACATTTTAACGATAGTGCACGTGGATATATATATATATATATATATATATATATATATATATATATATATATATATATATATATATATATATATATATATATATATATATATATATATATATATATATATATATATATATATATATATATATATATATATATATATATATATATATATATATATATATATATATTTATGTTTGCCTTCTTAGGTGCTGGATATATACACCACAAGAAGTACTCATTTGCGATCCTATATCTGCTTTGTCATTATAGTAATGGGCTGACCTTTTTGGACAAGCAGCATGAATGGGAACGTATTAAGGTTGCTATTAACGGAATATATCATTACAATAACAATTAATGTAGCATCACAATGGTGACGAACATTTCAGCAACATACGAATCGAACTAAATAAACACGAAGAGGAAATTGACATTTACAATGATTCACTCATCTCCACTGCTATTTCCGTGGCAAGCAATTGAATGCATGACTTTAGATTGGTATTTAATGAATTCAGAGACCCAGCTGTCTTCACAAAAACCCATTAGCAGCAAACATGTGACCATTTGTCATTGATTCAAATAACGATCAACGAAGAAAAAACCTAAATGCTCATATTCAATTGTCGTATTATAGATCTTGAAGCATCCTTAGCAACAGCCTGACACTAGAAACAATTACCTAATTATATCTGGATCGCAAGCAAAGCGAAACCACATCAACATCGCCCGCTATGACCAGCAGTGATCGGCTTTTAACTGTGTTTTGGAGCCCAGAGAGAGAGAGAGAGAGAGAGAGAGAGAGAGAGAGAGAGAGAGAGAGAGCACATGCAAACAATAGCAACAACCAGAGCAACATCCATTGCAGAATGAGAAATAAATGTGCCACCAAACCAAATGTTACTCAAACCCTTCTGTCTTGGCTAAGAATGAACGGAAACAATATGCAGCAACTAGCAAATATAGCTATAACCATTGATTGATTTGTGACACTTTCTACAATAACATCTGATTATAAGCAGATTCCCTAGTCCATATGGGATCCAGTAAGGCAGGCTTCACGTCACATGTCGGTTGCTGTTCTAATAGCTGATTCCCCCATACATTGGTGCATTTGTGATGCTTATTAATGGAGCGTTCTTTGGCAACCGTACCTTAGCAAAAAATTGCGATTGATAAGATTGAAATATCAGCGGGTATATTGCAAATAGACCTGAAGCTAACAAACCTTTGTCTATGTGTTTTGGCGATATATATTTGATATAAATCTGATAAAGTTGCACCATAGCAGCCACCACTAAACGTATCAAATATCTCTGTCAAGTTGCACCATTGCCATTCTGCAGGTAAAGTTGTTCCATCGTGCAAGCTAGCTAAGTCACCCCAGTTTTTTAAATTTGTTCTTTGACCTTGTAGACAGTGGGACATCCCAGTTGTACAAGAGGGGCACAGCGTGAATATTAATTTGGTATAAGGGAACATCCCTGTTCTATTTTTAGACTCAATGTAGCTCAGAGTGTTGTGAAACGGATGTGGCAGGACGACGTCGTTAACATTACCAAGACTTAGCTACAGATCATGTTTTAGAAAAGACCCATGCCGAGCTGCACGCTGCAACAGCGACCGGATTGGTATACCCATAGATATATGCTCCTTCCTAATGGCATCGCTTGGTTTGATAATTGACTGATGTATTTACTGACGCATTTCTTAATAATTGCTAACGCGACGATCCATTGTTCCTCTGCTCTGACAAACCAACAATTAGAATTTTCTTCAATTGTGCATATTCCAGGCATCCAAATGGCTTTGTTTCTGCAAAAAGAATATCAAAATCTTATAAATTGATATTTAATAAAACGTGACTGTAGGATAAGTAAACGGTATTGTTATATAATAGTAACACTATAATCTAAAAATCAAAATGAGATTTCTAAGAGTAAGTGATATGTGTAAGTAGTGAAAGAGCACTTGTTTTATGTTCAAGCCAAACGAGTCACGCATTGCGAAAACAATGCTAATTAAGTATTAATTAAGTAATAAATTGCCGTCAGTAATCACACAGGACTTATCTTGCGGTCAGTGACGTCCATGTAGGTGCCCTACACAACTAGGGTAATCAAATTAGCGTTTTTGCTGTGATATTCTTGTTACCAGGGGTGGATGTGATGCCGTGTGGGGCTTGGGTTATAGCTTATGACGTGCCAATTCGAAAGACCGAGGCCAGTTTTATGCGTGCTTAAAAATACTTGCTTTGCTATTGTCACTAGTCAAAGTGTAAACAGGGCACAGCCTAACCCCCGTTTACTTTAATCAAAGTTGTGACACCAGCATATATACCGCTATGAGCGTTGTAATTAAGATATGAATATATTATTTTGATGCTGTATCTTTGCAATGTAATGAGGAGTAATGTTGAGGTTCGATTGGTTCTTTATTAGCCGTGATAATTAGAGCATAAAAGTTTGTCGTTGCGTACCCATAAGCTAAAAGGCTTATATTTCCAGAGGTAAAACTCACTCCCTGCTAGCGGCTGTGCATGAGTTTTCTCTTCTGACGCGTCACGGCCGCCGCTATCGCTATTCCCCTCATGCCTATTGTCTCACAACACAATCCCCTCCATGACGAGCAGCACTTTTAACGAACTGAATTCATCACACAGCTGTGTAAGAAATACTATGGATGATCAAACTATGTATTGCATATTTGCTTAATATATGGCATGACATAGTATAACAAAACCACGTCTGGCGGCAAAAAGTAGCTTATTGTCGGCATATCAAATCGAATATGGAGGATATGAGACATGTGTGGAAACACATAAGTCAAAGTATAAAATCCTCGGCAGTATACAGTTGTAATTTTTGGACATCAATTAACCATATCGAAGCTTTCAACGGGGCTTTATGTTAATGCTGACGGATACCAGCATAAATTCGTCATTAGCAAAGATCACATAGCGTTGCAAATGCAATGCATTCGGAATATCTGCAACGCTATATTGCATTATGGACGCCGCTGCCAGTTTCTTGCGCGACCATTGTCATATTCATCTACTGCGGTTTGTGATTTCCAGAAGGGTCTGCAGAAGTCAACAGCATTTTAATAGTGAGAGGACATTTTAACAGTAAGTTGAGATTGTATCAAAATATAGTCAACTTGAACTTGTTCATTAACTCTGCTTTTCACCATTTTAAATAGGACTAACATGACTTGTGAGGCTCGCATTCAAAAACTGGTTATTTGTAACAACGTTTGAACCATACGTCACTACGTCAACACTAGCTTAAATGAATGATTTCCCAACATTCACAATGGACATTGACAATAACGAGATTATGATATTAAGACATTCCTCGCTTAAGCAGTAGCAATTACTAATTGTACTATAATACAATTTGCAGTGCTAAAGGCCAATAGCCAATACATATTTCATTAACCAACCTTGAAGAAATTAGTGCTAGCACAAATAATGGTCGTCTTGACGTGTCAAATAACCGATGGAACACAATGCACAACATTGGCTCCTACAAGCGTTGAATGTGCTCTACAAAAGGTAGAAACTGGATTAATTAATTCAAACAGCGGTAAAAATCAGTGTATATAGGGAAGACGGGTGCATGAACAGTGCATAAATGTTAAAGCACTATTAACTTAATCATCCAATTTCTCACAAGGAGTGAAGATTGCAGACGTAAGCAATCCTTTCATAGGTAAAGGTCACGTCTAAACAGACGCAAGTAGTGTTTGAAGTAAAAACTGGCATATATTCATGGCGTCAATTTTGTTCACGTAATGAGACCATCAATATTATTCACCTTAATTCGAAAGACGCTTCATACGATATATGAAAACCTGATATATCACAAGATATCCTGTAGTGTGGATTTCTGCTCATGTAGCCGTATGCTCTGTTACCCAATATACATAAATTGAGCAGGCGCATCGGGTAAATTCAAAAACAGGG
Organism: Urechis unicinctus; assembly: GCA_034190875.2. NCBI lineage: Eukaryota > Metazoa > Annelida > Polychaeta > Xenopneusta > Urechidae > Urechis > Urechis unicinctus. Next base: position 25,704,835 of record CM067354.1, on the reverse strand, counting down.
AATCACCTAGGTCACAGAATAGGTCAACCACGCTTTTGGTTACATGTGCGTGACAAATGATTCGACTAGTGATATCTGAGGATCAACAAAAGATTTGTGGTGCATGTTAATCGTTGTATCAGCAGCAGTACTGATTGTGTAAATTAGTAAATTACTCGTGGTCTCTGTCGCCATTCATATGCAATGGGAAGCAGCTATTGCCAAGGTCATTATTCATGTAACCCACAAAACATACAAACGAATTGTCTGTCCCGTAACTCGCAGAGTTGCCAACATCATCTACATATTTGTAATATGTGTTGCGGCGGTCAGCTGTGCGCTGTTATTGCATCGTCATATACCGTATTCGCCCATCCTCTATCATATGCAATGCAAATAGTCTTGCGATGATTAATAGCTATGCAATATAGGCATCAGCAGTGGTAGAACGTATTCTGTTTGATCGAAAAAGTGAATTGGCCTTAAGCAGTTCCGAATAGCTCCATATGATCATAAGATGTTATTTTGTACCAGGCAAAAACCCAAGGTTCTCAAGAATAACCACATGCTCATAATGACAAAGCGGTCGCAACCGTTTGCGGGCTGTCATCGCTAGTCAGGTAGTTACCATATTAATCCAGTCGGGCTGTTCAAAATCTACACGGAGTAGCAATAACTGTAGCTGCATAGTTGGTATGCCAGCCGAACGGCCCGATCGTTTTAGCTTCGCCATCGCGATCAACGAGCAAGATGAAGACAGCTGCTTTCGTCATGTTGCGGACAAACAGAACGAAGATTGCCCCCGTAAGACCAGCCCATGATGGCAGTATCATTTGTAGGGGGACAGAAGAATGTTTCAATCGATATAATTGATGATTCGATTTATTTATGTATCGATAAATAAATATATCAATGCAAGTAGAACTACATTGTTGAGCAATATCTCTTACAATCACGACTTACATTGCTCTATGTATAGGAGTGCTTGTTCTATTTATGAGAACATGATGCGCACAATTTTACGTATTGTTGTTAAGGTCCCATCTTCTAATGTGTTCTCTGATGCGAAGCAAAACCTGCAATGGTTCACCGCGCAACAATATCTATTTCGACATCATTATCGTTATGTGTCAGGCAGTTTTTGCTCTACATGCGACGAATTAGCATAACTGATTACGTGCTAAGCCAAATGAGATCAATTGTCTCATTGATGAATTCGCTTTCCATTCGATACAACATCTGTCTTTCTCGTAGATCACAGCTGCCATTAAAGATGGAACTTCATATGCCATAGGTATCACAAAATATACAGGACTGTAATCACCATTCACTTGATAGCACTTGAAATCAAACCCAGACGAGCAGCAACAACAACGCTCTCAGTTTGATATGGTATTTTTGACTATGAATGACGCCGCTTTATGAACCTGTTTCACAAACGTATTCAAACGATTTGAAACATTACTCGGTAGCGTTGCACATTTGATCGCAATCATTGGTGATAATAGAACACCGAGTGGTTTGCAATTACAATCAGCGTCATGCTACGAATGTATACACATGGTAAGTCACAATTCGTATAATTTTGGCACATCTTTATCACAACCAAACCAACATTGTTAATAATATTACAATTATTTGCAAATGAAATCGATGTCAGGAGTTAATAATTTAACATACCATTGCAAGTAAACTTGCCTTCGTAACAGAATATTAGATGATTAATGAACGCTGTTTTTATCTCTCATTTTATATCACCTCATTTTTGACAAGCACGTTATTTTTCTTCAAAAGTCTTGTGTTAGCTTATGTTCGTTTGTTTTTTTGCACCGAATATGTTATGCACGGTGGCTCAATGTTTACTGCAGTATGAATTATTTGAATTATTGTCTATTGGGTTGATTGGTGTATGACATATGTAATTCAGATATAAGTATTTGCTGCAACTACACTTACAAATTGAACGTTCTTAGATGACAGTTTCACACACCATGTACTACATTGGACGATCAAGGTAGATTTAGATAATTTGAATAACATGCCTCATGCCATTTCGGGCAAAGGTTGGCCTGTTTATCTAGGAATGATGCACAAATGAAGCAATGCTTACATTATATCGCATATGACCAAAGCGCATTTTAGATGCCCAGCAGTCTGTTTTAAACCTTACATAGCGTCATAGTAATATTTTTGGTGTTTATCCAAAGAGGTGTTCACATTACATTTGCAGCAAGCCATGTTCCGCATAGGTGTATTGCTGTTCTGCTCATGCATAATTGCATTATGCAATTAATTGTTACCATTTGATAATGGCCTGACGTTCATCTTTTCATATATCATTATAGGAAAGCGAGTTCGTCTGTGTCGGGTTTCCATCTATAATGTAAAAAGAACGTGTCATGTTGTCAATGTGCTTATGTTAAAACGCGCCGGAAATTCTATTTATACCCACAGTGCCATTACAATACATCCTGCGCTAGCTTCGTTCCAACCCTTCATGTAAGGATCTAAGCTATAACCGCATCTGACAGCGACTTAAGAGCCCTAAAACTACAAAGCCGTGGACGAAGATAAATCTTCCTGCAAATGTGACATTAAAAAATGACTTGTGAGCATTTCTTGGCTCTCAGGATCCCCATCACAAGCACTGTTGTCGGTTGTACGGCGTTTGTAGTCATCTCAGAGAATCTCTGCTAACCCGTGACTTGTTCTGGTTAAAAAGTGGTTAGCTGCGTCGCCATTCATCCGGACATATTTTGTTTTACGTGTAGTGTGTTCTGTTCGATAACGGACGGTGACGACCTCAACTCTTATGCTAGCAGCAAGAATAAATATAACTACTGCTTAATCTTGTATATGGCACGATATGGGATTTTATGCTGCCATTAAAACACAACGGTAGAGATCATATGGGAAAATCGGAAATGTTTGATAACGCGTGTATGAAGCCAAAAAGTTAACAAACTCTCTAACCCATCGCATCAATCGAACCACTGTACTTATATTACGTGGTCAGTTTATTGCAGCTAGAAAACTGCGCCAACACAGTAAGTGATCAAACCGATAATGCGTTCTAATATTGTCCTTAATCAGGTAAAAACAGTAATTAAACGTCCTACAGCGCGCCGGGTACGATGTTTCAATGCTGATTGTTTTTTCTTAAAGTGAACGCTAATAGGTGGTCCGGCTTGTCTGAACACGACAACAATATACAAGGTTTACATGAATATTTCGTTAACCAGACATCCCATTCTTAGGAAATCATCAGTCGTTTCTCTCAAGCATCTCAATAAGACGTTGAGCAAATCAAATATCATGTATGTATATGATGTATGTATATTAATATATATATATATATATATTATATATGTATATAGTTATATATATATATATATATATATATATATATATATATATATATATATATATATATATATATATATATATATATATATATATATATATATATATATATATATATATATATATATATAATTCATCAATAAATGTGTGGCATTCTTTAAGGAAATATTCGTTGAATTTGGAATACTTAATAAAAAGAGCCGCACATGAATCAGTAAGGTATGAGTTTTGTAGTTCACGCTCCCCTGAATGGTTTTATAAAAGCATAGCGTGAGAGAAGGTGTAACGCAATTCAATATTAGGTTGAGGGCCGACATTGTTAGGCAATATATGCTTTGTTAACGGATTATATTGGCTTTCTTGCTGCTTCGTTCCAACGTTGAAATTGTGTGGGAGATGGCAAAAAGGCGACAGGCTTATATCACACTGACACTTCCCGGTCAATGTTGACCAGCCTAATTAGACATCAATCGCAACCAAGCTTCTTGATATCACGGTGTTTAAATGAAATACTAAATGTCTGTATCTACTGGAGGAAAAAGGGTAAGTACCGTATGGAAGAGTGTCATGTTCATTTGCTTTCTTATCCCGTCTACATATGCCAAATTATCGCAACATACCGCAAAATATTCTATTGTCATGGTACTTGTGCTTGTAACGTATGTATTTGTAAGTGATGTTGAGCCTATGTACGAGCTCTCACTAATACAATACGAAGTAGCCACTTCCGTTGACTTTCTGTTAACTTACCGTTAGAGTTAACAATATATTACATGGTGTCACTCGTCAACAATATTGGTGGTCTAATGATTATAATTTTAGATTGCAGATATGCTGATTCAGATGAAGTTTATACAAGAACATGCAACAACTTACAAATAATAGCGTCACACTCCCAAACCTTGCCCAAACACTTCACAGCCCTCTCTCTCGTTATTCCCGCTCGTTCAACACCCATCACTTACGAATCGCATCCTGGGGATTGCAGCACACCACACCATTTATAACAAAAAACAAAAGAACAATACAGCTATCTAATGCACGCTCACTCGCTGCGAAATGAGTATACAATTGTAATAATAGGCCCGGAAACACTGTTTTATAACATTAGCTGGAAGCAGCGGCAATGGATACCTAACATGACGTCATTCGCCGCACAACTATCTTCACTTATTGACTTCAAAGGTGTTTACAAACTACATGCAGATACACGATGGGCTTCAGATAAGACTACAACCGTTGGTGAGAATTGAGAGTGTATTGTGTGCGTATTGTGTCACATGCTTGGTAGGCATACTCGGGATAAACATATTTCACCCACCTGACGTCCAGCCATATTCAACAAAGCTGACACAGTTCTTACCTTCACGAAAGGTGAGGAATATTAAGACAATAACGATGTTGCCATGGCGAAATGGCAATTTTGAGACGACATGATATGTTTGCGGAAGACGGTGAAGTCGCCAACTGATGTTAATTAGATTTCATAACCGCACAATAATTGCCGTTTCAAAATACAATTGTTGTTGTACGGAAATTGTGGACTTCTGTAGAAACCCTGGGCTTAAGAAAATCCACCCTAACATAGTAGAAGTTCACAAGTTAGCAAAAGTGCGTAGAATGTAAACAATGTGAATGCATTGCACATCGTGCTCGGAATATCATAATCTCCGCACTAAGTCAGTGTGAGCCGCCTGTATATGTCAGCAGTTCGTGATAACTGTCGTAGTGTTCTCCGATTTCAGGGTTCGACAGATTCACCCATGGAATGACCAGGTGTTCACGTAGTAAGGACGAAGAATCGGCAGATATTTGGCCAGCCAGATACTTTTTATTTGCCCGAATTAATTTGTAGCAATGATATCGCCACTAGCGCAATCTCTTTTCATATTTTTGGCACTGTAAGAACGTAAGAACATGCAGTTATTGACACGACAATTGACTGAGGCTCGACAAATTCATTTGAATGAATTACAGATTTTCCCGGACTTGTTAGTACCTCGCGGACATTACACCTGCAAGCACATAACCTCAAGCAATCTCGGCGTTTTCATGAAGATCCCCGATTGCAGCATTTTGACACATTTCCTTTACAGTGGCATAATACGGAATGTCTAAATAATTATAATACGTTATATCCGTTGGACATACCCATGGCGGATTTAGGGGCAGCAATAAAAAACTATGGTATAATGATATTACACCCATCTAGACGATCTTATATCTTGTGTTATACATATGACATAGCACTCATCGATACGAGGTTATATCTTTTTGTATACATATGGTATTGCAAACCTTACCGATCAGGACAACTGCTAAATTCGTACCATCGTCGGAATTGCTGGAGGTTAGGCTGTTATGCATTATGTCAGCGGGTGTAAATGGAAACATATTTGCCATCCTTAGGGTATCGATGCTGTGCGACAATTTGTTGTGTACACAACGGTCGTTATAGGATCCTCTTCAGCTGCATTAACTTGTTGGTATATCGTGCAACAGTGTAGAATATTAACGTGCTGTTGCATGGTAGGATATAAATTGCATTTTTATCATTAGGGGTTCCTGTCAAAGAAATATCTACCAAAACAGTCATGCCATGCTCACCATAGATCAAAGCCAAATATTCCACCTGCTACAGACAGACATTGCAGGTGCGTTCGACCGCTCCCACCAAGAGTGCGTGAAGCTGGGGCACGCGGCCCCTTCCATAAGTGTCACATAATAAGACTATTGGGCACCATAGTGGACCCAGACCTATACATGAAATACCCCATAGATAAGTTAGTGGCAAATACTCGCATACCAACGACACTATTACTGCGTATGAAACCGTACTGAATGGAGAATAAGCTCCTGTCGCTCTTTAAGATCCTGATCAAGTCCGCGTTAGAGGTAGGTGTGCTGGGTACATGCAGAGAGTGCATCTCTGGAGAAGCGGGAGATATTTTAGGATACCGACTTGCGTCATCTTGGTATAACCCACCGTGACTTAGACTGACTAGCAACCCGAAGAAATATGACTTATCGCAGTATGGTGTATAGATAAATGGTCAAAAGCGTAGACCTCAAGTTTAACGGAAATAATTTTCAAAAAAAGTTCCCGAAGTGCGTCTCAACCGTGTAGAGCAACCACGGGCAAACACGCAACAAAACTGACATCAAAATGTAATAAGACGTCCATGTCAGTCCAGATATCTTTATTTCCCCTCAATTGGTAGTCTGTGTTTGGGTATTGCGAGTGGTACAACGCTGATTCACCATGGTGTCGATGCTAAACGCAAGAGAGCCATCTTGTTAACTACAACTAATGCTTTCAATGTTCATGTGACGCGTGGAATGTTCCACCAACATACCAACATAATAACAATGATTCGTTCAGCAGCGCTAAGTGGGATGATTAATTATCGGCTCTTGAGCGAAAGTAAATACGATAATATCTGCTAGGCAGCACCCCTATGATGCATGAATAGATGATTAATATAATCGACAGTTTGTCAAATGTATATAATTGCGTTATACACATATTTATATGATAATTTTTATATTTATAAATATATACAAATATATATACATATATAAATATATGTATATATATATATATATATATATATATATAATATATATATTAATATATATATATTATATATATATATATATATATATATATATATATATATTTTATAAATATATAAAATATACATATATACATATATAGATATATATATATATATATATATATATATATCTATATATATATATATATATATATATATATATATATATATATATATATATATAAATGTGTGTATCTATGTAAGCATTTATGTATGTATGCCTACATGTATTATTGTATGTATGCATATATGTATGCATGTATATATGTAATTATGTATGTATGTATGTGTGTGTGCTTGTGTGTGTGTAAGTGCGTGTGTATGCGCGCGTGCGTGCGTGTGTGTGCGTGTGTGTGTGTGTGTGTGTGTGTGTGTGTGTGTGTGTGTTTGTGTGCGTGTGTGTGTGTGCGTGCGTGCTAAAACGTCTATATTGTGAAATGTGTCACATAACTGTTAATGCTTCATCTGAGGCCATTTGGGTTTTCACTTGCCATATGTGCCTTGATATTTAATAAGCTTGGGTTCGCGGTAATGTGAATTACATTGACGTCAACAATTCTTATTCGGTTCTTGACATCCTTGACAATACAAACTGACGGTTAACAACAGAAAGCCAATTGTATGTACAATCACGCATGGTCCACAAGCTATTGGTAATGTGTACTTTGATCTAACGTCTGATACTCACATTACCACAGGATCATATGGGACTGTAGATGGCGTCTATGTTTGGCACTGTCTGGTTTGCTCGTCGGTTCTAGAGCAGATATTGCGCAACATATCATTGAATATCGGAAACCATGTTTGCTGGTTGATGCAACTCAGTTCTTTTTGCCTGCGGTCTATTACTGGTCTGTTGGTGTGTTTAATCGAGCTGCAAACCGAGCCTGTTGTTTTACATTTACCTCGCAACTGTACAATGCCTGGATCAGAATAGACCTACAGTTGGCTTTCTGCTGTTGACCGTGTGAAGATAATCACGAGACGTGATGGTAGTAACGCAATAAATAGATGTTTCTTCGTGCGGTCGAATGGTGCTTAAGCGTGTGTAAGCTACTTATGGCGTTGCAAAATGTAGAGATACATGTCAATATGATGACAGTGACTTTGATTGACGCAAAACTGACGCTCTATCCATAAAAGTAAAGTAAAGTGCACCGACGAAACACCTATTTATTGCGTTACTATCATCAATTCTCTACAGAAAGCCCATTGTATGTATAATCACGCATGGTCAACTTCGAATTGGAAATGTGCATATCTCAAACGCGTTTAATGGTCTGTGGTATGTTAGATTGCTCATGCTGACGCAATGTAGAATATGTGGCGGTAATCTGTTGACGCAATCGAGTACATTGTGGATAGAACAACCAGTGTGCTGTAACTGAGAAGTCTGCTTAAGGCTCGCCATATTCAAACTAGTGAAAGATAAATATCAATGGCGTATTTTGTACATAAATCAAAATATTTTAATGTTGCTCGAATCATGGTAATTTTATACCTGTAGTATAGAGAAGCTCTGTTTATTTGGTTACGTGGCAGCATTACAGGTGACCGTAAAGCAAGCGTAGTCATAACCTACCGGATAGATGTCATCACCATACCAATGCCTAAAGTCCGGGATCAACGTAAAACAGCCATCAGCGCTATTTTCAGGCCTACCCAGCGTAATAATACCACGCGCAGGGATAACATGCGTAGCTGCTAGTCTTAATAAAGACTATTCTTTCAGTATCTAATGTCAATGTAGCACATAGCATATACCCGATATCAATGGCATACTAGCCTAAATAGAACCACTAGAGCGGGACATATAATCTATGATACAGTTCGCAGTCATCGAGTTGCTCCTAGTAAATCGATGCTTTCTGATACGTTTTAATCAGGCTGATCAGCACTCGAAGGCCGATATATTTCGGTAATATCAATCAAGTTGGACTAGGATATTCGTGACGTTATAGACCGCCGCGACCTTTGTAGCTCAGCAGCAAGTACCGAATAACCATGTCGAGCTCATTGGCACCCAATAAGCAAGATGTGTCTGGATAACCAGGATTTAACGCAATAAGACAGCAGCATTATCATTTATTACTGGTGTGCTAAAATAGAGCAGCAAGAAAACCCTGTTCAGACATAAAGAACCGGAGAAATCAATGCTAACAATATTCGCTTTGCTGGCGAAGTTTTCCATATAAGAAACCTTAACTCTTTGATGAACTATTGTGAACCAACAACAGTAACATAAAGCCAAGCTGCCTGCAAAATATGGCTAGATACTCAACACGATCCTTGTGATTGAATCAAAACGCATCCTGTCGTTTGAGAAAGGACATTGCAAACATGATTGCCTATTCCTAATTCTCATCAACCGACATGATATGTCCGTAAATAGTTCTCACCATATACATGCACAACAGTGTGTTTTGTGTCAGGCAAGCTATCTATATAGCCTTACACGATTTATATTTCCTGCCCTGAAGCCGTCAGGCGAATAGAAATGTAAATTCGCTATTATGGAAATGCCAACTATGGTAGCAGAAGCATCAGGTATGATCAACTGGCTGTGTAAGGATATTTATAGACTACTTATCTGGAAACTGACTCGCTGACAAACTTTTAAAACCTAGATGTCATGTATTATACATTAACATTACTTCCAATTCGTCAAATTTTGCGCAAACTGTTTCTGTGTTAAAGTGCGTTATTTAAAGTAGATTGGAATTACATACAATGACTATGCCGCAACTAGCACACGCTTTGATTGCTTTTTACTTCCAGTGTGATAGCATATGATTGGATATGCTTTGTCATGAACCCGCAAGCAGTTATTATAGAAAAAAATGTTGCCACCTTTCATTATATTGAATAAGCGCATTCAAACAAATATTATTATTTGCCAAAGGCATCTTCCAGACTGCCGTATTGGATTTCTTTAAGCAAGGCATGTACAATGCACACCAGCTATGCGATGAATGCGATGAACGTCGTGAAATACATCAAAAGCTTTTGATTTGGACGAGTAATCATAGAATCCCTTTTACCTTTGATAATTTTAAGCTAAATTCATTATGCAATGAACTCACGCAGCCTCAGTAATAGCGCGTACCCAGCCAGCTCGAATATGACCACATTATGGCATGCACGCATAGGCCGTTACAACGAGCGATTATTGTGATATATCTGCGAAGTTTTGGCTGCGGATTAGCAACTTGTCAAAAAGCCAAGATATTTTCGTTTTGGATATTTTATTTCTTGGCGCAATTTTCAAGACATTTTCGGGCTTTTTAGTTTTCCATTAATGATGCCCAGAACCGAGTAAAATATTTGTAAAACGACCTGAAAATAACGTCTCGATCACTAAAATAGGCGAAATCTGGAATCCCGGGTATGTCTGTAGAAAATGTTTGTAATTTGTGGCTCAATTCAATTGCAAACTTAAGTTACATTTATCTAATAAAAAAACGACGGTTTTTACAAGCATTGTAGGTAGAAAAATTGGGGTGTTTCAAAACATTTGGGTCGGTAATAAAACTGATAATATATGTACTATAATAAAAATATTTGGGTCAATTGTTGACAATTTATCAATCTAGTGAAGCTTCGCAATGATTTTAGTAGCAGAAAATATGGACTGAAAACAGACGAACTGGATAGGTTCTAATTTGATGAGGCCAATGTTTATAGCTAGAGGATTGTGTGAATAGCATGGGGCTGTATGAAACATAATCTCACGCTCAGCGAATTCCTCGCCTGATTACATCTTGGGTTAATCTACATAATGCGAGTATGTACATCCTGCTATTTCGAAGTATTATACCTTTTCAGATAGTTAATGTGTGCTAAAGTGTGCAATTTTGAACAGTCGCTCATTTCACCCATAAAGTTTTATACGAGCATAGAGATCTATGTGCAACAACATTCTTTGCCATATCGTTTACTTATAGTCAACACATACACATGCCCTTGAAAACCAACCTTTCAGGTAACAGCCAAACGGTTTAACACAGCCTACCCAGGTCATTATGCCCTTACGACTTATTCAGACCAAGTGTTGAACAAACCGAATCTTTGTAAAGTTATTAATGCTAAGCATCTGTGCCTACAGGGGTTCCCAAACAGCAAGGTGTGACTCTTGAGTCAATCTTATATTTGTTTGATAGTTTACAAGTTGTCATGTAATTGACCTTGTTCAGCACACGATTACTTCGCTTTGTTCACAGTGACATAATGTGTGTATCCATCTGTCTGTTAAGAGTCACGTGGTCAATCATGTGGATGATAAACTAAGTACTTGACACTGAAAATGAGATAAGCAGCAAATTTATCCGACTGGGCCCGACAATGATATGATATCAGCAACAAGAAAAACCATGCAGTGGTTAATGGTTTTACGGTTGAAATATTGCATGCCTTTACATTTTCCATTTCCCGTGATATTTTTGTCGCTGATTTCGTTATGAAGTCTAAGAAGTAGTAATTTGATTATTTCGTGACCAAACAAAACGCCACACGTTCGATGATGAAATCTTACCAGTGAACACACTATTGGTATAATGATATAGGATTAAATGTATTGCACATGCCGCCGTAAGGGAGGCAATTTGCTGCATAATTCTTACCTTGTCTTGCATATGAAACTGATATATGCAAACTCAGATGTAGGTGCAGAAAATCTACGCTGCGTAAAATCCAATTCTTGTTCGAGCATGTGTATCTTTCTTCGGCCCTGGCCAATCTGAGTTATGTACGTATCTAGATTGTTTGCGCTCAATGTCTTAGATTTAGATGCTGTGAACCGACTCAATTCAATGTCATCGTGTTGTTAATATATATATTTGAGCCAACCATACGTTCGCAACATTTGTATAATCGTTTTAAAACATATGCGCAATGATCGATAGGCGATAACCATTTGCTGTCATCTTTAACGTCTTATCAGCTTCGCACAAATCATCTGATTGTAACGGGTGCCTCAAACGACCGATTACGTCCTTGTTGGCTCTTTCTGTTTCGACTGAACAAAGAACAAAGGAACACGTGCAAACTTGCTATAAAGTCAGATTGTGGCTTCAGTTAAGTACAAGGATATTCACTAGGGCGTCTATAAAAAGATCATTTGCTTGAATTGGTTTGTGTTTATTGCAAACGATGTTAACGTGCGTATTACAGCAAACATATAAATTGATAATCTTGCTGCTTTAAGATCGGGAGTCATTATCCTCCATTGTTTAACATTTGCTTGCTGTGCTCAAATGACACTGACAATAAATCAGTTGAGTTAACGGTTGACCACACAATTGTTTTTCTCTCATATCAACGCATATCAGCGAAGAGTTTGCGGGATAAGTAAGACAAGGTTTATTGATATTCAACTTCAATCGCGCTTTTAACCAAAGACTGCGCACATAGGCCCTGTCTATATGGAGTTTAATTAGATAAATTTGCAATAAAACTACACGCTTGATTATAGAAACCTAAGTAGTTCTGAACAACTATGGAGAGCGTCAGGCAACTGTGCTTCGCCAAATAGCCACGTGGAACACAGTAGGTTCACTGCCGTAAATTCGGAGAAAACTTTATATAAGGCCAATCTTTTTGACAAAGGCCGTAGATTCTCCGGCCAGAAACTCACAGTGTTGCTGCGATACCCAAATAAGTGAACCTAAAACGACCCATTCAACATTTTCCAAATTAAACCTTTAGATATTAAGAACACGGAGAATGATTGCTTTATCCATCGTTGCAGTATGGGCATCATTGTATAAGTATTGTGAGCCACCACTTCGTAGACGGGTCTAGAAGAGCGCGTGCTGCTCTTAACGACACATCATTGCCCAAAGTGTAAAATTAAGCATTGCCGCTGTATAATGTATATACATGTTTTGGAACCTTTTTCCACTGAGGTGGTGGCCTGCTGAGGGAAACTGACCGCTGCCGTATAAGCTTATCAGACTAGTAGCTGCGCTTGTAACTAAAACATGACTACGTGATCGTAACCAAGTTAAGGCAAATTAAAATATAGCTCATCATCTTGCTGCTTGATCTGCCAAGTATACCATTCACCGTACCTATATTGACACAGTGTTTGCTGCGATCAAGTTGCTCTTGTGTCGTACTCCAATGCGAAACAATTACTTCCGACTAGGCAAACCGTCTTGCTGTAAGGGAAACTTAAACTGATTCTCATTGTTAGAGAACGATGCAATTAATGCAGTATCTGTCGCGCGTGTAATCCGCCTTGGATTTTTTTAACTATATGAATCGTTGTACGGTTCATATATGTGACTATTCGTGCAGTTTTGTGATAAATCTTGACATTGTTTTATTTTGTGTTGACATTTTGTGCTCCCGGCTGTCAATACATCATACAAATCCCTGTGTTAGGCATGGTTAATTTACGTATTTGTTGCTGATCTACACCTTTGGTTTTAGCTGTGATTTCATATTCAACATAACATAACATTATAAACAACAAGATGCCGATATATATATATATCCGTCAAGTAAATGGTTGACAAGCCTTCCTGCCTGCCTTGCTGCACACATCACACCGCCTGCTTCAGATGGTTCACCGACAGTTAAAGTTCATCATCCAATGCTAATCAGCCGGTGACGCTCCTTCGTTTACTTAGGCGAAAGCGCACAACTTTAAGCTTCTGCGTTGGCAACACCATTATTGGCGCAAATGATCGTTATTCGTGCATTAGACTGGTGTTTTGTCCTTCGACCGTACAATCGAGGCAGTGAACGATGTTCAACTGCAGAACAAAAAATTAAATTATACAATGAAGTACCGTCGTTATAACGACATACAAAATACAACATTGCCGGTAACATGATGCAGTAGAGGCTACTCAACCTTTTAAGAGAATGTTATATTTAGTTTCGTTAGCTGTAATTGCCTCAAGCGCTAATTGATAGAATGCGTCCCTACACACGTGTTCGGTATTGTTCGCCCTGTATTATACACAAGCTTCTGAGGTTTGCTCGCAAGGACAGTAAATAAATGAGGATTAGCCTAGAAACATGGTGAAGGTTGTCTGACTCGTTATCCTGGTTACATCCAGCAGTCTCGACAATATCAGTCAGCGGGATCACAACAAAGTCATTAGCAGCTGTTGCAATCGACCTGCCAACAACACTCGAGGTTGGTTTGCCCATCAACTGGTCCCATAAAGTAAAAGAAGAGTTGAATGGTGAAAATGTTGTTGTTATGAATTGATTGGTAATGGCAGCTGGATAATCAAACTGAATCGATCATATAGTTGCGCAAGCAGAGAACAAAGGTTTAATTTGTTGTTAAACCATACATATCTGGTAATGTGACGGTGAGATGAATTCCCAAAAACATACATTGGCACAAAAGATATTTGATCCCCGTGTCGAGTCTAACTACCCGTCGCCATAACACCCATTACATCAGAAATTTAGTGTTTGAAAGTCAAGCCAATATATCGCAACAAAACCCGTGCAATGGTGTGATTATTCTCATTGGTTGACGAGAGGATCGCAAAGCATTGCAGTTTGTTTACATTACGTAGCACTATCAAATAAGCACTGTAAGATATAGCAATATGATGTATGCTTTACGTTTGCACATAATTATCAGGATATTGGCCGATTGCAAGAACAGATGCATTAACTCATTTATTCCGCTATCATGTAAGACTATTCCCAAATCAGATAACATGAATCAGGTGTGCATGCTGAAAAGACACAAAAGCATTAAGCTAATTGAGTTAGCAGTAATAACATTTACGCTGTACGATCGAGATAGATGCAGATGACTTGACCAACATGCCCCCTGGCATTGTTAGCCCCAGGTGCCTTTGTCATCTACCGAGGAGGCAGCAATAAAGCAATTCCAGAATTGTATTGCATGGAACCGAATTGTTTTGTACATGTCATGTCCAACAATCAAACCTAACATTGTGCAGTAGTGTTTGGATTTGTCCCCCGAAGTACGTACACTACATTTGCTTCTAGGCACGCTCCCATATATGTAGTTGCGGTGTTGCTCATGTATAATAGGATAAATTAATTAATTTCTACTATTTGGTTGTCACCTGTCTTGCATGCTGGCATCAAATATAATCTGGCAATTAATCAATAACTTAATGTAAAGCGAGCCCTTCATATTAGCATCTAACACATTACCTGAGCTGTCGGCGACGTACGAGCCTAAACACTGTAAGCGGTGAGTGCATACGGAAAAAACGTGCCGTGGACAAAGAAATTTCCATCTTTATGTAAAATTCGACGTCTTGGCTGACAGATTTGTCGATATGAGCTAGAGCCGCCATGGCCACCGAGGTACTCACGGATCAGTTCATCGTAGTTCCTGCAAAACGTGATCTTAATCTTGCAAGCTAGGGCATGCGGCTAGCTTATTTAAAACACGAAATAAATGAAAGCACACCACGCGGCTAAATTGATCATAATGATAACATTAACCCGACAGGCCCCATAATGGTTTGGTTTTGTAGCCACTTTGTAAATCGTCAATATCCTTAAATATAAGGTATATATAAATATATATATATATATATATATATATATATATATATATATATATATATATATATATATGTATATATATATATATGTATATATATATGTATATATATATATATATATATATATATATATATATATATATATATATATATATATACATATATATATATATATATATTTATATATTATATATCATATATATATATATATGAATATATATCGCACATATATATGGGTCTCCCTTCCAATGATTATTTATATATATATATATAGGGCAAATATGGGATATCGGCTAGTATAGCATACTCTCTGATATAAATATATATAGCTATAATATATATATATATATATTTCATATGGTTGAAAATGAATCGCCATTTGCTCCCTTCCAATGATTATTTGTATTCGCATGGGTTGCTAGTTAGCATGGACTCTCTGACGCTCTTTGAATTCACATCCCCATATATATTCGGTTGTATTCCACTCCCTATGTACATCCCCATATCATATGGGTTTTTGTCCAATCCTTTGCTGGTTCAAATTTAGCCAGAACCTGAATCATACGTGGCAGATATTTCCTTTAAGCATATAATAATTTATTAATATCATGAGATATGCTCCATATTGAAATTACAATTGAGTTTCCTGCTGTGCATGGCTGACAGCAATTCGCTGAGCCTCCATGCCATTCTACCATAGGTGTTTGCGTTGTATTGCTGTTTTGCTTTTGCTGTAATGGAAGAGGCGCAAAAATCTACCGACGCTATCGTATTTCCAAGTGAACTGGCTATTACGAGCTGTGTTACGATCAATGCAATTGTAATAACCTGGTTGCCCATAAAGTGTAAATGTATCGTTCCAAAGGAGCTTAAAACTCGCTAGTGCCGTTTGAGATTTTTTGATATCGTATGAGACCATCTCTTCGATCACTTACCCGTTCGCTTAGATGGAAAGACATGTCACTGAGGCTTTTTCTGATACACCCATTCTTCTTAATCACGGGAGGCGATTATGCGAATCCAAATGTAATGCCAGATAAATGCTCATCTAATGGCTACTTAAAACAGCTCTTGCGGTGATTTATGACATTTTGTTATTATAGATGTGTTAAAAAGTGATGCACGTGGACCAAACCGGATGCGTCGCACAGCTGTATAAACAATGCAACACGTTCACAATAGCGCTGTGCAAGTATGCGTTAACTAATGAGCGAATTCTGTCGTGCATATTTGTGTAGAATATGACCGGATAGATGAAAAAGCAACATTGTTTCAATATTAATCTCGGTCATGCAAGTTATTCCATCACGTGTTTCTGTCGATAATATAATCAAAACGTTGTTATGTCAAACAGCGACTTCTAAATAATTTCTGTGTTTACTTCATATCTTTCTTCACGTTATCATCGCAAAAAAAATAGATTATATGTCAGCGACACAAGAGCCTATATTGTAAGCAGTGATAAAGGGTATGATACATTATAACGTGACCTTTTGGCTGATCGCTTCTACATTTGGATTTAAAGTCACCATGGCGACACACACACTCCCCAATCAATTCTACGTGATTCGAAAAGTTCATGAAGTAAATGAATACGCGTAAAATAATATCGCTAGTGCAGATACAGGTTATTGTAATCATTCATTAGATCATATAAACACTGAAAATTACCGAGATGGCATTATTTTGTATGTGGTGAGGCTTTGCTTTGTTGATCGTCTGGATTCTCACTGGGAGCGATCAAGTTGCTGACTGCAGGCGTTATCAATCCTGGCATCGGTAAAGGTCATGTTTTAGTGGACGCAGGCTATGTTGAATGTAAAAAAAGTCTTATCTTCATGACGTCGAAGCCGGTCAGCTATTCGTACCGTCCGCGTCGGTCACATTGATTTGAAGGACGTTTAGTACGATTTATAAACAGCTGATAAATAGCCTTAGACCATGTCCCACAATCAGACTCTATATAATGCCTAGGTCACGTGATCCCTGCGGGCTGGTTACTGGCTAACTACAGGCCCCGCATCGGCCAAAACCATGGCGTGTCGTGCTGCCCCATGCAGGGCTTGAAGCTATTAAATAACACACAGAACTTAAAATAACTGATCTGTAGCCGTAAAAATACACATTTATATGTTTAAGAAACTTTAAAAGGGTATATGAACGCCCTGTGTGTGATTTCATTCAGGCTTCCTGTGCGCCCTCAATGCCGTACGGGGCATGCAAGCACCTGCAGGTCTGATGTGACTTAGGTATAAGAAGGTGCATCAGGAATATACAAAATACTTTCACGTCACAACCAATCGGGTTTATAGTAAATACTTCATTAGCATAAACTTTGTTATCTTCTATAATGTCGTATTGTTAAACCATGTTTGGCTGTCAATAGCCATCAATGGGCATGAAAATCAGTTTGTTTCAGCGTTGTTTAAATTTTTCAGATGCTTTCAAATTGGGCTTCATTTGCTCAGGTTAACTTATTCTGGCATAGAATAATCAGAATTAGATCCCCGGTAGCGTCAAGTATTCCTTGTTTTTGTTTTGTGTCATGTTTTACTCAACACGTATCTCCGAACGGTCATGCAATTGCGTCGGTTACCATGGTGTCCTGAGCTTCTAATTTATATAAAGACTGCTCCTATACGCCCTTGGCACGTTTTGTTCAAGAACACGGAGCCGCTATTATTAGAGCTATTTATAGATATGCCGCTTTTGCGAGTTGGTTGGGTGATTAAGGGGCGAAATACGAAGAAAATAAGAGGTGTCGTGTTATGACGACATAATGATATAAGGTATTTACGGCAACTCGCGCATGCTCTGCGTCCTTTTACATAATCGCCGCTTGCGTTGCTTGGATATGAACAAATTACAGACGGAAGCCAATGATAAGTGAACTTACGTTCTACACAACAATGATGCATCCTTTTTGTGAACCATCTAGGACTGCGTTTGATCATTAGAAACCTACAAAGCGCCAGCAATCCGAGCGAGAGCAATAGATAGTGATAAGTAAGCCTCGCCAAATAGTTTGCAGCACGCGCGTGAATCATTGTATATGGACACAAGCGATATATCGCAGACATTGTATTTCTGAGCAGGTGCCTGAGCCTATGCAGTTGAGTCTAGGGATATTGCAAGGTTTCAACCAGAAATGAGTCTGTTGTGGCAATTATGTGAGTAAATCGGCCAAACATAATATTTTACAATAGAGAAAATGATGCTGCTGCAGCGTTGGGTTACCTAAAATATCGGTGAAACACCAAAGCCTGTGTGATTGACAATGTTAGTGCTTATTACTCCACAGTGCTCGAGTGACTTTCATCACCTGGTGATCCACCAACTCTGAATGTGAAAGCAGCGAATATTTCCCACGAGCACTCATAACATTATTGACACCTCAGGAGATAACGCTGAATTAGTTACCTGTTTGCGGATGAGTTTGGTACAAATAACGCTTCATCATTTCTCGCATCGGCGCCAAACAATGTAGCATTAGGACCAGATCAACACCTAGTAGAAATAGACAAATTGGAATGCTGCATCATTCTCTGACATTGCTGATATGTCGAACTATTCGGTGGCAAAGAGTCGCGTTTTGCTCAAAATTTCTATGACAGGAACCTATAAAGATCAAAATGTAATTTATGTCAAACCATGCAACTGAAGATGCTTCTATACCGACCGTTATGTACGCTACAACTTGTTGCAAGTACGTTTTCACCGACACCGCTGGCATCATACACAACAGCACTCACCTCAAATAATTTCGACCACGGTACGAAGCTAGCTGTTGTCCTTATTTGACGTAGAATTTTGGTCAGGTTTGCAATACCATATATATACAAAAATATATAACGTCGTACGGATGGGTGTAATGCCATTATTTTATGCATTTTTATTGATGCCCCTTAACCCGCCAAGGTAATATATTTTTCAGCGCCATTTTGTGTCGCTACGTCATAACTGTTAAGCACGCATAACGATGTCATCCTTTATTCTATCTAACACGCTATACACTCATTTTTGAACACTAGACTCCTGATGACAAGAATACGACAGTTAAGGCTCTCTAGTAAGTCTGTGACGTATTCAAATGGGTATTGGGGCAGCGATAGTGCATAACGTATTGTAGTACGTATCTTGAATGTCAGCTGATGACAGTGGTGGTTGCAGGTGTGGCTTCATCAAATGTTTTAAAATATATGCTGCTGCTAAATATAATGTTGAAAAAAAACTGAATATTTTTCTTCAGCGATCGTTCCATTAATCAACGACTATTGGTCACGTGTTTGCTATATTGAATCATTCCTTGCTGGCCACCAATTTGTCTCGTACGGCGCTAGTAATGGAAACGAATGGAACATGGCAAATGTCAATTACCTCGCCGTGTTTGTTTGGTATTTACAGTAAGTTACCGAAATGTTTTTCACCGTTTGAGACCCTATAAAGTGTTTTTTTAATAATGTTTTCCGTATACAGTTACCTCATTTTCTTACCCAGTTCAACGGTAGGTTGTTACGTTCTGTTTGAATGAGGTGATTAAATGTTGCTGTGGATCATCTTCACAATGTGCATGTTCTTGTAAAAGCAGCGTTACTTGGACTGGTGTCAGGTATTGAATAGAGCGACCGTTTATTAACTGCAATGTGGTCCACGAGCTGGTCAGCAAAATCTGAACATTATTTTATAGTAGCTTAAGGAAAATTATCTCTGCCGATGTAGTCATGAATCCGAGTAACACAGTGCCTTAACCTTCACAGGCTCAGATAAAATAGCTTCATTGTTGCTGACTTTTAACGAGTTGTCAGTATGCGGAGGTTGTCTGCACTAAATACAATCTTATGACTGATGACAGCAGGTAAAGTTTAGTTATCTATAGCTTCTATGCGTTTTTACTAAATAATTGAAGAACATACTTTAGTCCCACGAATTATACATGCTCACCATCAGGTTCTTATGTAGGTTAGGGGTTATATTCTGAAGGAAGACAAATTTTTCATAGAATCCAACGGTTGCCAGCTTCGTTTGCCGCATTTGCCTTGCACTACAATGTATTCGTATCCAATCCCCACAATTCTCATGACGCCCAAATGGACAGCAGCCGGGAATCGGAGTGTTGCGGGCTCACCAATATCGGCGCTCAGATGCTAACCATTATAAGCATAATCTCACGCATCCAGTGACTTCGTATTGGCAGCAACTGTTCGTGGGTTACCCTAAAACATGGGGAAATGTCATGACACTTTGACACATTAAATTGACATCTCAGTTGTTAGTTTCTACATTTACCCTTTGAAATCACACGTTACCTGAATGCACCTATCCAAACACAATACTGCATAACGCTCCAACATCTATTATCGCTGTCGGGTGGGTTTTTGAGAGGTGTGTTATATGACGTTTACGATTGCCCTTAGATATTTGTTATAAACAAATGTCAAGGACCATCGGGTTATGAATATATGCCAATAAAACCGGACAAAACACATTTTTTAAGCCACCCAATCATAGCTGCGGTATTAGGCCATAGTTGATCACCTTGATAATCATGTACTAAGCTTCAAGTACGTTAGTCTTCTAAAGCTGTAGAAAAAATATATATATATGAATGTGGGATACTAACTGTCCTCAGCCTCCTTGACAGTCGTTGCCTTGAGATGATGCCGTTGTTCTGTACAGATATAAAACTAAATCATCAACTAGACATGTCATCTACAACAGAGTTAGTTTGTAAGGCTACGTGGTGGGATGATAGATTGAGTCTTGTAATTTAAATAATAAGAAAGCTCAAGACTTCGGTTTCAATGTGTAAAGCATTGAATCGCATATGATTAATTAGTATATCCCGTCGTGTATATTCGCAATTATACATATCCCCAATTGCTAACGCACTGTTAAAAAACTTTGGCAATGTAAACCATGAACATCATTAGGTTGGTCACTAAGCTAATTTGTGACTCCCTTAATGTAACTTTAGTTATTCTCAGAGACCACACCTAATGGGTTGTGCACAAGTGTAAAGGCTGAGTTAGCATTAGGTTTGCCGATATCAGACAACCAATGCTCACTCGCCGATATCCCATCGGAATTCTGTCGGGGGCAAATTGTCACCGCACTGTGTAGCAATTGACCCATCATATTCATTACAAATAATCAATTCTAGGGTTATCGACAATATATGGAACCTATGAAGTAAGCGCCTACACCTTACTAAATATTGCTCTAGCAAGCGTCCGATTGCAGAGTAGCTATTCTAAATCGCCCATGGGTCTTCGATTTGATGCGCGACCAAGGCGCACTTGCCAATTCCGTGGACCAGCTTATTAATTGCCCTGATACGTTTTTTCAGGTGGCTTAGACATCTGCATAATGTAACCCATCGCTTATTACACACGGTATATTTCTTATCAATCGGCATTGCCTTGGGGCGGCATCCAATTTCCAGGCAAATACGATTAGTGTCAGTTCCTAGCTAGTAATCAAGTTTATTTTGCTTACAATTAGGCATACACTTCCGGTTGAACGCCTGGATCTTCCTTTCTTTTACGCCCCTTTCTCTCTTAAGATAACGCCACAGTGATATGTGGAGATTCTACAAGTCATTCAACAGTGTATCTTAAATACATCGCGCGTGTTATTTGTTATTGCAGGTATCAGTTGCTTGAATTCCGGCAACTTGAACAAAACGTGTAAGACTTAAACTAAGTAACACAGGAGTTAATAGAATTAAATATGCTCTGTGATTAGTGCTGCTCGTCATATAAGGGGATTGTGTTGTGAGACAATAGAGTAGAAGGGAATAGGGAGAGCGGCGGCCGTGACGCGTAGGAAGAGAACACTCGTGCACAGCCGCAGGCAAGGAGTTTTACCTCTAGAAATATAAGCATACCCGACTGTATCCCCGCAAATATGTTGTGCACGATAAATTATTTGCAAACCGAAAAAGGGCATTTTGAGTAGTGTTAATTGATACAATCTTGCTGTGTGTTTTGCCCTAGTAAAGCTACGACATCATTTTCCTAACATGTTCAAGATACAGATCATAAAAAGAAAAAATAATTGGGTCAACCATTCATAAGCATACCAAAAGAAAAAAATGAGGAAGAACAGCATTTCAATTTTAGGCTTCTAGCAAGGCAAGGCCAATAAAGAAATAATCGAACCTCCAGATTACTTGTCATTACATCGCGAAGATACAGCATCGAAATAATAAAAAAACCTACCTCGTAATTATAATATTACATAATGCTATTGTAGTTAACGTTGCCGGTTGAATAAATCGCCACTGATATGAGAGTCGGCCTTGCTTGTAATGGAAGGAGTAATACAGGACCACAATGGGCGCTGAGTCCGAGCATCTGATATACGACATAGTGTAGGCTTGCAGCGATATATATTCTGGTGCCTTTGAATAAAGAAACCAGGTATTTGGCTATGCCCCGTTTACATATTAACCAGTGACAATCGCAAAGCTAGCATTGTTAAGCACACATAACGACGGCTTCGGTGTATCGAATTGGCACATAATACGCTATAACGCTTGCCCCACACCGCATCCCATCCACACCTGGTAACAAGAATATCACCGCGAAAACTCTAATTTTGATTAGCCTATTTATGTAGGGCACCTATATTGACATCACTGACTGCAAGATAAGTCCCTTGTGATTACTGACGGTATACATTGACTTAATTACCATTGTGGTCTGAATGCGTCACTTGTATAGCTTGGATATAAAACAATTGCTCTTTCACTACATACACACATCCTTTTCTCTTATATAACTCGTTTTAGTTCCTAAATCCTGGTGCTAGTATTATATAATAAAATCATTCACTTATCCTCCGGTTACGATTTATTCGATATCAATTTATATAATAAAGATAGAAAGCCATTTGTATCTCTAGAAAATGCACAGTCAAAGCCAATTATCATTGTTTGTTTGTAAGAGTAGAGGAAAGATGGAACGTCACGTTTTCAATTATCAAGGGATGCGTCACTAAAGACATCAGGCAATTATCAAACCAAGTGATGCCATTGAGGAGGAACATATATATATGGGTATACTAGTCCGGTCGCTGTAGCAGTGAGCAGTTCGGCATGCGTCTTTTCTAATGAATGATCTGTACCTAAGTCTTGTTTATGTAAACGACGTCGTCGTGCCACTTACCCTGTGTGGTAACTTAATGAGTACCCGATCCGACGCTCTGTCACTAAACCTGGTAAACCTGTACACTAATGTTAGTTTGATGGACCACTCCGTGGCTTTGTAATAGATGAGCTACTTGTGGTGCCACCTGACACCCAGATGCTGCCAGACGGTATTCTCAATAAGACATTCGATATCTTTATATTATATACGCAATAATGGTAGTAAACAAATGCCCTTAGATACTGGTCAGAAAGATGCCCGTATAACAGGCCCTGTACACAAGAGTTTTGTACCTTACACAGATTAAAGATAAAACAAGATGCAGATGAGTTAAGTTTAGAGCGATAGGCTTAAAGATCTAAACAGAATTAATTGTCAATTAGCCCTTCAGGTAAGACTCATGATGCACACCAACGATGGCAGCACTTAGTATGTCGAGCCAGTATTGTGTAGTAAGCAGTAGTATACCTCCTCAGAAGATATATGTGGTGAAATGAATGATTTATTACAAATACAAAAACAAATGGGGTGCCTTAGCTAGCCTGCACGACGTAGTAACATTACCTGCAGAATGTCAATGTTGCCGCTTGTGAGCGATATTTGATACGTGTTGTAGTGGCGGCTATGGTGGTACTTTATTTGATACGTGTTGTAGTGGCGGCTATGGTGGTACTTTATTTGATACGTGTTGTAGTGGCGGCTATGGTGGTACTTTATTTGATACGTGTGGTAGTGGCGGCTATGGTGGTACTTTATTTGATACGTGTTGTAGTGGCGGCTATGGTGGTACTTTATTAGATTTATTTCAAATATCTATCGCCAAAACACGTGCACACAGGCTTGTCAACTTCTTTTCTTTATATTGTGCTATGCACAGACGCTCGAATATCAAAGGCAAGCTTTTAAGTCGTCGGTATTTGCAATGCCTGCACCTTTCCAGCCGGGAGTCTGCCAGCTATATCCAAGGTCCTTGATCCGTTGCTCAGGCTCCAAAGACATCCGCATAAATTTTATCCCATTGCTTATTACACGGGACGTAATTCACATCAATTGGCATTGATATGAAGCGTCATTCCATTGGTAAGAAAATACAAATGTGTCAGTTCCTGGCTAGTAATTAAGTTTAATTAAACCTTCTTCCCATGCCCCCTAATCACTCGTGATGATGCCACCGTGCTGGACAGATACGTAACGACGCTTTTTCCGGAGAACTTTCAACACATCATCCCTCTTTTGCAGTGTATTATTTTGTTCATCATAGGATTTTTGATATTTCAGGTATGTGGTGGTTTAAATTCTGGCAACTTTAGCCAAATGGTACAGCTTTGGCACAGTATATTCATGTTAAAACCAAAACATAAACAGAATCGCCATAATGCATTAAAGTCCTTAAAGAGACTGTTCAGCCACATATAAGGCAATCAGGGATCATTTCGTTATTACATTACTACGATTAACGCAGACGTAAGTAATGACATCTTCTAATTTGTGCCGCCGAGTTTACATGATGGAAGTTATGTTGATAAGTTTTTAACATTATTATTTAACTGGAAATGTTCATGATATACTGTGGAGATCTGTTTTATTCAGTTATGTCGTTCCATCGATAACGGTGCCTCCCTAAAACCATGAACTACACGAATGTTAGCTGTAAATCATAACGTGCTCTGAATTTACCTCGCTAACGATGTGTATTCTTCCGCTTTAGTTACATAATGTAGATTTCATAAAATCTTCACTCATTCAAGTTGTGGGCATAATTGTGCACACATTAGACTGACAAGCAGGAAGGATAATGTCCGACAACATAAATGGCGACTGTCGAAGCAAGGATCTTTTTTCTGAGACCACAGCGCCGCGTAGCGACTGAAAGTCTGAAAATGTAACATTTTTGGTTTCCAAGGTGCTGTTACCAAGCAGCTTGCTAGGCAACCACTTTCCTTATATGGGGCTGAACAGTCTCTTTAAGCCGTCAGTTCGCCAACCGTTAATATATATAGAATATATTCACGGCCCGTATTTATACAGCCGTTACTGGAAATCATCAAATATTGATTTTCCTGCGCGTATTAACGTGATGCGAATAATTGTACAGAAGAATCCGAATCTGTCTGTAGGAATATCTCAGACAAATTTGAGCGGTTTCATCTTAGTGTTTATTCAGTCCGATTCGTCTGTTGCTGGAATGTTTGTCTCCGTTGTGATACCCTATTAAGTGTTACTGCAAAATTGTATTCCGTATACAGTAACATCAATACGTTCCCATTAATACTGCTTGCCCAAAATGTTCAGCCCATTTCTATAAGGACGAAGCAGATATGGGATATCCAATGAGTACTTTTTGTGATGCATATTTAGCACATAGGAAAGCCTACAGATAGATACGTTGTCTTGCTGGCAAAACGCCGGCCATTTGATCTGTCGGGGGCGACTACAAAATTTGTTAATACCACCAATACAAAATCAGGCTGGTGATTCTCGAACTACAAGGGGGCCCTTAATATTTCCTTATATCGTGGACTTCAAACGATGAGGCACTTTTCTGCTAGGTACTTAATCTCGTATTTGGCCTACTGTGGCAATGAGGTTATTGCATTCAGTTAAGATATGCTATATCCCTTTTATGTTTTTGGCGACCATATGTATGCCTCCCATAACCGCTCAAACGACTAAATGTACATATCATTAGACAGGCCGTATGAGCTACGTCTATTTTTAAACTAATGCTATTGGATTTTGCATTTGTTACATGCAAATTTACTATGTATGTAACCCGAATAGCGTACGTACAAATTGGTATCGGGCAGGGACAACACATATGCAGCGAAAGACAACAGGCGTAAAAGACAGAGCAAAGGCTCAGCTACGCTGAAACATTGTTAGACCCAAACGCTCTGACAAACAATCGATTTGGCCATATTTAGATGTAGTGTCATGAAGGCATATATACTTGACGCAGATAGTCTTCTGTTGAAGCCAATCATATTTAGCAGAAATGCAAAATTATTGCTGTAAACAAATAGTAACCTCTCCTGATGCCAGAACGTAAATGCCGAAAGGAAATGCAGACCTATGCCGTGAAGAACCAATTGCGGTTCACATCAATAAAAGGCAGAATTATTCAAGATATTTGGTAATTAAACCGTTTAGCCAATACAATTACGAATGACAAGATGCAATGTAAGAGCAAGTTTCACCCAAAGCCCTTAAGCAGCAGCTTTTGTACAGGGCCGTGTAGCTGCAGGTATTATAATTAGCACCGCGGGAGCAGATTTGAAAAAAAGCGCTATCAGTCATTAGGGTCATCTAGCAGATATGTTTTAGCATCACGAAGTCATGACATTGTGGGCAGCTGTTCCATGTGCGCTCTGCGCCCGTAGTATTGCATGTCATACCAATCTGTACATGGCCCCAGGCGGCGAAATGCTCGTTATATATGTTAGATGACAACCAGCCACCACACGATGTTTGGGCTGCCAGGTCAAAGCGTATCGTTTGCATGCTCAATAAACTGAACGCACTATACTGCTATTCTTGAAAGCGTCCCTATTGTTTTGCATATATATAGACTGATTAAGGTTTCAACTTCTGCGCACGACAACTCAGATATAGCAACAGACATATTAAATAAGACATTATGATATATGATGGATTATTATTCACATTAGACAATGTCCACTGCACCAGTCCCGTTGTAGAACAAATTTGCGACACTTTCAGATTCTTCTCCGTCTGATTGTGTTATAAATGGGGTTGAAACGGTCTATCAACCAATTTGGTTACTATAATAATTATTATGCGCATTCATAATTCAAAATTCAAAAAGAAATTAGTACTTCTTTGTTGCAAGTTGCAGTACGCAGTATATTATTATAATATATTAATCGTGGATAATGTCAATGGACCTCATGGACTATCTGCGAGCAAAACGCCGTGACATTCATAATGCAATATCGCTACTTATTAAATGGAGCATGGCACATGAATATTTTGTTATTTGCTTGGATCAATACCCAGAAATAATGTTACCTTCATACGTTATTCATAAATATGACTCCGTGCATACTACTAATGGCTATTGGAGGATAGTTTTAAGGCTAATATATATTAATCTAACAAAACTTAAATTGTCTTGTTAAAAATATTATGAACAACACCTGATTGAAGTTTGAGCTTGTGGCGGTGTTCTTAGATATATATTGCCGCATATATCGTTCACAATTAACGGTTACACAGATAAATGCTGATTACAAACCAGCGTCCACTCTGCTGAGCTAGTGTCGCTGGGGGATTGTCCTTTCAAAATGCATATTCGACTATGTATGGAATCTACTGCGTATCTGAGCCAATAATTCCTATGACCAGTCCTCATATTCTAACTGTTGCAACTGATTCACCATCCTTGTTCCTACGCAACCTTACCTCACCAGAAAAATCATTACGAGGTATGTGGAAAAAGATAATGTATGGCTTATTGTGCTAATGGATTTACCGCAGCCATCAACACAATATGTTTTGACATACATGGGCGTAAAATGATTAATAGCACGAGAGGACTTTTACATTTTCCAAGGCTTTGTTGACAGTATATCTGCTTTATACCTAATGCGAGCAGCCATTTATCATCAACTAAATGTTTTTAATTATCAGTCAGCATTTGTTTTCTGCTCAATAAAATCACTATCAATACTATGGATCGTACAAATGATGATGCTCTTTTTGACGTCCTTTGCTCCATATACAGCAGTCAGTCTGGTTACAATAATCACATTAATATTAATTGTCCGTCTACGTCTTCTTAACAGACTGATGTCTCTCTAGCAACCTTTTATTCAATTGAACTTAAAAGAATTTTAAATTTTTATTAGAGAAACTGCTACATGCTTGAAGGATTAAATATACGTCCTCGTTGTACAGATGAAACGATTGCTCGCTAAATCTTCGGCGTACTGCCTTCAGTCCTGAAATAAATAGAGAACAGGTTTAGACCCGGAGGTGTGCACCGCAGATGAGCATAATTAATGATTTACCAAATAAAGTAACACCTTGCTTGTAATATAAGAAGATTAATAATTCGACCATGTCCATGTCTGGGTCTTTGTATTTTATACACACGCACCTGGAATATCAGACAACCAATATGAAGGCAGATGATAACCTGTAAAGGATAACTTAAGTGACACTTATCCCAACCAGCGTGTCAATAATGTACGAAATAAGCAGCGTTGTAAAATGTAGCGACAGCCTGCTATTGGCTAACAATAATTTGAAGAATTAGGTATATGTTTATCAGTAATAGATCTAATTTATATGATCTAGATTTACTCACGGACGATAGAAAACGCTAAACAAAAAACCTACGGGGTAATTTGGCTTTTATTAACTGTCTAGGTTTCATTGGCGCCTTTACCCATTTCTAGTTGGCCACTTCCACTGTCAACATCTTCTCAACAGTCACCATGCACGTTATCGTAATAGTCATAACAGGTCAAATATACTAATTCAGCATGTCGCCCCAATAACAATGACCACTTTGATAAGTACAATACAAAATCTTGTCTGTTCAATCAGCGTATTCCTTTGTGTGTACACTTGCACAGTATATTATAAGAAAATGTCCTTATTACGTTTTTATCGCGCTACGAAACTTGACATCATATATGATTGGACGATTTTATTTACTTAATCATCTTCTGATACACTGCATAAAATAACATAGTTGTTTTCTACTGGCTGGCTTGATTATTCGCGCGTCGTTTGGTTTTTCGTCGGCTGTCGCTTCCATAATCATGATAATGTCGGATTATACTATCTGCATTTATAACGAATCATCATCTACAGCATTGGAAAGTGCACTTCTTTACTATGCCACGTACCTCTGACATAGTGCGTATCCGATTTGCACATTAGTGTAAGGCAAACACGTGAAAAGACCCAACCGCCCATAACAATACACATCAAATGATTATTTAACTACGTGATCATTTTGATTTATAAAACTTAGTATGTAGTGCTTGATTCGGGATTATAATTGCGGCGTCATTGTCAGTCAATGGAGCTGCGTATCAGTACCGAATGCTTTCTTGATGAGTTGATTGTGCCATATCGTGCTCAATGCAATTTGTTTTGTTTAAATCCTAATAGGTTGCAATAATTGCGTGCGTCATTTAATGTATGTTTTCTATAACCAGCATTAAAAATCTTCTTTGAATGTGCTTATCAAATGCGTCGAATGAGTGAGCGCCTTTATTGGCTTGAAATCGTTACATCAGATAATACTGAAGATGACTCAGTACATAGCCACGCTCTGTTAATCAATATGGGGTGTTGAGTACAAGCACACACACGCACACATATACATACACACACGCATATATATATATAGATATATATATATATATATATATATATATATATATATATAATATATATATAGAGATATATATATAGAGATATATATATAGAGATATATATAGAGATATAGATATATAGATATATATATATATATAGAGAGAGATATATATATATATATATATATATATATATATATATATATATATATATATATCTATATATATCTATATCTATATATATATATATATATATATATATATATATATATATATATATATATATATATATATATGCCCAATCTGGAGCGTATGGACATTTATTATAGCCGATTAAAAACTAATTCTCAGTAAAATACACTACAGTGTCACTCAACCTTGTCCCTACTTGATGCGTTAGATTTAGGTAGGTAGTCAAATATTTTATTTGCTTAATTTATTTCAGTGTAGCTTCATTTGTAAACTTCTCGTACGCAATTTTCAATATATTTTTTAATTATTTTGCATGAATTTATCGTGTTAAAGATAACCCGAACCAAACGTTTTGTTTATCACCTTGATTTAAAACAATGGTCAATGTTATAGAAAGAAAATGTTTGATCATCGATAAATCCATAATAACTTAATTGTGTGGCGATTGTGAACTATCTGATTAAATTCGCCAAGGTCTCTTATACAAACATAGGCCTCTTGTGAACTTGTCGAATGCTTTCGCCAAGCTACGTTCGTAAGTTCGTTTTGTGGGTTTGTGACTTGTGTGTTTGTGACTTGTGGGTTTGTGACTTGTGTTGTTGGATGACAACATTGTTACCAAGAACCCAGAACCTTTTGTATTACCATGACCACATACTTAGGTTAATGTCATAGAAAATGTGAAAGTCTAACATCTCGAATAGCTCCGAGAATTATTGTTCGATCTTCACAAAATTTACGCCATATTTGTTTGTAAATATCGTCAACGGTTGTCAGTGACATGCTTAGTTGCATCGTAAAACTTTACGGTTGTTTATAGCTAACCCACCGGTTGCAAGAGCATAAAACTTTTCAAAACATGATGTTAAATGCTTGATACCTCCATGGTTTAGAATTTGATTTTTCAATAGTTGACATATTCTGAAAGTGTAATGTAATTGTAAACGTCTTCTAAGTATATGAAATTATAAATAATTCGTCGTTTAAAAGTTTGTAGCAGGTCAACAAATTTTGGAAGCCCAAATCTCTATTTTGTTAGTTTGGCAATTAATTCATCATTCATCGTCCTAATGTACATATTAGTGAAAGTGTAATGTAATTGTAAACGTCTTCTAAGTATATGAAATTATAAATAATTCGTCGTTTAAAAGTTTGTAGCAGGTCAACAAATTTTGGAAGCCCAAATCTCTATTTTGTTAGTTTGGCAATTAATTCATTATTCATCGTCCTAATGTACATAAACATTCTCTAAAAGCTAATGCAATTAAAAAATTTCAAAATTGACATATGCTATCAAAATATTAGTCTTATTCAAAGCGCGTTGAGTTGATGCTTCAAAACCCACCCTCTAAGGTGTTTCAAACTTACTGTAGTTTATTGGAGAAATATGGGTTGTGATTCATTTGTTTCGAAATATGCCAAAACATTTCACACATGACGAATTGTGATATAAACAACTTGTTACCAATGTTATTGCTCTTGGGCTATAGCTATTAATAAACGTTAAGGCTATAATTCAATCTCTCTGTGAGTGACCTTGCTTTATATTATTAAGCTAAACGCGGTGCTAATTTAACAGCTTCTGTGCAGAAGACAAATCTTTGATCCATCATTGGGCAGTAAACCTGCCAGCGTGAACATAAATTGACCCTAGCAGTTTCAAGTTCCACAATAACAAACTCAAGTCGGTCTGAATAATTACTCCATAACAAAAACACATACGAATATGAATGCATAAACAATGCCTGGTCAGGTAGCCTTAGTGAGCACTTGGGCTAGGACTTTCCAAAACAAACGCAAGAGCATTATATGATGCGTATAATGAGGAGCGACAAGCTTACATTTCATCATTTTTATTCGAAAATGGGAGCATGAGTCAATCACACTGACAATACCCGCTCTACAACTATGGGATTTCCATATACTAAAGCAGCAGCAGTAGCAGCAGCAGGAGCAAGTTGCTTAAAAGTACGGTTTATTTACATTGCTACGTAACTTATCACACAAAGAAAACCCAATGTATCCGTACCATTGTAAACTTGTAAACAGCCCGCTTTCATGGTGATTTTGCGCATATTGCCTAACGCTTGGTGTTAGATGTTTGATTAAAGGATATCAGTTCTCTCCAATTACAACCAAACATCATTGACGTATCCTTCACCGAGATTGCTTCAGAGCTTCCATGTAATGGATTTCAACCTGTTAGGTATATTGCGACACCAACACAAATGCAAACAGCGGGAATAGGGCATACGTTTCAGTGATACGGCAATCATATATGGTCAGACTGAATAATATATGCATCATGCGGAAATCGTTTGATTTCAAGCGAGCCCACACAATCATTATGTTCTGGTTAGTAGACAATATTTAAAGGCATAAACTGCTGGAATCTGCGACGAGCAGTGAAATGCCTTCATATAATAATTATTCATGTCCCCAGGTCAACGTTTGATAAGGTAAACATTTCAACCAAAATGTTAATACCATATTTAATGATCACTTAGCATTTAAGCTTAGGCTTGTATAGTAGCGTAATTATACAAATGGTCGGTCTTAATTAGCAACAACGATATAACGTAGCGTGCTTAATGAAGAAATGTCGGCCTGCGCAAATTGTGTATCATTACTTGTGCGAATTTTGTATCATTACCTTACATTTATACGAGTTAAGCCCTCCATGAAATCATAACGAAAACTACAGATCTGCTGCTCTTGCATTTGCAAAAAAAAAATGTCCAACTGCCGATGGCTATATTCCGGGTTTTATGCAAAATATTACATCTGTCTTTTGTGATCGCTGAAGGATTAACTGAGTCAGCTGGTCACGAAGGATATGCTGACGCATGTTTTCGCCGAACACAATTACTTAAGGTTTGCCCTCAATACATTATATACACTTACTGAGAAAGAGTAGATTACATCAACTGAGCATTTATATGCTGCGGCAGGGTTTCTTTAGCTCATTCAGGCTCACGCTTTGACGTTACAAATCACCTCACTAACCTATTGTGAAGTTAAAGCAGTGACAAGTCAATTCATTATCCTCGAGATTCCGTCTGGTTTCAGCTATTGATATGCACAATTCGATTTCCACAGCGTATTCTACCTCATTCAAACCACAAAGTTCTCAAGTGATAATGTTGTAACGCACCGAATATGCCTAGAAGAATAAAACATAAGAGACTTATCGATTCACACAACGCAGTAGAATGCTCATAGTCGATTACCATCAATTGGTGCTATAAGGATTGAATGCCTGGTTACCGGGATGAACTGGCAGTTAATCCGTATTGTAATCCAAATTTTTCTAGATGCGTCACTGGTCCTAATCAATTGCTGTGGTGGATACGGACAATTGCTCGGCAATCCCAGAACTGAAATAATTACATCACAATAAAAATTACATATATAAACGTTCAATATGCAGGTTAGAAGTATTTTAGTTGAGGATAGCCTAAATCCACGAAATATTCAAAATGTTAAAAGTTTCAACAATGAGCATGTGTAATCACTTCTAGGCAATACAAAATGGATTACATTGATGCAGTATCTATTTCAGACGCAGAATATCTTCATCGTGTCGATTGTTCAAACATTGCTATCACTACAACGCATTGCGTTTAAATCAGGTTAATTACTTGAATGCTTGAACGGGTAAATCATTTCAATACCATGCCTTTGCTAAAAATATAAAACGCGTTACGCAGTATCCGCTTCCATGGGGGTACCAACGTGCCTGTTTAAGAAGTCGAACGATTCACACGTGTAGGATACCTGTTTAGAATATCCCAATATTGTTGTCGGGTTACCAATGCATGGTGTGTCCATATTGTATTTATTTTTCCAGAACACAAAGTTTGCATACAATAACTTCAGGTGAAGCAATCCGATGCAAAACGATGGTTTTGTGATGTAGTTCAACGAACGGTGTAAACACAGAGTCATATCAAATTCAAGTGCATTGACGGTAAACTGATTCATTATTGAGCTACCAATGTGCACCTCTATATGCAGCTGCAGTGTAATTACCCAAAATGCAGGTGTATCCAAGATTACTTTTGCCGATGTCTTGAAGAAAAGGTACTATCGACGAAGTACATGATGACCAAGCTTTGTTTTCGTGCTGCGATCATACACGCGTAAACTATAAAACTGACATAAACCCTGGTGCAAACCCTGGGGCAGAATAAATGTATGGCAGACTGGTGCTTATCATTTGTATCATAAATGTGACATCCACTGGTGCTGACCCAAAGTTATCAGTTGCTTTATGAGAGTTCAACAACTGCACAAATTCCTCGAATGACACGGGCTTGCAATCCGCTACAATGAATTACCTTGACCTGACCGTTTGAATTATTAATAAGCTGTCACCCAAACAATTTAAATAGGCGTTCTGATCTTTTTATATTTTTGCCGATGTTTAACAGAAGATTGCACAGTAAGTGATGCAATTGTTTGACTCATTCACGGAACTAATTATATAATCTTTGGCCAAGTGCATTCTACTCGACATGCTTTAATTAAAGCTGTTTTTTGTGGACTTCAGCTTATGACGGCTGACCCGGAGACAACCTCTATGCCCCGTACCCAACTGGCCATGCTATATAACATGTCCTACTGCTGAAACAAAATGCACATCACTTTGGCAGCATATTGGCTTTTTTAGGGGTGAGAATTGTGGCTATCAAAAAAGGCGTATACAGTAACTAACGCCAGTACAGATGGTCGTTGGCCCGACAGAGATTTATCAACGGCGCAATAAAGGCATTCGCATGTCACATGGGGCTAAATATGCGTAGAGAACTGCTAAACGTTTTTGTTGTGTAATCAGAGGTTGACTCAGGCGAAAATACATCGATGCATTTCTTATGAGCAAACATCAGTTTTATGCGTTGCAGCTAGCTTTGCTGCAGTCCCCATTGAACATCAACCCCATTCAATAACAGTGGAGCGAATTATAAACATCGTACTGCACGAGTGTCTCTTATAGTCCCAAACAGGCCCAGGTTGCTACCCCAACACAGGTCAAATGGGCAGAGGTTGAGCAGGCTGTACATACATTAGTACCAGAATTCGATTACTGCCTCTGAAGCGCTTGCAATGAATTTTTAGCGATAGTCCAGGTTTGTTATCTCTTTAGTCACCAAGCCCGAAATCCTGTGGCCGTTAGATTAGGGACGTCGTCAGCTTAATACAAGGTGGCAACATTAGTGACATCATAACATAAACCATGTGAGATCACTTTGCGCGCGAGGCTCATTGATGGTCTTAAATCGACCAAAACAAGTGGCACCAAAAAATCGTTACGCTCCCTCCCTGGAGTTATTTTCGATTATAGTACGTAATCAGCTATACAGGACGCAAGAGGCCATCAAGCGAAATCACACTTCTCTTAGGTAAACAGTTTGGGAGCCCAGAGAGTTATATTATTTTAGGGCATCACCACGCCTTAGTAAACGGCATCGCTAGGACTTAACTTATATGCAAGTCTACTCGCATATATCAGTTAATAAGGCATAATCATTTCGGTCTACTGACGTTTTAAATGAATAGCTCAATGAAATGTTTGGAAACGAGCAAATGAATGACCCTCTAAGACGAATGACACACTCGCTTTCGCATCACATCGCTAAACATAGAAGGATATTGAATTTATGCACTTTTGCGGAAGTGTAAGCACTCTGCATAATACGTCATTTATACCGCATTATTTATTAATTACCGACCCTAATGCCCTTCCATGTAAGTACACCTGTATTCATCACCTGATATTGGAACGCGTCAATAATTTCACGCATAAGATGAGGTATCAACTCGGGTCATATACATATAACTACAATTGATGAGCATTACAGCCTGCACAGATGCATATACTGTAGGTCATGTTACCTTGCGAAGTAGGAAGATATAAATAACCAATTGGTTGGCGAGCAAGCGATATGTTTGGATAGAAGTTTACTTCTTTAATTTGGATGTATTATATCAGATAATTAACCTAAATTAATGCAATAGTTTAAGTGCATTGGCATATCTTATGAAAATTTGTAATGCTAAAGCAGGCGCATTAAGTATGGTCTGAAAGCGTGAAATAGAGATATACGTATAGCTTATGTAATTAAAGAGATGCATGGAACTCTATTAGAATCTAACGCTCGCACTAGAAAAGTATATGCGTCGGTATAATGTTATTCTATACTGGTACTACCTCAATACATGATGAAGACGTAAGATATGTCTGATTATGTCTTATTATGACCAAGACGAGCGTTGTTGGCCCAAAACGATACATCTATGACTCCCACCATTCGCTCATATGATTTTGCCCTCGGCCCCACTATCTCGCATTGATACCATGTCCTTATTAAGTCTGACGTCAAGTGTCAGCGTCGTCACGTGCAGCAAGCATGAAGCTGTGAAGTTATGAGAGTTTAAGGTCAGTATTTTATCCAAGTAGTCCTTAAAATAAATAGTTTGAGGATATCAGTTGACGGGTAGCATCAGACCCCTTCACTGCTCGTCAAAGGGGTAGTAAAGACCGTTTCAATGATAAGGCGCTTGAGAGGTTCAACTGATGCGGAGAGATACAACGATCAATGTGTCCGTAATATATCATGAAGAAGTAGACATTTCGTTAGGAACCCCCCTTTCGCCACCCAGTCAACCCCCGCTGACTGCTTTTCTGGAAATCGCCATTTTTTACCGTGGAATATTTGACCGCAAGATGGTTCGAATTCGTTACAATTGTAAGCGAAAAGCGACTCGTAAGATGATGAGTGTGAACAGTCAGCCACGATGTTTTGTTATAATTATGATTGCAGACTAAATTCAATAAATAACGATGAAAATCAACAATGTCCCTTTATGATGAATTCAGGTCTGTTAATGCAATAATATGTCAAAGTTCGCACAGTGCAACCGTTTGTCAGTCCTAACTTATTACCATGGCATTTACAGTAATTGACAGCAATGGTCTGTCCGGCTACGTTTCGTTGTTGATTCATAATTTACAGTTGCGTGTACCAACTAAGGCCATGTGCGACTCATTGCTACGTGACGCTAACCAGGTGTCTTCATTCACTGGCGAAAGCTCCATCACAGGCAGCAAAGTTTCGAGATATTCACAATATTGCGAAGTCAGTCCAACAAGATGCAGTATTAATTTTATAAGCATACACGTATGATGCACAAACGCTACGAAGTAAGTCAAAAGCATGATAAATGCGCATCTGTATGCGTTATAATAAACTCTGGGGCGTCCAAAAAGCTTAGAGTGCCAAGCATTGATATCTGAGAGACAACGCAACATCCACCTCTACAGTTAATTACGGTTTATTCGGTAATGGTCCCGCACAAAAATACGAGCTACGTACTAAGGCTCTTTTTTATATGTCAGGGCGAAATATTCAAGGATAGCGAATGCAATGGAATACTGTACTGCTTTATTTGAACGCATTAGCAATGAGCAGTACCCGCAGGACGGCATCTTAAGCCAATGACCGCTTGATAACAAATTTGTGCGTACCAAGAAATTCGTACTTTCCTGCTTTTCACTTATGCGATGCTTGGTACAGCGAAAAACAAACTTGAACTACTGTGATTTCTTACTATAAATAATAGTATATGGGTAGTTGTATGTGCAACGCATATACATATAATCGATGTCATGCAATCAATTTACAGAATGGCACCGATTCCTACTCGTATATGAGAAACTGATCGACCTTAAGTTAGAAGCTTTAAGTCAGTATTACGTAGCGGATAGCCGCCATATTTTGGTTGTCCCATTGGGATTCTACAAATGTCGAGCGATGATTCATGTTGACGATAATCTGGCAGCTCTTCAAATCTAGCCAAATTGTATGCGCTTGGGTTGCGACTTACAAGCATCAGTGGAATGGTTACGGCAGGTTCTCCCATTAATCGGTCTAGTACCTGGACATCAGCCCTGAATTATAGATTCATTTGCAAACCTGCTCCATCCATCCATCCATCCATCCATCCATCCATCCATCCATCCATCCATCCATCCATCCATCCATCCATCCATCCCCATCCATCCATCCATCCATCCATCCATCCATCCATCCATCCATCCATCCATCCATCCATCCATCCATCCATCCATCCATCCATCCATCCATCCATCCATCCATCCATCCATCCATCCATCATCCATCCATCCATCCATCCATCCATCCATCCATCCATCCATCCATCCCCATCCATCATCCATCCATCCATCCATCCATCCATCCATCCATCCATCCATCCATCCATCCATCTATCTATCTATCTATCTATCTATCTATCTATCTATCTATCTATCTATCTATCTATCTATCTATCTATCTATCTATCTATCTATCTATCTATCTATCTATCTATCTATCTATCTATCTATCTATCTATCTATCTATCTATCTATCTATCTATCTATCTATCTATCTATCTATCTATCTATCTATCTATCTATCTAAGTATATATCTATTTATTTATATCTATATATCTATATATCCTTTACGTTACAACTCTTGACGTCGAGCTTGGCTGTCTGCATCGTTAAACCAAATAACAAGTTACCAGGTCAATCAGCACTATAGCTACAAAGTGATGCCGTCATAATCCCTGGCGACCCCACGTTTCGCCCGCAAAATGATGCACAAATCGCCAGACTGGCACCACCAACAGGAGTTCCTAGGGCATTTCTATACAGGTAACGACTTTTTGCGCCTTGTAATTCGTCTTCAGAATGGTTTCTTACTAATGAATCATCGATATATTTTGTCCCCAGTGTTTCTCTTAAATAACCATGTTAATTTGATATTGATCCAACACTTGACGTGGAGAACCGAGAGGATTTAATTAGACTAGAGAATCTAGGTACTACATCTATTTTTGCGCATTAGTGCGGTAGTTCTGATAATGATCGTTTTACAGTGAGTATAAGTGAATTATAGTCGCCTTTAGGGACGACTTTTGCATGATAATACATGTTGATGAATGGCATCATACCGCTCCGTGCAAGCAAGCATTGCCTTACTGCATTACAATGTTTCTTGATTTTCGTCGAACTATGAAATTATGTTGTGATATCTAGTTGAATACCAGCCTAGCATATCAGGTACATATGATAGAGTCGGAACAAATATATTCGCAACCGCAGCGGCGAATGATCATTGTGGTACCCCCTATGTTGTCGTATTAGGTCCTAGCCATAGTGGTCATCCTTATTTAAACTTACAGGTAGATTACTTGCTATATATATATTTATTCCCTCCAGGTCATGCACATTAACGGCGCTGGCATTTGCTTGGTCTTTAACAATGAAGGCACTAAAGAGTTTTGATCTTTAAAGCCTGATTTCAGTTTGCTTATTTAGTGCACAAATAAGTCTTACCTTAATTGCAGCAGTTGTTATTACCGTAAATTCAACGCTATCTGTTTGCCTTATATTGCTTAATTACCGCAGTTGTTATTACCGTAAATTCAACGCTATCTGTTTGCCTTAGAAAGAACAATATTGCCCGGAACGCAACATGTTGACGAGTGAAGCCATAGACAAATAACCATTACATATGGCGGCTGTAATGAGACTAGATATCATACATATGTCCCAGGTGAATTTCCAAAAGATAATAAGATAATGCACAGTAATTAGCACAAACGCCCAGCAACATACATAATTGTCACTAACAATACCTTTGTGCATTCCCGCAGCCCGATAACAACTAAGATGTCTGTTAGAGACGCCAGCCCCGGCGAATGTATTTCTTTTTGTTACAATATCACTGGCGATGCTGATAGCTAGCCTGTTGGTCCTTTCACAAATTTCTTTATTAAGTCAATGGTTTAGTGGTTACGCCTGAATTATATTCTCGTAATGGCAATACCGTGTCTGATTTAGATTGATAATGTTACTACTGCTCAACTGCCCACGTCAAAACCTGCTTGGATTCACCATAGTGGGCTTGATCAAACGCCATATAGGGTGTTGACCTCGACTATTTAAATCCACACTCTTACATTCTTGCCTTAGAAAGAACAGTATGTACATTGTTAGTGGCTTGAATAATTTTATAATTTAAGATACAGAGGAGCGTGTGTCAAGTGAAAAGGAAATGTTTAAGTAACAAGCAAAAACAGTCAATCTCCATTGCAATGACAAATCTTATGCTTTTCAGCTGAAAATCTGCCGGCCGTTTATCTGTGCTTCTTTGTTATGAGGCGTATGCGATAAATGTTCATTAAAAGCGTGCAGTTTATTATGATCAAAAGTTAGAGCAACACACATAATATTGCCCGGAATGCAACATGTTGACGAGTGAAGCCATAGAAAAATAACCATTACATATGGCGGCTGTAATGAGACTGGATATCATACATATGTCTCAGGTGAATTTCCAAAAGATAATAAGATAATGCACAGTAATTAGCACAAACGCCCAGCAACATACATAATTGTCACTAACAATACCTTTGTGCATTCCCGCAGCCGATAACAACTAAGATGTCTGTTAGAGACGCCAGCCCCGGCGAATGTATTTCTTTTTGTTATACATATCACTGGCGATGCTGATAGCTAGCCTGTTGGTCCTTTCTTAAATTTCTTTATTAAGTCAATGGTTTAGTGGTTACGCCTGAACTATATTTGCACGTAATGGCAATACCCGTGTCTGATTTAGATTCATAATGTTACTACTGCTCAACTGCCCACGTCAAAACCTGCTTGGATTCACCATAGTGCGCTTGATCAAACGCCATATAGGGTGTTGACCTCGACTATTTAAATCCACACTCTTACATTCTTTCGTTTATATGATGCCATTACAAGCTTTATTGATGGTGACATACGCATGCGATATCTGCTCACGTGTCAAAATGAAGCAATTTATGATTGCTATTAATGAGTGCCATGTAAATTTAACGCTTAAAATGAATGCTGTTGCCACTGTGTCGATATCGAAGCAGCAATTACTGAAATATAGAGCCAGATATTGCTGAATCATATGCAGCTGCGTTGTACCTTGCATAGATATTCCTAATTTAATGAACTCTGATTACTAATTGATCAGATGCCTGCACTTTATCTTTATCTACCTAATTATCAATCTAGCATTCGTCAACATTTGCGCAAGTTTGCTTCCATGATTTCGTACCGATTTGAAAAAGAGGTCTTTTGTTACTTTTGGCACCAGCATGTCAGGTATCCATAAGACATTAGCGAATTATCATTACACTACTCAGTTCTAAGCCACTAAGTGGAATGCACATAAAAGTATTCGATTTATCTACAATGCTTAAAGACATCACACATGAATACATTCTTTTTAAAATGAATTTTGCTAAACACTACAAGATACCGTTGCCATACCGATACATTTTGCCTATATTCGAACCACCACATTCATCTATAAAGTACCAATACGGCACTTTCTGTGCCAGTTGGGGGCATCATTGTTTAAAGAGCGCATATTGGCTTTTGACCCAGATTGGGTCTGACTTTACCTATCAAATTAGTAATCGGTTCATTGCAAGCTCGCTCTAAATGGATTCGAAGTAATAGATTCATAGTAAGGTATCGGCTGCGTTGAGTTGACATCTATGGACATCCCCTTGGCTTGTTTGACATCTAGCCTGTATGTTCCGTATGGAAAGCAAATGTACAATTATATTTCTGGGCGTGTTGCGTGTGTAAATGCGCTCGTCAGATGGAAGACATACCGAGTAGTATAGAGAGTGGGGATTCTGGAACACCCCCACTCATCTATGCTATTCCCTAAATTACTCAATTCGATTTTATCGCTCCCTGCTAACCCTAAGTCAATAGAAAGGCGCATCGGGCCCGACCCCCGAACGGGTCCGACTTCGCCATATCAGTTGGTTGTAAATTAGCATGTCCATGGGCCAAGATGTCTACGCCGTTTGCGGCTATCCATCTTTTAGAATCAAACTGAGAGAGGGACACCTTGTTGACTTGTAGCCCATATATCTTTTGACCATCACTGCGTAGCATGTTCATTCCATGACAGAACTGCTTCCTTGCAAACAGAGACTCAATGTACTGTGTATGGCGTAGGTGTTTCTTGACCCCAACCTTCATCACTCCCTTAGCCCTTTTAATGTCGTCCTCGTCAGACATCAGGATCAAATACATATTTAAGCGCATACTTCGTGATGGTCAGACCGGCACACTCATCTTTCACCTTCCCTAGCACCTTCTTGTTTACGTTACTGAAGAAGGGATGGGAGCGATCATAGTTGCTGGTATCAAAGAGGGCATTATCTTCTCTATGTCTGCATACACGTCAGCTGTACAGATCTCCACAAGCAGCAATTCATTGCCTGCGTATAGCAGGCCAAGGTCGCTACCATATCCGGACTTCATAGTGTTATAATAGAGGTCGTACATCAGGTTCTTGAAGAGGTCGAGTATGCACATGTCTACCTACTAAATACCCCAAGTAGGTAAAGGTGGATTCATCGCCCGCCCATACAGGTTGTTAGCGTCAAGGTACAGGATATAACTTGCTGGCTTATCCTGCTCGAAACCCTCTACGTACCGGTTATTAGCTTTAGCGTAGCGACGTGATACCATGCTTATCCCACAGCGCATGTCCTTGTCAATGAATAGGTCTTAGTCCACGAGTAACTCTAATTCCACCCCTGTACTCTTAAGAAGCGCATCCCATGAAAGGCAAGGACTGAGAGTAGCCCAGCTGTGCGCAGATACAGGTCATGATAGTGGCCAATGTTTTTACACCCGAAAACGTTCCAGACCTTCTGTGCATGTTCATAGTCTGCAGCAATATGCCTTGCTCAGAGAGCTTGCTGTAGAACTCCTGGATTGGCAGCAGCGACGCATCGAACTCATTAAAGCCATCCATAAATCATAGGGATAAACTCCCGTGGATATTCTACGCCTTTACATTCCAGCAGGGTTAACAGCCACTGAATGTTATATTTAGATGGTCTATGTGGGTTCACAGGGGCAGGGTGCGGAGCCAATTCAATATGCCATAGTAGGCAGTTGTCGTCCCTGGTTTTTACGTTTATGATCGCCTTCTAAACTGCCAGTGCACTTGGTATGGACAAATAGTAACCACCTTGTAATGGCTAGCAGCGAGCAATATCAATTCACAGAGTTGTGACTGCCTCAAACTCCCAGCCGGAACATTTATTGGTCCTCTTCTCCAACTGTTCTTGTATATTATCATTACTCTTGTGCAGCGCATAGTTTATATCTTCTGAGGGGAGAACCACCTGCTGCTTATTATGCAGTACAGGCTCAACATGCTCAGTGCTGCCATAATCGGTGTGCTACACAAGTATTTCTTTAAAGGCAAACTGACACTTGATTCAGTTTAGCTTTTTCAGCTCATCAGTCAAAACTTTACGCATCTGTAGACGCACACCTCTTAGGAACATTTAATCGTCAACGCTGAAGGGGTGAGACTCAGGGGCGTCGATCACCCAATCACGCAAATGGTTTTTAACAGACCACTTGATGGTGTTGATTTGATTGGTGTCCCAACTGTTTTGTGTTGTGCAGGGGCTGGGGCTGATATGTGTGGCACGGGGACTTGTGCTGCTTTGCGTGGCACGGTAACTGCTTTGCATGGTGCAGGGACTGGGGCTGCTATGCTTGGCATCGGGACTGGGGCTGCTGTGCGTGGCACAGGAACTAGGGCTGCTATGTGTGGGGTGGGGACCGCTGCTGCTTTGCGTGTCGCGCACCACCCAGCCATAAGTCCCATTGTATACGTGGCCAAATTCATAACGCTTGGAGCGCAAAACTTAGAGTGTGGGTAGGGTGGTTTAACGTGAATTGTAACATGATCATTTTGTACTTTACGTGCTTTCGTATGATGAGTCATGTTTGATATACAGATTCATATCTCTAAATGGAAATTTGTTACTAGTATACAAAAAGCTACAGAGCGTAAAGAGTCTTTTTTAGACTGTGGAAATCCCCGTTCTACTGTGAGGGGCAACCACCGCATGAATTTTATTTTGTGACAGTAGGAAATCCCAGTTCTATTTTTAGCACTTGCTTGACCAGGGTTGCTAGTAACCAAGTGGGGCCAAGCTTTGACATGGCTATTGCGTAATGGGGCATGTTTTTGTTGGTAAGCAAACTTGTGGTTGACTTAATCCAACCCACAATCCATGCACGATTCTCAGTCATTGTTTGAACCCTTCTGACAAACCGTACCAAAACAATTAACGACACCATGTTTTATCTTATATCTGTGTCATTACAAAACTCTTTTGTACAGGGCCTGTTACAAGGGTTGTTCTTACCGACCGATATCCAAGGGCACTTGTTTGCTACAATTCTTGCGTATATAATATTTAGATAGTTAATGTCTAATTC
Organism: Urechis unicinctus; assembly: GCA_034190875.2. Classification (NCBI taxonomy): domain Eukaryota; kingdom Metazoa; phylum Annelida; class Polychaeta; order Xenopneusta; family Urechidae; genus Urechis; species Urechis unicinctus. The sequence continues at coordinate 25,660,287 of CM067354.1, read as the reverse complement.
AGATTACCGTATGGTGGCAATTGGGTATCAGATGGCACCACAAGTAGCTCCTCCTTTACAATGTCATGGAGTGGTCCATCTAACAAATAGTATTGTACAGGTTAACCAGGTTTAGTGACAGAGCCTCTAATCCGGTAGACATTGAGAGACCACACAGGGTCATTGGCATGAGGACAGTAGTCTTGCTCTAGCTTACCTGGCTGGAAGAGGTAGCGAACGCCAACACCAGCGGAAAGCATTTTCTCGATGAGCCCTGGGGGACGCCCTGGTACGACGGAAGATGGCTTTTGTGCACCTTGTTTTGCCTTTATAGCATTATTATGGGTTTTTTTCTAGGAAAGTGGGTCATCTCATTGTTTATTGCAGAGACTACAGTCTTCACTCAAGAAACCCACTTAGGCGATCGTTTACCAGTAGCCTTTAACTCTACGGCATAATGGTATCCAAAGAGTCGCTCAGCAAGTGTGTGGGTTAAAGCGTTGCACTAAGCGAGACATAAGTCTCACGAAGCTCTCTCAGCCTATTCTGATTGGCGTTTTGAGCTTCAGCACCCTTACGCCCTGCAGCAACCCTTTTAGCGTTTTTTATGGGTCTTTCTGTGTTAGGTCCCGGACACTTTGTTGCCCATGGCCGCCGCTAAATGCCAGTTTGGATAACATGTCTTTCTTCTTGGCTAGGCCCGTTGTTGCCGAACAGTCATCAAAAATGTACGGGGTAGCCTCGCCCGTAAAACAATGGTACGAAATCCTTAACCGGTCATGGAGTCGCTTCCCTGGATCAACCATGTACACCTCTGAATCATCCCACACAATGCCCATGACTGATAGGCCTCGTTGAAGCAGTTGATTGGGTAGAGAATCACAATATGTTTAAAGGTCAGCGCTTGATTGTAAAGGCCAGCTTTGCTGTCTCTGGGACAATGACGTCGTCTGAACCTAGAATTGGGGAAGCGGACCATCAGTTTTTGGTTCTGGTCAATAGTGCTTGGATTGTTTGTAATAACCATAGACTGTGACATGCCCTTTACCCTGAGGGGTTCGTTTATCTGGTGGTATGTATTTAGTTTGCGTCCATAAGTACTCGTCATGTTAGCAATTAAATCATAGCGAGTATATCAATACAGCACATGGAAGAGTTTTTTTCTAAACCAACAATTGACGCCACAGAGAAAGGGGAGTGGGACACTGGAAGGGAGGATGAGACAAACCTCATTGATAGCGGTGTTAACAGAAGATCAGGTGGTATCCCAAGAAAAAACAAATGTCTTAGTTAGGAGATAGGAAAAGTCTAAGCGTGTCTAAGCGTGGGCTGCAGGCCACTGTGGAGTTCAGGTCGTCCAAAAAAGGCAAACTTTGGGTAAAGTTGGGCCAAGAGGGAAAGCCAATTCCCAAAATTCCTCTCGCCTAATGGTATAGAAAAGAATATTGATTCAAAGCTTTCTTGGGCTCTTGGAGTGATCTCTGAACAATCCAAAAAAGCAGTGATGGTAATCAGACTGTTGTACCCAGCTTAGGTTCGAATACTGTCGTTTATCCGTGAGATACCTGGAGCTGTCAACCCCCCAGTTTTTACAGTTTGTAAGTATTCCAGGCAGTGCTTGCACCCGCACTACTTGCTTGTGTCTGGATGAGATGATGCATCAGCTGCTCTGCTGCTATATGGAGCGGGTACTTGTTCAACTTCTGACTCAATTATATTATAGCACATTAAGCCAATGAGCCTGTAGCTAGCTTATTAATTACATATTCCTTTATGTATAGCCACCCTAGTATTTCACAACGCGCAAATGATTGGCGACATGTGGTAACACACTGAAAGATGTAGTCAATTAATGAAATGTACATTTCGCATATCCACCCGAGCAACGCATGTGTGCGGTGTGCTGCCATACGCCAGAAGTGGCTGAAGCAATAGTCTTTTTTTTATTCTCATCAGGATTCAATGGCGGTCATCGCTCATAATTTTATTTTTGCGAATCAATGAACGAGGATTAGATTTATCGAAGGTTATTGCCCTGTGAATGAAAAGGTTCAAAGCCATCATCGTGGTTGTCTTTCCGCTGCTCTGGATTTATTAGTTAAAAAAAAGCTCACGCTCAGAGCAGCGATTTGTTTTAACGTGTTCCAAGACAACTTGATTCAACCCTTATGCAAAATGATAAAAACAGCATCTGTCATGTTGCGCTGAATGAATACAAACATGTCCCTTTGAAGTGCGAAATGTGGTAAGTGCGCAATACATAAACCTGCATATATGTGAGAACGTCAAGTTTCTAGGTTAAATGGAGCCCCTCACCTACACGATACGTGTTGCGCGGGTGAACCTGACGCTTGAAGCCAAGCACTTACGCGACAATTGTGGGTGGAAGCTTAATATCAGGAAGATTGGCGTATCGTGTCAAGTAATTGCCTCTAGTTATTCTACGGTGCCTTCGCGCCCTGCGCATCCGTTGCCATTATTGCACTGATGTTGATGAACTGTAAATGGACGGCGGTAGTGCTGTAAATTTTTACATTATAGACACAATTTGGAAATGGTGTGATATGATTAACATCAACCAACGCAATAGAAACCTCTGAAATCCTTCCCAATTAAAAGTCAGTATGGGAGATGAATCTACGACATAAAAAGTCCGTTGTGTTGTGACGGCAATGGAACTTTTTTCTTGCTGCGGAGGTGTTTATTTTTAATTAACAGCGACCGAATTTATTATGTTTTAGGAGTGAAAAGTGCTGGTTACAGGTTCCTATTTCTAAAAGGTGACTCAACCATATAGATTCTGTAGTCGCTGTTTGGGCTGTGACGTCATTCTAGATACATACCAAACTCTGCCTCAAGCTAATGTTATGTACTGTAATCAGAGTTTTATTTGCCATGTTTTTGCTACCATGGGCTAATTATAGCGTGCAAGAGGCTTCATCAGCTCCTTGTTGTTAATTATCCCACAAATGGAGGGGCCAGGAGAGGAGAGTGGGGTTAGGGTGTTGGGTTGGCTCAGAAGGAGAGGGGTCGGATGACTGGAGTGGACATTATGCTAACAATGCGACCAGGGTTGGTTGAGTGTTCGAAATGATGCTAAAAGTTGACATAGGGTTGGGTTAACATATCAAAGTCAAATCCATTGGTCAAGAAGCTGCGAACGTATTGCAAGCTGTTGAGTGTCATTAGTACATTATGCCACATCCATGTCCATCATCATAACGTGCCCCTCTCCGTCATGCCCACGAGTGACCTTCGTGTCACATGCTAGCTCCCCCCTTCTCCTCATACATACCCCATATCTAACAGCCTCGCCCATCCTCCCGTCCTCTGACCAGCCTACTGCATGCCCCATGAAAATTGGGAGAGCGTGCCTGAGTCGTTGAGGGCATCGTTTTAACATTTAAAAATCAGTTCTACCCTGGCCTCCAAGCTCGACACTTCTCTATCCTTCCTTTAGGCAAAGTTCTTTCTTAAAATTTTAAAGTCATAAAAATCAATAAAGTTTAAGTTTCTTCTAAACCGTACGCATGAAGTTCGTGTTCGTTCATCAACATCCTCAAGCGCGTGTCGCACATCCCACACCACAGATTGCGATACGACAAAGCTCTATAGCCTGCTTGCGGCAATGTACAACAAAAAGGGATATTTGCCACTTATTCGCCGCTAATGAGATTCGTCGCACGGCCAAAGCGATGACACATCCACAGTCCACAGCCTGCTATATTCATTAATACCAGTGTCTTATTTAAATGCTCCACAAAAGCATACGGACACAATAACCGCGTCTTTATGAACGCACTCAGCATATCGCGAGTAACAGTTACCAATAAAGGCACCTTTTTACAGTGACGTAATTGTGGGTAGTTGCTGCCATAGATGCATGCAATTTGCTCTTGTTAGTTTTCGTGATTGCATTATAGTCTTAAAATTCTTGTTCGCAAGCGAGTGCCATTGCCTCAGCTGAATCGATTGTTTTGAGCTGTTCTTTGTTCTAGTTGGTAGTTTGCCGCTCAGGTGCGTGAGTGAGATGTAGGTGCTGCACAACCCTACTCAATCCTCGGCATCAATTTTCTGTGATAAAAAAAACCTGTTTGTTGCTGAACCAGTCTGGTTGACCAGAATTTTCAGAGGCTAAAGAAGATCCTCGTCTAAAAAGCGCTGATTCACCCATCCCCCACAGTGCTATCATCCAGCTCATACACACGCCGCTGTGGCCTTATCTGCTAAAGTAACTTCGGGTTCTCTGATCATATACGTACGGCATTCGGCGTCAGTCTAGTTGGGTCCAGATCCCGGAGATGGCAAATGCGGTTGAGTGGACACATAGTTACCGCCTTGAGACAGCTTAAGGACAGCAGCTATGCAATAGAATAATAGATCTCGATATATATATATATATATATATATATATATATATATATATATATATATATATATATATATATATATATATATATATATATATATATATATATATATATATATATATATATATATCTATATATATATATATATATATATATATATATATATATATATATATATATATATATCTATGTATATATATATAAATATATATATACGCAATTAAGTTGCTTATCCGAGTTTCGCCACTAAGTGATTGATTAGTGACTTGCTAATAATAAAGTGATGTAAAGTCATTAATCAGAAAGCATGATAATATCATAGATTTTGTAGTAATTTTACATGATACGTTGTTTTTTTTATCTCATACAGCCTTATTGATAGGCACCTACAGTCTTCGGAAAGATGGTCTGTGGCGGCACTATGTCAAAAATTCTTACCTTGCAATTGTGTTTATAAGTTCCATTGTTATTGGTGATAGCTGTTAACATCTACAGAAAGCCCTCGAACTTGCATCAAGCTTTTTTGTGGTCCAATTGGATTGTGGCTCGATTACAAAGTGCGCTAACCCGACTAGCATCATTGGGCAACGTGAACTTTGCCACCTCGGATAATCCGGTTTAATGACCAACCCATAACCACAAGGTAACCATGCAAACCATAAGCCCACTAGCGCAATGCAACGCAATGCGTCGACAACGTTTCAGCACCCTGATCTGGCCTAGTGGTTAATAGTATATTGTGCAGCCCCGAATCTTCCTCATCTGGCTTACTTTCATGAATGTTCTGTTAGCCTGTAGCAGTGGGATGAAATAAGATGAAGAATCTCGACTAGTTCCAGAATCAAGCGCTTTCATCAACTGTAGAAGGTGTAAATAGCATTTGGTAACTGGTTTTCGCTAAGATCAGAAAACAAATCTCGTTTATAAAACCAATTATAAATGATTTTGAACCCAAATAGACAATAATATGTAATTTTTACAAAGCTGTCGAAAATTGGTTAGTGCCGCAATGTGAAATTGCAAATATAAACTGAGCTGCAATGTAAAAACAATGCTGACAAGATCGAACAGGGTTGAATTGCCACGCTAATAAAATTATTCATAACAACTTATATTGCTCCATACAATCATTTTCCAGTTTACTGCCTTATAGTTTGAATACTACTGCCCCATAATCAGTGGCAGCCACGATCATCTCTGATGAATAATGTATGGACAAAAATTGCCAATGTAATTTTTTTGGGCTTTTAACTTCAGCAGGGTAGTGTTTGATTTTTATCTTCAGATGAGTGAATTTACCTCCTCGTAGGAAGCTGTTATTAAAGAACAGACCTAGTGTCTACATGCCATTCCCAACGGTCACACTGACGCACACCAGACAGTAACATTAAACCAGTGCTTACTGTTGAAATACAATTGTCTCGGAGTTTTAGAGCGCACTTATAAATGTCACGGCGCAAAATGTTGCTCATGTATTGCATATTCTGCTAGTTTGTGTAGATGGTTGGCATGCAATGTCATCCAGAAGATTTTAAATCAGCGCGTTCAATTACGAACACATCCTCAACCTAACAGTTTAAATTAACACATATAGAACAATGATTATAGCCACTGTCATAATCGTACGTAGGGAACAAAGTAATGATCAATTCGACAAAACTTAAAAATTACAATCCAAAATCAGTTCAGTTATAAATTATTAAATAAGATGTGGCAATGAAGTTGTGTCTGTGTACCCATGACAACTAAAAATAATCTGTTATGCACGTTAGGTCAGGGTTTTAAGTCGCAGACTTGATCCGAGCCAAATCCCAATTAGCAGCGTAACAAACATGGTGAAAAATTTGCTCTTAGATTAATCAAATTTTGCTGCTCAGTTTTTCCAAGTTTGGGGTCGGGAGCTCTACTATAATTTCACAGGATTTGACTTGCAAAATTATTTAAAGAGGCCACATCATTTCCAAAACATTTTATAATGTACATTAATTTTGCCAGACCGATTATCAAATAAAAAAATACGGCCATATGGCCGGCACCGCGGCATCAACATACCTGCTTGGTTGTAGCAGTCGGCAAAGTTATAATTAGTTCCACCGGCTACAAGACGATTTCTCAGGCTGATACAGAAAGTCTCAAACGTTCTCAAAGTTCAGAAAATGGGGCATATCCTGTCTGAAATAAACATTTCGTAAGGGTCAACTGAGTCGTCTCTTTACTGAAATGAAAGAAATACCTATTTCATAGCTTGTTTTTATAGTTGTTGAGTTTATGTAGTTTGGTTTATTCTAATAAGAGACTCGACGTAAAAGCAATGTTATACTCACTATAGTGTAACATTGCCTAATCAAACGAAATATGCTCTGTACAGAAGCATCACATAGAGATAGCACCCTGTTAAAATATAGCCTGAAACTCTAACCGTTATGCTTTTAACGCTGCCAAACGCCAACCAAACAATACAGAAGCTAGCACCAAATACAAGCCGTATGATTGTTAAGCCACCAAATAAAACAATGGTAGAGAAGCATTTCACGAACGCCACACTGCCTAGAGCAGCGCCAGCAGAAAAGAGCACCTCATAAATGTGGCACCGCATGAAAGCTGAGCTACACCGAAGAAGTATAAAACACCAGTCTCATTACATGTTTGATGAAAGGCAGTTCCTCTTGCAGGGATGGTAATGGGAGGAGTGCAAATGGAGAGTGACACTGCGAGTGGTAGCAGCAAGTTCTCAATGCGAAGTAGAATACAATGGACTGGCCAAAGTGCGTCAGTGAATGGAGATTCATTCAAACTCATTCAATGTACGTTCATTACAACGCATGTATTACAAGTTGCCGGGCCGTACTGGGTAAAACTGCGAAACATTTACATGAGTTACTGCATATATGTTATCATGCAATTTATTTAGATGGATACAACTCATGCAATATCCTTTTTCGGCAATATCAAGGCATCTGCAAGGAACAGGTTCGTACTACATCGCCTTGTACGTTCTTGCCCGTACAGTAGATAATTATCCATCCGATGTCAAGCATTAAATGGCAAACCAAGCATATGTGAACATTCCCTGTCACTAAAAGCATAACACAGAGGAGAGGATCTGTGAACCTAGATCGCTATGTGGTGGCGAACGCTTTCCGATTTGTAATTCCTCTTTCACTCAAACTCTCTGCAGCATGCGTGAGAAAAAACATTTATGGCAGACATTTGACTCCAAACAGCATTACAGTCATCACATTAAGATTCGATCATTGTTTGGCAGGCATCGATTATTATAATCTGAGGCTTCCTTAGTAAGGTTGACTTAGATCAAAATAGCGTGAAAAGTTCTGCCCATTTTTGCAATGTAGATATCTTCCGGTTACCCAATGTCACATATCACCAATTAAGTTTAGTAGCAGTAATGCATTTTAGATAGTCGAAAGTGTCTTTTAACGCTGGTAGGCCTTGACACAACCAGAAACAGAGATTGATTTTCTTAGTCAGCCTGTCACAAATAAAAAATCGTTAATATCAGGAAGTCCCTTTAAATTGCGTAGTTCTTTTTTCTCCTAATCCAACCTGTTACTAATCCCATCCCGCTATTGGCGTCCCTGAGAAGCTTATTTAATTTTTTTTCACTGTAGTGTAGTGACATTTTTGCGCACTATTTGTGGGACAGTGATGTATACAATGGAAAACCGTTATCATAAAACGAACAATTTCGTATCAGGTTGTGACAAAATCAATACCGTGTTTTCCATAGGATGTTTATATTGACAGGAAATTTCATCAGTCGCTTATGTATTGCCGTTTGTATAATCTTTTCGATTGGAGATGCAAGGAAAAGAACCATTACATCCTTTGCGAATGGGTACTATTTTTGCCAGTGTTAAGCATGTACGGCACTTGAAGAACTTATTTGCTATGAAGCTGATGGGGAGTTCATCAGATATCTAATAATTTTGATTTGCCATAAATGAACGGTTTTATGAAATACTGGCACAACGTTCATTATATGGCACATGGTGAATCAAGGGATAAATAATATATATATATATATATATATATATATATATATATATATATATATATATATATATATATATATTATATATATATATGTATATATTATTTATATATATATATTATTTATATATATATATATATATATATATATATATATATATATATATATATATATATATTATAGTCGCTTATATAAAACTAGAGACTTGATGTAGATACACACGCGCACCACCCTAGTCCTGGTGATAATAAGGTTTGATGTAACGCGCAATTGCAATATATTGTATGTACAGCAGTCATGCAAGTATCTATCGAATCCACCAATAAAGATGCATAGCATATACTTGAATGTAAAAGTAACATCGTCCTAATTCTAGTAGCTGAGGGCACGGGTTAGACATTGTCACTATTCTTCATCCACATTATTCATGTCCATCCTAAAGAACACAGACGTAGCTGCACTGGGTTAGAGTCAAACACTTGTTATCCTCACTTACAATTCAAAATACATCGCAGTTAATGCAGAGAGCATGGTATTTAGTTTTTACGATACAAGTCATCTTGTTTAATCGCATTTTACTATAAAAGCCCTTATATCAGATTGACAGTTACTGCAAGGACACTAGCCCTTTGAACAGCCTATTAAGTATTCATTCTTGCTACCAGCGCTGCAGTTCTGCTAATGCCCACGTGCATATTGAAATCAATGATCGCGTCTCTTGACTAAATGTCGCGTCATACTGAGCCATAATGCGAGAGCACATAACACAGTGGATCATCAATACCATTAGCAACTTAGCAATATGTCGGGAATACAACGCTTGCAACCACAACACCGATATCACGTAACGATGCAAGACATTTGTACTTAGTTAAGCGCTAACAACACCAACATAACCGAATGACAGCGCAGATAACATCATTTTAATGAATGCGGTTTTATATTCTCCGAGATGTCCGGTTCCGATTGAGACAAACCGCATACGAAGTGTTTTGTATTAGGTCAGTGGAAAGAGGTAGACCGTTCCGGTGGAGGTCAAGTTTGTTTGACATGCTTATTTAAGCAACATTGGAATATCGCATGTCTTTCCTAAGTTGACTGATCATAGTCTTCCATTAGCTGTGAAGGGCGGTAATTCGTTGTAGCGATGCATATGAGATATATGATAAGCAAGTGATGTCCTTGATGAGGCTTTAAATGCGAGAAAGTAATCTCCGCATAAGGCAGTAGTTATCGTGGTGCATACGGCTTAATCAATGGATATATAGTACCTATTTCATGGGGTTCAGTTTTTGCAGACGACAATTTGCACTCGGGATGATAGAAAAGCATCTGCCCGACAGCGACATAATAGTGTGAAATTGCCTGTCCAAAAATATACAGATCGATGGATAAATATCAAGAAACATAGATTAAAGTAGACCTCGCAAACAATATAACATGTTTTGAGATTGAGATACCAAGACACGCAAGCTGGCATTTGTTGAAACCCGTAACACGCCAAGTCTGCTTTAACGGTTATAACAAGGATTATTTGGCTACGTTAGTGCAGTAGAGAATATCAAAGATATAAACACATGAATCCTGATGATTTAGTACGGTATGATTCAGTAACATTGCCCATCGGAATAAGATATAATCCAATGTTAAAGCATTTCTCCATCAGGAGGTAGTAAGTAATTTTTGAAATAAGTAATTAATACAAACAAAATTCTATCTAAGTTCCTTATCAGTAGCTGATATTTCTATACATTTTTTATGCAGCAGTGCCAGACAGAGCTTGTCAGCAGACGTGAAGTTTGCCATCATCCGGTTCCTTGCAACGTGGAACTCCCTGGCGTTTGCGTTCCGCTTCGCACACAACACCATATCCCTCTTTGTCCGCGAAGTATGCCAAGCCATCGTCGACGAGTACCGCCAGGATCTCTTTAACACAGTGGCGGCAGTTGGCCCTGGGGTTTCAAGACCAGTGGAACTTCCCTCATATAAGCACGACTTCACCAACAAGCCAAATAAGAGTTAGAGAGCGAATTTTTCAGCTGGGATCTGTTAAAAATCCAACAGCCCGAGTTAGATCGTACATCATCCCACAGAAACTTGTAGTCGGCGTTCACGACAGCGAGGATTACGACGGAAAGAAGTCTTTGTCGCTGTACTCCCACATTGATTTTTCAGTTTTATTTTCTGTATTTTGTTTTTCCTTGTTGTACTTTGTTGTATATTTCTTCATAGATACCTTCACTACCTTTACCTTTCCAGACACAGACCCTTACACTCTAACATCAAATGGCAAATCGAAACAAAATATAGGCGAAGTACAATAAATATCAGTATATCGAGTCCACAGTGCATCCATAGTCTATCTATCAATTGCACGCGGTAGCCATGACACGCTGCTTGCAACGCTGTTGAAGTATATCCTAAGTTTCTTCCCCTCTGCAGTTGCGTGTAGTCCCCGGCTCTCTTTTTATACCCCCTGCATCACCGCCTCGTCTCTTCAGGCCTCGGTCACCAGCTGAAGGTTTGATACACTGAAGATTCAAATATGCTATCATCATAAATTTGCCATCAAATGTGCAAGCTAAGCCGCGCATTTTTAGTCCCATTGTTAAGGATATGAATCCATGAAACATTGATTCTATAGCTATGCAAACACAAAATTGGAAATTGATAAAACAAGGACGGAACAAAGAATTTGATTTGGTTATCAGCCAATCATAAATTCATTTGCCTTCTGCAATCGTGTAAAGGGTCTGTCAAATTGTATTCGCATGCTATCATCAGATAACCGTGTACAAGTAATAAGCAACAACAACTCTAACAGCTTATTGCGATCACTTACACTTTCCTCAATCACAAGAAGGGTAATACACTGACTTAACCAAGGAGGTAGTGACAACACTTCAATAATTTTAAACATCAACAGGACTATGCCTGCTAAACGGGTATATAGGATTTACATGAGGCCAACTAGCCAAATATTTATTCTGTGAGCAGAGCAAGTATGAACAGAGAAAAAAATTGAATAATACTTCAGATTCAATAATAACTTACGCATTGCACAGCGTATCAAAATCAAATTCAATAATAAATATAGCCGCACATAATCATGGTGTTCAGATGTATAGCCATAATGTTACATCAAATAGCACGAGACATCATAACTCTTGGCGATGCAAGATTAGAACCATTCTTCTTCGTTTAATGCCGCATCCGAACTTCCCCAATTGAACGCTTTTAATTCTAGAACGAGTGTTTTTTATGCAGCTACATTCGCATCGTTAGGCGATGGTAAGTGGATAAGTGCAGCGCAGAAGCAAGCTTAGGGAATGCAATAGCGCATGCCGCAACGTTTTAGGAGGCATACGAAACGTCCCGCCGACCACAGTTGAACCATGCAGCTCGATTACCTACACAAAAATGCCATGCCATCGTCATGTTCGTAGTCAAAAGCCATCACTTATTGTCCAAAAAACGGTTGAGTCAAGAACACTTGGCACTATAGATGCATCATATGATTTCCACATTGAAAGACATTAATTCTGCTAAATCTTCCAACAAAATTACATATTTGAGCACAATGCTTTGTTTGTGAAAAGCATGCGTAATTTAGTCGTAGTTTTGCTGAGAGCTTGCCTTAGTCAACCCACATACCAAACACCTCGGCAATTTGTAAAAAGAATTATTTCAGCGGAAAATAAAAAACATTTTTTTAACGTAATGAATACGCATGCGCATGTTACGCATGCACAATTACAGCGGTTGATCGATGTCAGCCTATCCACACCATGTACACAATAATTATGAATTATGTAATAAAGGAGGTGTGAACCAAACTTGTTTTTGTTTCAAACCGATGGAATAAGACAGGAGAGAACATAAACTGTTGTTTGCTTTTAAAAGCCTTCAAAATACATTTTACGAAAAAATCAGTACACATCCTGCTGCTGGCGGGATCTTTTAGACGAGTCTTGTGAAAGTCTAATTCCACGAACAACTGAACATGGAATATTAATCAACGTTGATGGTGATGTAGCATTATTTAAGCCCATTTCGAGCTATCTGTAGGTTGAATGTTGGTAAGGTAAAGTCTGGTAAGTACAGGGTTTAACGGCACACCAACACAAGTGTGCTATAGGGTAGATATGAATATTCAGTGGGTTGGCATAAATCATTCACTATATATCTACCATTGGCGGCAAATATATCTACATATGTGCGCATGACCAAAGTCAATTTGTTTTAAAATTTAAAGTACATGCGCGGTAAATCAAGACTCATAAGCACATAACGAAATGCGTTTAACACGTACCCCTGGGTAATTTTTGGAAGCTACTCCCATGCTTGCAAGAAGCGTTTTGATATTATGTTCAAGAAAAAAAATTCTGCTGCGGACATTCTTAATTCTTCTTTATGTTTCATATCGTAAAATTTATGTTCTTTCATATAGTAAAATTTACACATTGGATTACTTGGCTGACGTCACTGCGATTGATGAGGGCGGGAAAAATGTCGTTTTGCGGAGCTTATATGCTGTCAAGACATTTCAATGTCCGCGCTGTACATGATGATATTAAATTTCAACAATCTTCTAGAGCGGGGCAACTGACCGGAGGTACACTTGAACATTTGTTGGCTCGCCAGGAATATATGAAGATCTTGATCATATAGTTATAGCTTTGTTGAGCTGTGCGGAGATTATAAAAATACACGATACTATATGTTTGTAGCACCGTTCTCACAACGAGACAACAAAACACGGACCATCCTTTGCATCATTGTTTTGACTGGATCGGTCGTTGATCCCATGCGCGGCAACGCATCGCCATTATATTTATAGAACGGCGTATGTACAGACATTTTGAGGTGAATGAAACGACAGGTAGTCTAGACTAAGTGAGTTATGGCTTTATGATTTCACTCCTACCCAATTGCGGTAAAAGATAGTGAGTTTAACGGCATCTGCAGGTAAATAGCTTAACGTGCAGACAACATCACTTTCAGGTATTATTCCGTTAACGAAAATAACCCACATTGGTGGAGGGCTCATCAGCTTAGGGGCCATGACCTCTACTATAGGGTTTAACTTTATCGCAGTCCTCGAAAGAAGTTGCAACTGCAACATCACAACACAACCCCATCACTAGTATAGCAAGCTAGTGGCTCGTCGATGATTTCATCAGACTGTATAGGGTGTTACAGACACTCCCTTATTAATGTCATCATTCTGCTCTAATATCGCCACCACCATTCAGTTGCATTAGCCTGTTAATTGTTTCCAAATGCGTAACTGCATTCTTAAGCCATATATAGCTGGTCACGAAACCCGAGATTCGGCACGCTGGTGACCATTCTTAATTTACATCAAGGATTGGCTTATAATATGGCATCCTCTATTTTTGTATCAAGATTGCTTCATATTAAATAAACGAGATCTCACATCTATGTGAGCAGGCGCCGTCTAACCTCGTGGAGACAAAGGGCCGATGAATATCTGGTGGCTGACAGCAAACATCTTGTCATCTTGCCAAAAGATGCAGACAATAGTCTTTGTTTAGGTCTACCCATCGGTCACATCGCCCAGAATGTTTACGACCTAAAACAACCTGAATAAGAATGACAAGCGCTGTGTCCAATACGACAAAATTGGTCATGAGGCTAGGAATTACCACCAAATACACTCCGCAAATTGGAGTGAACTAACTGCTGCATGTTGTGAGACTAAATCCTTAAGGGATATCACGCATCTGGCGAATCCTGAGGAGATAGACACCTTCATCCAAAGGAAGCCGCATGGTGGTTATTCGACGGAAAGTTCCCAGAGGATACTCATCGTGACATCGTGATCTCAATCCACAATGGTAAGAAGAGTGTGGTGTTGCTACTGGAGCTCAATCAATAAATCTCTCATTGCACAAGGAAGTACAAACCGCAGGGAAGTCAGCAGAGACAAACGTATAAAGCTTCAGCAGGAGAACACAGACCTAACAAAACTGTGGGGTTAAATAGACCGGAACCTTTAATCAGATTTATGAGCATCGAAAGGTGAGTGTATCATGTCGTTGTTGCCCCGCAGCTACGCAAACAAATTCTGCAACTCAAGAATTCCATAAAAGGAGGTCACCCTGGCATCCAGAAAACAAGTGGTAAGGTAACCAGCAATTTTTCATTAGCCGGGGAATGATAACGACGTATGCGGGATTTGGACGACGTATCCGGGACAACAGATCCGCAACAATGCCTCAAATAAATAATCAATGAGCATACTGATATATTCACCGATATCTAAGGTATAACATCGCTGGTTGTTCTCAAAGATGCCCTCACGTCGAACAACCCAGTGATATATGGACATTGGCTTATATTGGAGTCACACGGGAGTTATCACCGTAAACCTAGCCTGTGGTGATGGATGGCAAGCCAGAAATATCAAACAAAGTGAGGATAAATTTTCGAGAAGAGACAAAATTTACACTATAATTGAAAAATATGTTTGGCGATTGTTCCGGCTAAGAACAAAATCTCCGATACTTGCATGTTTAGGAATTTTTTAACCGACCAATAATCAACAGTTGACAAACTTTGATAGAAATACCTATGCGAACACTTGGGTCATGCAATGGGCCATGCCTTTGCAAAACTCCTATTTTCGGCAGACAAGATCAAGGGGAAGTACTATGTTGGCGACGATTTTGGGGGAGTTGTTGTAACACACATATGTCATCATAATGTTGGCATAATGTTATGATTTGATTGGGTCATGTTTCGGTATGCTGACACATCTTGAATGTTTGGGTTATGATAATGTTCGTTTGGCTATCAAAATTGAGACTGAACAGTTCGTATTTCAGAAGAATATGGTGTTCAATAAACGCAGTTTGAACCTGTGACAAGTATTGTAGGCTGCGTTAGAAGGTAGCTGGGATGTTCGAGGTGGAGTGGTGTGGCGTGGGGGCAGTACATTTGATGCCAGAAATAATTTGAGGTAGATGTGATAACATTTAGAAATAAAAGCAGATTGCCACTTGTATCGATTAAATAGCGTCATTTTCACCAAATTTGTATGAATGTTTGTACTATATTGCCTGGTAAAATGTAGTTTATGTTTCTCTTTGGTAATCCACGAGGCTATTGCCCTATAGCATAGCTTATGAGGTGTGTTGATATCAAAGACGCATGAAAAAGGGATCCTATTTTTATATATTGTATAAACAGCCTATTCAAAATCGCAGATCAATGGACATTTAGGCCGATACGCCATATAATTAGCCGAATTGACAGTAACTGTTGATCTGGTGTACAAAAAACAGGGCAAATATAGCGTCAACATGGGAACGCTTTTTGCGGCTGGCTCTGGATCATTTGAATTCTCAACTGGAGGTGACAAGAGGCTATGTTAAGTCCTTGCAACAAATATTTATCACGGTTCAATCCCCTAGTCACTTTAAGTGAGCAGCGCTCTTTCTTCAAAACGGTCGACAACCTCGAATTGCAAGATCATTGTTGGCCAAATCATCCATACGAATACATAAACCTTGTTCATGAACAGAACACACACGGGTATATGGTTAATACTTTTTGAAAATCCAAGGTGGCAAACCTATCGCCTCCTCATCGACCAAAAACACACACACACACACGCACACACACACGCGCGCGTGCACACACACTCACGCAACCTTAACATTAGATACATGGACATATTACCGCGGAATCACATGGGACTGGACATAGCGTCTTTGCTTGGTACTGTCAGGTTTGCACGTTGGTTCTGCTGCAGACTTACGTAACATATCATTGAATAGCGGAAGACATATTCGCTGGTTGGTACATTTTCCTCGCAACTGTACAATACCTGGATCGGAATCTCCTTTAAAATATTCGACATGCGCCTATCACATACCGATTTTGACTCAATTCAAAGCTATTTCATTCATCATGATCACTTCAAATAAAAGCTCGAAAGTACTTTTCGCCTTTCATTGGTAGCAATACTGATGTAGTATCGATTTTCATGTGCACTAACTTACGACACCAAAGAAAACAACGCTTCCAACAACATGCGCGGTAAATGCCTCGGCCATGAGACGCACACAGACTCTGCATAATTGGTTTGTCTTTTTGCGAGTTGTCACAGTCATTTCGTCATTTCCTAACTTCTAAGTGGACGCCCAGGCAAACACCTCAATATACAGGAAGCTTGTTAGGGTTGATCTAATTAAAGACGAACACCATAAAGCATGCACAAGAGCAAGTTTGGGAGATACCTGGTGCATGCGAGTGTTATCGTGCTATCGTTGACATTTTGACGAATGAGGATAGACAGAACGGTGGAATATGGTAGACCGGCAATTGGTGATTACATTTTAATGTATAAGCTTGAAAGTTATATTATTTCGAGTCCGCTAGTAAATTCCCTTTTGCACATGAGCTGAAGTATGCTTATGTGACCATTATGGCGCCGAAAGAATGGATAGTTTAGATGACCCTAACAGGCCACGTGTGACGCCAGTGGTGAATTATTTATCACGCACAGGTTTTACATTTGGTGGTGAAATGCATTACGTGCTGGGCGCCGTTATAACGTTTCAGTTAAGTAAATTCCAGCTTTGGATACCTCAAAAGCCTACTGTTTGCGTAACTAAGGCCCCATACCTATTCAGTTGATGAATTGTATGCACGTAATATACGTCGATTACATTATCAAGAACCTATTTCATAGCACTGGTTTAACCACATAAGCCCGATTTATGATTACAGCGCTACCCGAACATTTACATTGAGGCATGAATTGCCCAAATTCTCAATCATCGCCATGGAATCTGCATGGATGATTGATGGCTTATTCTCAATTTCTACGCAATCCAAATTATTAAAACCATATCCGGGCAGCTTCTTTGTTAGTTTCATTTTCTGATGATGATCCCGGCAAATTCGCCGAATTTATGCATCTAGCACAGCTACTTAATCTTGTCTCTAGAACGTTTTACTCTCTTATCTGAGAATGATTTGTTTACTAAACACATAGTATTCAGTATACCTGGTCTGTAGCATGGTGTGTTATTATCACGCATATACTCATTTGCACGTGTATCGTTATTCATTACCAGTCGTTATCACAAGGACTACCTTTCATGATAATTCATTCAAAGTGCGATTTCATTTGTTAAGAAATCACGGTTTAACTACCTGATCTCCCGCAACGACTGCTAAAAATGGTGGTATCTGCATGTAATCAAATCTAAAAGCTTCATACAAAACGGTTCTATAACCAGCATGGACGCTTTAAGGATATAGATTGAGACGTATTCTGATATGAGGAGGTACCGAAACGTGTGTATAAATTATACAGCACCATCGCTTGGCTTTACAGTTTTATGCAATGCTGCATCATTAAGAGTTGCACGCGCTCTTCTGGACCCGTCCACGTAGAGGTTGCTCCCAGTACGCTTGCGCTGATGGCCATACTACAATGACGTATAGAGCAAGCATATTCTGTGCTCTGTATTTAATGGCTTAATATGAAAAAACGACCATGATGAGTGTGTTGTTTTTGGTTCAATTATTTGGTTTAGTATTAACACTGTGAGTTACAGGCCGAGAGTCTACGGCCTTTGTTATAGGGATTGCCCATGTCAAGAGTTTTTTCCGAATTACTGACAGAACTCACGCTCAGATAAGAGAATTTTTTTACCCCGTACTACAAGTCAACTTGATTCAACCCTTATGCAAAATGATAAAAACAGCATCTGTCATGTTGTGCTGAATGAATACAAACATTTCCCTTTGAAGATAGTGCGAAATGTGGTAAGTGCACAATACATAAACCTGCGTAGATGTGAGAACGTCAAGTTTCTTGGTTAAATGAAACCCCTCACCTACACGTTACGTGTTGCATGGGTGAACCTGACGCTTGAGGTCAAGCGCATATGCGACAAGTTGTGAGTGGAAGCTTACGACCAGGAAAATTAGCGTATCTTGTCAACTAATTGCCTCTGGTTATTATAAGGCATCTTCGCGCCCTGCGCATCCGTTGCGATATGCAATGACGTTGATGAACGGTAAATGGACCGCGGTAGTGCGGTAAATTTCTACATTATAGATACAATTTGGAAATGTTGTGATATGATTAACAATCAACCAACGCAATAGAAACCTCTGCAATCCTTCCCAATTAAAAGTCAAGATGGGAGATGAATCTACGACATAAAAAGTCCTTTGTGTTGTGACAGTAATGGAAATTTTTGTTGCTGCAATTAACATCGACCGTTGTTTATGTTTTTAGGAGTAAAATGCTGGTTAAAGATTCCTATTTCTGAAACGTGACTCAATTACATAGATTATGTAGTCGCTTTTTGGGCTGTGACGTTATTCTAGATACATACTAACGCTGTCTCAAGCTAATGTTATGTAATATAATCAGAGTTTTATTGGCCATGTTTTGGTATCATGGGCTCATTAAAGCGTGCAGGACGCTTCATCGGCTCTTTGTTGTTAATTATCAGTGTATTTTCAAGCTATGTTGCATAACGTGATACACGGTAGACACGGACAATCCATTAATGTAAACGGTTGTTGGTCTACTTGCATCTGGGCTAATTGTCGCCGCCGTATTTTACACTAATTACCAAAATTATCAAATACTTGTACGTCATATGACTACCGGGTTTCTGATGTCCACGCAATAAGAAACATGAATTGCAACATATCAAAGGGAAACACGACCTAAAATTTAGTAGCTTGAAAAGCTGATTTTTTTATGCTTTAGTCGTGTCCCCATCGATAACAATGTCGACTTCTCTTTAACTATACGAGCATTGTTGACGCGCTATTCACACGGGTGTCACCTGCTCCTCAACTTTACAGATAAGCTATCAGCCACATTATATCCTTAGAATGTGTAAATATGCACTGACAAGGGTTTCGTTTATGGGTGATGATTTTGCAGGTGAGTTGCAGGCTCGCCCAGTACGTTCATATTGGTAATTTGGCGATGCTTTTCAGGGTTTATTCTATTGATGTGGCTCTACACCATTAACTCATGGCCATTGAAAACCGGTCCTTGCTAACGATTGCTAAGCTCCTTCAAAATTTAAAACCTCTTTTAATGAAGCAGTAATGAAGAATCGTTGTTAACTCGATCACCACGAAGTGCTTTGAATTTGGCTCATGAAGTAATTGATCATTTGTTGTACATCACGAACAATAATTGCATGTGGTTCAAATTAAGCTTCATAAAACAATCACGCATTTTATTTCTTATGTTAAAACGAATTTGTTGAGCGACAGTATTCAACGGGTTAACAATTAATTGCCTATATATAAGATAAGTTAATGGCTTCCTTGGTCGACATTCAGCTGATTCAAAGACAAACTTGTGACTGCTATTTTGTTCAACGATGTTGCGTTTAATATTAAAGGGACATGTTGGTTATTACCTAGTGCGTTATTTGCAGAGTTATTTACTGCAATTAGGTAAACCATCGCCATTTTGTGTACATGCTGGTTATATTGGGCAACTGGTAACGTTCGTAGCTTGCGCAATGTAACTATTGCGAATACATAAGTAATTCTTCACACGGTATTCAATTCGCTCTCTCGGTCTTGCCAAATATAAACTGAACTTTAATGATATATTTCTAATAACATGACAGAAGTTGATCACGTTACTAAATTGGATAAGCTCATCATACAGAAAACCTAAGTGCTTCCATTTATAACAATATTGTCGCAGTCTTTTACCATATTCTTCTTTTAGCACCAACAAGTTACTTTAGTAATATGTTGCATATTATGCTTGTTTGTTGAGATAGTAAGCTTGCTAAAGTCCCTAAGTGATCAGCAATGATTCAGTTGAAGCCCGCTCCTCCGATTTGTTGCAGCTTGTATCAGGGAGAACATAAACATAAGATGACACTACTGTATCATCCTCGGTGTAATGAATAATTGATAATTTAATTAACAATGCCATTCTTACCATTCATTCCTCATATAAGAAAAATAGCTTTAACAAAAGTCGCAATTTAGCACGTTTGTCTGACGCGATGTTTATTGCAAAGTAAGGTGCTGTTTTGTTTCTTTGGCTGAATAGCATAAGGACTGTCATGGCAGTACACAGCTCACAACTATTGACAGGTGATATATTAGGTGTTGAACACGAGATTAGGTGTTATTTTGCTAATACAAATGAGGGTGCATTGAAAGTACACAATGCACATAAACTATATAATGAACAATTAGACTGTGTTTTATGACAATCCAGTAGACAAAGGTTTCTTAACCATGAATTAGTATTGAAACAGGCCTAGCACATGATGTGAGAAGGGTACAATAAAGTTATCAAAGCATACATGGAAATTTTGCATTTGCTGCCGTTAGGCGAGTCGATTCAATCCACCCCTCAACCAACGCCTAAAGCAGCATCATGACGATTGTTTCGATCGGGAACATCACTCGAAATATATCCCGCAGAACTGAATTTGCATTCGACTTTCTTAACACTCTTAATATGATTACAATGCAATCGAAAATATCATAATACCATTACAATAGTGATTTACAAAGGACACTATTATTGTCTTTTTCTTGCAATCATTCGGGGAGTTCTCTTATGCTTTGCGCCATTATCTTAACAGCTGTCGCATCAGTTGATATCTTATATAGTTTAAAACTCCCTGTAATGCAATATCAGAAATACTCCACATTATTATAATCTTCAAATTATTTAAAAAGATCATGCGATGCATGGCTTAGTGAAAATACGATAAATATGTATTACCTATATCCTTCGTTATTTATATAATTGAAGATGTCAATACAAGTTCAAATCGCTATGGTTCTGACCTGTAACAACTGACATGACTTAGCCTATGAGCAGTGTAACAGGACTACCGTTTACGAGCGCCTAGATTACCTTCAGCATGGTACCTAGGCAGCACCACGAGACTGTGTCTGTGGGGTCAACGTGATAAATCTCTGCGTTTATAGCACTATCAAATCTTTAACCACAGATATCGTTTTCTATTGCCCGTCACTTCTACTACACGATAATTGGCTTTAAGCGCTGAGCGGTTGGAATTGTATGCTACACAATACAATGGGACGGGATTGATTGAAAATCCTGTCCACCCTAAAGACCATGGCTATCGTAGAGCTTGTGATTTGTCCAGAGGTTCCAAACTAATGTGTTGCACCTCACGCATCTATGCAATGCGGATTATAACAGTAGGAGACAATGATAGTTCAAAAACTCGGTGCAAACTCACAAGCCGATCAACTTTTCATGTTTAATAAAGAAGCCTTATATTCAGGTCATAAGCTGACACTTTGTTAGCTGCAACGTGGTAGCCAAACTCACCATTCGCATTCACTGCACAACCATTTTGTATAATTCATGTTGTTTGCGACCAATATGAGCAATGTTAGGCGCAATAATTGTTTGAAAATGACAATAAACATGCAATTAATAATCTATTATGAATAAGCACCTGCTTAAGGGTTACCAAATAACGGCAGCTGCGCAAGATTTGAATGAACAATTTGAATATGCTCGGAACATAACGTGACTTGAGATCTTTTAATAATCGCTGAATGAGCGTAGCGCGCGATGTTGGCATTGTAATCAATTAACTGTACTTGAAGATCATCGGTGCTAATTACTTGAGCTGAAAGGCTGCAATATTCTCATGCACAACAAGCCATGTTAATTGTAGGATTAACCTGCTCTACATTCGAGATTACTGTGAGATGAACGGCGTCAGCCGTAAGCAGCCTGGGGATACGTAAGGACGCACGGAAAATACGCAATTATTTGGACAAACAATGTGCATTGGTAACATAGCCTGCGTTTTGCTCGGGCGTATGTGTGACACCATGTGAACGCAGCATAACGTGAGGGTGCAAAAACGTGAGTGTTGCAACACGTTAGAGTAACACCTAGTAAGAATGGCACTAAGTGAGGCAGGCACCGAGTGTTTGCGGCACAACGTGAAAGCGTCATCACGTAAGAGCAAGACAGTGACACCATGTGAGTGTGGACCCACGTGACAGTGGCACCAGGTGAAAGCAGTACTACTTTAAAGCAACATATTACGATTATGCGAAGGTTTCCGAGAGTATACAAGCCACGGTTGGCAATTATGTAATGGTAGTGGTAATGAAATATCGCAAGGTTTTGATTTGCTTGGTGTTGCAGATGAGAGTATTTTAGGTTTGTTTTCTCATGCCCAATGCTACTCAATTGGATCCGAAGTCTATTGGTCAAGAATCTGCGAACGTAACATAACGCCAAAACCTTGTCCATCATCATAACGTGCCCCTCTCAGTCATGCCCACGAGTGACCTCCGTGTCGACTGCCAGCCCCGCCCCGCCCCCTCTCCTCATACCCCATATCTAATAGCCACGGCCATCCTCCTGTCCTCTGACCAGGCTACTGCATGTCCCATGAGAATTGGGATAGCGTGCCTGAGTCGTTGAGAGAATCGTTTTAACCTGGCCTACGAGCTCGACACTTCTCTCTCCATCTTTTAGGCAAAGTTCTTTCTTCAATTCTAGAGTCATAATAATCAATAAAGTTTAAATTTCTTCCAAACCCTACGCCTGAAGTTCGTGTTCTTTCTTCAACATCCTCAAGCGCGTGTCGCACATCTCACACCACATATTGTGATCCGACTAAGCTCTATAGCCAGCTGGCGGCACTGTACAATGACAAGGGATATCTGCCACTTATTAACCGCTAATGAGATTCGTGCAACGGCCAACGCGATGACACATCCATGGTCCACCATGTCTACACGAGCACTATCTATCCAGTTACTGCATGTGTTGAGTGGTGCTTAGGTGCTCAAACTGTCTGCAATATTCATTAATACCTGTGTCCTATTTAAATGCTCCACGAAAGCATGCGACACAATTACCGCGTCTTTATCTACGCGCTCAGCATATCGCAGGTAGCAGGTACCAATAAAGGCACATTATTTAAATGACGTGTTTGTCGGTGGTTGCTACCATAGCTGCAAGCTATTTGCTCTGGTTGGTTTTCGTAATTGCATCACAATCTTTGAATTCTTGTTCGCAAGCGAGTGCCAGTGCCTCAGCTGAATCGATTGTTTTATAGCTGTTCTTTGTTCTAGTTGGTAGTTTGACACTCAGGTGCGTGGGCGAGATGAAGGTGCTGCTAAACCCTACTCAATCCTCGGCATCTATTTCCTGTGATAAAAAAACCTGATTGCTGCTGAAGCCATTTTGGTTGACCAGAATTTTCTGCTGATTCACCAATCCCCCCCACAATGCCATTATCCAGCTCATACACACGCCGCTGTGGCCTTATCTGCTAAAGAAACTTCTAGTTCTCTTATCAAATACGTACCGTATTCTGTGTCGGTCTAGTGGGGCCCAGATCCCGGAGATGGCAAATGCGGTGGAGTGGACCATAATTGCCATGTATGTATATATATATATATATGTATATATATACATGTATATATATATACACACATATACACACACACACAAATAAATATATATATATATATATATATATATATATATATATATATATATATATATATATATATATATATATATATATATATATATATATATATATTTACAGAATAATAGATTATCTTCGCTACCAGTTTACGTTGAAGAAATTGAAAAGAACATTGGTAGTTTATACAATTCTCGGCCCTCATAACCTTGAACGCAATTAAGCAGCGTATCCTAGTTTCGCCACAAAGTGATTGATTAGAGACTTGTTAATAATAAAGTGATTTGAGGTAATAAATGAGAAAGCATGACTCGTCATAGTCATTATTATGATAGATTTTGTGGTAATTTTACATGATATGCTGTGTTGTTTATTTCACACAGCCTTACGGATAGGCATATACATTCTTCTGCAAGGTTGTCTAAGACAGCACAATATTAAAAATTCTTACCTTGCAACTATGTTCATAAGTTCCATTGTTATCGGTGATAGCTGTTAACATCTACAGAAAGCCCTCGAAATTGCATCAAACTGTCTTTTTGTGGTCCAATTGGATTGTGGCTCGACTACAATGTGCGCTAACATGACTGGCAGCATTGGGGAATGTGAACTTTGCTACCTTGGATAATCAGGTTTATTGACCAACCCCATCGTCACAAGGGAATCATGAAAACCATAAGTCAACTGGCGCAATGCAACGCAACCACAGCGATAATGTTTCAGCATCCTGATCCGGGATAGCGGGTAATAGTATATTGTGCAGCCCCCAATCTTCCTCATCTGGCTCTCTTTAATGAATGCTGTGTTAGCCTGTGGCAGCAGGATAAAATATGATGAAAAATCTCGACTAGTTCCAGAATCAAGTGCTTTTATCAACTGTAGAAGGTGTAAATATCATTTGGTAACTGGTTTTCTTTAAGATCATAAAATCAATCTGGTTTACAAAACCCATTCTAAATGATTTTGAACCTAAATAGATAATATTATGTAATTCGTAGAAAGCTGTTAGAAATTGATGAGTGCGCAATGTGAAATGGCAAATATAAATTGAGCTGTAATGTAAAAACCCTACTGACAAGATCGAACAGGGTTGAATTGCCACGCTAATAAGCTTATTCATAACAACTTATATCACTCAACAATTGCTCCATACTATCATTTTCGAGTTTACTGCCTTATGGTTTTAATACTACTGCCTCATAATCAGTGGCAGCCACGATCATCTCTGATGAATAATGTATGGACAAAAATTGCTAATGTTATTTGTTTTGTCTTTTAACTTCAGCAGGGTAGTGTTTGAATTTTATCTTCAATAGGGTGAAGTTACCTATTCACAGACAGCTGTTGTCATAGAACAGACCTATTGTCTAAATGTCCTTTCCAACGGTCACACTGACGCTCATCTTACAGTAACATTAAACGAGTGCATACTGTTGGAATACAATAATCTCGAAGTTTGAGAGCGCACTTATAAACGTCACGGCGCACAATGTTGCTCGTGTATTACATATTCTGCTAGCTTGTGTAGATGGTGGGCTTGCAATGTTATCCAGAAGATTTCAAATCAGCACGTTAAAGTACGAACACATCCTCAACCTAAGTGTTAAAATTAACACACATAGATCAATAATTATATCCACTGTCATAATCGTACATAGGGAACAAAGTAATGATCAATTCGACAACACTTCAATAATTACTCTTCATAATCAGTTTAATTGTAAATTATTGAATGAGAAGTGGCAATTAAGTTGTGTCTGTGTACCAATAACAACTAGAAATAATCTGTTATGCACGTAAGGTCAGGGTTGTAAGTCAAAGACTCGATCCGAGCCATCTCTCAACTAGCCGCGTAACAAACATGGTTAATCCAATTTTGCTGCTCAGTTTTTTTCAAAATTTGGGAACGAGACTTCTACTATAATTTTTTCAGGATTTGATTTGAAAAATTATTCTAGGTGGCCACATCGTTTTCATAACATTATATAATGTACATTATTTTTGCCAGACCGATTATCAAATAAAAAAACCTACGGCCATATGGCCAGAAATGCGACATCATCATACCTGCTTTGGTCGTAGCAGCCGGAAAAGTAATGATTAGTTCCACGGGCTACAGATACAGAAAGTCTCAAACATTCTCAAAGTTTAGAAAATGGGGCATATCCTGCCTGAAATAAACATTTCGTAGGGGTCAACTGAGTCGTCTCTTTGCTGAGATGAAAGAAATACCTATTTTCTAGCTTGGTTTTATATTTGTTGAGTTTATGTAGTTTGGTTTATTCTAAATACACGCTCGACGTATTAGAAATGTTATGCTCACGATAATTGTTGACCACCGAGATAACCTTTAGCATTACATCTAGGTGCCCAAAGACTGTCGGCGGTAGCCAACCGAGTAATATCTGCCTGTGTCACGCCATTAAAATTGTTTATCATACATATCAGTCGCAGCTCTATAGGCGAATGTTCTCTGCCGCCCAGTGCTTTTGCAGCATATAACTTGTTCCCGTTCAAATGTGGCGATATTCTGCCATTAGACTTGATTGATGCCGTATATTGATTATCCAAACAAATGCACTTCCCATATACGTACCATGTGTGATAAAACTGTTGAAAGCATTATGAACAAACGCCATATAGCCTTCACCTTTCCTTGATTATTCAAGCGCTGGCACCTAATCGTACACCGACAGTGTAACAGTGCTGAATCAAACTAAATATGCTCTGTACAGAAGCATCACATAGAAATAACAGCCCGTTAAACTATAGCCTGAAACTCAAACCGTTATGCTTTTCAGCTGCCAAACGGCACCCAAATAATATAGTAGCTAGCACCAAATACAAGCCCTACGATTTTGAAGCAACCAAATAAAACAATGGTAGAGAAGCAGCATTTCACGAACGCCACACAACCTAGAGCAGCGCCAGCAGAAAACAGCACCTCAAATGTGGCACCGCATGAAAGCTGAGCTTCATGGAAGAAGCATATAAACACCAGTCTAACTACATGTTTGATGAAAGGCAGTTCCACTAGCAGGCATGGTAATGGGAGGAGTGCAATTGGAGAGTGACACAGCCAGGGGTTGCTGTATTGTAGTTTTGCAGTTACTGTTTGTTCAATGTTGCATGGCATGAGGCTGCATTTGCTAGTGTGAATGATCGGTTGATGTTCATTTGCGACGGCGCGAGGCTGCATCGGCTGGCATTATTGCTCTGGTGATGTTCATTGGCGACGGCATGAGGCTGCATCAGCTGGCGTGATTGCTCTGTTGATGTTCATTGGCGGAGGCATGAGGCAGCATTAGCTGGCCTTGTTTCTCCTTTGCTGCATGTTATTGATATATATTGTTTTCATAGAACGCTCGGAGCGACTGAGAGCGTGAGCGCGAGTCAAGAGTCATCCTATGATATGTGGAAGGGAAAAAAGTGCAGGGAAGCCTAACATCTTGCTGTGCTTCAACGAAGACTATGCAGAAAAACCCTTTGTCACAATTAGGAGCTTTCTAGTGCTTCGCATTGTTATATCGTTGCAAACTAATTACTGCATGTCATAAACCGGTTATGTGCTACCTACTGCGGAACTCTTATATGTAGCAGTCCAATTTAAGTGTAAAAAAATGTATGAATGAACAATATTATAGAATAATGTGGGAGAAGACACTATCAGATTCACTACAAATTACTCCACTAGTGTACGGGAATCTACGAGTGCAAGATCCTTGCACATCTTTAATAGTTATCCACGTTCATGTTGTATATACATCAATCGGAGAGAACACGTATAACACTGTTGGAAAATAAAACAAATGGAAGTTGACACTTAGTTCGGCTTTTCAAATCAACCCATATCCGACTGAAGAATTTGTTAACGTAAAGCCCTTGAGCAACACACATTGACACATATTTTGAAATATATGGTTGTTTGGCACCTAAAAAGCCGTGCACCTGCTTACTTCATACACAAAAAAAGGGTTTGTTGTAACAGGTGCAGGAAATTTTCGTCCTGGGAAGTTAATTTACACATAAATGTCCATTTACCAGCGAATTATTTTCTATATTGACTCGACTTTCTTCACAATCTGAAATGAAACAAATAACTAGCTTTTCTGAAATAGTGGTGCATTCGATATTTCATTGCGAATATCATGGTTATCAATGTGGTATGCAGTGATGTAGACTACACCCTGGTGCAGGTAGATCATCGTTGCTAGTTACAGCGATTGTGTGCAACATTCACTAGTTAAGTTACCAGCCAGCCTGTCCAGGCCACTGATGTCATGTAGTTGTATGCGTCAGCCGAGTGGTCGACTTCAGCCACTGTGGTCGTTGGTATCCGACAACACTCTAAATAACCTAAATTAGGTAAATGTGACCTATATTCATTTATTACAGATATATGTCCCATATAATTGTAATCCTTATAAGTAGATGCGCGTTGTGCAAGGATGGTTGCTCAATGCATGCGCCGAAGTAAGCTGTTATCGCAAAATCACCAAATGTTCAAAAGAAATCACCATAACCATTAGCTTTGAAATGGACAATAAAGGAACCAGTTGTCTCGACAAAAATTCGAGGACAATCATGGCCAACAATAATTTAAGTCAAATCCGAAGTCCACAGCACTCATAGTATACATAGTAACTCGAACAAAGTAGTAAGCAGATGAAAGCCTGCTATTTCAAACTATCGATACACAAGTATATATTTTATACAAAATCTCCACCTGGAAGCTAATAAGGGTCAATTTTAAATCAGCCGCAATCAACCTGCTATTACCTGTAGTTCGTACTTAAATCCGATCCAAACAATCCAACAGTTAATGTGACGTTCCATTCATAGTTCCATTAGGCCTAATCTTTTGGAATGTGCCCCTATTGCTGCGTCATGCATCGACATTTTCAATGTTATTGCAGTCGGATTTTTTTTTTATTTGAATTATGCAATAGAAAAAACTTGCTAGGGATAGGATTACGTCAGCTTGAAATTAGTGCAGACTAATGTATTTGTCCAGACATACCCAGGGCTATTGTGGGTTAACTGCTCATTTCTCCATCGCAGAGCGACAAGCGAAATCATGACAACTCATACAATCCCTTTGAATCCTTGCAAACTATCGCCGCAAAATGTGATCAGCCTCCGTTTATGCGATAGCTAATTGCATTGTTGAATCAACGACTTTGATGAAAACATATCCTACTCATAGCTTATAGAATGTCATCCAAGTTCACTGTTTTAACGTTTATGTCAAGTGTGTTTGTCTTAATTGCTTTCCGTGTCCTTCTGTTTCTTTTGGTGATAATGACAAGCGAAAACAATATATTCCATCCATCATTCGTTACCTAGGTAATGATCTTGAAATGCTTCGGCAGACATGTAATAGATATAAACTAATAAGCGCTCGGCTTGTTGTCATTAATACAACCTACTTGATAGAAAACAACAGCCCTCAAAGTGTACTTTTGGATAGTAAAATGTCACACAATAATGCAATCCCAGTTGCCTTGTTTTGTAACGTATTGGGTAAGCATAGCCCCTTAGGTTGGTGTGTCAGTCATGTTGTCAGATATTGAATGATTCGCAATCATCCATAAACACAATCCATCTCCCTCAGAACTACTTGTCCATAAATTTTACAACACGCCAAGTAGTCTGAACATATCGTGCGTTCTAATGTTACATAATATTCGCTTATATAAAACAAGATACTTGATATAGATACACAAGCGCAGCAACTTAGTTTTGATGATAATAAGATTGGATTTAACGCGCAAGTGCCATATTTTGTATGTCATGCAGGTGTCTATCGAATCCATCCATAAAGATGCATAGCATATACTTGACTGTAAAAGTAACATCGTCCTAATTCTAGTAGCCGAGAGCACGGGTTAGGCATTGTCACTTTTCTCCATCCACATTATTCATGTCCATCCTAAAGAAGACGGATGTAGCTGCACTGGGATAGAGTCGAACGCTCGTTATTTTCACTTACAATTCAAACTGCATCGCAGTTAATGAAGAGAGCATGGTGTTTTCGTTCTTACGTTACCTTGTTTAAGCGCATTGTACTATAAAAGCCCTAATATCAGACTGACAGTTACTGTAATGACACTAGCCCTTTGAAAGGACTATTAAGTATTCATTCTTGCTACCAGCGCTGCAGTACTGCTAATGCCCGCGTGCATATTGCAATCAATGATCGCGTTTCTTGACTAAATGTCGCGTCATACTGAGCCATCATGCGAGAGCACATTGCACAGTGGATCATCAATAACATTAGCAACTCAGAAATATGTCGGGAATACACTTACAACAACAACACCGATATGACGTAACGATGCAAGACATTTGTGCTTAGCTTAGTGCTAACAACACATAACAAAATGACAGCGCATATAAAATCATTTTAATGAATGCGGTTTTATGTTCTCCAGGAATGTTCAGTTCCGATGGGGACAAACCGCTTACCAAGTGTTTTGTATTAGGTCAGTGGAAAGAGTCAGACCGTTCCGGTGGTGGTAAAGTTTGTAAGTTTACATGCTTATATAAGCAACATGGGAACATTGCATGTCTTTCTTTAGTTGACTGATCGTAGTCGTCCGTCAGCTGTGAAGGGCGGTGATTCGTGGTAGCGATGGATATAAGATATATGATAAGCAAGTGTTGTCCTTGATGAGGCTTCGGATAAGGCAGTAGTTATCGTGGTTCATACGGCTTAATCAATGGATATATTGTACCTATGGCATGGGGTTCAGTTTTTGCAGTAGACAATCTGCACTCGGGGTGATAGAACAGATTCTGCCCAACAGGAGGTAATAGTGTGAAATTGCTTGTCAAAATAGACAGATCGATGGTTAAATATCCTGACATGTCAATTATTAGACAGAGGGATGTGTCTTTGTGTATAAGATTATTTGATGGAGAGTGTTTTCATGATATCTATTGAAGTCATTTGAGAAACATAGATTAAAGTAGACCTCTCAAGCAGAATAACATGTTTTCAGGTTGAGATACCGAGACATGCATGCTGGCACGCGTAATGCGCCAAATCTGCTTTAACTATTATAACAAGGATTATTTGGCTACGTTAGTAGAGTAGAGAATATTAGAGATATTAACACATGAATCCTGATGTTTTTGCACGGTATGATTCAGTACCATTGCCCATCGGATGAAGATATAATCCAATGTTAAAGCATTTCTCTTTCAGGAGGTAGTGACATACATATACATTTTTTTGCACTTGCATTGTTTTCGTCAGTCTATATAGCGCAATACCTAAGTCACAACTAAAGCGGAGCCAGGGTGGCGTGGGCGATTTCTGGGCATCAGCCGGCGTGTAGAGGCCTGTGAAAGGTCTTGCGATAGGGCGGTCACAGTAACAATTAAAATGGCCCCACACGATGCCATGACGGGCAACGGAAGGTCATCGGCAAGCCATCGGCCGACTTTCCTGGAAATGGGGTCGATTTTTAGCCTGTTTATCGACTGGTGTTCGGCAGGCAAATATCTGATGTCTGCCTTTGTCCATGCGATACCCCTGCGGTATCCGGCAAAACACAGGCCAATGTTTTCAGAACGGCGGCCTTTTGTCAAGTTGCGGGTGAAGTATATAGAGAGGTGCTCCACTGACATGTTTCATTCACTTTGACTTTTTCTCTATGAGTACTCTACAAGACAACAAAACTAAAAGACAAGAACGAAAATGCCTGTGATATCTTCACAGTGCTTGCAGCGGCCTCCAGAGCTCGGTTCTTGCGGCATTGGTGGCTGAAGAAATGTTGCATCGCAGACGAAGATAGTGGGTTCGAGCCTGGTTGGTGTGCAGACCCTGATACCGCCAGTACTAGACTATCATAGGTATGCTTAAGCGTGAATATCATTGGGACTTTGAGGTAATTCTACGAATGGAACCACAAATGTTTTACGTGCTCCTATAACGCGTGGGCCCGAGCATCGAAAAGACACTTATTAAGTAATTTTTGAGATAAGTAATTAATACAAAATACATTCTATCTAAGTTTCCTATCAGTAGCTGAAATTTCTATACATTTTTGTATGTAGCAGTGCCAGACAGAGCTTGTCAGCAGACGTAAAGTTTGCTATCATCCGGTTCCTTGCAACGTGGAACTCCCTGGCGTTTGCGTTCTGCGTCACACAACACGATATCCTTCTTTGTCCCCGAAGTATGCCGAGCCATCGTCTACGAGTACCGCCAGGATCTTTTTACCACCCCTTCTGCTCCAGAACAGTGGCGGCAGGTGGCCCTGGGGTTTTAAGACCAGTGCAACTTCCCTCATATATGCGTAGTCATAGATGACAAGCACGACTTCCCCAACAAGCCAAAGAAGATTTGGAGGGCGAAGTTTCCGGCTGGGACCTTTTAAAGATCCAACAGCCCGAGTTAGATCGTACATCATCCCACAGTAACTTGTAATCGGCGTCCACGACAGTGAGGATTACGACGGAAAGAAGTCTTTGTCGCTGTACTCCCACATTGATTTTTTAGTTTTATTCTCTCTATTTTGTTTTTCATTGTTGTACTTTGTTGTATATTTCTTCATAGATACCTTCACTACCTCTACCTTTCCAGACAGAGTCCACCCATAGTCTATGTATCAATTGCACGCGGTAGCTATGACACGCTGCCGGCGACGCTGTTGAAATATTTCCTGAAGAATGCACGAAGTTTCTTCCCCTCTGCAGTAGCGTGTGGTCCCCGGCTCTGCTTTTATACCTCCTGCATCACCGGCTCGTCTCTCCAGGCCTCGGTCACCAGCTGGAGGTCTAACGATTTGATACACTGATGATTCGAATTAGCTATCATTATAAATTTGCCATCAAATGTGCAAGTTAAGCCGTGCATTTTTAAGTCCCCATATGATTTCCGTATTGGAAGTCATTAATTCGGCTAAATCTTCCAACAAAATGACATATTTTAGCTCAATGCTTTGTTTGTGAAAAACATGCGTAGTTTAGTCGTAGTTTTGCTGAGAGCTTGCCTTAGTCAACCCACATACCAAACACCCTCTCGGTAATTTATAAAAAGCATTATTTCAGCGGAAAATGTATCAAATTTTTTAAACGCAATACATACGCATGCGCATGTTATGCATGCACAGTTACAGCGGTTGATCGATGTCAGCCTATCCACACCATGTACACGATAATTATCAATTATGTAATAAACGAGGTGTGAACCAAACTTGCGCGGTAAATCAAGACCCATAAGCACACAACAGAAATGCTATTTAACACCTACCCCTGGGTAATTTTTGGAAGCTACTGCCATGCTTGCACGATGCGTTATGATATGATGTTCAAGAAAAAAAATTCAGGCGCAGACATTTGTATTTCTTCTTTATGTTTCATATCGCAAAATTAAAGTTCTATTGTCTGACCGAAGACCCTACTTCCATGTCTTAAAACACGGAAGTTGGCGCTATCGCGTGATATAAGCCAAAGCACATAGTATTACTTTGCTGACGTCACTGCGATTAATGAGGGCGGGAAAAATGTCGTTTTGCGGAGCTTATATGCTGCCAAAACACATTAATGTCAGCGGTGTACATGATGATATTAAATTTCAACAATCTTCTCAAGCGCGGCAACTGCCCGGAGGTAGACTTGAACATTTGTTGGCTCGCCAGGGAAATGTGAAGATCTTGATCATGTAGTTATTGCTTTCCTTAGCTGTGCGGAGATTATAAAAATACACGAAATACAACACCGTACTCAGGCGTCGATACTATGAAATCAACAAACGCACATGGGATTGCTGAACAACGGCTCGGAGTCGGCGTCTGTTGAAGTCTTCTTATTAGTCGAGGCTACCACTGTTCCGAATTAATTCCACGTGCTTTAAAGGGACGCTATGACTAAACAACGCACGGCGCCCGACCATGGCATCTATGAATTATTTTCTCGGGCTGAGGCTTGAGTGAGCGCTCTTAGCCAAGCTATACACTCTTTGTGCACAGAACGGCTAGGATTGCATCTGCTTTTATTCGGTGGTTCTGTTTTTGCGATATTTCCCCGTTATGCCAGTCAGAATCAATGACATTGTGTGTCACCATTGTGCCTCTAAGGTCATAATAGCTGGTCGTTTTTCTACGTTACCATTGGTCCATGTATTCACGGTTAAAGCACTGTTTGTACAATGTTCTTATAAATGGAAACGCATACACAAAGTTAGCCCTCTGTGGCAGTATGTAGGTCATTGTGCGATCTCTTTGATGCAAGAGAGATTTATTTATCTCCCTTGTGTGGATGTTTGTAACACCTTCCCCACAACGTGACAACAAAGCACGGACCATCCTTTGCATCATTGTTTTGACTCGATCGGTCGGTGATCTGATGTACGGCAACGCATCGGCATTGTATTTTAGAACGGCGTATGTACAGACATTTTGAGGTGAATGAAACGACAGGTGGTCTGGACTAAGTGATTTATGGCTTTATGATTTCACTTCTACCCAATTGCGGTAAAAGATAGTGAGTTTAACAGGATCTGCAGGTAAATGGCTTAACGTGCAGACAACATCACTTCCAAGTATTATTCCGTTACCGACAATAACCCACATTGGTGGAGGGCTCATCAGCATAGGGGCTATGACCTCTACTGAAGCCAAGTTTAACTTTATTGCAGCCCTCGAGAGAAGTTGCAACTGCAACATCACAACCGACCACATCACTAGTATAGCACGCTAGTGACTCGTCGATGAGTTCATCAGGCTGGATAGGATGTTACAGACACTTCTTTATTAATTTCATCATTCTGCTCTGATATCGCCACCACCATTCAGTTGCATTAAGCTGTTAATTGTTTCCAAGTGCGTAGCTGCATTTCTTAAGCCATCTATAGCTGGTCACGAAATCTGGCACGCTGGTGACCATTCGTAATTTGCATCGGGGATTGGCTGATAATATGGCATCCTCTATTTTTGTATCCAGATTGCTTCATATTAAATAAACGAGATCTAACATCCATGTAAGCAGGTGCCGTCTAACCTCGTGGAGAAAAAGAGCCGATGAATATCTGGTGGCTGACAGCAAACACATTGTCACGGGAACTTGCAGCCAAACTCAGCACAGAATCAGGGACGTATCCGAATGATGTACACAACAGTCTTTGTCTAGGTCTACCTACGTGATTAAAATGTGACAAAATCGGTCACATCGTCCAGAATGTACACGGCCAACACAACCTGAATAAGAACGACACGTGCTGTTTCCAAAACGACAAAATTAGTCATGAGGCTAGGAATTACCACCAATTACGCTCCGCAAATTGGCGTGAACCAACTGCTGCATGTTGTGAGAACAAATCGTCGAGGGATATCACGCATATGGCGAATTCTGATAGATACCTTCATCCAAAGAAGCCGCATGGTGGTTACTCGACGGAAAGTAGAAGAGTTCCCAGAATATACTGATCGTGACATCGTGATCCCAATTCACAATGGTAAGAAGAATGGGGTGCTGCTACGGCAGCTCAATCAATAAATCTCTCATTGCACAAGAAAGTACAAACCGCAGGGAAGTCAGCAGAGACGAACTTATACAGCTTCAGCAGGAGAACACATACCTAGCAAAACCTTGGCGTTTAAAAAAACGGAACCTTTAATTAGATTTATGAGCATCGAAAGGTGAGTGTATCAGGTCGTTGTTGCCCCGCAGCTAGGCAAACAAATTATGCAACTCAATAATTTCATAAAAGGAGGTCACCCTGGCATCAAGAAAACAAGTGGCAAGGTAACCAGCATTTTCCATTGGCCAGAGAATGATAACGACGTATCCGGGATCTTTACGACGTATCCGGGACAGCAGATCAGCAACTCTGCCTAAAATAAATAATGAATGAGCACACTGATATCTTCACCTATATCCAGGGTATAACATCACTGGTTGTTCTCAAAGATGCCCTCACGTCGAACAACCCAGTAAGATATGGACATTGGCTTATATGGGAGTCATATGGGAGTCATCACCGTACACCTAGCCTGTGGTGGTGGAAAGCAAACCGGAAAGATAAAACAGAGAGAGGATAAATTTTCGAGAAGAGAACCAATTTACACGGTAATTGAAAAAAATATGTTTGGCGATTGTTTCAGCTAAGAAAAATATTGTCGATACGTTCATGCTCAGGAATTTACTTTGCAGACCAATAATCAACAGTTGACAAACTTCGATAGAAATACCTATGCGAACACTTGTTCAGAAATAAACAATACGATAATGAATGATGCAGTAATCGCCCAGCCTTAAGAAAACAACGCCTCCAACAACATGCGCGGTAAATGCCTTGGCCATGAGACGCACACAGACACCGTCATTTCGTCATTTCCTCACTTGTAAGTGGACGCGCCGGCAAACTCCTCAATATACAGGAAGGTTGTTAGGGTTAATCTATTTAAAGACGAACTCCATAAAGCATGCACAAGAGCAAGTTCGGAGATACCTAGTGCATGTGAGTGCTATCATGCTATCGTAGACAATTTGACGAATGAGGATGATCGGAACGGTGGTATGTGGTAGACCGGCAGTTGGTGACTAATTTTAATATATAAGCTTGAAAGTTATATAATTTCGAGTCCACTCGTACATTACCATGTTGGCGCCGAAAGAATGGATAATGTAGAGGACCCTAACAGGCCACGTCTGACGCCAGTGGTGAATTATGTAATCACGCACTGGTTTTGCATTTGATGGGGAAATGCATTACGTGCTGGGCGCCGTTATAACGTTCCAGTTAAGTAAATTCCAACATTTGGATGCCTCAAAAGCCTACTGTTTGCGTAACTAAGGCTCCATACCTATTCAGTTGATGAACTGTATGCACGTAATATCCGTCGAATACGTTGTTAAGAACCTATTTCTTAGCACTGGTTTAAACACATAAGCCCGATTTACGATTACAGCGCTACCCGAACATTTACATTGAGGCATGAATTGCCCAAATTTTCAATCATCGCCATGGAATCTGCTTGGATGATTGATGGCTTATTCTCAATTTCTACGTGTGGCTAGGTTCGCATTAATCAATCATTTTAAGTTTCTTATACATCAAGACGGTGTGCCTAATCAGAAAGTACTGTCTCGCATTAGAGTGCGTCTCAATAGCAGCAACACTGTGTCAATCTAGGGACGGTGTATTGCATATTTGGCAGATCAAGCAGCAAGATGATGCGCTATATTTGAATTTGCCGGACCTCGGTTATGATCATGGGTTCATGTTCGTGTTACTGGGGCAGTTACTGGTCAGATAAGCTATTACTGCAGCGGCCATCTTTTCTGAAGTGTTGGGGTTTTTATACAGCTAGTACTAAAGGTAAGATTGTGTGGATTAATTGCAATCCAAATTTCTCAAACCATATCCTGGGCTGCTTCTTTGTTAGCTTAATTTTCTAATGATGATCCCGGCAAAACCGCCCAATGTACGCGTCTAGCGTAGCTACTTAATCTTGTCTCTAGAACGTTTTACTCTCTTATCTGAGAATGATTTGTTTACTAAACACATAGTATTCAGTATACCTGGTCTGTAGCATGGTGTGTTATCATCATGTATACACTCATTTGCACGTGTATCGTTATTCATTACCAGTCGTTATCATTAGGACTACCTTTCCTGATAATTCATTTTAAGAGCAATTTCATTTGATCTCCCACAACGACTGCTAAAAATGATTGTACAAAACGGTTATATAGCCAGCATGAACGCTTTAAGAGATAGGTTGAGACGTACTCTGATATAAGGAGGTACCGAAACGTGTGTATAAATTATACAGCACCATCGCTTGGCTTTACAGCTTTATGCCATGCTGCATCATTAAGAGCAGCACGCGCTCTTCTGGACCCGTCCACGTAGTGGTTGTTCACAGTACGCGTGCACTTATGCCCATACTACAATGACGTATAGAGCAAGTATACTCTGTGCTCTGCATTTAATTGCTTAATATGAAAAAACGACCATGATGAATGGGTTGTTTTAGGTCCAATTATGGGGTATAGCATTAACACTATGAGTTACAGGCCGGAGAGTCTACGGCCTTTGTTAAAATAATTGCCCGTGTCAAGAGCTTTTTTTTCCGAATTACCGACAGCGACCCTACTGTGTTCCAAATGCCTATTTGTTCAGCACATGTTGCTATCAATAAAGCACTCGGAATCAAAAGACTTATTCCATTTGCCAGAATCTCGCTTAGAGAGCTATCGAATTTTGAGTGTTTGATAGTCATATGTTAATTAATATATATTTACATACCTAAAAGCATACCAATATCATTGCACGTGCGCGTCCAAAAATGAGGATTGTGGGTGTTGCTGTCAGTGTCTAATATACCGCAGGGAACTATTATGACTATATTACGCAAACATTATTGCAAAAATATTAATTCCAAACACATCTACGTGAAGACTGTTCCCGTGAAAGTAATGCAGACATTTTGCAGCCGCACCTTCGATCAAACACGTTATACCCAACGATCATTAGATACCAATTAAACAGTGTATTTGATGTGGATTGGTTGACGCAATTGGGGTCATAATGTGTTTAATTTTGTATCCACGTAGTCGATTGAGATTTAACAGACTTACCTTTCGATTCCCTCGCACAACATCAGTTTTGAGATCGCTCGGATGGTGGTTCCCTATTATATCAACATTTACTTCCGGTATAACCTGACTCAGGGAGCTATATTCTGCAGCAAGCCTTAAATGAATGATGTCGTGAGATAAAGCTGAATCTCAATGTCTACAGGCAATCAACATTTGATTTTGTCTTCAGATAGAAATCATCTTGCCTTCACCAAGTAACGCTGGGACCATATGTCGTCTGTCGTGGAGCGCTGGTAATTTTTGTACGCATTGTTCCATTAAGCCTTCAGATGTTCTAAACGTTTTGCATCCAGATATTTTCCTTTGAAGCATAAATTGTACAATAACGACGGCCAGCAATAACTAATTATCAGTGTGATTCGAGCACAGCGAGTAAATGTTAAGCAAAGGACATTAATTGGCTGTTTGATACACCAGTTACAATCAGATGATTGTCGCGTAGCTAATAGGACGTTGAAGATGACAATAGCGAGATAGGTATCGCTACCTTTATGTCGAGCCGATCGATCATTGAGCATATATACAAATATTCGGAACGAACTGAATGTTCTGATCACTTAGACTGACACCACTATTTTATCGACCTACAAATCTTGTTAAAAAGATTCGTTATTATAATTTCATAAAAAGTTAAAGTTTGCAACTACGAAATTACCAAAATGTTTTCATGGACATATTCGGTATTGCAGATTTCTCCAATTTCAGTGATCTTGAGGTTAATTTGAGGTATCTATAGGAATATTCCGTTGGGCTCGGTTCAGCGCATCATCAATGACAAATTTAAAAGCCCGAACATTTTTTGAAAATTGCGTAATAAAAAAATGGTACAAAAGCCAACATACATATCAAAAAAGCGCACCTGATACACATAACTCGATTTTTTGGCCAAATTGCCAGACCGCAACCAAAACCTAGCAGATATATCACAATAATTGATCAGTGTGAACAGAACCAACATGATTCAAACAGCCAACTTAGTCACCGATATTTAATGAACTAGGAAGTGATGGAAGTCTGTTGCTACGCTTACAAGCAATATGTACTTGAAACAACAATACGGTAAGAATTAACCAAAATAATTTTATTTCTGCAATACTGTGCATAACAATTTTACAGACAGCAGATTGTATAATTGGCATGGCAAAAAACCATAAAAACAATGACCATTAAGCGAATTGTCATACCTGCACTGTTTACTGCAAGTCTCTGATGTAACATCAAAATAACCAGGATGGTTTTATCTCAGCGTAAGGTACTTGGTTTTGAACCTAGATACATGATGCTGCTTACCATACGAATCGGCTATCACCCAAAAATAGAGTCGCAGTGTATGCATTTGATTACATGGTTAATTTGATAATATTACCTGATTTTTAATGTGCAAACAACAATTAGAAAGCAGGAAAATCAAAGGGTTCCCGATTTTCTGTTACAAGAAAATGTATGGAAATGCATGGTAATCGCTTTATCATCTAAGACATGTCCATAACGACGGCCAGGCGCATATGAAGCCAACACAATTTGAAACTGCTCACACCGCGATGGTAACGGGAGAAACTGTCACTCAAAATTACATATTTATACAATATCAATTTGTGGGGAAATTAAAAGGCAAGCTCAGATTTCGAGGTCAACAAATTTCACCTTGACAAGAATGCGCTGCGACAGGTCACTCGTTGGGATAAGTATAATTGATCATTTTGTCGCCTCAGTGGCGCCACAATCCATATTCCCTCGATAGCCCTACTTATAGTCTAACCGAACAATAAAAACAACCATAGCAACTCAACAAACAACATTCTAAATCATCCCTTAGATGAAGGGTTTTGATCGCGCCCGTTTCATTTGTCGGGCTTTGTTCATCAATATCCGGGCGGCATCAGATATCACATGGAACGGTGATTAAGAGTTTTTTGTCTGCGTTGCTATATAGAAGTGTGATGTCATCATAACAGGCTTACAGTGACGATAAAGGCTGTATTCAGTCACGTATGCACGTCGTATAGTGAGCCTTATTTGGATGATGACATGCTTGGAATCGGCGCATATCTTGATAGGATTGCATTGGAATGACAACAAAGAGCAAGGGTAATGCGCAGTATATAATTGAATAAAGCGGGCTGGCGGATAAAAACATTTATATAGAATAGATGCATCCTTCACAAAACAGCCGGAAATAGGGGGTCGCGTGTAAACTCCATGAGCATTACTTCACCGAAGGCTGCTGCCCGGCTAATCGTCATAGCACAGTTGCCATTCAATTTATTCCATTGGTAAGTAATATGTAGATTATCGCAGCACACCAGATATATATATATATACATCACACTACATATGTCATCACACTACGAGCTTCTCTACATTACGCGTCACAGGAAGCTTCTCCTTTTTAAAAATCTAGCCGTTGCATCACTACCAGCTGACGTCAATGAAATGTGCATCACACGTAGCAAGCTTTAAAGGCGATGCATATTCTTTGTACTCTCTTTAACAGTACACAAACGTCTGATACAATCCATGGACAATAATGTCCATTCACTAGGTTATTTAAAGATTGCGCAAAGGCATCGCTCCGCGCCGAGGCAATTCTCACACATCACATTACATATGTATGATAAATAAAATACTTTTTGAGCTATTTGTTTACCCCAAGAAAGCCGCTTCTCTTAGGGGTTGTGTGTCAACTGGCGACCAGCGTATGCAAATAGGAAAATAACATTGCATAATTATATTAATAATATTAGTAATATTGGCAATGACACATTTGTTGCCGACGCCATTTCGAAATTATTGAATTGTACTCAATGCATATGAGACGACGGTTTAAATTATAGAGCCACATAAATTCGATGAGCGTGATTGCTACATCGTGAGCGTATGTGTGTTATCAATGTAGGTAAAACGGCCAAAAGCGCTGCGCCCAAATCGCCCTCATTAATTAGCGCCTTGTGGTCTATGAGCGCATCAGTTGCGACCGTTCTGTCACGCTGAACGCAATAGCCCATTTAGACGCATTACGACATTGAAACAGCAATTCATACCCAATAAACGTGCAACATTCTTCGATCAATCATTATCCGTATTATGTACCTAAAATATCGCATTTATTAAGTATGTTAGACTTTAATATTAATCAAGATACGATGGTTTGATAATAAAATGCAACTTCTGCTGCAAATGTTATGTAAACAGTCCCGTGCCACATGGAAGATATATCGTCCTATGACAGATGTTGAATTAGAATAACCTGATGACAGGGACAAAGCTTAGCAGTGAATGCGTTTTATTGTTTACGTCGCCCAAGATGGTTTTGTAATTACATGGCGATAGAGTAAGTGTATCGCAATTCAAGATCAGCTAGAGGGCTGACACAGTCAAACTATATACTGTACTCTGAATAATGATTGTGTCATCTTCGCAACTGATTATGATTGTGTTTGTTTCTTATGTTGTTTGTTTTCACGCTACTTCATTATGGCAAAGTAGTTGTGAGGGGGAAATGGCAAGATGGCGTGACGCTAATATCCCACGGACATTAGGCGGTCGATGTGTCATGACCTAATTAGACATTCAACGTTACCAAGCTGTGGACAGTACGGTGTGTTAATGAAATACTCAGTTTTGTATCTGGTGGAGAAATTGTGAATGTACCATATGGAAAAGGGTGATGTTTATTTAGTATTTTTTTTAATATACATGTATCAAATAAAAGGCAAATAAACGCCATAAACCGTAAAATATTGCATTGTTATGGAACAAATGCTCGTAACGCATCGATGTATTAGCGTGTCTATGTTATGGTTCGAACGCACATTTTTATAAATGATTCAAAGCAGTTGCAGCTTTTCGCCCATCCGTTTCCTTACCATTAGAGTTTACATTAGATTCCATGCACGGGTCTACAGCACACCAGACCACTTATAATTTGAAACAAACAAAAAAACAATCCAGCCAGCTAATGCAGCTTCACGCACTGCGACATTAGCACACAATGACACAAATACACCCGGGAACATTGTCTTATTAAATTAGCTTGGGGCAGCAGTAATGGACACATATGAAAACAACATTTACAGCATAAAATCCTCCAGAAATAACCACAAAGATTTTTATTAACTACACGATGGAACTCTGAGAAGACTACAACCTTTTAAAAGGAGTTTTGCTTGCGCGCGGTGTCATATGCTTGAATAGGTTAACACATTTAACGCACCCGACGTAGAGCCGTATTTAACAATGATGACACATCCCTAACCTCCTACCAAGGTGATGAAGACTGGCACTTTGGCCACTGATATAAATAAGATCTCAAATTTTCATAAATGCACAATCATTGCCATTCGACAATCCAATACAGGAACTTTGGAAGAATTTCGATATTTAAACTTTGATGTTAGTAATCCTGCAAAGCAATCCTAGCCTGGTGGAATACCATAAGGACCAGTATATTCAGCCAGAGAAAACAAAGTTAGGCAACAATATTTTTCATCGTATATGTGGTAATTTTACCCAAGTTCGATGATATTTAATGTGATGCATACATATATATCAATAAATGAGACACAATACGGAATGGCCTCTACACAGTGGTTTGGTCTACTTAATCTGCCAGACGATGAAAATGGCAGGCATGAGTGATGACAAGATGCACCCATGCATTTACCATCGCCACTTATTGTGAATCAGTGACTTAATACAGAGGTAAGTCCTGTCAAATGACTAGCTTAGATCTACACCAAAGCGAGCTATCGTGTGCTCAATAAACGAGAAATCATCAGTAAAATGAATGTATTATAATATTATGACGCCGGCTTTGTAGATTTGGTAGTATTGTAACCGATAATTGCAGGACTTGTTTTACATTTGCTACTTATCGCTGAACAGTAGACTGACAAAAATTTATGGTTTTAATTCTATACATTGTCAGCCGGAAATGTGTCCAAGTCAGGGTTAGTAGCTGCTCTCTTAATTTAAAAGAAACGAACCAACAATAGACGATATACGCTGGTTGAACAGATAAGAAGTTTTACTATACTACTCAAAGTGGTCATTGTTATTGGGGCGACGTGCTGAAGTTAGTACATTAAACCTGTTTCGACTTTTACGAAAACGTGCTCCTGTATGGGAGATGTTGACAGTGACAGTGGCAAATTAATAATGGTAAACGCACTGATTAAATAAAGACAGTTAAAAAAAGCAAAGTTACTACGTAATGTTTAAGTGTTTTCTATCGTCCATGAGCACATTTAGAGCATATAAATTAGATCTGTAGCTGATAAACATTTACCAAACTCCCCTCCATTAAAACGTATTGTTAGCCAATAGCAGGTAGTCGCTACATATCACAAAGCTGCTTATTTCGTAATTCATTGATACGCTGGTTAGGATTTGTGTCACGTAAGTTATCCTTAATTGATTTACGTCTACCTTCATATTTGTTCAATGGTATTACAGGTGCGTGTATTTAAAAGACAATGTCCCAGATATTTTAAACCTTCTTATATTACACGCAAGATGCTACTTTATTTGGTAAATAATTGTAATGCTTATATGCGGTGCGCACTTCTGGTAATAAACCCGTTCTCTTGTTTGGTTTCCACATTGCGCAGAGGCGAGAAATCGTTTCATCTGGACAAAGGGGACGTATAAGCATGTGGCAGTTTCTCAAATAAAGGTGCACATTTGACGTGACATCCTAGCGAACATTTTAACTGCTAAATAGTCTTTAAACGCCAGTGGGCTGGATGTTTTTGAAGTTCAATAGAATAAAAGTTTGTTAGGAAGACCCCAGTCTATTACGCAGGTATAGATTATTAATGTGATCATTTTG
The DNA here is from genome assembly GCA_034190875.2 of Urechis unicinctus. NCBI lineage: Eukaryota > Metazoa > Annelida > Polychaeta > Xenopneusta > Urechidae > Urechis > Urechis unicinctus. Next base: position 25,615,989 of record CM067354.1, on the reverse strand, counting down.
ACCAGACTGACTGCTGCATGCGGGGCAGAGGGTGAGATGACCAATTCCGGTTAAAAAGAGCATCATCATTTGTACGATCCCTGGGGCATTCAACAAATGCAAACACGTCTTAGCGCTTAAGATGATACGCATGCGTCTCACTAATCACTAATACAATTTCTTTGATGATTAATGGCTGCTCGGCATTACGCATAAAGCAGATCGCTTTCTCCGCATTCCAAATACCTGGTTATGACTTTCCTGGTGAGGTAAAGTTGAGTAAAAACAAGGATGGTTAATCAGCTGGAACAGCTAGAATATGCGGACTGGCCATGAGAGATATTGCCTCACATGTGCAGTAGAAGCGATAGACGGTCGACTATGTATTTTATAAGGACAATCACCTAACGTAAATAGCCGTGCAGAGTAGACATTGGTCTGTTATCAACTTTTATCTGTGTAGCCGTTAATATTGAACGATAAATGAGTCAATCTATATCTAAGAACACCACCACATACACCCATTTCCATCAAGTTTCGTTTATAATATTTTAAACAACATCGAAAAAATGCAAGCTTTGTTAGATTGCAATGTATAAGCCTTGTTACTATACTCCAAGAATAATTAGTAAAATGTATAAACGTCACGCTGTTTATAGTTATGAATCACATATGAACAAAATATTAAGCTTGATTCATGTGCTATGCTCCATTTAATGACTAAAGAACTAAACCATGAATATCACGGCACGCAAATAGTCCACGAGGCTCGCTGACACTAATCTACGATTAATACTTTCGAAATTATACTGTGTAACACAATATACAACAAAGAGGTAGCAATTCCCTTTTTAATTCGGAATTATGAACACGCATATAAGAATTATTTTAGTTACAAAATTGTTTGATATACCGTTACTACTTCAATCATAGCACTATCTGACAGAGGAGAGTTTGAAAGTGTCATAAGTTTGTTATATAACATTGTCTGGTGCAATGAACACTGTCTAGGGTGGTGAATAATTTATCATATTGCGTAATATCTCATTTAATATGCCTGTTGCTATATCTGAGTTTTCGTGCTCTGAAGTTGAAACTTTATTCAGTATATATAGTTGCCGAACAAAATGGAAGCTTCCGCGAATAACAGTAGGGTGCGTTTATGTTATTTAGCGATGCAAACTAGGCTGGCAGATAATTGAAATCCGGAACTCTTCGACCCGGGGCTGCCGGAACATTGTGTGATGGCAAGTTGTCATCCAACATATATAACGAGCATTTAGGCGCCTAGGGCCATGCACAGATGTGAATGACATGCAACAATACAGGCACAGAGAGCGCGTGGAGCAGCTGCCAATAATGTCACGACCGATTTCGTTATATTTAAACATATCTCGTCGTTGAACCTAATGACTGACAGTTCTTTTTAAAATCTGCTGCAACTGAACTAATTATAAAACCCGCAGCTAATTGGTCCTGTATAGCACCTGCTGCTGCAGGGCTGTTTGTGAAACATGCTCCTACATTGCATCTTGTCATCTGTAATTGTATTGGAATAACTGTTTAATTACCAAATATCCTGAATAATCCTGCCCATAACTGATGTGAATCATAATAGGTACTTAACGGCAAAGGCCTTCATTCCGGTATTTAGGTTCTGGCTTAAGAAGAGTTTACGATTGGTTTACTGCAAAAATTAGTCATTTCAGCTAACTATGATTAGCTACAACAGTAGACAATTTTCGTCGAGCATATAAGATTGTTTGTGAGAGCCTTTGGGTCCAACAGGTCTTCTGCGTTGTTTTAAACATTTTTTTCAGTATAGTAACTTTTTTTACGTCTGTTTTCGTTCGCTGCAGAAATGCTGTCTCTGCCCGATACCAACGTGCTCGTACGCCATTCTCGGTACACATATAGTAACGTTAGCATACAACAAATTTAATAACCAATAAAACTAGTTAAAAAATAGACATCACTAGTTAAAAAATAGACATCACGCACATGGTTTGCCTAATGATATGTACATTTAGTCGTTTAAGCGGTTATGAGAAGCACCCATATTGTCTCAAAAAACATTTATAAATGCAATAAAGCATGTCTAAGCTGACCAGTAGGACAAATCAGAGATCGAGTATCTGCTAGAAAAGTACCTCAACGTTTGAAGTCCACGATATAAGGAAATATTCCCTGTTGCAGTTCCAGAATCAACAGTCTCACTTGTAGTGATGGTATTAGCAGAGTTTGCCAGTCGCCCCCAACAGATCTAATGGCTGGAGTCTTGACAGCGAGAATGCGTCGGATCACCGTTGTGATATATACTTAAGTCATCTACCTGTATGACAAAGAGAAGCCAATTTCATACTGATATTTGTCTTCTATAGCTGAAATTGTCTGCTCCTCTTAGACGTCCCCACCTTTCCCCTATGTAATAAAGACGCACTACGGTCCCCTACTGTTAGGGATTCGAAGGATAACATACATTGCAATTTCAGATTACCGCTCATTTTGGCAACAGTGCTGCTTACGAGAACACATCTTCAAGCACTATTTTGGTTTTGTTACGCTAGATATCAGTCGACTATTGATTTGTAGCGCTGTTCGATACTTTCACTAAACTCCCTACATAACATTTTAACGATAGTGCACGTGGATATATATATATATATATATATATATATATATATATATATATATATATATATATATATATATATATATATATATATATATATATATATATATATATATATATATATATATATATATATATATATATATATATATATATATATATATATATATATATATATATATGTTTGCCTTCTTAGGTGCTGGATATATACACCACAAGAAGTACTCATTTGCGATCCTATATCTGCTTCGTCATTATAGTAATGGGCTGACCTTTTTGGACAAGCAGCATGAATGGGAACGTATTAAGGTTGCTGTTAACGGAATATATCATTACAATAACAATTAATGTAGCATCACAATGGTGACGAACATTTCAGCAACATACGAATCGAACTAAATAAACACGAAGAGGAAATTGACATTTACAATGATTCACTCATCTCCACTGCTATTTCCGTGGCAAGCAATTGAATGCATGACTTTAGATTGGTATTTAATGAATTCAGAGACCCAGCTGTCTTCACAAAAACCCATTAGCAGCAAACATGTGACCATTTGTCATTGATTCAAATAACGATCAACGAAGAAAAAACCTAAATGCTCATATTCAATTGTCGTATTATAGACATTGAAGCATCCTTAGCAACAGCCTGACACTAGAAACAATTACCTAATTATATCTGGAACGCAAGCAAAGCGAAACCACATCAACATCGCCCGCTATGACCAGCAGTGATCGGCTTTTAACTGTGTTTTGGAGCCCAGAGAGAGAGAGAGAGAGAGAGAGAGAGAGAGAGAGAGAGAGAGAGAGAGAGAGAGAGAGAGAGAGAGAGAGAGAGAGAGAGAGAGAGCGTACATGCAAACAATAGCAACAACCAGAGCAACATCCATTGCAGAATGAGAAATAAATGTGCCACCAAACCAAATGTTACTCAAACCCTTCTGTCTTGGCTAAGAATGAACGGAAACAATATGCAGCAACTAGCAAATATAGCTATAACCATTGATTGATTTGTGACACTTTCTACAATAACATCTGATTATAAGCAGATTCCCTAGTCCATATGGGATCCAGTAAGGCAGGCTTCACGTCACATGTCAGTTGCTGTTCTAATAGCTGATTCCCCCATACATTGGTGCATTTGTGATGCTTATTAATGGAGCGTTCTTTGGCAACCGTACCTTAGCAAAAAATTGCGATTGATAAGATTGAAATATCAGCGGGTATATTGCAAATAGACCTGAAGCTAACAAACCTTTGTCTATGTGTTTTGGCGATATATATTTGATATAAATCTGATAAAGTTGCACCATAGCAGCCACCACTAAACGTATCAAATATCTCTGTCAAGTTGCACCATTGCCATTCTGCAGGTAAAGTTGTTCCATCATGCAAGCTAGCTAAGTCACCCCAGTTTTTTATATTTGTTCTTTGACCTTGTAGACAGTGGGACATCCCAGTTGTACAAGAGGGGCACAGCGTGAATATTAATTTGGTTATAAGGGAACATCCCTGTTCTATTTTTAGACTCAATGTAGCTCAGAGTGTTGTGAAACGGATCCCTTTTGCTTTTGGTAAGCAAGCATATGGTTGACCTTATCGAACCCACAAATAATGCACGATCATAGGTTGTGTTTTATACCCTTCAGACAAAACGTCCAAAGAAGATTAACGGCACCGTTTTATATCTTATATCAGTGTAAGTTACAATACTCTTGCGTTCAGGGCCTGTTACAAGGGTCTTTCTTTCCGACCAATATCCAAAGGCACCGGTTTATTACCATAATTGCGTATATTATATATAGATAGCTAATGTCTAATTCAGAATACAGTCTGGCGGCAACTGGATGTCAGGTGGCACAACAAGTAGCCCCTCCTTTACAAAGCCACGGAGTGGTCCATCAAACAAATAGCATAGTACAGGGTATCCAGGTTTAGTGACAGAGTGTCCGATGAAGTACACATTAAGTAGCCACACATGGTCAGTGGCAGGACGACGTCGTTAACATTACCAAGACTTAATACAGATCATGTTTTAGAAAAGACGCATGCCGAGCTGCACGCTGCAACAGCGACCGGATTGGTATACCCATAGATATATGCTCCTTCCTAATGGCATCGCTTGGTTTGATAATTGACTGATGTATTTACTGACGCATTTCTTAATAATTGCTAACGCGACGATCCATTGTTCCTCTGCTCTGACAAACCAACAATTAGAATTTTCTTTAATTGTGCATATTCCAGGCATCCAACTGGCTTTGTTTCTGCAAAAAGAATATCAAAATCGTATAAATTGATATTTAATAAAACGTAACCGTAGGATAAGTAAACGGTATTGTTATATAATAGTAACACTATAATCTAAGAATCAAAATGAGATTTCTAAGAGTAAGTGATATGTGTAAGTAGTGAAAGAGCACTTGTTTTATGTTCAAGCCAAACGAGTCACGCATTGCGAAAACAATGCTAATTAAGTATTAATTAAGTAATAAATTGCCGTCAGTAATCACACAGGACTTATCTTGCGGTCAGTGACGTCCATGTAGGTGCCCTACACAACTAGGGTAATCAAATTAGCGTTTTTGCTGTGATATTCTTGTTACCAGGAGTGGATGTGATGCCGTGTGGGGCTTGGGTTATAGCTAATGACGTGCCAATTCGAAAGACAGAGGCCAGTTTTATGCGTGCTTAAAAATACTTGCTTTGCTATTGTCACTAGTCAAAGTGTAAACAGGGCACAGCCTAACCCCCTTTACTTTAATCAAAGTTGTGGCACCAGCATATATACCGCTATCCGCCCACAATATGTCGTATACCATCGTGGTCCTGTATTACACTTACCAATTGAAACAAGGCCGACTCTCATATCAGGGGCGATTTATTCAACCGGCCATGTTTACTACGATTAAATTACGTAACTTTATAATCACGAGGTTGGTCTTATCTCACCGATGAGCGTTGTAATTAAGATATGAATATATTATTTTGATGCTGTATCTTTGCGATGTAATGAGGAGTAATGTTGAGGTTCGATTGGTTCTTTATTAGCCGTGATAATCAGAGCGTAAAAGTTTGTCGTTGCGTACCCATAAGCTAAAAGGCTTATATTTCCAGAGATAAAACTCACTCCCTGCTAGCGGCTGTGCATGAGTTTTCTCTTCTGACGCGTCACGGCCGCCGCTCTGGCTATTCCCCTCGTGCCTATTGTCTCACAACACAATCCCCTCCATGACGAGCAACACTTTTAATTCATCACACAGCTGTGTAAGAAATACTATGGATGATCGAACTATGTATTGCATATTTGCTTAATATATGGCATGACATAGTATTACAAAACAATGTCTGGTGGGCAAAAAGTAGCTTATTGTCGGCATATCAAATCGAATATGGAGGATATGAGACATGTGTGGAAACACATAAGTCAAAGTATAAAATCCTCTGCAGTATACAGTTGTAATTTTTGGACATCAATTAACCATATCGAAGCTTTCAACGGGGCTTTATGTTAATGCTGACGGATACCAGCATAAATTCGTCATTAGCAAAGACACATAGCGTTGCAAATGCAATGCATTCGGAATATCTGCAACGCTATATTGCATTATGGACCCCGCTGCCAGTTTCTTGCGCGACCATTGTCATATTCATCTACTGCGGTTTGTGATTTCCAGAAGGGTCTGCAGAAGTCAACAGCATTTTAATAGTGAGAGGACATTTTAACAGTGAGTTGAGATTGTATCAAAATATAGTCAATTTGAACTTGTTCATTAACCCTGCTTTTCACCATTTTAAATAGGACTAACATGACTTGTGATGCTCGCATTCAAAAACTGATTATTTGTAACAACGTTTGAACCATACGTCACTACGCCAACACTAGCTTAAATGAATGAATTCCCAACATTCACAATGGACATTGACAATAACGAGATTATGATATTAAAACATTCCTCGCTTAAGCAGTAGCAATTACTAATTGTACTATAATACAATTTGCAGTGCTAAAGGCCAATAGCCAATACATATTTCATTAACCAACCTTGAAAGAAATTTGTGCTAGCACAAATAGTGGTCGTCTTGACGTGTCAAATAACCGATGGAACACAATGCACATCATTGGCTCCTACAAGCGTTGAATGTGCTCTACAAAAGGTAAAAACTGGATTAATTAATTCAAACAGCAGTAAAAATCAGTGTATATAGGGAAGACGGGTGCATGAACAGTGCATAAATGTTAAAGCACTATTAACTTAATCATCCAATTTCTCACAAGGAGTGAAGATTGCAGACGTAAGCAATCCTTTCATAGGTAAAGGTCACGTCTAAACAGACGCAAATAGTGTTTGAAGTAAAAACTGGCATATATTCATGGCGTCAATTTTGTTCACGTAATGAGACCATCAATATTATTCACCTTAATTCGAAAGACGTTTCATACGATATATGAAAACCTGATATATCACAAAATATCCTGTAGTTTGGATTACTGCTCATGTAGCCGTATGCTCTGTTACCCAATATACATAAATTGAGCAGGCGCATCGGGTAAATACAAACAGGGAATCACCCAGGTCACAAAATAGGTCAATCACGCTTTTGGTAACATGTGCGTGACAAATGATTCGACTAGTGATAACTGAGGATCAACAAAAGGTTTGTGGTGCATGTTAATCGTTGTATCAGCAGCAGTACTGATTGTGTAAATAAGTAAATTACTCGTGGACTCTGTCGCCATTCTTATGCAATGGGAAGCAGCTATTGCCAAGGTCATTATTCATGTAACCCACAAAACATACAAACGAATTGTCTGTCCCGTAACACGCAGAGGTGCCAACATCATCTACATATTTGTAATATGTGTTGCGGCGGTCAGCTGTGCGCTGTTATTGCATCGTCATATACGTATTCGCCCATCCTCTATCATATGCAATGCAAATAGTCTTGCGATGATTAATAGCTATGCAATATGGGCATCAGCAGTGGTAGAACGTATTATGTTTGATCGAAAAAGTGAATTGGCCTTAAACAGTTCCGAATAGCTCCATATGATCATAAGATGTTATTTTGTACCAGGCAAAAACCCAAGGCTCTCAAGAATAACCACATGCTCATAATGACAAAGCAGTCGCAACCGTTTGCGCGCTGTCGTCGCTAGTCAGGTAGTTCCCGTATCAATCCAGTCGGGCTGTTCAAAATCTAAACGGAGTAGCAATAACTGTAGCTGCATAGTTGGTATGCCAGCCGAACGGCCCAATCATTTTAGCTTCGCCATCTCGATCAACGAGCAAGATGAATACAGCTGCTTTCGTCATGCTGCGGACAAACAGAACGCAAATTGCCCCCGTAAGACCAGCCCATGATGGCAGTATCATTTGTAGGGGGACAGAAGAATGTTTCAATCGATATAATTGATGATTTGATTTATATATCAATGCAAGTAGAACTACATTGTTGAGCAATATCTCTTACAATCACGACCTACATTGCTCTATGTATATGAGTGCTTGTTCTATTTATGAGAACATGATGCGCAAAATACGTATTGTTGTTAAGGTCCCATCTTCTAATGTGTTCTCTGATGCGAAGCAAAACCTGCAATGGTTCACCGCGCAACAATGTCTATTTCGACATCATTATCGTTATGTGTCAGGCAGTTTTTGCTCTACATGCGACGAATTAGCATAACTGATTACGTGCTAAGCCAAATGAGATCAATTGTCTCATTGATGAATTCGCTTTCCATTCGATACAACATCTGTCTTTCTCGTAGATCACAGCTGCCATTAAAGATGGAACTTCATATGCCATAGGTATCACAAAATATACAGGACTGTAATCACCATTCACTTGATAGCACTTGAAATCAAACCCAGACGAGCAGCAACAACAACGCTCTCAGTTTGATATGGTATTTTTGACTATGAATGATGCCGCTTTATGAACCTGTTTCACAAACGTATTCAAACGATTCGAAACATTACTCGGTAGAGTTGCACATTTGATCACAATCATTGGTGATAATAGAACACCGAGTGGTTCGCAATTACAATCAGCGTCATGCTACGAATGTATACACATGGTAAGTCACAATTCGTAGAATTTTGGCACATCTTTATCACAACAAAACCAACATTGGTAATAATATTACAATTATTTGCAAATGAAATCGATGTCAGGAGTTAATAATTTAACATACCATTGCAAGTAAACTTGCCTTCGTAACAGAATATTAGATGATTAATGAACGCTGTTTACTGCAGTATGCTTAATTATTTGTTTTATTGTCGAATATGTTATTGGTGGTTGTTTATTGGTGTATTTGACATATGTTAATTCAGACATATATTCAGTAGTATTTGCTGCAGCTACATTTACAAATTGAACGTTTTTAGATGACAGTTTCACACACCATGTACTACATTGGACGATCAAGGTAGATTTAAATAATTTGAATAACATGCCTCATGTCATTTCGGGCAAAGGTTGGCCTGTTTATCTAGGAATGACGCACAAATGAAGCAATGCTTACATTATATCGCATATGACCAAAGCGCATTTTAGATGCCCAGCAGTCTGTTTTAAACCTTACATAGCGTCATAGTATTTTTTTGTGTTTATCCAAAGAGGCGTTCACATTACATTTGCAGCAAGCCATGTTCCGCATATGTGTATTGTTGTTCTGCTCATGCGTAATTGCATTATGCAATTAATTGTTACCATATGATAATGGCTTGACGTTCATCTTTTCATATATCATTATAGGGAAGCGAGTTCGTCTGTGTCGGGTTTCCATCTATGATGTAAAAAGAACGTGTCATGTTGTCAATGTGCCTATGTTAAAACGCGCCGGAAATTCTACTTATACCCACAGTGCCATTACAATACATCCTGTGCTAGCTTTGTTACAACCCTTCATGTAAGCATCTAAGCTATAACCGCATCTGACAGCGACTTAAGAGCCCTAAAACTACAAAGCCCGTGGACGAATATAAATCTTCCTGCAATGTGACATTAAAAAATGGCTTGTGAGCATTTCTTGGCTCTCAGGATCCCCATCACAAGCACTGTTGTCGGTTGTACGGCGTTTGTAGTCATCTCAGAGAACCTCCGCTAACCCGTGACTGGTTCTCGTTAAAAAGTGGTTAGCTGCGTCGCCATTCATTCGGACATATTTTGTTTTACGTGTAGTGTGTTCTGTTCGATAACGGACGGTGACGACCTCAACTCTTACGCTAGCAGCAACAATAAATATAGCTACTGCTTAATCTTGTATATGGCACGATATGGGATTTTACGCTGCAATCAAAACACAACGGTAGAGATCATATGGGAAAATCGGAAATGTTTGATAACGCGTGAATGAAGCCAAAAAGTTAACAAACTCTCTAACGCATCGCATCAATCGAACCACTGTACTTATATTACGTGGTCAGTTTATTGCAGCTAGAAAACTGCGTCAACACAGTAAGTGATCAAACCGATAATGTGTTCTAATATTGTCCGTAATCAGGTAAAAACAGTAATTAACGTCCGACAGCGCGCCGGGTACGATGTTTCGATGCAGATTGTTTTTTATTATAGTGAATGTAAATAGGTGGTCCGGCTTGTCTGAACACGACAACAATATACAAGGTTTACATGAATATTTCGTTAACCAGACATCCGATTCTTAGGAAATCATCAGTCGTTTCTCTCAAGCATCTCAATAAGACGTTGAGCAAATCAAATACTGTTAATGACATGTATATATATGTATATATATTTATGTATATATTAATATATATATATATATATATATATATATATATATATATATATATATATATATATATATATATATATATATATATATATATATATATATATATATATATATATATATATATATATATATATTCATCCAAAAAAATGTGTGGCATTCTTTAAGGAAATATTCGTTGAATTTGGAATACTTAATAAAAAGAGCCGCGTATGAATCAGTAAGTAAGGTATGAGTTTTGTAGTTCACGCTCCCCTGAATGGTTTTATAAAAGCATAGCGTGAGAGGTGTAACGCAATTCAATATTAGGTTTAGGGCCGACATTGTTCGGCAATATATGCTTTGTTAACGGATTATATTGGCTTTCTTGCTGCTTCGTTCCAACGTTAAAATTGTGTGGGAGATGGCAAAAAGGCGACAGGCTTATATCACACAGACATTTCACGGTCAATGTTGACCAGCCTAATTAGACATCAATCGCAACCAAGCTTCTTGATATCACGGTGTTTAAATGAAATACTAAATGTCTGTATCTACTGGAGGAAAAAGGGTAAGTACCGTATGTAAGAGTATCATGTTCATTTGCTTTCTTATCCCGTCTACATATGCCAAATTATCGAAACATACCGCAAAATATTCTATTGTCATGGTACTTGTGCTTGTAACGTATGTATTTGCATGCGATGTTGAGCCTATGTACGAGCTCTCACTAATACAATACGAAGTAGCCACTTCCGTTGACTTCCTGTTAACTTACCGTTAGAGTTAACAATATATTACATGGTGTCACTCGTCAACAATATTGGTGGTCTAATGATTATAATTTTAGATTGCAGATGTGCTGATTCAGATGAAGTTTATAAAGAACATGCAACAACTTACAAATAATAGCGTCATACTCCCAAACCTTGCCTAAACACTTCACAGCCCCCTCTCCCGTTATACCCGCTCGTTCAACACCCACGAATCTGGGGATTGCAGGACACCACACCATTTATAACAAAAAACAAAAGAACAATACAGCCATCTAATGCACGCTCACTCGCTGCGAAATGAGTATACAATTGTAATAATAGGCCCGGAAAAACTGTTTTATAACATTAGCTGGAAGCAGCGGCAATGGATACCTAACATGACGTCATTCGCAGCACAACTATCTTCACTTATTGACTTCAAAGGTGTTTACAAACTACATGCAGATACTCGATGGGCTTCAGATAAGACTACAACCGTTGGTGAGAATTGAGAGTGTATTGTGTGCGTATTGTGTCACATGCTTGGTAGGCATACTCGAGATAAACATATTTCACCCACCCGACGTCCAGCCATATTCAACAAAGCTGACACAGTTCTTACTTTCACGAAAGGTGAGAAATATTAAGACAATAACGATGTTGCCATGGCGAAATGGCAATTTTGAAACGACATAATATGTTTGCTGAAGACGGTGAAGTCGCCAACTGATGTTAATTAGATTTCATAACCGCACAATAATTGCCGTTTCAAAATACAATTGTTGTTGTACTGAAAATTGTGGACTCCTGTAGAAACACTGGGCTAACGAAAATCCACCCTAACATAGTAGAAGTTCACAAGTTAGCAAAAGTGCGTAGAATGTAAACAATGTGAATGCATTGCACATCGTGCTCGGAATATCATAATCTCCGCACTAAGTCAGCGTGAGCCGCCTGTATATGTCAGCAGTTCGTGATAACTGTCGTAGTGTTCTCCGATTTCAGGGTTCGACAGATTCACCCACGGAATGACCAGGTGGTCACGTAGTAAGGACAAAGAATCGACAGATATTTGGCCAGCCAGATACTTATTTATTTGCCCGAATTAATTTGTAGCAATGATATCGCCACTAGCGCAATCTCTTTGCATATTATTGGCACTGCAAGAACGTAAGAACATGCAGTTATTGACACGACAACTGACTGAAGCTCGACAAATTCATTTGAATGCATTACAGATTTTCCTGGATTATAACTGTTTAGTACCTTGCGGACATTACACCTGCAAGCACATAACCTCAAGCAATCTTGGCGTTTTCATGAAGAGCCCCGATTGCAGCATTTTGACACATTTCCTTTACAGTGGCATAATACGGAATGTCTAAATAATTATAATACGTTATGTCCGTTGGGCTTGAGGTCCCACTAATATTTGCTTGAAAGGTTGCAATATTAATATATAGATGTACTTGGAAAAATGAAAAGATATATCCTTGTGCACTGGCAATGTACAAACTACTGATTTGAGACCGCTGTTAAATGTGACAAACGGCAATCATATTGGCCAAATCAACTCAGCCGACATTAACAAGATCTAGATACAAAGTACGTTTTGGAAAAGGGCCATGCCGAAGGACACGCTAATGACAACGCTTGGTTTACTAAACGCCTTAACTGCGGCATTCACTGATAATTGATATCACTGCTATGGCCAGATCGCAAACGTACCAGACCATCGTTTACTGTAGCCTGACAAACATTATAATTGGTTAGTCGTGCATAATGTTTCCTTTTCCAAGCAAATTGTAATCGGTTCTATTGATATGTCATAAGATTTAACAGAAGGATTAATAAACGGTTTGCACTCTGTAATAGTACTCTCTAGAATATAGGAACTACAGATATTTAAATAAGTAGTGTTAGAAATTGAAAGTGTGCATGTAGCAAAAGAGCACTTGTATATTGTCCAGGCCTAATAAGTGGCGCAACAAATTCACGAGCAGAGCACGAACGTTAGCGAATTTGAATAATGTATTTCGTGTTTTCCGCTGAAAAAGACATAACCATTGCGGATTTAGGGGCAGCAATAAAACACCATGGTATAATGATATTACACCCATCCAGACGACCTTATATCTTGTGTTATATGACATAGCACTCATCGATACGAGGTTATATCTTTTTGTATACATATGGTATTGCAAACCTTACCAAAACTGTACATCACATCAGGACAACTGCTAGATTCGTACAATCGTCGGATTTGCTGGAGGTTAGGCTGTTATTTGTTATGTCAGCGGTGTAAATGAAAAACATATTTGCCATCCTTAGGGTATCGATGCTGTGCGACAATTTGTAGTGTACATAACGGTCGTCGTTATAGGATCCTCTTCAGTTGCATTAACTTGTTGGTATATCGTGCAACAGTGTAGAATATTAACGTGCTGTTGGCATAGTAGGATATAAATTGCATTTTTATCATTAGGGGTTCCTGTCAAAGAAATATCTACCAAAACACGACGCTTTGCCATCGAATAGTGAGGTATATCCGCAGTGATAAAGACGGTTGCAACATTCTGATTTGTCTATTTCCACTAGGTGTTTGTCAGGTCTTTATGCTATATTGTTTGTATGCGAGAAACCATTAAGCGTTATTTGAATAAACTCATCTGCAAACAGCTAGCTAACTGCGTGGTATCTCCTGAGCAGTCAATAATGTTATCAGTGTTTGTGGGAAATATTCACTGCTCTAGCATTCATAATCGGTGGATCACAATATAATGAAAGCCACTCGAGCACTGTGGAGTAATAAGCACTAACATTGTCAATCACACAAACGTTGGTCAACATTTCATTGAAATATTCGCGTAATCTAACGCTGCAGTAGCAACCTTTTCTCTATTGTAATATTCATGTTTTGTGCGAGGTACTCATGTAATTGCCACAACAGACTCAACTCTCTTTGAAACCTCGATATCTCCCTAGACTCACCTGTACAGGTTTAGGGCCCCGCTCAGAAATACAATGTCTGCGATATATCGCTTGTGTCCAACTACTATAATTCACGTGCGTGCTGCAATTTATTTGGCTCGGATTACGTATCACTATCAATTGCGCTCGGTCAAATTGCTTGCGCTTTGTAGGTTCCTAATGATCAAAAGCAGTCTGAAATGTTTTACAAAAGGGAATTCATCTTTGTTGAATAGAACGCGAGTTAAACCATCATTGACTTCCGTCTGTAATTTGTTCATATCAAAGCAATGCAAGCGGTCATTATGTAAAAAGACACAGAGCCATACGAGTTGCCGCAAATACCTTATATCATCATGTCGTAATAATACGACACCTCTTATTTTCCTCGTACTTCGTCCTGTATTCGCCCATAAAACTTAAAAGAGCGGCATATCTATAAATAGCTACAATAATAGAAGTGGCTGTGTATTCTTTTACAAATGTGCAAAGTGCATATTTATATAAATGATGAACGCTTTTTCCATTACAAGCTTAATAAACCATGGCAACCGACGATTGCAAGTCAGTTCAGAGATACGTGTTTGTCAAATAGCGCGCTATATTAGCGGCATGATGGCCATTTGTAATTGCAATTAATAACTCTTTGTTGGAGGGTCTGATACGATTCATGCCTATAATATATGTTTCATGATCTGGCTTCATCGAACCTTGTGAACAACATTATTGCTAGGCTCCATAGATGACATTGTGCCGATAGAAACGCATTGAACAATTTTTTAAGAAACATTAATATACCTTTAATATATAAGACGAATTGGTATAAAGCATGGGTTAACCTTCGCAACTGAAGCCCAAATTGAAAGCATCTGAAAAACTAAAACAATGCCTAAACGAACTAATTTGTTATGCCCATGGACGGCCATCGACGGCCAAAAATTGTCTAACAATACGACATTATAGATGATAACAAAGTTTATGCTGATGAAGTATCTACTATAAACCCGACTGGGTGTGACGTGAAAGTATTAGCTGAGAATAGGTCAAACGAGTGTATCTGTTGGGTAGGAGGGGCGGAGTAATCAGCTTATTTAAACTCTATATGCGGCCTGGGTTGCATGATCCCCTTTCAATTGACAATGTCTTTATAATCATAATATCAACTCAGCATCGTATCATGAAATACACAACAAGTATATTGTTGCAATATGCAACGATACCAACTTCCACTTTGGTTTGTACTTCTTGACGTTTCATTGGTACAACAACATGTTCCTTTGTATCTTCTGTGTGTTTATGTACAGATGCAGAGACACACGGAACGGTTTTGTGGCATACTACGCTTGCACATATTTTACCTGCGTTGTTATCAGTCATGCCATGCTCACCATAGATCAAAACCAAATATTCCACCTGCTACAGACAGACATTTCAGGTGCGTTCGACCGCTCCCACTAAGAGTGCGTGAAGCTGGGGAACGCGGCCCCTTCCATAAGTGTCACATAATAAGACTATTGGGCACCATAGTGGACCCAGACCTATACATGAAATACCCCATAGATAAGTTAGTGGCAAATACTCGCATACCAACGACACTATTACTGCGTATGAAACCGTACTGAATGGAGAATAAGCTCCTGTCGCTCTTTAAGATCCTGATCAAGTCAGCGTTAGAGGTAGGAAGCGTGTGCTGCGTACATGCAGAGTAGGCCTCTCTGGAGAAGCGGGAGATATTTTAGGATACCACCTTGCGTCAGCTTGGTATGACCCACCGTGACTTAGACTGACTAGCAGCACGAAGAAATGAGGCTTACTGCAGTATGGTGTATATATAAATGGTCAAAAGCGTAGACCTCAAGTTTAACGGAAATAATTTTCAATTCAAAGTTCCCGAAGTGCGTCTCAACCATGTAGAGCAACCACGGGCAAACACGCAACAAAACTGACATCAAAATGTAATAAGACGTCCATGTCAGTCCAGATATCTTTATTTCCCCTCAATTGGTAGTCTGTGTTTGGTTATTGCGAGTGGTACAACGCTGATTCACCATGGTGTCGATGCTAAACGCAAGAGAGCCATCTTGTCAACTACAACTAATGCTTTCAATGTTCATGTGACGCGTGGAATGTTCCACCAGCATACCAACATAATAACAATGATTCGTTCAGCAGCGCTAAGTGGGATGATTAATTATCGGCCCTTGAGCGAAAGTAAATACGATAATATCTGCTAGTTTGCAATGTACAAAATGATGTTATAGGAATATTTATATGATAATAATCGATAGTTTGTCAAATATATATATTTATATCATATACACATAGATAAACAAATATGATGCATTTGCTTATATATATATTATAAATATATATATATATATATATATATTATATATAATATATATATATATAGATTAACATAATATATATGCATTTGCATATATATGGATATATATATATATATATAAATATATAAATATACATATATACATATATAGATATATATATATATATATATATATATATATATATATATATTATATATATATATATATATATAAATGTTTGTATCTATGTAAGCATTTATGTATGTATGCATACATGTATTATTGTATGTATGCATATATGTATGCATGTATATATGTAATTATGTATGTATGTGTGTGTGCTTGTGTGTGTGTATGTGCGTGTGTATGCGCGCGTGCGTGCGTGTGTGTGCGTGTGTGTATGTGTGTTGTGTGTGTGTGTGTGTGTGTGTGCGTGCGTGCGTGCTAAAACGTCTATATTGTGAAATGTGTCACATAATTGTTAATGCTTCATCTGAGGCCATTTGTGTTTTCACTTGCCATATGTGCCTTGATATTTAATTAGCTTGGGTTCGCGGTAATGTGAATTACATTGACGTCAAAAATTCTTATTCGGTTCTTGACATCCTTGACAATACAAACTGACGGTTAACAACAGAAAGCCAATTGTATGTACAATCACGCATGGTCCACAAGCTATTGGTAATGTGTCCTTTGATCTAACGTCTGATACTTACATTACCACAGGATCATATGGGACTGTAGATAGCGTCTATGTTTGGCACTGTCTGGTTTGCTCGTCGGTTCTGCAGCAGATATTGCGCAACCTATCATTGAATATCGGAAGACATGTTTGCTGGTTGATGCAACTCAGTTCTTTTTGCCTGCGGTCTATTACTGTTTTTCTGTTGGTGTGTTTAATCGAGCTGCAAACCGAGCCTGTTGTTTTACATTTACCTCGCAACTGTACAATGCCTGGATCGGAATAGTCCTACAGCTGGCTTTCTGTTGTTAACCGTGTGAAGATAATCACGAGACGTGATGGTAGTAACGCAATAAATAGATGTTTCTTCGTGCGGTCGAATGGTGCTTAGGCGTGTGTAAGCTACTTATGGCGTTGCAAAATGTAGAGATACATGTCAATATGATGACAGTGACTTTATTTGACGCAAAACTGACACTCTATCCATAAAAGTAAAGAAAAGTGCACCGACGGGAAACACCTATTTATAGCGTTACAATAATCAATTCTGTACAGAAAGCCCATTGTATGTATTATCACGCATGGTCAACTTCCTGTTGGAAATGTGCATATCTCAAACGCGTTTACTGGTCTGTGGTATGTTAGATTGCTCATGCTGACGCAATGTAGAATGTGTGGCGGTAATCTGTTGACGCAATCGAGTACATCGTGGATAGTGTGCTGTAACTGAGAAGTCTTCTTAAGGCTCGCCATATTCAAACGAGTGAAAGATATATATCAATGGCGTATATTGTACATAAATCAATATATTTTAATGTTGCTCGAATCATGGTGATTTTATACCTGTAGTATAGAGAAGCTCTGTTTATTTGGTTACGTGGCAGCATTACAGGTGACCGTAAAGCAAGCGTAGTCATAACCTACCGGATAGATGTCATCACCAGACCAATGCCTGAAGTCCGGGATCAACTTAAAACAGCCATCAGCGCTAGGGTCAGGCCTACCCAGCGTAATAATACCACGCGCAGGGATAACATGCGTAGCTGCTAGTCTTAATAAAGACTATTCTTTCAGTATCGAATATAGTATATAGCATACTAGCCTAAATAGAACCACTAGAGCGGGACATATAATCTATGATACAGTTCGCAGTCATCGAGTTGCTCCTAGTAAATCGATGCTTTCTGATACGTTTTAATCAGGCTGATCAGCACTCGATGGCCGATATATTTCGGTAATATTAATCAAGTTGGACTAGTATATTCGTGACGTTATAGACCGCCGTGACCTTTGTAGCTCAGCAGCAAGTACCGAATAACCATGTCTAGCTCATTGGCACCCAATAAGCAGGATGTGTCTGGATAACCAGGATTTAACGCAATAAGACAGCAGCATTATCATTTATTACTGGTGTGCTAAAATAGAGCAGCAAGAAAACCCTGTTCAGACATAAAGAACCGGAGAAATCAATGCTAACAATTTTCGCTTTGCTGGCGAAGTTTTCCATATAAGAAACCTTAACTCTTTGATGAACTATTGTGAACCACAAACAGTAACATAAAGCCAAGCTGCTTGCAAAATGTGGCTAGATATTCAACACGATCCTTGTGATTGAATCAAAACGCATCCTGTCGTTTGAGAAAGGACATTGCAAACATGATTGCCTATTCCTAATTCTCATCAACCGACATGATATGTCCGTAAATAGTTCTCACCATATACATGCACAACAGTGTGTTTTGTGTCAGGCAAGCTATCTATATAACCTTACACGATTTATATTTCCTGCCCTGAAGACGTCAGGCGAATAGAAATGTATATTCGCTATTATGGAAATGCCAACTATGGTAGCAGGAGCATCAGGTATGATCAAATGGCTGTGTAAGGATATTTATAGACTATTTATCTGGAAACTGACTCGCTGACAAACACTTACAACCTAGATGTCATGTATTATACATTAATATTACTTCCAATTCGTCAAATTTTGCGCCAACTGTTTCTGTGTTAAAGTGCGTTACTTAAAGTAGACTGGGATTACATACAATGACTATGCCGCAACTAGCACACGCTTTGATTGCTTTTTACCTCCAGTGTGATAGCATATGATTGGATATGCTTTGTCATGAACCCGCAAGCAGTCATTATAGAAAAAAATGTTGCCACCTTTCATTATATTGAATAAACGCATTCAAACAAATATTTTTATTTGCCAAAGGCATCTTCCAGACTGCCGTATTGGATTTCTTTAAGCAAGGCATGTACAATGCATACCAGCTGTGCGATGAATGCGATGAACGTCGTGAAATACATCAAAAGCTTTTGATTTGGACGAGTAATCATAGAATCTCTTTTACCTTTGATAATTTTAAGCTAAATTCATTATGCAATGAACTCACGCAGCCTCAGTAATAGCGCGTACCCAGCCAGCTCGAATATGACCACATTATGGCATTACACCGCATAGGCCGTTACAACGAGCGATTATTGTGATATATCTGCGAAGTTTTGGCTGCGGATTAACAACTTGTCAAAAAGCCAAGATATTTTCGTTTTGGATATTTTATTTATTTCTTGATACTTGGCGCAATTTTCAAGACATTTTCGGGCTTTTTAGTTTTCCATTAATGATGCCGAGAACCGAGTAAAATATTTGTATAACGACCTGAAAATAACTTCTCGATCACTAAAATAGGAAAAATATGGAATCCCGGGTATGTCTGTAGAAAATGTTCGTAATTTCGTGGCTCAATTCAATTGCAAACTTAAGTTACATTTATCTAATAAAAAAACGACGGTTTTTACAAGCATTGTAGGTAGAAAAATTGGGGTGTTTCAAAACATTTGGGTCGGTAATAAAACTGATAATATATGTGCTATAATTAAAATATTTGGGTCTATTGTTGACAATTTATCAATCTAGTGAAGCTTCGCAATGATTTTAGTAGCAGAAAATATGGACTGAAAACAGACGAACTGGATAGGTTCTAATTTGATGCGGCCAATGTTTATAGCTAAAGGATTGTGTGAATAGCATGGGGCTGTATGAAACATAATCTCATGCTCAGCGAATTCCTCGCCTGATTACATCTTGGGTTAATCTACATAATGCGAGTATGTACATTCTGCTATTTCGAAGTATTATACCTTTTCAGATAGTTAATGTGTGCTAAAGTGTGCAATTTTGAACAGCCGCTCATTTCACCCATAAAGTTTTATACGAGCATAGAGATCTATGTGCAACAACATTCTCTGCCATATGACGTGATCGTTTACTTATAGTCAACACATACACATGTCCTTGAAAACCAACCTTTCAGGTAAGAGCCAAACGGTTTAACACAGCCTACCCAGGTCATTATGCCCTTATGACTTATTCAGACCAAGTGTTGAACAAACCGAATCTTTGTAAAGTTATTAATGCTAAGCCTCTGTGCCTACAGGGGTTCCCAAACAGCAAGGTGTGACTCTTGAGTCAATCTTATATTTGTTTGATAGTTTACACGTTGTCATGTAATTGACCTTGTTCAGCACACGATTACTTCGCTTTGTTCACAGTGACATAATGTGTGCATCCATCTGTCTATTTAGAGTCACGTGATCAATCATGTGGATGATAAACTAAGTACTTGACACTGAAAATGAGATAAGCAGCAAATTTATCCGACTGGGCCCGACAATGATATGATATCAGCCACGAGAAAAACCATGCAGTGGTTAATGATTTTACGGTAGAAATATTGCATGCCTTTACATTTACCATTTCCCGTGATATTTTTATCGCTGATTTCGTTATGAAGTGTAAGAAGTAGTAATTTGATTATTTCGTGACCAAACAAAACGCCACACGTTCGATGATGAAATCTTACCAGTGAACACACTATTGGTATAATGATATAGGATTAAATATATTACACATGCCGCCGTAGGGGAGGCAATTTGCTGCATAATTCTTACCTTGTCCTGCATATGAAACTGATATATGCAAACTCAGATGTAGGTGCAGAAAATCTACGCTGCGTAAAATACAATTCTTGTTCGAGCATGTGTATCTTTCTTCGGCCCTGGCCAATCTGAGTTATGTACCGTATCTGGATTGTTTGCGCTCAATGCCTTGGGTTTAGATGCTGTGAACCGACTCAATTCAATGCCATAATGTTGTTAATATATATATTTGGGCCAACCATACGTTCGCAACATTTGTACAATCGTTTTAAAACATATGCGCAATGATCGATAGGCGACAACCATTTGCTGTCATCTTTAACGTCTTATCAGCTTCGCACAAATCATCTGATTGTAACTGGTGCCTCAAACGACCGATTACGTCCTTGTTGGCTCTTTCTATTTCGACTGAACAAAGAACAAAGGAACACGTGCAAACTTGTTATAAAGTCAGATTGTGGCTTCAGTTAAGTACAAGGATATTCACTAGGGCGTCTACAAAAAGATCATTTGTTTGAATTGGTTTGTGTTTATTGCAAACGATGTTAACGTGCGTATTACAGCAAACATATAGAGAAAACTCTTGACACGGCCAATCTTTTTGACAAAGGCCGTAGATTCTCCGGCCAGAAACTCACAGTGTTGCTGCGATACCCAAATAAGTGAACCTAAAACGACCCATTCAACATTTTCCAAATTAAACCTTTATATATATATATATATATATCGTTGCAGTATGGGCATCATTTTATAAGTATTGTGAGCCACCACTTCGTAGACGGGTCTAGAAGAGCGCGTGCTGCTCTTAACGACACATCATTGCCCAAAGTGTAAAGTTAAGCATTGCGTAGCACTATCAAATAAGCACTGTAAGATATAGCAATATAATGTATGCTTTACGTTTGCACATAATTATCAGGATATTGGCCGATTGCAAGAACAGATGCATTAACTCATTTATTCCGCTATCATGTAAGACTATTCCCAAATCAGATAACATGAATCAGGTGCATGCTGAAAAGACACAAAATCATTAAGCTAATTGAGTTAGCAGTAAGAACATTTACGCTGTACGATCGAGATAGATGCAGATGACTTGACCAACATGCTCCCCTGGCATTGTCAGCCCAGGTTGCCTTTGTCATCTACCGAGGAGGCAGCAATAAAGCAATTCCAGAATTGTATTGCATGGAACCGAATTGTTTTTGTACATGTCATGTCCAACAATCAAACCTAACATTGCGCAGTAGTGTTTGGATTTGTCCCCCGAAGTACGTACACTACATTTGCTTCTAGGCACGCTCCCATATATGTAGTTGCGGCGCTGCTCATGTATAATAGGGTTAATCAATTAATATCTACTATTTGGTTGTCACCTGTCTTGCATGCTGGCATCAAATATAATCTGGCAATTAATCAATAACTTAATGTAAAGCGAGTCCTTAATATTAGCATCTAACACATAACCTGAGCTGTCGGCGACGTACGAGCCTAAAAACTGTAAGCGGTGAGTGCATACGTAAAAAACGTGCCGTGGACAAAGAAATTTCCATCTTTATGTAAAATTCGACGTCTTGGCTGACAGATTTGTCAATATGAGCTAGAGCCGCAATGGCCACCGAGGTACTCACGGATCAGTTCATCGTAGTTCCTGCAAAACGTGATCTTAATCTTTGCAAGCTAGGGCATGCGGCTAGCTTTTTTAAAACACGAAATAAATGAAAGCACACCACGCGGCTAAATTGATCATAATGATAACATTAACCCGACAGGCCCCATAATGGTTTGGTTTTGTAGCCACTTTTTAAATCGTCATTACCATTAAATACAATGTATATATAGATATGTTTATATATATAAATATTTATATATAGATATATATATATATATATATATATATATATATATATATATATATGAATATATGTGTCTTTATATACATGTATATATATATGTATATTTGCGTATATACATCTGTATATATGTATATATATATATATATACATATATATATATATAGATAGATATATAGGGTTTATATATGTATATACATATATATATAAATATACACATATATATATACATATATATATATGTATATAGATATGTATATATATATATATATATATATATATATATATATATATACATATATATATATACATTTAGATATATATATGTTTATATATATATCTATATATGTATATATATCTATATTTATATATAGATATCTATCTCTCTATACCCTCTATCTCTTCTCTCTCTCTCTTTATCTCTATCTCTCTCTCTCTATCTCTCTATCTCTCTCTCTATATATATCTCTCTATATCTCTCTATATATATATATATATATATCTATATATATATATATATATATTCATATGGTTGAATATCAATCGCACATGTTTGTGGGTCTCCCTTCCAATGATTATTTGTATTCGATTTAAGGGCAAACACGGGATATCGGCTAGTTAGCATGGACTCTCTGACGCGAGCTTGAAAATCATTTTATGCCATTTGCACTGCCGTGATTCGCGTTGTATTCCACTCCTCTTTTGTACATCCCCATACGCTATTGGGCCCTATGATCACGTCTTTTGTCCAATCCTTTGCTGGTTCAAATTTAGCCAGAACCTGAATCATACGTGGCAGATATTTCCTTTAAGCATATAATAATTTATTAATATCATGAGATATGCTCCATATTGAAATTAGAATTGAGTTTCCTGCTGTGCATGGCTGAAACCAATTCGCTGAGCCTCCATGCCATTCTACCATGGGTGTTTGCGTTGTATTGCTGTTTTGCTTTTGCTGTAATGGAAGAGGCGCAAAATCTACCGACGCTATCGTATTTCCAAGTGAACTGGCTATTACGAGCTGTGTTACGATCAATACAATTGTAATAACCTGGTTGCCCATAAAGTGTAAATGTATCGTTCCAAAGAAGCTTAAAACTCGCTAGTGCCGTTTGAGATTTTTTGATATCGTATGAGACCATCTCTTCGATCACTTACCCGTTCGCTTAGATGGAGAGACATGTCACTGAGGCTTTTTCTGATACACCAATTCTTCTTAATCACGGGAGGCGATTATGCGAATCCAAATGTAATGCCAGATAAATGCTCATCTAATGGCTACATAAAACAGCTCTTGCGGTGATTTATGACATTTTGGTTATTATAGATGTGTTAAAAAGTGATGCACGTGGACCAAACCGGATGCATCGCACAGCTGTATAAACAATGCAACACGTTCACAATAGCGCTGTGCAAGTATGCGTTAACTAATGAGCGAATTCTGTCGTGCATATTTGTATAGAATATGACCGGATAGATGAAAAAGCAACATTGTTGCAATATTAATCTCGGTCATGCAAGTTATTCCATCACGTATTTCTGTCGATAATATAATCAAAACGTTGTTATGTCAAACAGCGACTTCTAAATAATTTCTTCACGTTATCATCGCAAAAAAAAATAGATTATATGTCAGCTACACAAGAGCCTATATTGCAAGCAGTGATAAAGGGTATGATACATTATAACGTGACCTTTTGGCTGATCGCTTCTACATTTAGATTTAAAGTCACTATGGCGACACACACACTCCCCAATCAATTCTACATGATTCGAAAAGTTCATGAAGTAAATGAATACGCGTAAAAGAATATCGCTAGTGCAGATACAGGTTATTGTAATCATTCATTAGATCATATAAACACTGAAAATTACCGAGATGGCATTATTTTGTTGGCGGTGAGGCTTTGCTTTGTTGATCGTCTGGATTCTCACTGGGAGCTGACTGCAGACGTTATCAATACTGGGATCGGTTAAGGTCATGTTTTAGTGGACGCAGGCTATATTGAATGTAAAAAAGTCTTATCTTCATGACGTCCAAGCCGGTCAATTATTCCTACCGTCCGCGTCGGTCACATTGATTTGAAGGACGTTAAGTATGATTTATAAACAGCTGATAAATAGCCTTAGACCATGTCCCACAATCAGACTCTATATAATGCCTAGGTCACGTGATCCCTGCGGGCTGGTTACTGGCTAACTACAGGCCCCGCATCGGCCAAAACCATGGCGTGTCGTGCTGCCCCATGCAGGGCTTAAAGCTATTAAATAACACACAGAAATTAAAATTACTGATCTGTAGCCGTTAAAAATACACTTTTATATTTTTAAGAAACTTTAAAAGGGTATATGAACGCCCCGTGTGTGATTTTATTCGGACTTCCTGTGCGCCCTCAATGTAGTACGGGGCATGTAAGCACCTGCAAGTCTGATGTGACTTAGGTATAAGAAGGTGCATCAGGAATATACAAAACAGGGTCTCAAACATGTCGCTGTACGCCCTAGATGTCCTAGCTATCATGTCAGACAATGCATGCTCCTACATTATTATGATAGCTGACATAAAGACAAGGCGTGAAGGGATTGCCCAGTATAGCGTGTAACGTCCCTCGAGCATTAATCTTGTCGTTGGTATTGCCACTACCTTATCAATTGGGTATTTCATGTTTAGGCATGGGTCCCATATGGTGCCCAATAGCCTAATTTTCTGACACTTATGTAAGGTGCTGCGTACTCAAGCTTCACGCACTCTTAGTGGGAGCGGTCGAACGCACCTGCAATGACTGTCTGTAGCAGGTGGAATGTTTTGCTTTGATCTACGGTGAGCATGGTATTACATATAGCCACGCAGGCGAAATATGTGCAAGAGACGTATGCCACGAAACCGTTTCTAGCTTCCGGAAGGTAGCCACTTCTGCATACATAAATGAACACACAGAAGACACAAAGAAACATGTTGTTGTTCCAATGAAATGTCAAGTAGTGCAAATCAAAGTGAAAGTTGTTATCGTGGTATATTGCTTAAATATATCTGCTGTGTATTTCACGATACGATGCTGAGTTGATATTATGATTATGTAGACATTGACAATTTAAAAGTAATAATGCCAACAAGGCCGCAAGTACACTTCAAATAAGCCGATACCTCAACGCATAATAACCCACACTTACACAGTGTTTTCGTATTCTCAGCTAATACTTTCACGTCACAACCAATCGGGTTTGTAGTAAATACTTCATTAGCATAAACTTTGTTATCCTCTATAATGTCGTATTGTTAAACCATGTTTGGCTGTCAATAGCCATCAATGGGCATGAAAATCCGTTTGTTTCAGCGTTGTTTAAGTTTTTCAGATGCTTTCAAATTGGGCTTCATTTGCTCAGGTTAACTCATGCTTTGTACCGAATCGTCTGATATATTAAAGGTCTATTCATTTATCTCGAAATAGGTCAATGCGTTGCTATCGGAACAATGTCATCTATGGAGCCTAGCAAGAATATTATTCACATGGTTCCTGAAACCGTTCTTAAAAAAAACTGATATTATTGGCATGAATCGTAATACTCCCTTCCAACAAAGAGTTGTTACTTGCAGTTACAAATGACCATCAGGTGGACACACATATAAATTACTTTAAGTTGGAAACTTGAGCATCGATGAATGTGCCGCAAACTTTATATTGCCCGGGCTAAAAGCTAGAAATCTGAATAATAACACTGCGAATAATGTGGCTGTTTCATGGTTCTAAGTGAAATATGTTGCCACTTTTCCTATCGTGAAACTCGCTGATACATGGCCAATCATGAATACGGCTAGTAAATGCCACCACTCTCTCGGAGATCAGCAATTAGCTAATGCTGAAAGATATGACTCATCAACCAGGAAGCGTCAGTCCCTCACCAACAAAGATCTCTGCCTGCCACGATGGTTGTTTGGTCAAAACAATAATTATGAGCGTCTAGCTGCAGTGTAGTATGTTATTTGTTGATTTATTCTGGCATAGAATAATCAGAATTAGATCCCCGGTAGCGTCAAGAATTCCTTGTTTTTGTTTTGTGTCATGTTTTACTCAACACGTATCTCCGAACGGTCATGCAATTGCGTCGGTTACCATGGTTTTCTGAGATTCTAATTTATATAAAGACTGCTTTATATGAAGACTGGCACGTTTTGTTAAAGAACACGCAGCCACTGTTATTAGAGGTATTTAAAGATATGCCGCTTTTGCGAGTTGGTTGGGTGATTAAGGGGCGAAATATGAAAAAAATTAGAGGTGTCGTGTTATGACGACATAATGATATAAGGTATTTGCGGCAACTCGCACCTGCTCTGCGTCTTTTTACATAATCGCCGCTTGCGTTGCTTGGATATGAACAAATTACAGACGGAAGCCAATGATAAGTGAACTTACGTTCTACACAACAATGATGCATCCCTTTTGTGAACCATCTAGGACTGCGTTTGATCATTAGGAACCTACAAAGCGCCAGCAATCCGAGCGAGAGCAATAGATAGTGATAAGTAAGCCTCGCCAAATAGTTTGCAGTACGCGCGTGAATCATTGTATTTGGACACAAGCGATATATCACAGACATTGCATTGCTGAGCAGGGCCCTGAACCTATGCAGTTGAGTCTAGGGATATTGCAAGGTTTCAACCAGAAATGAGTCTGTTGTGGCAATTATGCGAGTAAATCGGCCAAACATAATATTTTATAATATAGAAAAGGATGCTGCTGCAGCGTTGGGTTACCAAATATATCGGTGAAACACCAAAGCCTGTGTGATTGACAATGTTAGAGCTTATTACTCCACAGTGCTCGAGTGACTTTCATCATCTGGTGATCCACCGACTTTAAATGTGAAAACAGCGAATATTTCCCACGAGCACTCATAACACCTCAGGAGATAACGCTCAATTAGGTAACTGTTTGCGAATGAGTTTCGTACAAATAACGCTTCATCATTTCTCGCATCGGCGCCAAACAATGTAGCATTAGGACCTGATCAACACCTAGTAGAAATAGACAAATTGAAATGCTGCATCATTCTCTGACACTGCTGATATGTCGAACTATTCGGTGGCAAAGAGTCGCGTTTTGATCGAAATTTCTATGACAGGAACCTAGAAAGATCAAAATGTAATTTATGTCAAACCATGCAACTGAAGAGGCTTCTATACCGACCGTTATGTACGCTACAACTTGTTGCAAATACGTTTTCACCGACACCGCTGGCATCATACACAACAGCACTCACCTCAAACAATTTCGACCACGGTACGAAGCTAGCTGTTGTCCGTATTTGAAGTAGAATTTTGGTCAGGTTTGCAATACCATATATATACAAAAATATATAATGTCGCATTGATGAGTGCCATGTTATATGACAGTGGTGGTTGCAGGTGTGGCTTCATCAAATCTTTTAAAACATATGCTACTGCTAAATATGTTTAATAGTTGAAAAAGAACTGAATAATTTTTCTTCAGCGATCGTTCCATTAATCAACGACTATTGGTCACGTGTTTGCTATATTGAATCATTCCGTGCTGGCCACCAATTTGTCTCGTACGGCGCTAGTAATGAAGACGAATGGAACATGGCAAATGTCAATTACCTCGCCGTGTTTGGTTTGGTATTTACAGTAAGTTACCGAAATGTTTTTCACCATTTTGAGACCCTATAAAGTGTTGTTTTAATACCGTATACAGTTACCTCATTACTTACCCAGTTCAACGGTAGGTTGTTACGTTCTGTTTGAATGAGGTGATTAAATGTTGCTGTGGATTATCATAACACTGTGCATGTTCTTGTAAAAGCAGCGTTACTTGGATTGATGTCAGGTATTGAATAGAGCGACCGTTTATTAACTGCAATGTGGTCCACGAGCTGGTCAGCAAAATCTGAACATTTTTTTATAGTAGCTTAAGGTAAATTATCTCTGCCGATGTAGTCATGAATCCGAGTAACACAGTGCCTTAACCTTCACAGGCTCAGATAAAATAGCTTCATTGTTGCTGGCTTTTAACGAGTTGTCAGTATGCGGAGGTTGTCTGTACTAAATTGAATCTTATGACGAATGACAGCAGGTAAAGTTTAGTTATTTATAGCTTCTATGCGTTTTTACTAAATGTTAGAAGAACAAACTTTAGTCCCACGAATTATACATGCTCACCATCAGGTTTTTATGTAGGTTACGAGTTTTATTCTGAAGGAAGACAAACTTTTCATAGAATCCAACGGTTGCCAACTTGGTTTGCCGCATTTGCCTTGCACCACAATGTATCATATCCCGTCACCACAATTCACATGACGCCCATAAGGACGGCAGCCGGGAATCGAAGAGTTGCGGGCTCACCCATATCGGCGCTCAGATGCTAACCATTATAAGCATAATCTCACGCATCCTGTGACTTCGTATAGAAAGCATCTGTTCGTGGGTTACCCTAAAACATGGGGAAATGTCATGACACTTTGACACATTTAATTGACATATTAGTTGTTAGTTTCTACATTTACCCTTTGAAATCACACGTCACCTGAATGCACCTATCCAAACACAATACTGCATATCGCTCCAGCATTTATTATCGCAGTCGGGTAGGTTTTTGAGAGGTGAGTTATATGACGTTTACGATTGCCCTTTGATATTTGTTATAAACAAATGTCAAGGACCTTTGGGCTATGAATATATGCCAATAAAACCGGACAAACACATTTTTCAAGCCACCCAATCATAGCTGCGGTATAAGGCCATAGTTGATCACCTTGATATTCATTTACTAAGATACAAGCACGTTAGTCTTCTAAAGCTGTAAAAAATGTATATAGATGTATGTGGGATACTAACTGTCCTCAGCCTCCTTGACAGTCGTTGCCTTGAGATGACGCCGTTGTTCTGTACAGAGATAAAACTAAATCATCAATTAGACATTTCATCGACAACAGAGTTAGTTTGTCCTATATTTATTATTTTGGGGATCTCGCTGCTCACAAGACCAACTGTTTGACCGACAATGTAATGAATTTATATTAGTGCGAGAATATGGCGAAGGAGGAGACGAAGCGTAGGTTGCGTGAGCCAACGAGCAGAAGGTAAAAATGACTCATTCGGCAACTACATGCACATGTGTAGCGATTGACCAATCATATTCATTACAAATAATCAATTTTAGGGTTATCGACAATAGATGGAACCTATGAAGTAAGCGCCTACACCTTACTAGATATTGCTCTAGCAAGCGTCCGATTGCAGAGTAGCTATTCTAAATCGCCCATGGGTCTTCGATTTGATGCGCGACCAAGGCGCACTTGCCGATTCCGTGGACCAGCTTGTTTATTGCCCTGATACGTTTTTGCAGGTGGCTTAGACATCTGCATAATGTATCCCAACGCTTATTACACACGGTATATTTCTGATCAATCGGCATTGCCTTGGGGCGGCATCCAATTTCCAGGCAAATACGATTAGTGTCAGTTCCTAGCTAGTAATCAAGTTTATTTTGCTTACAATTAGGCATACACTTCCGGTTGAATGCCTGGATCTTCCTTTCTTTTACGCCCCTTTCTCTCTTAAGATAACGCCACAGTGATACGTTGAGATTCAACAGTGTATCTTAAATACATCGCGCGTGTTATTTGATATTGCAGGTATCAGTTGCTTGAATTCCGGGAACTTGAACAAAACGTGTAAGATTTAAACTATGTAACACAGGAGTTAATAGAATTAAATATGCTATGTGATTATTGCTGCTCGTCATATAAGGGGATTGTTTTGTGAGACAATAGAGGAGAAGGGAATAGGGAGAGCGGCGGCCGTGACGCGTAGGAAGAGATCACTCGTGCACAGCCGCAGGCAAGGAGTTTTACCACTAGAAATATAAGCATACCCGACTGTATCCCTGCAAATAGGTTATGCACGATAAATTATTTGCAAACAGAAAACGGGCATTTTGAGTAGTGTTAATTGATACAATCTTGATGTGTGTTTTGCCCTAGTAAAGCTACGACTTCATTTTCCTAACATGTTCAAGATACAGATCATAAAAAGAAAAAATAATTGGGTCAACCATTCATAAGCATACTAAAAGAAAAAATGAGGAAGAACAGCATTTTAATTTCAGGCTTCTAGCAAGGCAAGGCCAATAAAGAAATAATCGAACCTGCAGATTACTTGTCATTACATCGCAAAGATACAGCATCGACATAATATAAACACCTACCTCGTAATTATAATATTACATAATGTTATTGTAGTAAACATAGCCGGTTGAATAAATCGCCACTGATATGAGAGTCGGCCTTGCTTGTAATGGAAGGAGTAATACAGGACAACGATGGGCGCCGAGTCCAAGCATCTGATATACGACATAGTGTAGGCCTGTAGCGATATATATTCTAGTGCCTTTGATTAAAGAAACCAGGTATTTGGCTATGCCCCGTTTACATATTAACCAGTGACAGTCGCAAAGCTAGCATTGTTTAGCACGCATAGCGACGGCTTCGGTGTATCGAATTGGCACATAATACGCTATAACGCTTGCCCCACACCGCATCCCATCCACTCCTGGTAACAAGAATATAACCGCGAAAACTCTAATTTTGATTAGCCTATTTATGTAGGGCACATATATTGACATCACTGACCGCAAGATAAGCCCCTGGTGATCACTGACGGTATACATTGACTTAATTACCATTGGGGTCTGAAAGCGTCACTTGTATAGCTTGGATATAAAACAATTGCTCTTTCACTACATACACACATCCCTCTCTCAAATATAACTCGTTTTAGTTCCTAAATCCTGGTGCTAGTATTATATAATAAAACCATTCACTTATCCTCCGGTTACGATTTATTCGATATCAATTTTTATAATAAAGATATGTTTTTTTTGTAGAAAGAAAGCCATTTGTATCTCTGGAATATGCACAGTTAAAGCCAATGCTCATTGTTTGTTTGTAAGAGTAGAGGAAAGATGGATCGTCACGTTTGCAATTATCAAGGGATGCGTCAGTAAAGACATCAGGCAATTATCAAACCAAGTGATGACATTGAGGAGGAGCATATATATATGGGTACACTAGTCCGATCGCTGTTGCAGTGAGCAGTTCGGCATGCGTCTTTTCTAATGAATGATCTGTACCTAAGTCTTGTTTATGTTAACGACATGCCACTTACCCTGTGTGGTAACTTAATGTGTACCCGATCCGACGCTCTGTCACTAAACCTGGTAAACCTGTACACTAATGTTAGTTTGATGGACCACTCCGTGGCTTTGTAATGGATGAGCTACTTGTGGTGCCACCTGACACCCAGTTGCTGCTAGACGGTATTCTCAATAAGACATTCGATATCTTTATATTATGTACCCAATAATGGTAGTAAACAAGTGCCCTTAGATACTGGTCAGAAAGATGCCCCGTATAACAGGCCCTGTACACAAGAGTTTTGTAACTTACACAGATTGAAGATAAAACAAGATGCAGATGAGTAAAGTTTAGAGCGATAGGCTTAAAGATCTAAACAGAATTAATTGTCAATTTGCCTTCAGGTAAGACTCATGATGCACACCAACGATGGCAGCACTTAGTATGTCGAGCCAGTATTGTGTAGTAAGCAGCAGTATCTCTCCTCAGAAGATATATGTGGTGAAATGAATGATTTATTACAAATACAAAAAAAATGGGGTGACTTAGCTAGCCTGCACGACGGAGTATGTCATTACGCTGCAGAATGTCAATGTAGTGGCGGCTATGTGAGAGATATTTGATACGTGTAGTGTATGGTGGTACTGATACGTGTGGTAGTGGGCTATGGTACTTTATTAGATTTATGGTGGTTATTTCAAATATCTATCGCCAAAACACGTGCACACAGGCTTGTCAACTTCTTTTCCTTATATTGTTCTATGCACAGACGCTCGAATATCAAAGGCAAGCTTTTAAGTCGTCGGTATTTGCAATGCCTGCGCCTTTCCAGCCGGGAGTCTGCCAGTTATATCCAAGGTCCTTGATCCGTTGCTCAGGCTCCAAAGACATCCGCATAATATATCCCATTGCTTATTACACAGGACGTAATTCACATCAATTGGCATTGATATGAAGCGTCATTCCATTGGTAAGAAAATACAAATGTGTCAGTTCCAGGCTAGTAATTAAGTTTAATTAAACCTTCCTCCCATGCCCCCTAATCACTCGTGATGACGCCACCGTGCTGGACAGATACGTAACGACGCTTTTTCCGGAGAACTTTCAATACATCGCCCCTCTTTTGCAGTGTATTATTTTGTTCATCATTTGATTTTTTATATTTCAGGTATGTGGTGGCTTAAATTCTGGCAACTTTAGCCTAATGGTACAGCTTTGGCACAATTTATTCATGTTATAAACACGTCAGTTCGCAACCGTTAATATATAAAGAATATATTCACGGCCCGTATTTATACAGCCGTTACTGGAAATAATCAAATATTGATGACACCTGCGCGTATTAACGTGATGCGAATAATTGTACAGAAGAATCCGAATCTGTCTGTAGGAATATCTCAGACAAGTTTGAGCGGTTTCATCTCAGTGTTTATTTAGTCCGATTCGTCTGTTGCTGGAATGTTTGGCTCCGTTGTGATACCCTTTTAAGTGTTAATGCAAAAATGCATTCCGTATACAGTAACCTCAATACGTTCCCATTAATACTGCTTGCCCAAAATGTTCAGCCCATTTCTATAAGGACGAAGCAGATATGGGATCTCCAATGAGTACTTTTTGTGGTGCATATTTAGCACATAGGAGAGCCTACAGATAGATACGTTGTCTTGCTGGCAAAACGCCGGCCATTTGATCCGTCGGGGGCGACTACAAAATTTGTTAATACCACCAATACAAAATCAGGATGGTGATTCTCGAACTACAAAGGGGACCCTTAATATTTCCTTATATCGTGGACTTCAAACGATGAGGCACATTTCTGCTAGGTACTTAATCTCGTATTTGGCCTAATGTGGCAACGAGGTTATTGAACTCATTTAAGATATGCTATATCCCTTTTGTTTTTTTGGCGACCATATGTATGCCTCCCATAACCGTTCAAACGACTAAATGTACATATCAGTAGACAGGCCGTATGAGTTACGTCTATTTTTAAACTAATGCTATTGGATTTTGCATTTGTTACATGCAAATTTTACTATGTATGTAACCCGAATAGCGTACGTACAAATTGGTATCGGGCAGGGACAACACATATGCAGCGAAAGACAACAGGCGTAAAAGACAGAGCAAAGGCTCAGCTACACTGAAACATTGTTGGACCCAAAGGCTCTGACAAACAATCGATTTGGCCATATTTAGATGTAGTGTCATTTATCCCTGAAGGCATATATACTTGACGCAGATAGTCTTCTGTTGAAGCCAATCATATTTAGCAGAAATGCAAAATTATTGCTGTAAACAAATCGTAACCTCTCCTGATGCCAGAACGTAAATGCCGAAAGGAAATGCAGACCTATGCGTGAAGAACCAATTGCGGTTCACATCAATAATAGGCAGGATTATTCAAGATATTTGGTAATTAAACCGTTTAGCCAATAACAATTACGGATGACAAGATGCAATGTAGGAGCAAGTTTCAACCAACGCCCTGAAGCAGTAGCTTTTGTACATGGCCGTGTAACTGCAGGTATTATAATTAGCATCGCGGGAGCAGATTTGAAAAAAAGCGCTATCAGTCATTAGGGTCATCTAGCAGATATGTTTTAGCATCACGAAGTCATGACATTGTGGGCAGCTGTTCCATGTGCGCTCTGCGCCCGTAGTATTGCATGTCATACCAATCTGTACATGGCCCCAGGCGGCGAAATGCTCGTTATATATGTTAGATGACAACCTGCCACCACACGATGTTTGGGCTGCCGGGTCAAAGAGTATCGTTTGCATTGCTCAATAAACTGAACGCACTATACTGCTATTCCTGAAAGCGTCCCTATTGTTTTGCATATATATAGACTGATTAAGGTTTCAACTTCTGCGCACGACAACTCAGATATAGCAACAGACATAGTAAATAAGACATTACGATATATGATGGATTATTATTCACATTAGACAATGTCCACTGCACCAGTCCCGTTGTAGAACAAATTTACGACACTCTCAGATTCTTCTCTTCTTCTCTGATTGTGTTATAAATGGGGTTGAAACGGTCTATCAACAAATTTGGTTACTATAATAATTATTATGCGCATCCATAATTCAAAATTCAAAAAGAAATTAGTACTTCTGTGTTGCAAATTGCGGTACGCAGTATAATTATAATATATTAATCGTGGATTAGTGTCAATGGACCTCATGGACTATCTGCGAGCAAAACGCCGTGACATTCATAATGCAATATCGCTACTTATTAAATGTAGCATGGAACATGAATATTTTTTTATTTGCTGGGATCAATACCCAGATACAATGCAACCTTCATACGTAATTCATAAATATGACTCCGTGCATACTACTAATGGCTATTGGAGGATAGTTAGAAGGCTAATATATAACAATCTAACAAAACTTGAATTGTCTCGATGTTGTTAAAAATATAATGAAAAACACCTGATTGAAGTTTGTGCTTGTGGCGATGTTTTTAGATATATATTGCCGCATATATCGTTCACAATTAACGGTTACACAGATAAATGCTGATAACAAACCAGCGTCCACTCTGCAGAGCTAGTGTCGCTGGGTGATTGTCATTTCAAAATGCATATTCGACTATGTATGGAATCTACTGCGTATCTGAGACAATAATTCCTATGACCAGTCCTCATATTCTAACTGTTGCAACTGATTCTCCATCCTTGTTCGTACGCAACCTTACCTCACCAGAAAAATCATTACGAGGTATGTGGAAAAAGATAACCTATGGCTTATTGTGCTAATGGATTTACCGCAGCCATCAACACAATATGTTTTGACATACATGTGCGTAAAATGATTAATAGCACGAGAGGACTATTACATTTTACAAGGCTTTGTTTACAGTATATCTGCTTTAAACCTAATGCCGAGCAGCCATTTATCATCAACTAAATGTTTTTAATTATCAGTGAGCATTTGTTTTCTGCTCAATAAAAATCACTATCAATACTAGGGATCGTACAAATGATGATGCTCTTTTTTTAACGGTATTGACGTCCTTTGCCCCGTATACAGCAGTCAGTCTGGTTACAATAATCACATTAATATTAATTGTCCGTCTACGTCTTCTTAATAGACTGATGTCTCTCTAGAAACCTTTTATTCAATTGAACTTAAAAGAATTAAATTTTTATTAGAGAAACTTCTACATGCTTGAAGGATTAAATATACGTCCTCTTTGTACAGATGAAACGATTGCTCGCTAAATCTTTGGCGTACTGTCTTCAGTCCTGAAACAAATGAGAGAACAGGTTTAGACCCGGAGTTGTGCACCGCAGATGAGCATAATTAATGATTTACCATATAAAGTAACACCTTGCTTGTAATATAAGAAGATTAGTAATTCGACCATGTCCATGCCTGGGTCTTTATTTTATACACACGCACCTGGAATACCAGATAACCAATATGAAGGCAGATGATAACCAGTAAAGGATAACTTTCGTGACACTTATCCTAACCAGCGTGTCAATAATGTACGAAATAAGCAGCGTTGTAAAATGTAGCGACAGTCTGCTATTGGCTAACAATAATTTGAAGAATTAGGTATATGTTTATCAGTAATAGATCTAATTATAATGATCTAGATTTACTGATGGACGATAGAAAACGCTCAACAAAAAAGCTACGGGGTAACTTGGCTTTTATTAACTGTCTAGGTTTCATTGGCGCCTTTACCCATTTCTAGTTGGCCACTTCCACTGTCAACATCTTCTCAACGGTCACCAAGCACGTTATCGTAAAAGTCATAACAGGTCAAATATACTAATTCAGCATGTCGCCCCAATAACCACTTTGATAAGTACAATACAAAATCTTGTCTGTTCAACCAGCGTATTCCTTTGTGTGTATCGTCTATAGTTGGTTTGTTCCTTTTAAGGTAACAGATCAGCTACAAACCCTTACTAGCACACCTTACCGGCTAACAATGTGTAGAATTAAAACCATCAATCTTTGTCAATTAGCTGTTCAGCGATACGTAGCGAAAGCATACCAAGTCCTGCAATTATCGATTTCAAGACTAGCAAATCTACAAACGCGGCGTGATAATACTATAATATATCCCTTTTACTGATAATTTATCGGTGCAGAAAACATCATACTTCTAGTAATAATAAGAAAATGTCCTTATTACGTTTTTATCGCGCTACGAAACTAGACATCATATATGATTGGACGATTTTATTTACTTAATCATCTCCCGATACACTGCATAAAATAACATAGTTGTTTTCTACTGGCTGGCTTGATTATTCGCGCGTCGTTTGGTTTTTCGTCGGCTGTCGCTTCCATAATCATGATAATGTCGGATTATACTATCTGCATTTATAACGAATCATCATCTACAGCATTGGAAAGTGAACCTCTTTACTGTGCCAAGTACCTCTGATATATTGTGTATCCGATTTGCACATTAGTGTAAGGCAAACACGTGCAAAGACCCAACCGCCTTTAAAAATACACATCAAATGACTATTTAACTACGTGATCATTTTGATTTATAAAACTTAGTGTGTAGCGCTTGATTCGGGGATATAGTTGCGGCGTCATTGTCAGTCAATGGAGCTGCGTATCAGTACCGAATGCTTTCTTGATGAGTTGATTTTGCCATATCGTGCTCAATGCAATTTGTTTTGTTCAAATCCTAATAGGTTGCAA
Organism: Urechis unicinctus; assembly: GCA_034190875.2. Lineage (NCBI taxonomy): Eukaryota > Metazoa > Annelida > Polychaeta > Xenopneusta > Urechidae > Urechis > Urechis unicinctus. The sequence goes on along the minus strand of CM067354.1, from coordinate 25,578,252 downwards.
TAATTGTGTGCGTCATTAAATGCATGTTTGGTTTCTATAACCAGCCTTAAAAATCTTCTTTGAATGTGCTTATCAAATGCGTCGAATGCGTGAGCGCCTACATTGGCTTGAAATCGTTATATCAGAAAATACTGAAGATGACTCAGTACGTAGCCATGCTCTGTTAATCAATATGGGGTGTTGAGTACAAGCACACACACGCACACACACACACTCACACATATACACACAAACACACACATATATATATATATTTAAATAAATATATATAAATATATATATATACAGATATAAAGATATATTTATATATATATATGTATATATATATATATATATAGATATTATATATATATATATATATATATATATATATATATCTATCTATCTATATATCTATATCTATATATCTATCTATATATATATCTATATATCTATATATATCTCTATCTATATATATATCTCTATATATCTCTCTATCTATATATATATATATATATATATATACCTGCCCAATCTGGTAGCGTATGGCCATTTATTATAGCCGATCAAAAACGAATTCTCAGTAAAATACACTACAGTGTCACTCAACCTTGTCCCTACTTCAAGCGTTAGATTTAGGTAGGTAATCAAATATTTCATTTGCTTGATTTACTTCAGTTTAGCTTCATTTGTAAACTTATGGTACGCAATTTTCAATATATTTTTTAATTATTTTGCATGAATTTAACGTGTTAAAGATAACCCGAAACAAACGTTTGGTTTATCACCTTGATTTAAAACAATGGTCAATGTTATCGAAAGAAAATGTTGGATCATCGATAAATCCATAATAACTCGATCAATTGTGTGGCGATTGTGAACTATCTGATTAAATTCGCCAAGGCTTCCGATACAATCATAGGCCTCTTGTGAACTTGTCGAATGTTTTCGACAAGTTACGTTACTAAGTTCGTTTTGTGGGTTTGTGACTTGTGGGTTTGTGACTTGTGTCGTTGGATGACAACATTGTTACCAAGAACCCAGAACCTTTTTTATTACCATGACCACATACTTAGGTTAATGTCATAGACAATGTGAAAGTCTAAATTCTCGAAAAGCTTCGAGAATTATTGTTCGATCTTCACAAAATTTTCGCCATATTTGCTTGTAAATATCGTCAACGGTTGTCAGTGACATGTTAAGTTGCATCGTAAAACTTTATGATTGTTTATAGCTAATCCACTGGTTGCAAGAGCATCAAACTTTTCAAAACATGATGTTAAATGCTTGATACCTCCTTGGTTAAGAATTTGATTTTTTTTGTAGTTGACATATTCTGAAAGTGTAATGTAATTGTAAACCTCTTCTAAGTATATGTAATTAAAAATAATTCGTCGTTTAAAGGTTTGTAGCAGGTCAAAACTTTTTGGAAGCCCAAATCTCTATTTCTTAAGTTTTGCAATTAATTCAGTATACATCGTCCTAATGTACATACACATTCTCTAAAAGCTAATACAATTACAAAATTGACATATGCTATCAAAATATTAGTCTTATTCAAAGCGCTTTGAGTTGATGCTTCAAAACCCACCCTCTAAGGTGTTTCAAACTTGTTGTAGTATATTGGAGAAATATTGGTTGTTATTAAGTTGTTTCGAAACATGCCAAAACATTTCACACACGACGACTTGCGGTATAAACCACTTGTTACCAATGTTATTGCTCTTGGGCTTGAGCTATTAATAAACGTTAAGGCTATAAATCAATCTCTCTGTGACTTATCTTGCTTCATAGTATTAAGCTTAACGCGGTGCTAATTTAACAGCTTCCGTGCAGAAGACAAATCTTTGATCCATCATTGGGCAGTAAACCTACCAGCGTGAACATAAAATGACACTAGCAGTTTCAAGTTCCACAATAACAAACTCAAGTCGGTCTGAATAATTACTCCATAACAAAAACACATACGAATATGAATGCATAAACAATGTCTGGTCAGGTAGCCTTAGTGAGCACTTGGTCTAGGGCATTCCCAAACAAACGCAAGGGCGTTATATAATGCGTATAATGAGGAGCGACAAGCTGACATTTCATCATTTTTATTCGAAAATGGGATCACGAGTCAATCACACTGACAATTCCCGCTCTACAACCATGGGATTCCCAAATACTAAAGCAGCAGCAGTAGCAGCAGCAGGAGCAAGTTGATTAAAAGTACGGTTTATTTACATTGATACGTAACTTGTCACACAAAGAAAACCCAATGTATCCGTACCATTGTAAACTTGTAAACAGCCCGCTTTCATGGTGATTTTGCGCATATTGCCTAACGCTTGGTGTTGGATGCTTGATTAAAGGATATCAGTTCTCTCCAATTACAACCAAACATCAATTGACGTATCCTTCACCGAGATTGCTTCAGAGCTTCTATGTAATGGAGTTCAACCTGTTAGGTATATAGCGAAACCAAAACAAATGCAAACAACGGGAATAGGGTATACGTTTCAGTGATACGGCAATCATATATGGTCAGACTGAATAATATATGCATCATGCGGAAATCGTTTGATTTCAAACGAGCCCACACAATCATTATGTTCTGGTTAGTAGACAATATTTAAAGGCATAAACTGCTGGAATCTGCGATGAGCAGTAAGATGCCTTTACGTAATAATTATTCATGTCCCCAGGCCAACGTTTGATTAGGTAAACATTTCAACCAAAATGTTAATACCGTATTTAATGATCACTTAGCATTTAGGCTTAGGCTTGTATAGTAGCGTGATTATACAAATGGTCGGTCTTAATTTGCAACAACGATATAACGTAGAGTGCTTAATGAAGAAATGTCGGCCTGCGCAAATTGTGTATCAGTACTTGTGCGAATTTTGTATCATTACCTTACATTTGTACGAGCTAAGCCCTCCATGAAATCATAACGAAAACTACAGATCTGCGGCTCTTGCATTTGTAAAAAAAACTGTCGAACTGCCGATGGCTATATTCCGGGTTTTATGCAAAATATTATATCTGTCTTTTGTGACCGCTGAAGGATTAACTGATTCAGCTGGTCCCGAAAGATATGCTGACGCATGTTGTCGCCGAACACAATTACTTAAGGTTTGCCTTCAATACATTATATACACTTACTGAGCAAGAGTAGATTACATCAACTGAGCATTTATATGCTGCGGCAGGGTTTCTTTAGCTCATTCAGGCTCACGCTTTGACGTTACAAATCACCTCACTAACCTATTGTGAAGTTAAAGCAATGACAGGTCAATTCATTATCCTCAAGATTCCGTCTGGTTTCAGCTATTGATATGCACAATTCGATTTCCACAGCGTATTCTACCTCATTCAAACCACAAAGTTCTCAAATGATAATGTTTTAACGCACCGAATATACCTAGAAGAATAAAACACAAGCGACTTATCTATTCACACAACGCAGTAGAATGCTCATAGTCGATTACCATCAATTGGTGCTATAAGGATTGAATGCCTGGTTACCGGGATGAACTGGCAATTAATCCGTATTGTAATCCAAATTTTTCTAGATGAGTCACTGGTCCTTACCAATTGCTGTGGTGGATACGGACAATTGCTCGGCAATTCCAGAACTGAAATAATTACATCACTATAAAAAATTACATATATTAACGTTCAATATGCAGGTTAGAAGTATTTTAGTTGAGGAAAGCCTAAATCCACGAAATATTTAAAATGTTAAAAGTTTCAACACTGAGCATGTGTAATCACTTCTAAGCAATACAAAATGTATTACATTGATGCAGTATCTATTTCAGACGCAGAATATCTTCATCGTTTCGGTTGTTCAAACATTGCTATCACTACAACGCATTGCGTTTAAATCAGGTTAATTACTTCAATGCTTGAACGGGTAAATCATTTCAATACCATGCCTTTGCTAAAAATATAAAACGCGTTACGCAGTATCCGCTTCCATGGGGGTACCAACGTGCCTGTTTAAGAAGTCAAGCGATTCAAACGTGTAGGATACCTGTTTATGACTCGACATGCTTTTATAAGGGCTGTTTTTGGGGGACTTCAGCTTATGACGGCTGACCCCGAGACAACCTCTATGCCTCCGTACCCAGTTTGCCATGTTTTATAACAGGTCCTACTGCTGAAAACAAAATGCACATCACTTTTGCAGCATATTGGCTTTTTAGGGGCGAGAAACGTGGCTGTCAAAATATGCGTCTACAATAACTAACGCCATGACAGATGGTCGTTGGCCCGGCAGAGATTTATTAACGGCGCAATAAAGGCATTCGCGTGTCGCATGGGGCTACGCTTTTGTTGTGTAATCAGAAGTCTCAGGCAAAAATAAATCGATGCATTTCTTTAGAGCAAACATCAGATTTATGCGTTGCAACTAGCTTTGCTGCAGTCCCCAAAGAACATCAACCCAAGTCAATAACAGTGGATCGAATTATGAACATCGTACTGCACCGAGTGTTTATTCTTCACGAGTGTCTCTTATAATACCAAACAGGCCCAGGTTGCTACCACAACACAGGATAAATTGGCAGAGGTTGAGCAGGCCGTACATATATTGGTAAAAAAATTTGATGACTACCTCCGAAGCGCTCGAAATGATTTTTTAGCGATGCTCCAGGTATGTTATCTCTTTAGTCACCAAGCCCGAAATCCTGTGGCCGTTAGATTAGGGACGTCGTCAGCTTAATACAAGGTGGCAACATTAGTGACATCATAACATAAACCATGTGAGATCACTTTGCGCGCGAGGCTCATTGATGGTCTTAAATCGACCAAAACAAGTGGCACCAAAAGAGCGTTACGCTCCCCCTCCGTTGTTTTTGACTATAGTACGTAGTCAGCTATACAGGACTCAAGGGGCCATCACTATGCCTTAGTAAACGGCATCGCTAGGACTTAACTTATATGCAAGTCTATTCGCATATATCAGTTAATCAGACATAATCATTTCGGTCTACTGGCGTTTTAAATGAAAAGCTCATTGATGAGCATTACGGCCTGCACCGTTGCATATACTGTCACGGACAACTTTGCACCATAACGTTCGACAATCATAGTCTTATATGTGGCTCTGGTGCTTGGTATGGTTCCGGAAAGGTCACATTTTAAGTCTGTTTATTCAATCACATTGTTTCCATAGGCAAGCGTTGAATATTGTATCATGCCATATCTCATTAAGTAGAGAAATGATTGCGCCACGTTATTCTATGTTAAGCAACATCGCGAGTATTGGTTGACTATTTAATGAAACACACTTTTGCAGCTGTCGTTTTCTATTGAGAACGTTATCTAACACCACCGGTCCCAGCACAGAAGGCATTTATAAATTTTCTCTCCTGAAGTGGTCCAGTTGTATCATTTATATATAGAAATATATAGATCAGTCACATATGATTTATTACCACAACGTATTAAACACGCAGACATTGTTGCTTTGTAGTGTCATGTTCATTGTAGTTCGGGCTGACATGAAATAATCATCGACGATTGAGTGCTTTTAATTCGGATATCCATTAATCGTCCTCCATTAACTGATCAACGCAATACGTGTCATGCTTGAGAGAATGTAAAAATTTAACAAATTTGCAAGGCGGCCCCATTAGGCTGTTTGAAGATTGATATGATGGAGTAAGAACGATCGCGCCGCGCTTGCAGGTCATGTTATCTTGCCAAGTAGGAAGATATAAATAACCAATTGGTTGGCGAGCAAGCCATACGTTTAGATAGAAGTTTACTTCTTTAATTGGGATGTATTATACCAGATTATTAACCTAAATTAATGCAATAGTTTAAGTGCATTGGCATATCTAATTAAAATTTGTAATGCTACAGCAGGCGCATAAAGTATGGTCGGAAAGCGTGTAATAGAGATAAACGTATAGCTTATGTAATGAAAGAGATGTGTGGAGCTCTATTAGAATCTAACGCTCGCACTAGAAAAGTATAAGCGTCGGTATAATATTATTCGATGCTGGTACTAGCTCAATTCATGATGAAGACGTAAGATATGTCTGATAATGACCAAGACGAGCGTTGGTGGCCAAAAACGGTAAATCTATGACTCCCACCATTCGCACATATGACTTTACCCTCGGCCCTACTTTCTCGCATTGATACCATGTCCTTATTATTTAGTCTTACGTCAAGTGTCAGCGTCGTCACGTGCAGCAAGCATGCAGCTGTGAAGTTGTGAGAGTTTAAGGTCAGTATTTTATAAATAAATAGTTTGAGGATATCAGTTGTCGGGTAGCATCAGGCCCCTTCAACGCTCGTCAAAGGGTTGTAAAGTCCGTCTCAATGATAAGGCGCTTGAGAGGTTCAATTGATGCGGAGAGATACAACGATCAATCTATCCGTAATGTATATTGAAGAAATAGACATTTCGTTCGGAACCCCCCTTACGCAACCCAGTCAATCCCCGCTGACTGCTTACCTGGAAATCGCTATTTTTAGACAATCATTGCTTGTTTCTGGCTTTGTATTGCTATATGGTGTATGTCTTGTCACAGCAAATGTGATGTGTGCATGTACGATTCAAGGTAAAGTCGCATATATAAGCCGTTGTGAACATAGGGCTCCTACCAAGTACAAGCAACAATATCTTATATTATTTGTGCTTAGATCATTGCGAGATAGATGATGTCATAGATGACCTATCCTCAACACCAATCACCGCAAAATTAGTTTTAAAAATTTAATAAGCTTACAACTTTATACTGGAAGCTTTGTTTCTGCTTCTCAGTTCAACACAGATTGTGCTAGTTTTAGTTGCAATATATATGCGTTCAGCCAATATACATTACAACAGGGTGACAGTATACGTATGTAAGTGTTGCATACGTTTCGTTTGACAAATAGGTGCTGAGATCGATACTGTTGCATATTAAAATATATGCCCCAGCTGTTGCAGACATTTATGAAATGGCTATTTCACGAGCACATATTTTGTCGTGGATCAGTAATTAGCTCAACCATGGAATATTTGACCGCAAGATGGTTCGAATTCGTTACAATTGAAAACGACTCGTAAGATGATGAGCATGAACAGTCAGCCACGATGTTTTGTTATAATCATGATTGCAGACTAAATTCGATAAATAACCATGAAAATCAACAATGTCCCTTTATGATGAATTCAGGTCTGTTAATGCAATAATATGTCAAAGTTCGCACAGTGCAACCGTTTGTCAGTCCTTACTTATTACCATGGCATTTACAGTAATTGACAGGAATAGTCTGTCCGGTTACGTTTCGTTGTTGATTCATAATTACAGTTGCGTGTACCAACTAAGGCCATGTGCGACTCATTGCTACGTGACGCTAACAAGGTGTCTTCATTCACTGGCGAAAGCTCCATCACAGGCGCAAAGTTTCAAGATATTCACAATATTGCGAAGTCAGTCCAACAAGATGCAGTATTAATTTTATAAGCATACATGTATGATGCACAAACGCTACGAAGTAAGTCAAAAGCATGATAAATGCGCATCTGTATACGTTATAATAAACACTGGGGCGTCCAAAAAGCTTAATACTGCGCATCTGTATACGTTATAATAAACACTGGGGCGTCCAAAAAGCTTAGAGTGCCAAGCATTGATATCAGAGAGACAACGCAACATCCAACTCTACAGTTAATTACGGTTTATTTGGTAATGGTCCCGCACAAAAATACGAACTACGTACAATAGCTCTTGTTTATATGTCAGGGCGAAATATTCATGGATAGCGATTGCAATTGAATACTGTACTGCTTTATTTGAACGCATTAGCAATGAGCAGTACCCGCAGGAAGGCATCGTAAGACAATTACCGCTTGATAACAAATTTGCTTATACCAAGAAATTCGTACTTTCCTGCTTTCCACTTATGCGACGCTTGGTACAGCGAAAAACAAACTTGCGCGGTTGTGATTGCTTACTATATATAATCGTATATCAGTAGTTGTATGTGTAACGTATATACATATAATCGATGTCATGCAATCAATTTACAGAATGTCACCGATTCCTACTCATATATGAGATACTGATCGACCTTAAGTTAGAAGCTTTAAGTCAGTATTACGTAGCAGATAGCCGCCATATTTTGGTTGTCCCATTGGGATTCTACAAATGTCGAGCAATGATTCATGTTGACGATAATCTTGCAGCGCTTCAAATCTAGCCAAACTGTATGCGCTTGGGCTGCGATTTACAGGCATCAGTAGAATGGTTACGGCAGGTTCTCTCAGCTCCCATTAATCTGTCTAGTACCTGGACATCAGCCCTGAATTATAGATTTATTTGCAAACCTGCTCCTTGGCCTAAAAACACTAACTGATCACTATCAGAGACCCTGACGTATGCAAGGATGCAAATACTAAATCTATCTATCCATCGATCTCTCCATTGATTGCATGACATCGATTATATCTATTTATCTCTAGCTATATATCTTTATATCCTTTACGTTAGACGTCGAGTTTAGCTGTCTGCATCGTTAGACCAAATTCTCGTAAATAACCATGTTAATTTGATACTGATCCAAAACTTGACGTGGAGAACCGGAAGGATTTAATTAGACTAGAGAAGCTAGGTACTACATCTATTTTTGCGCATTAGTGCGGTAGTTCTGATGATTATCGTTTTACAGTGAGTATAAGTGAATTATAGTAGACGACTTATGCATGATAATACATGTTGATAAATGGCATCATACCGCTCCGTGCAAGCAAGCATTGCCTTACTGCATTACAATGTTTCTTGATTTTCATCGAACCATGAAATTATGTTGTGATATCTAGTTGAATACCAGTCAAGCATATCAGGTACATATGATAGAATCGGAACTAATATATTCGCAACCGCAGCGGCGAATGATCATTGTGGTACCCCCACTTGTCGTGTTAGGTGTTAGCTTTTGTGGTCATCCTTATTTAAACTTACAGGTAGATCACTTGCTATATATATATATTTATTCCCTCCAGGTCATGCACATTAATGGCGCTGGCATTTGCTTGGTCTTAAACAATGAGGGCACTACACAGTTTTGATCTTTAAGGCCTGATTTGTTAGGTTCAGTTTACTGGTTTAGTGCACAAATTAGCCTTAATTGCAGAAGTTGCTATTACCCTAAATTCAACGCTATCAGTTTGCCTTAGAAAAAACAATATGTACATTGTGAGTGGCTTGAATAATTTTATAATTTAAGATACAGAGGAGCGTGTGTCAAGTGAAAAGGAAATGTTTAAGTAACAAGCAAAAACAGTCTCCATTGCAATGACAAATCTTACGCTTTTTCAGCTCAAAATCTGCCGGCCGTATATCTGTGCCTGTTTGTTATGAGGCGTATGTGATAAATGTTTATTAAAAGCGTGCAGTTTATTGTGATCAAAAGTTAGAGCAACACACATTATATTGCCCGGAACGCAACATGTTGACGAGTGAAGCTAAAGATAAATAATCATAACATACTGGCCGGCGTAACGAGACTGGATATCATACACCCAGGTGAATTTCCAATAACCAATTGATGTGATTAGATACATCATCAAAACCACCAATAATATTATCAAATACTCGTACCTCATATGACTACCGGGTTTATGATGTCCACGCAGCAAGAAACATGAATTGCAACATATCAAAGGGAAACACGACCTTAAATTTAATAGTTAATTAAATAGCTAATTTGTATGCTTTAGTCGTGTCCCCACAGATAACAATGTCGGCTTCTCTTTAACTATACGAGGAGTGTTGACGCGCTATTCACACGGGATTCACCTGCTCCTCAACTTAAAGCCTCTTATTGTGAGAAGCAGTAACAAAGAATCGTTGTTAACTCGAACGCCACGAAGTGCATTGAAGTTGGTTCTTGAAGTAATGCATCATTTGTTATACATCACGAACAATAATTGCATGTGGTTCAAATTAAGGTTCCAAACTGTTTAGCACCTCATTCATCTATGTAATGCGGAATATAATATCAGGAGACATAACCATCGATTGTCAAGTTGCCTTCTTCTTCTCAATGATAGTTCAGAAACTCGGTGTATCCTCACAAGCCGATCAGTTTGGTAACTTAAATCAACGTTTCATGTTTTATAAAGAAGCCTTTTATTCAGGCCATAAGCTGACACTTTGTCAGCTGCAATGTAGTAGCCAAACTCACCATTCGCTTTTGTATCATTCATGTTGTTTGCGACCAATATGAGCAATGTTAGGTGCAATAATTTTTTGAAAATGACAATAAACATGCAATTAATAATCTATTATGAATAAGCACCTGCGTAAGTGTTGCCAAATAACGGCAGCTGCGCAAGATTTGAATGAACAATTTGAATATGCTCGGAACATAACGTGACTAGAGATCTTTTAATAATCGCTGAATGAGCGTAGCGCGCGATGTTGGCATTGTGATCAATTAACTGTACTTGAAGTTCATCGATGCTAATTACTTGAGCTGAAAGGCTGCAATATTCTCATGCATAATAAGCCATGTTAATTGTAGAATTAACCTGCTCAACATTAGAGATTACTGAGAGATGAACGGCGTCAGCATATCGCCGGTAACATGTACCAATAAAGGGACTTTTTTTAATTGACGTATTTGTCGGTGGTTGCTACCATAGCTGCAAGCTATTTGCTCTGGTTAGTTTTCGTAATTGCATCACAATCTTTGAATTCTTGTTCGCAAGCGAGTGCCACATAGATCAATGATTATACCCACTGTCATAATCGTACATAGGGAACAAGGTAATGATCAATTCGACAGCACTTCAAAAATTACTCTCCAGAATCAGTTTAGTTGTAAATTATTTAATGAGAAGTGGCAATTAAGTTGTGTCTGTGTACCCATAACAACTAGAAATAATCTGTTTTGCACTTAAGGTCAGGGTTGTAATTCGAAGACTCGATCCGAGCCATCTGTCAACTAGCTGCGTAACATGGTTAATCAAATTTTGCCGCTCATTTTTTTCAAAGTTTGGGAACGAGACGTCTACTATATATTTTTCAGCATACGTGGCCACATCTTTTTCATAACATTATATAATGTACATTATTTTTGCCAGACCGATTATCAAATAAAAAAAACCACGGCCATATGGCCACGGTCATCATACCTGCTTTGGTTGTAGCAGCTGGAAAAGTAATAATTAGTTCCATGGGCTACAAGATGATTTCTGAGGCGGATACAGAAAGTCTAAAACGTTCACAAAGTCCTGCCTGAAATATATATTTCGTAGGGGTCAACTGAGTCGACTCTTTGCTGAAATGAAAGAAATACCTATTCTCTAGCTTGGTTTTGTAGTTGCTGAGTTTATGTAGTTTGGTTCATTCTAATTACACACTCGACGTATAAGCAATGCTATACTCACGATAATTGTTGACGACCGAGATAACCTTGAGCATTACATCTAGGTGCCCAAAGACTGTCGGCGGTAGCCAACCGAGTAATATCTTGCCTGTGTCACGCCATTAAAATTGTTTATCATACATATCAGTCGCAGCTCTATAGGCCAATGTTCTCTACCTCCCAGTGCTTTTGCAGCATATAACTTGTTCCCGTTAAAATGTGACGATGTTCTGCCATTAGACCTGATTGATGCCGTATATTGTTTATCCAAAAAAATTGCACTTTCCGTGTACGTACCATGTGTGATAAAACTGTTGAAAGCATTATGAACAAACGCCATATAGCCTTCACCTTTCCTTGAGTATTCACGCGCTGGCACCTAATCGTGCACCGACAGTGTAACATTGCTTAATCAAACTTAATATGCCCTGTAAAGAAGCATCACATAGAGAAGGCAGCCTGTTAAACTATACCCTGAAACTCAAACCGTTATGCTTTTTCAGCTGCCAAACGGCACCCAAATAATATACAAGCTAGCACTAAATACAAGCCCTACGATTTTGAAGCAACCAAATAAAACAATGGTAGAGAAGCAGCATTTCACGAACGCCACACAACCTAGAGCAGCGCTAGCAGAAAACAGCGCCTCGTAAATGTGGCACCGCATGAAAGCTGAGCTTCAAGTAAGAAGCATAAAACACTAGTCTCACTACATGTTTGATGAAAGGCAGTTCCACTTGCAGTGATGGTAATGGGAGGAGTGCAATTGGAGAGTGACACAGTCAGGGGTAGCAGCAAATTCTCAATGCAGAATACAATAGACTGGCCAAAGTGCGTCAGTGAATTGAGATGATTTCATACTCGTTCAATGTACGTTCCTTACAACGCATGTATACAGGTTGCCGGGCTGTACTGGGTAAAACTGCGAAACATTTAAATGAGTTACTGTTTATATGTTATCATGCAATATATTTGGATGGATACAACGCATGCAATATCCTTGTTCGGCAATATCAAGACATCTGCAAGGAACAGGTTCGTAATACATGGCCTTGTACGTTTATGCCCCTACAGTAGATAACTATACATCCAATGGCAAGCCTTAAACTAAGCATAGGTGAACATTCCCCGTCGCTAAAAGTATAACACGACTGAGAGGATCTGTGAAACCTAGATCAGACTCAGATCAATTTATTAACCAATTGAACATATATACAATGAACAATTGATAAGGAGACTCCAACTAAGGCTAATGAGCCGCTGCTGCAGGAGCCACCCTGACATAATGATAATAGAAATAATACTAATAACATAAAAGAAGAAACATACAAAAGATAGAATATGTACAAAAGAGAAACATAGTACACAATAATAAAAGTACTTGAGGTCACAGCATCATGTTACCTGAGTTAAAAAGGTACAGAAAACATTTACATAGGGTTTTGGCAGAGTCAGGAATTTGGTGACATGAGTAGCACATTATGAATTCATACAATAACAAATGACTCTTCTGCTTGACTAGTTAATGTAGGCAAGTACATGTATAACAATTCGGTTTATGACAAGCAGTAATTAGTTTGCAACGATATAACAATGCGAAGCACTAGAAAGCTCCTTATTGTGACAAAGGGTTATTCTGCATAGTCTTCGTTGAAGCACTATAAGATGTCAGGCTTCCCTGCACTTTTTCTCTTCCACATATCATAGGATGACTCTTGACTCACGCTCTCAGTCGATCCGAGCGTTCTATGAAAACAATATACATCAATAGCATGCAGCAAAGGAGAAACAAGGCCAGCTCATGCAATGTTGTAGACTACTTTACATCCTGGTGCAGGTTGATCATCGTCGCTAGTTATAGCGGCTGTGTGCAACATTCATTAGTTAAGTTACCAGCCAACCTGTCCAGGCCTCTGATGTCATGTAGTTGTATGCGTCAGCCGAGTGGTCGACTTCAGCCACTGTGGTCGTTGGTATCCAACAACACTCTAAATAACCTAAATTGGGTATATGTGACCTATATACATTGATTACAGATATATGTCCCATATAATTGTAATCCTTATAAGTCGATGCGCGTTGTGCAAGGATGGTTGCTCCATGCATGTGCCGAAGTAAGCTGTTATCGCAAAATCACACAATGTTCAAAAGAAATCACCATGTCCATTAGCTTTGAAATGGACAATAAAGAAACCAGTTGTCTCGACAAGAAATCGAGGACAATAATGGCCAACAATAATTTAAGTCTAATCCGAAGTCCACAGCTCTCACAGTATACATAGTAACTCGAACAAACTGGTAAACAGATGAAAGCCTGCTATTTCAAACTATCGATACGCAAGTATATATTTTAGTCGAAATTTAATCAAGTCATTTGCTTTCCTAAAGTGGACAGTTACTCATTTATGAGCTGAACTTAAGGGTCTCCAAGAAGTTATTCAATGGTTATGTGGTTCATGTGGGCATAGACCTGCATGCTTGCGTACAGGTGTGGTCCGTCGTAATACGTAAGAATATGGCCGAGCGGGCACTTCTACGGCGCCCCCACCCGGTTGCCATTCTGCAGGTAGTTTAGCACGCCATTGTCAGTGACAAGCCTGCAGAGAAGACCTTCATATTCAGCCTTGTTGTCTTGAGAGTACTTGCTGATGATGCTACAGCTCTGGTCACAGTTTGGCGGAAGCCCCAAATCTTTTTGTTTACCGAATGAGGCTATGGCCTCGCGTACCCGCAGGTGGACAGAGAAACCTGACTCGAATAAGTAAGTCAGTATCACAGTATTGAATCATACCTGCTCGGCAAAGCAATAACAAATCCAAGCCGCTGGGCTGCGTGGTAGCCCGCCCTGAACTCCCGCTACTTGATTTTGACAAATATGCTGCTCATGTAAAGAGGCAGCTCCACCATGCCATTGCTCGAAGCAGGCTTTCTTAACATTAGTCAGAAGGCAGACTGGAAGGGTCTCTAGCTGTTCTTATCCTTGACCACAAAGCTTACCGCGTGGTTGGTTCCAAGGAAGGTAGGTCCTTTGACCAGGTGTAGCCATTGTGGGCGATGAACTATGTGGGCTGCCATCGTCGGCGTTGATAATTTTCTGCTGTTGTGGATGTTCTTATCTGCAGTGCCTATCGAGACGATGACACGTGTTATGAACCTCTCGAGGTCAAAAATGTCGTGAATAGTAGCGCCAGGAGCATGACTTCTATCCTCCCTTGGCTGCGTTTTCACCCTCCTCTTCTCTGTGAGCTCGTGGCCTCTGAAAGCATCTTTAAAAAGAGTTCATCACCCTCCTGGCTACGTAGAGCGGCACCACACTGACGGGGTCGGGACCACGATTGGCAGACAAGCCATACGCCACTGCGGTGACATTAAAGGCGCTCTGGAAAAATAACAACCGGTATTTCCGGTTGGGTGGTGCGGAAAATTATCGATCATGCTTGTCCGTTTTTGGCTCAGCTGGGACTGAAACTTGATTATTAAGAGGTATTCTTGGATCTTTGTCGCCCTCACGTCGTCAAGAGTGTCATCTATTGTGGAGTAAACCATTACAGGGCAATCGACCTCAAACTCGCGTTGTCCAACATATTCGGCCACTGGTTTGTTGGGGACTTCATTCTTTGCCTTTTCTTCATTCGTCGCCCATAATCAGGCCACTATTTAATAAGAAGTACAAATCTCGATCGGGCGCTTATTGAGTGCCTTTAGGCACATCAGTGATTTTGGGTGTGTGGAATTGTTAAAGACCTGCCACGCCGATGAATCATAGCACAAAGTCGGGCATAAACGGACACCGCGGCACTTTATTCTGCAGCATGCGTAAGTAAAAACATTTATGACAGACATTTGACTCCAAACAGCATTAGAGTCATCATATTTAGATTCGATCATTGTTTGTGAAGCATCGATTACTATAAGTGCGAGGCTTTCTTCGTGAGGTTGACTTGGATCAAAATAGCGTGAACAAGTTCTGCCCATTTTTGCAATGTACATATCTTCCGGTTACCCAATGTCACATATCACCAATTAAGTTTAGTAGTAGTAATGCATTTAAGATAGTCGAAAGTGTATTTTAACGCATATACAACAGCCCTCAAAGTGTAGGTTTGGATAGTAAAATGTCACACAATGATGCAATCCCAGTTGCATTGTTTTGTAACGTATTGGGTGAGCATAGCTCCTTAGGTTGGTGTGTAAGTCATGTTGTGAGAGATTGAAGGATTTGCAATCATCCATAAACACAATCCATCTCCCTCAGAACTACTTGTCCATGAATTTTACAACACGCCAAGTAGTATGAAAATATCGTCCGTTCTAATGTTAAATAATAGTCGCTTATATAAAACAAGAGACTTGATATAGATACACAAGCGCAGCAACTTAGTCCTGGTGATAATAAGGTTGGATCTAACGCGCAAGTGCAATATATTGTATGTCATGCAAGTGTCTATCGAATCCACCCATAAAGATGCATAGCATATACTTGACGGTAAAAGTAACATCGTCCTAATTCTAGTAGCAGAGGGCACGGGTTAGGCATTGTCACTTTTCTCCATCCACATTATTCATGTCAATCCTAAAGAAGACGGATGTAGCTGCACTGGGATAGAGTCGAACGCTCGTTATTTTCACTTACAATTCAAACTTCATCGCAGTTAATGAAGAGAGCATGGTGTTTTCGTTCTTACGTTACAAGTCACCTTGTTTAAGCGCATTGTACTATAAAAGCCCTAATACCAGACTGACAGTTACTGTAAGGACACTAGCCCTTTGTATGGGCTATTAAGTATTCATTCTTGCTACCAGCGCTGCAGTACTGCTAATGCCCGCGTGCATATTGAAATCAATGATCGCGTTTCTTGACTAAATGTCGCGTCATACTGAGCCATCATGTGAGAGCACATTACACAGTGGATCATCAATACCATTAGCAACTTAGAAATATGTCGGGAATACAACACATGCAACAACAACACCGATATGACGTAACGATGCAAGACATTTGTGCTTAGTTTAGTGCTAACAACACATAAAAAAATGACAGCGCATATAAAATCATTTTAATGAATGCGGTTTTATGTTCTCCCGGAATGTCCAGTTCCGATGAGGACAAACCGCATACCAAGTGTTTTGTATTAGGTCAGTGGAAAGAGTCAGACCGTTCCGGTGGTGGTAAAGTTTGTAAGTTTACATGCTTATATAAGCAACATGGGAATATTGCATGTCTTTCTTTAGTTGACTGATCGTAGTCTTCCATCATCTGTGAAGGGCGGTGATTCGTGGTAGCGATGGATATGAGATATACGATAAGCAAGTGTTGTCCTTGATGAGGCTTTAAATGCGAGAAAGTATTTTCCGGATAAGGCAGTAGTTATCGTGGTGCATACGGCTTAATCAATGGATATATTATATCTATTGCATGGGGTTCAGTTTTTGCAGTAGACAATCTGCACTCGGGGTGGTAGAACAGATTCTGCCCAACAGCGAGGTAATAGTGTGAAATTGCTTGTCAAAATAGACAGATCGATGGTTAAATATCCTGACATGTCAATTATTAGACAGAGGGATGTGTCTTTGTGTATAAGATTATTTGATGGAGAGTGTTTTCATGATATCTATTGAAGTCATTTGAGAAACATAGATTAAAGTAGACCTCTCAAGCAGAATAACATGTTTTCAGGTTGAGATACCGAGACATGCAGGCTGGCACGCGTAATGCGCCAAATCTGCTTTAACTATTATAACAAAGGATTATTTGGCTACGTTAGTAGAGTAGAGAATATTAGAGATATTAACACATGAATCCTGATGTTTTTGTACGGTATGATTCAGTACAATTGCCCATCGGATGAAGATATGATCCATT
This sequence comes from Urechis unicinctus, assembly GCA_034190875.2. Taxonomy (NCBI): domain Eukaryota; kingdom Metazoa; phylum Annelida; class Polychaeta; order Xenopneusta; family Urechidae; genus Urechis; species Urechis unicinctus. The sequence goes on along the minus strand of CM067354.1, from coordinate 25,561,046 downwards.
GTTAAAGCATTTCTCCTTCAGGAGGTAGTGACATACATATACATTTTTTTGCACTTGCATTGTTTTCGTCAGTCTATATAGCGTAATACCTAAGTCACAACTGAAGCGGAGCCAGGGTGGCCTGGGCGATTTCTGGGCATCAGCCGGCGTGTAGAGGCCTGTGAAAGGTCGTGCGATAGGGCGGTCACAGTAACAATTAAAATGGCCCCACACGATGCCATGACGGGCACCAGAAGGTCATCGGCAAGCCATCGGCCGACTTTCCTGGAAATGGGGTCGATTTTTAGCCTGTTTATCGACTGGTGTTCAGCAGGCAAATATCTGATGTCTGCCTTTGTCCATGCGATACCGCTGCGGTATCCGGCAAAACACAGGCCAATGTTTTCAGAACGGCGGCCTTTTGTCAAGTTGCGGGTGAGGTATATAGAGAGGTGCTCCACTGACATGTTTCATTCACTTTGACTTTTCTCTATGAGTACTCTACAAGACAACAAAACTAGAAGACAAGAACGAAAATGCCTGTGATATCTTCACAGTGCTTGCAGCGGCCTCCAGAGCTCGGTTCTTGCGGCATTGGTGGCTGAAGAAATGTTGCATCGCAGACGAAGATAGTGGGTTCGAGCCTGGTTGGTGTGCAGACCCTGATACCGCCAGTACTAGACTATCATAGGTATGCTTAAGCGTGAATATCATTGGGACTTTGAGGTATTTCTACGAATGGAACCACAAATGTTTTACGTGCTCCTATAACGCGTGGGCCCGAGCATCGAAAAGACACTTATTAAGTAATTTTTGAGATAAGTAATTAATACAAAATACATTCTATCTAAGTTTCATATCAGTAGCTGAAATTTCTATACATTTTTGTATGTAGCAGTGCCAGACAGAGCTTGTCAGCAGACGTAAAGTTTGCTATCATCCGGTTCCTTGCAACGTGGAACTCCCTGGCGTTTGCGTTCTGCGTCGCACACAACACGATATCCTTCTTTGTCCCCGAAGTATGCCGAGCCATCGTCGACGAGTACCGCCAGGATCTCTTTACCACCCCTTGCTCCTCTGCTCCAGAACAATGGCGGCAGGTGGCCTGGGGTTTTAAGACCAGTGCAACTTCCCTCATATATGCGTAGTCATAGATGACAAGCACGACTTCCCCAACAAGCCAAAGAAGATTTGGAGAGCGAAGTTTCCGGCTGGGACCTTTTAAAGATCCAACAGCCCGAGTTAGATCGTACATCATCCCACAGGAACTTGTAGTCGGCGTCCACGACAGTGAGGATTACGACGGAAAGAAGTCTTTGTCGCTGTACTCCCACATTGATTTTTTAGTTTTATTCTCTCTATTTTGTTTTTCATTGTTGTACTTTGTTGTATATTTCTTCATAGATACCTTCACTACCTTTACCTTTCCAGACACAGACCCTGACACTCTAGCATTAAATGGCAATTCGAAACAAAATATAGGCGAAGTACAATATATATCAGTATATCAAGTCCAGAGTCCACCCATAGTCTATCTATCAATTGCACGCGGTAGCCATGACACGCTGCCGGCGACGCTGTTGAAATATTTCCTGAAGAATGCACGAAGTTTCTTCCCCTCCGCAGTTGCGTGTGGTCCCCGGCTCTGCTTTTATACCTCCTGTATCACCGGCTCGTCTCTCCAGGCCTCGGACACCAGCTGGAGGTCTAACGATTTGATACACTGATGATTCGAATAAGCTATCATTATAAATTTGCCATCAAATGTGCAAGCTAAGCCGCGCATTTTTAAGTCCCCATCTTAGGGGTATGAAGGCATGAATCATTGACTCTACAGCTATGCAAACACAAAATCGGAAATTGATAAAACAAAGACCAAACAAGGAATTCGATTTGGTTAATGAAACAAACACATGTTGGCCGCGAAGTGAGTTAAGGGAGTGCAATAGCGCATGCTGCAAAGTTTTAGGAGGCATACGAAACGTCCCTGAACATAACGGAAGCCCACCACAGTTGAACCATGCAGCTCGATTACCCACACAAAAATGCCATAGCAGTCGTCATGTTCGTGGTCAAAAGCCATCACTTATTGTCAAGAACACAAGGCACTATAGATCCATCATATGATTTCCGTATTGGAAGTCATTAATTCGGCTAAATCTTCCAACAAAATGACATATTTTAGCTCAATGCTTTGTTTGTGAAAAACATGCGTAGTTTAGTCGTAGTTTTGCTGAGAGCTTGCCTTAGTCAACCCACATACCAAACACCCTCTCGGTAATTTATAAAAAGCATTATTTCAGCGGAAAATGTATCAAATTTTTTAAACGCAATACATACGCATGCGCATGTTATGCATGCACAGTTACAGCGGTTGATCGATGTCAGCCTATCCACACCATGTACACGATAATTATCAATTATGTAATAAACGAGGTGTGAACCAAACTTGCGCGGTAAATCAAGACCCATAAGCACACAACAGAAATGCTATTTAACACCTACCCCTGGGTAATTTTTGGAAGCTACTCCCAAGCTTGCACGATGCGTTATGATATGATGTTCAAGAAAAAAAAATCAGGCGCAGACATTTGTATTTCTTCTTTATGTTTCATATCGCAAAATTAAAGTTCTATTGTCTGACCGAAGACCCTACTTCCATGTCTTAAAACACGGAAGTTGGCGCTATCGCGTGATATAAGCCAAAGCACATAGTATTACTTTGCTGACGTCACTGCGATTAATGAGGGCGGGAAAAATGTCGTTTTGCGGAGCTTATATGCTGCCAAAACACATTAATGTCAGCGGTGTACATGATGATATTAAATTTCAACAATCTTCTCAAGCGCGGCAACTGCCCGGAGGTAGACTTGAACATTTGTTGGCTCGCCAGGGAAATGTGAAGATCTTGATTATGTAGTTATTGCTTTCCTGAGCTGTGCGGAGATTATAAAAATACACGAAATACAACACCGTACTCAGGCGTCGATACTATGAAATCAACAAACGCACATGGGATTGCTGAACAACGGCTCGGAGTCGGCGTCTGTTGAAGTCAAGGAGTCTTCTTATTAGTCGAGGCTACCACTGTTCCGAATTAATTCCACGTGCTTTAAAGGGACGCTATGACTAAACAACGCACGGCGCCCGACCATGGCATCTATGAATTATTTTCTCGGGCTGAGGCTTGAATGAGCGCTCTTAGCCAAGCTATACACTCTTTGTACACAGAACGGCTGGGATTGCATCTGCTTTTATTCGGTGGTTCTGTTGCGATATTTCCCCGTTATGCCAGTCAGAATCAATGACATTGTGTGTCACCATTGTGCCTCTAAGGTCATAATAGCTGGTCGTTTTTCTACGTTACCATTGGTACATGTATTCACGGTTACAGCACTGTTTGTACAATGTTCTTATAAATGGAAATGCATACACAAAGTTAGCCCTCTGTGGCAGTATGTGGGTCATTGTGCGATCTCTTTGATGCAAGAGAGATTTATTTATCTCCCTTGTGTGGATGTTTGTAACACCTTCCCCACAACGTGACAACAAAGCACGGACCATCCTTTGCATCATTGTTTTGACTCGATCGGTCGGTGATCTGATGTGCGGCAACGCATCGGCATTGTATTTTAGAACGGCGTATGTAGAGACATTTTGAGGTGAATGAAACGACAGGTGGTCTGGACTAAGTGATTTATGGCTTTATGATTTTACTCCTACCCAATTGCGGTAAAAGATAGTGAGTTTAACAGGATCTGCAGGTAAATAGCATAACATGCAGACACCATCACTTCCAAGTATTATTCCGTTACCGACAATAAACCCACATTGGTGGAGGGCTCATCAGCATAGGGGCTATGACCTCTACTGAAGCCAGGTTTAACTTTATTGCAGCCCTCGAGAGAAGTTGCAACTGCAACATCACAAACCCATCACTAGTATAGCACGCTAGTGACTCGTCGATGATTTCATCAGGCTGGATAGGATGTTACAGACACTTCTTTATTAATATCATCATTCTGCTCTGATATCGCCATCACCATTCAGTTGCATTAACCTGTTAATTGCTTTCCAAATGCGTAGCTGCATTTCTTAAGCCATCTATAGCTGGTCACGAAATCTGGGATTGGGCACGCTGGTGACCATTCGTAATTTGCATCAAGGATTGGCTGATAATATGGCATCCTCTATTTTTGTATCCAGATTGCTTCATATTAAATAAACGAGATCTCACATCTATGTAAGCAGGCGCCGTCTAACCTCGTGGAGACAAAGAGCCGATAAATATCTGGTGGCTGACAGCAAACACATTGTCACGGAAACTCGCAGCCAAACTCAGCACAGAATCAGGGACGTATCCGAATGATGCACACAATAGTGTTTGTCTAAATCTACCTACGTGATTAAAATGTGACAAAATCGGTCATGATGCTAGGAATTACCACCAATTACGCTCCGCAAAAATTGGAGTGAACCAATTGCTGCATGTGCATGTGAGAACAAATCGTCAAGGGATATCACGCATATGGCGAATTCTGAGGAGATAGACACCTTCATCCAAAGGAAGCCGCATGGTGGTTACTCGACGGAAAGTAGAAGAGTTCCCAGAATATACTGATCGTGACATCGTGATCCCAATCCACAATGGTAAGAAGAATGGGGTGCTGCTACGGGAGCTCAATCAATAAATCTCTCATTGCACAAGAAAGTACAAACCGCAGGGAAGTCAGCAGAGACGAACTTATACAGCTTCAGCAGGAGAACACAAACCTAGCAAAACCTTGGCGTTAAAAAGAACGGAACCTTTAATCAGATTTATGAGCAACGAAAGGTGAGTGTATCAGGTCGTTTTTGCCCCGCAGCTAGGCAAACAAATTATGCAACTCAATAATTTCATAAAAGGAGGTTACCCTGGCATCAAGAAAACAAGTGGCAAGGTAACCAGTATTTTCCATTGGCCGGGGAATGATAACAACGTATCCGGGATCTTGACGACGTATCAAGGACAGCAGATCAGCAACACTGCCTAAAATAAATAAAGAATGAGCACACTGATATCTTCACCTATAGCCAGGGTATAACATCACTGGTTGTTCTCAAAGATGCCCGCATGTCGAGCAACCCAGAAAGATATGGACATTGGCTTATATGGGAGTCATATGGGAGTCATCACCGTACACCAAGCCTGTGGTGATGGAAAGCAAACCGGAAAGATAAAACAGAGTGAGGATAAATTTTCGAGAAGAGAATAAATTTACACGGTAATTGAAAAAATATTTGTGGCGATTGTTTCAGCTAAGAAAAATATCTCCGATACTTTCATGCTCAGGAATTTACTTTGCAGACCAATAATCAATAGTTGACAAACTTCGATAGAAATACCTATGCGAACACTTGTTCAGAAATAAACAATACGATAATGAATGATGCAGTAATCGCCCAGCCTTAAGAAAACAACGCTTCCAACAACATGCGCGGTAAATGCCTTGGCCATGAGACGCACACAGACTCTGCATAATCGGTTTGTGCTTTTGCGAGTCGTCATCGTCATTTCGTCATTTCCTCACTTCTAAGTGGACGCGCAGGCAAACACCTCAATATACAGGAAGGTTGTTAGGGTTGATCTAATTAAAGACGAACACCATAAAGCATGCACAAGAGCAATTTCGGAGATACCTAGTGCATGCGAGTGCTATCATGCTATCGTAGACAATTTGACGAATGAGGATGGTCGGAACGGTGGTATGTGGTAGACCGGCAGTTGGTGACTAATTTTAATATATAAGCTTGAAAGTTATATAATTTCGAGTCCACTCGTACATTCTCTTTTGCACATGAGCTGGAGTAAGCTTATGTGACCATGTTGGCGACGAAAGAATGGATAGTTTAGATGACCCTAACAGGCCACGTCTGACGCCAGTGGTGAATTATGTAATCACGCACTGGTTTTGCATTTGATGGGGAAATGCATTACGTGCTGGGCGCCGTTATAACGTTCCAGTTAAGTAAATTCCAACATTTGGATGCCTCAAAAGCCTACTGTTTGCGTAACTAAGGCCCCATACCTATTCAGTTGATGAATTGTATGCACGTAATATCCGTCGAATACGTTATTAAGAACCAATTTCATAGCACTGGTTTAAACACATATGCCCGATTTATAATTACAGCGCTACCCGAACATTTACATTGAGGCATGAATTGCCCAAATTTTCAATCATCGCCATGGAATATGCTTGGATGATTGATGGCTTATTCTCAATTTCTACGTGTGGCTAGGTTCGCATTAATCAATCATTTTAAGTTTCTTATACAGCAAGACGGTGTGCCTAATCGGAAAGTACTGTCTCGCATTAGAGTGCGTCACAATAGCAACTTGATCGCAGCAACACTGTGTCAATCTAGGTACGGTGTATTGCATATTTGGCAGATCAAGCAGCAAGATGATGCGCTATATTTGAATTTGCCGAACCTCGGTTATGATCATGGGTTCATGTTCGGGTTACTGGGGCAGTTACTGATCAGATAAGCTATTACGGCAGCGGCCATCTTTTCTGAAGTGTTGGGGTTTTATACAGCTAGTACTAAAGGTAAGATTGTGTTGATTAATTGCAATCCAAATTTCTCAAACCATATCCTGGGCTGCTTCTTTGTTAGCTTAATTTTCTAATGATGATCCCTGCAAAACCGCCCAATGTATGCGTCTAGCGTAGCTACTTAATCTTGTCTCTAGAACGTTTTACTCTCTTATCTGAGAATGATTTGTTTACTAAACACATAGTATTCAGTATACCTGGTCTGTAGCATGGTGTGTTATTATCACGTATATACTCATTTGCACGTGTATCGTTATTCATTACCAGTCGTTATCATTAGGACTACCTTTCCTGATAATTCATTTTAAGAGCAATTTTTAAGAAATCACGGTTTTGATCTCCCCCGACTGCAACGACTGCTAAAAAATGATTGTACAAAACGGTTATATAGCCAGCATGAACGCTTTAAGGAGATAGGTTGAGACGTACTCTGATATGAGGAGGTACCGAAACGTGTGTATAAATTATACAGCACCATCGCTTGGCTTTACAGTTTTATGCAATGCTGCATCATTAAGAGCAGCGCGCGCGCTCTTCTGGACCCGTCCACGTAGTGGTTGTTCACAGTACGCTTGAACTGATGGCCATACTACAATGACGTATAGAGCAAGTATACTCTGTGCTCTGTATTTAATGGCTTAATATGAAAAAACGACCATGATGAATGGGTTGTGTTAGGTTCAGTTATGGGGTAGAGCATTAACACTATGAGTTAGAGGCCGTAGAGTCTACGGCCTTTGTTAAAATAATTGCCCGTGTCAAAAGGTTTTTTTTCCCGAATTACCGACAGCGACCCTACTGTGTTCCAAATGCCTATTTGTTCAGCACATGTTGCTATCAATAAAGCACTCGGAATCAAAAGTCTTATTCCATTTGCCAGAATCTCGCTTAGAGAGCTATCGACTTTTGAGTGTTTGATAGTCATATGTTAATTAATATATATTTACATACCTAAAAGCATACCAATATCATTGCACGTGCGCGTCCAAAAATGAGGATTGTGGGTGTTGCTGTGAGTGGCTAATATATCGCAGGGAACTATTATGACTATATTACGCAAACATTATTGCAAAAATATTAATTCCAAACACATCTACGTGAAGACAGGTCCCGTGAAAGTAATGCAGACATTTTGCAGCCGCACCTTCGATCAAACACGTGATACCCAACGATCATTAGATACCGATTAAACAGAGTATTTGATGTGGATTGGTTGACGAAATTGGGGTCATCTTGTGTTTAGTTTTGTATCCACGTAGTCGATTGAGATTTTACAGACTTACCTTTCGATTCCCTCGCACAACATCAGTTTTGAGATCGCTCGGATGGTGGTTCCCTATTATATCAACATTTACTTCCGGTATAACCTGACTCAAGGAGCTTTATTCTGCAGCAAGCCTTAAATGAATGATGTCGTGAGATAAAGCTGAATCTCAATGTCAACAGGCAATCAACATTTGATTTTGTCTTCAGATAGAAATCATCTTGCCTTCACCAAGTAACGCTGGAACCATATGTCGTCTGTCGTGGAGCGCAGGTAATTTTTGTGCGCATTGTTCCATTAAGCCTTCAGATGTTCTAAACGTTTTGCATCCAGATATTTTCCTTTGAAGCATAAATTGTACAAAAACGACGGCCAGCAATAACTAATTATCAGTGTGATTCGAGCACAGCGAGTAAATGTTAAGCAAAGGACATTAATTGGCTGTTTGATGCACCAGTTACAATCAGATGATTGTCGCGTAGCTAATAGGACGTTGAAGATGACGATAGCGAGATAAGTCTCGCTACCTTTATGTCGAACCGATCGATCATTGAGCATATATACAAATATTGGGAACGATCGGAATGTTCTGATCACTTAGACTGACACCACTATTTTATCGACCTACAAATCTTGTGAAAAAGTTTCGTTATTTTAATTTCATAAAAAAAAGTTTGCAACTACGAAATTACCAAAATGTTTCCATGGACATATTCGGTATTGCAGATTTCTCCAATTTCAGTGATTTTGAGGTTAATTTGAGGTATCTATAAAAATATTCCTTTGGGCTCGGTTCAGCGCATCATCAATGACAAATTTAAAAGCCCGAATATTTTTTGAAAATTGCGTAATAAAAAAATGGTACAAAAACCAACATACATATTAAAAAAGCGCAGCTGATCCACATAACTCGATTTTTTTGCCAAATTGCCAGACCGCAACCAAAACCTCGCAGATATATCACAATAATTGATCAGTGTGAACAGAACCAACATGATTCAAACAGCGAACTTAGTCACCGATATTTAATGAACTAGGAAGTGATGGAAGTCTGTTGCTACGCATACAAGCAATATGTACTAGAAACAACAATACGGTAAGAATTACCAAAATAATTTTATTTCTGCAATGCTGTGCACACAATTTTACAGACAGCAGATTGTATAATTGGCATGGCAAAAAACATAAAAACAATGACCATTAAGCAAATATAATTAAGCTTAAGGATTGCCAACACTATAAGAACGAAGCACAGCATTAAGAATGTGCCCAAACTAAACTGGCTACACGTGCGAAAAAGCGTTTTAGGTTTAAAAAGTGGGCAATTCATGTATTTGAGAATTGGATACAATGCGAGTTGCTGCATAGTGATGGTATGTAATCCCAATCTACTTCAACTGACGCACTATATGATGTGAAGCAGCTGGCGCATAATTTGACGATTTGAAAGTCCATTCTCAATCGGATGGAAGCAATTTGAATGTTTCATACATCACACTTAGCGTGTGTTATACAGTCAGCGAGTCAGTTTCTAAATAACTCAGTCCATAAATATCTTAACACAACCAATTGATCATACCAGATGCACCTGCTACGGTGGTTGGCATCACCAAAAATACAAAGTGACATTTCCTTCGACTGGCTGCTTTAGGGTGGTAAATATAAGTCGTGTTAGGTCATGTAAATCACTTGCCTGACACTTGGTTTTAGGTTACTCTTTAGGGTTCACAATAGTTCATCAAAGATTAAAGGTTGTGAATATGGAAAACTTTGTAAGGATAATTGTATTAAACACCAGCAACTTAAATATTGGCTGCTAGTCCATTTATCCCTGCGCGTTGTACTATTTTGCTGGGTAGGCCTGACTTTTGCGCAGATGGCAGTTTTACCATGATCCCGGTCTTCAGGCATTGATCCCGTGATGACATCTGTCAAGCAAGTTGTCGCCTTACTTTTGTAGATAGGGCGTCAGTTTTTCTTCTATCAAAGGCACATTTCGACCACATCGACAAAACATCTATTTATTACGTTACTTACATCACGTTACGTGATTATCATCACACGGTTAACAAAATAAAAGTCCTTGTATCTACAGTAACGTATGGGCCACTTACTATTGATAAATACCTGTTTGTGAAAAAGCCACCGTTGCAGGAGCTGGATAATTATGCATGTTGGTTTTTGCTCTGTTTTCTAGTTAACTGCACTGTGCATGATTTGGTCAATGGGGGCACCTATCTCGGCGTAGCGATATTACTGGGGCAGTTAATCAAACGGTATCAAAACAATATTCACCCTATAATCAGTGCAATGAAGAAGCCTACTCTCTCTCTCTCTCTCTCTAACTATCATCAAGACATACGAATTGATCAAATCTATGGTCCTATATGCGACGCCACTAATAGCAAAGTGGAGACATCAACATCGTCATGATGGTCAAAACATATGACAAGTTATTATCATTGCAAGCTTGGCAGTCATTGATAAGGTTAAAAGGCCACCCCTGGTAGTACCATCTCAGTTAAATGACATCCTAACAGACGTTATGTTTGTGACACATTTCTACAATACACCTTATATATATATATATATATATAGTGCATAAGAAAAACTTGGAAGCTTGCCAATTAAAATATATTTGTTTAGAGATTATCAAAATCGTTAAAATTGATGATGGATTAACCATTAAACGCTCGTTGCTAAACTACTACAAGTGAAAATGGAAAAAAAGGTTAGATAAGATGAATGTTCGAGTGTTCTAATTGGTTGTAGCACAAAACATTAGGCACGCCAGTGACTAACGAAGTCTATGAGAACATAATCCATACGGGGTGTCATCAGATAACTTGCCATTACTGGCCAATCACTTTTTGACAAATTTAATCAGCATTATTTGGCATCTTTAAAGGCACAAGGGTTTCAGTGTAGTTTGAGAAAGATCTATGATGCATAAAAGTCGATAACTTCTTCACGATGGATGGAGAATGCAGTGTATCGCGCTGATACTGATGTAAGCCTATGTAACTGTAGCACTAGATAAAAGTTCGCCAGAAAGATATATATATATATATATATATATATATATATATATATATATATATATATATATATATATATATATATATATATATATATATATATATATATATATATATATATATATATATATATATATATGTTATATATATATATATATATTTATATATATATATGATTAATTATATTGATTTATACCCGATATATATACACACATATATATATATATATATATATATTTATATATATATATCAATATATATATCAATATCTATATATATGTATATATGTATATATATCCATACCTACATACATATATATATATATATATATATATATATATATATATATATATATATATATATATATATATATATATATATTCATATATGTATATATAAATATGTAAATATATATATGAAAATATATATGTATTAATATTGATATATTTATAAATATGCATATATATTTACATAAGAATATATGAATTAATATATACATATTTATATATTTAAATGTATATCTATGCATATATTTAAACATATTAATGTTTTTAAATTGTTCAGGATACTTGTAGTGCTGAATTTGTCCACGGTGCTTATTGAGCAAGCCATTTCCTCTATATATTCTAACGTTCATTTCATTGAAAAATTATAAAACCACGCTTCTTCACAATGCAAGTTGTCCAATTTAAGTGCCCGCACACACCCCGTGGTTTCTGAGATACCCTTGATATTACGTGTAGTTTTGTTACGACTATCTGTTTCAGTGAAAAAATACTCATGGAACATTCCCTCTGTCCTATTTGCGGCTCTGTTGCGAAGGATGCGTTAATTCAGTAAGAGTATCTTCCTCCCGTTCATTCGCTCTACTTAATTATACACTGGAAATAAATACCTTCGCACATTAACAAACTCGATTCACCAGTAAAATCTTCGTACACAAGGCTTCCCCGATCTTCCCCCAACAGCCATTACATTTCTATATATATGCTTGTTGTGTGTTTTGAAAAATCGTCAACCTTGTGTTTTTACTGTTTTTACTTTCTAATTATTGTCTATGCATTCTAAATAAGTTAAAGTTTAAAATTTACCATGAAATCAAAGATATATATTCCGACTTTGCTTTGGGTGGCAGCCAATGGGAATGCTACAACAAGCTACCGTGCCCAGATCACCATGGCCACTACTGACATGGAGGGTAACGGTGACTCATCACCCCATGGTTAAAGGGCGCAGTTTCCGCAACTTCATTTATGTATGTTAAAAACCATATACCTAATGCTGAGAGAAAACTATTCTAGTTTTTCTAATGTTACATCATAACATTGCAAATCAGGTAAATCACCACTCATATAGTTGGCATTGTTGATATATGACCACGACTATGTCGTTTAGACCCACGACACGGACATTTACAAAGCTAGCATTATAAAGCACGCTTACTGACTCCTGCTGTATTTCAAATCAACAAGCTATGCACACAAATCATAGCCTCGTGCAGAATCCTATTGGATTCTGGTCACGGGAATAAGTCATTGAGCATTAGCTAGTTCTGCTCACTTAGGGAAGTGATGTGGGATATAGACGTCACTGGCCGCGATCGCGACAATTGACTTGATCAAATGTCGACATTTATGATAATTAGCAACTTAAGAAGAAACGTATAGCCTTTTGAGATTATGTAAAGTGTGACAATGTTTGTGCGAGAGGTACGTTGCTTTTTTGGGCCGGAATAAAGCAAAATTGTTCTTGAACTGTATAAATCCGCTTTTACATCCATAAAAGGATCAACCATTTTGAATATTCAAATAATTCCATAATGAATACTTTTGACAAATCACGGGATATCTAATTAATTCCATGCCATTGCTTAGGCGAGGAAGAACAACCAAAAAGGCTACGTGGACCATAAGCAACAATGCCAATGTAGGTGTTGCTCTCTTTCTGGTTAGAGGAAACAAGGGGACTATACCTTTGCACCTTCTAGCAACAATAATATTAATAATCAATAAATGTGTCAGCAAATACACCCAGCTTTGTCAGTAGGGAGGAAAGTATATATCAGTTTATACCAACTAGGTGGCTACCTGGTTCAATCCGAATTTTGGAATTGGATTTCAAAATAAACACCCAACAACTGCAAGTCCTCCTAAACTCCGATGTCGGATACTACTTCTTCATCTGCGCGATCTGAAGAATAAGAAAACGGATAGAAAATGACAATATAAAAGTACATATTTGTAAAACTAAGTCGAGACACCAATCCATGCAGACACTTACCGAAACCGGCACCATGTGGTTTATCATGTCTAGGACAATGCTTTCAGTTAAAAACAGTTATGTTTGATATGAAATCACAACGTTTACAAAAAACCAAGACCAAAGCCAAAATCCAAGGGTGTAGATCCGCAACAAATACAAAAATTAACAACACCGAACACTGTGTTTTTTATGACATATTGACAGCCGGGGGCAAGAAATGTCCATTAAAGAAAACAGAACGTCAAAATTTATCACAAAACTGGAGGATTGGTCAAATAGATGAACCGTACTTCGATGATATAGTTAATGAAAATACAAAGGCAGATTACACGCGCGACAGATTCTGCATGAAATGCATCGTTATCTCACAATGAGAACCTTAGCTGTTATCTTATGCGTATGATGCTCACCACCGAAACCTACCGACACAAAAAAAACACTGAATGTGCAAATGGATTTCATTAACTGCATTCGAGACACAGTGTAACAGAAGTTTTTGTGCGCCACACAGTTGCGATAGAGGACTGCTTTTGCGATTCACTTAATTAACATAATGATTTGCGGGACTAAAATTATGGAATTAAAATGGAAGATTTTCGACAAACTAAATTTCTTATTAATAATGATGGATAAGCTACACAGATAGAGCATATACGATCGAATCATTTAATAGCAAATGAAAAGAGAAAAAGTGAGTCAGTTGCATATGCTAGAGAAGAGAGTACTCAGTCATAAAAATTGCGATTAGTTAGCCGCTGTGAATGCAATACCTAACGAGGCTGATGTAGTATCCATCATTTGAAATATGAGTTATCTTAGCCTATTTTGCTGTAGCATACAAGACACAGACGCATTTGTTGCTAATATCTAAATAATAATTAGAACCTTGTTCATCAACAGAACCTGCACGAAGATATGGTTAGTACCTATGGAAAACCGAATTTTGGCAAACTTATTGCCTCCCCATTGGCAAACACACACCCACACACACACCCACACACACACCCACACACACACCCACACACACACCCACACACACACCCACACACACACCCACACACACACCCACACACACACCCACACACACACCCACACACACACCCACACACACACCCACACACACACCCACACACACACCCACACACACACCCACACACACACCCACACACACACCCACACACACACCCACACACACACCCACACACACACCCACACACACACCCACACACACACCCACACACACACCCACACACACACCCACACACACACCCACACACACACCCACACACACACCCACACACACACCCACACACACACCCACACACACACCCACACACACACCCACACACACACCCACACACACACCCACACACACACCCACACACACACCCACACACACACCCACACACACACCCACACACACACCCACACACACACCCACACACACACCCACACACACACCCACACACACACCCACACACACACCCACACACACACCCACACACACACCCACACACACACCCACACACACACCCACACACACACCCACACACACACCCACACACACACCCACACACACACCCACACACACACCCACACACACACCCACACACACACCCACACACACACCCACACACACACCCACACACACACCCACACACACACCCACACACACACCCACACACACACCCACACACACACCCACACACACACCCACACACACACCCACACACACACCCACACACACACCCACACACACACCCACACACACACCCACACACACACCCACACACACACCCACACACACACCCACACACACACCCACACACACACCCACACACACACCCACACACACACCCACACACACACCCACACACACACCCACACACACACCCACACACACACCCACACACACACCCACACACACACCCACACACACACCCACACACACACCCACACACACACCCACACACACACCCACACACACACCCACACACACACCCACACACACACCCACACACACACCCACACACACACCCACACACACACCCACACACACACCCACACACACACCCACACACACACCCACACACACACCCACACACACACCCACACACACACCCACACACACACCCACACACACACCCACACACACACCCACACACACACCCACACACACACCCACACACACACCCACACACACACCCACACACACACCCACACACACACCCACACACACACCCACACACACACCCACACACACACCCACACACACACCCACACACACACCCACACACACACCCACACACACACCCACACACACACCCACACACACACCCACACACACACCCACACACACACCCACACACACACCCACACACACACCCACACACACACCCACACACACACCCACACACACACCCACACACACACCCACACACACACCCACACACACACCCACACTTCACACGGTTAACTACAGAGATCCACTGGAAATGTATAAGACACAAGTCCACCACCTATTGGAATGTTTGCTTTGATATCGAACGTCAAAGCTGCGTCCACCGAGAGGCCAATTGGATACCACCTGACCGCAGAACTACCGGACTGTAGACAGTGTCTTTGTTTTGCATTGTCTGTCTGGTTTGGGTTCTCGGTTCTGCAACAGACATGCGTACATAGACTTGAGTACGGAAGACATTTTGCCTGGGTATCAATCAAGCTTGTGTACTCTGGTCGAATACTGTCCAGCTTGACAAGGTTTTTGTCACACCCACACACCACACACTTGGCCCCACACACACACACACACCACCACACACCACACAGGATAGACAGACAGCGAGGGGTGGGTCGGGGCGGGGGGCGGAGGTGAGCGATATATTATATATATCCTATCTACATCTACGTGCTTAACGCGCAGTGGAGAGAGCATCCAATGACACAAATATGCCCGGGAAAGCTCTTATATTTAATAAGCTTGGGTTAGTTGTAATGTGCATTTACATTGACGTCAATTATTCTAATGCGGTTCCCGACTTCTTCATAAAACTTTTATAAATGGCAGAAAATTAAAGATATTTACATCAACGGGATGTATTTACAAAGCACGATAGTCCTCCGAGGTGACTAAAACATTTTGAGGGAGTTGAGAGTGTTGTGGGATGGCTTAGTCGGGGTAATATAGCTTTCGTTATTTCACCAATGTTGATTTTGTACAATAATTTTGTTTTTGCGTCCATATAAAATTTGAGAATGCAGACGCAAGAATCCAGCAAACAGAACGACGCGTTGAAAGTGTCGGACGACCAGGAGACTGTGTTTTGTCATAAGTGTATGCCTACGTGACAAAGCCTTCTGGCACTTCTTTTGTATAATGCTCTACTAGCGAACAGTTATGCCATTAGCTTATATAGCGGTGATTGGTTTTTTTACAGAATGCAAGCGTGTATGTTTAAAGTTAACCCGAATAAATGTCTACAAAGTATCACAAATATCAAAACATTCCATGCTGTTTTTGGAAGCTCATTAACTAAGGACAAAATAACATCCAGCCGTTAACAGATATCAGCGTCAACAGCGTTGACAGCTGCCCTACCGATCGAATATTGGTAGGCTTTCAATTCGATAGTTTTCATTTCAATCGGGACAATCAAATACCTTAACATCCACCTATTTGCCTTGCCTGATACGTGCTTGCGTTCTCAATTTAACTTGCAATTCCGCGACGAGTAACTGCTGGCAACACCGCCAGTGCTAACTTAGGCAAAACCCTAGGCATTGCGCCCCCATAAGTGCAGGCATATATTGACACGGCAACTCAATTAATACCTATGAATGCATCAACATAACAATGCTAATGTTTCGCAATTATATACATGTGACAAACTGTCTATGATATTCACCATCTATTACTGCATCGTAGGGGTGCTGTCTAGCAGATATTATGTATTTGCTTTTGCTCAAGAGCCACTGTCGCTTGTTCGACACATTGTTTAAGAATATCCATGGTGCGCTTACCTACGTCGTGGTTCTTAGCTACAAGATCAATTGCATTATAACTTGCTGATATTCATATACAACAGTTAAAGCACCGCACGGATGAATCACCATCCATTATAACAGTTCAATGGCAGGCATCAACGTAATCAGGCATGCAATTTGCGCTGCTGAACGAATTATTGTCATTATGTCTTTATGTTGGTAGAAATTTCCACGCGTAACATCCACATCGATAACACAAGTTACAGTTAACAAGGTGGCTATCTTGCGTTTAACATGGACACCGTGATAGCCAAAGCCAGACTACCTATTTAGGGCAAATAAAGATATCTGGCCTGTCATGGACGTGTCGTCACATTTTGAGGTAAGTTGGTATGCGTGTTTGCCTGTGGTTCCCCTTGACGAGTGAGACGCGTTTTGGGAACTTTGATTGGGAAATTGCTTCCTTTAAAGTTGAGGCCTTCGTCTTGGACCACTTATATATACACCATACTGCGAAAAGCCTCATTTCTCGTGTTGCTAGTCAGTCTAAGCAACGGTGGGTCATACCAAGATGACTCAAGGTGGTATCCTAAAATATCTCCAGCTTCTCCAGAGATGTATTCTCCTGCATGTACCTAGCACACGCTTCCTGCCTCTAACGCGGACTTGATCATGATCTTAAAGAGCGACAGGAGCCTGTTCTCCGTGCAGTACGGTTTCATGCGCAATAATCGGGTCGCTGGTATGCAAGTATCACTACCTTATCAATGGGGTATTTTATGTTTAGGTCTGTGTCCACTATGGTGCCCAATAGCCTAATTATCTGACACACATGAAGGGGCCGCGTAGTCAAGCTTTACGCACTCTTAGTGGGAGCGGTCGAACAAACCTGCAATGCCTGTCTGCCGCAGATGGAATGTTTGGCTTTGATCTACAGTGAGCATGGCATGACTGCAAGCAATGCAGGCAAAATATGTGCAAGAGTAGCATGCCACAACACCGTTCCCTAGCGTTCGGAAGACACAGAAGCCACAAAGTAACATGTTGTTGTACCAATGAAACGTAAAGTAGAACAAATCAAAGTGAACGTTGGTATCATGGTATATTGCTACAATATACCTGGTGTGTATTTCACGATACTATGCTGAGTTGATATTACGATTATGTAGACATTGACCATTTAAAAAGGATCATGCCGCAAATACAGTTCTAATAAGCCGATACCTCAACCCCTCATAACCCACAGATACACAGTATTTTTCGTATTCTCAGCTAATTCTTTCACGTCACACTCAATCGGGTTTATAGTAGATACTTCATCAGCATAAGCTTCGTTATCATCTGTAATGTCGTATTTTTAGACCATATTTGACCGTCGATGGCCGTTAATGGGCATGAAAAATCAGTTTGTGTTAGAGTTGTTTAAGTTGTTCAGATGCTTTCAAATTGGGCTTCGGCTGCTCAGGTAAACCCATGCTTTGTACCGAATCGTCTTGTATATTAAAGGTCTAATCATTTATTTCGAAATTGTTTAATGCTTTGCTATCGGCACAATGTCATCTATGGAGCTTAACAATGATATTGATAATCCTAATATTGCCCGTACTAAAAGCTAGAAATCTGAATAATTACACTGTGAATAATGCGACTGTCCGAATTAGATCCTCAGTAGCGTAATGTCTTCTTTGATTTTGTTTTGTGTCATGTTGTGATCAACACCTGACTCTGATAGGGCAGCAATTGCGTCAGTTATCATGGTGTCTTAAGCTTGTGATGGAAAAGCATTCATCATTTATATACAGACTGCTCTCATACGCCCTTAACACGTATTGTAAAAGAACACGCAGCCACTTCCATTATTAGAATTATTTATAGATGGACCGCTTTTGAAAGTTTTATGGGTGGTTAAGGGGCGAAGTACGAAGAAAACAATGGGCGTTGTGTTAACGCGACATAATGATTTAAGATTATGCGGCAACTCGCACCTGCTCTGCGCCTTTTTACATGATCGCTGCTTGCGTTGCTTGGATATAAACAAATTACAAACGGAAGCCAATGATGAGTGAACTTGCGTTATACACAACAATGATGCATTCCTTTTCGTGAAACATATAAGACTGCGTTTGATCATTCGAAACCTACATAGCCCGAGCAATCCGAACGTGCAAAATCCATTGTGATACGTATGCTTCACCAAATAGTTTGCAGCACGTACCTGAATTATACTATGAATGATGCAACCGTCTCTATTATTGCTGACATGCCCAACTATTCTCTGGCAAAGCATCGCTCTTAGATCGAAATTTCTATGACAGTAATCAATGATAAAGGTGTAATTTATATCAAACCATGCAACTGAAGAGGCTTCTATACCGACCTTTATGAACACTAAAAATTGTCGCACAGCATCGATACCCTAATGGTGGCAAATACGTTTTCACCGACACCGCTGACATGATACACAACAACACACACCTCAAGCAATTCCGACAGTGGTACGACGCTAACAGTTGTCCTCATTAGCCGTAGATTTTCGGTCAGATTTGCAATAACATAAATGTACAAAAAGATGTAACGTCGTATGGATGAGTTTTATGTCATATCTATTCAAAAAGATACAACGTCGTAGGGATGGGTGTAATGTCATGGTACTATGGATTTTTAATGATGCCCCTAAACCCGCCAAGGTGTTTTACAGAGGAAAACGAGCAATAAATTATTCAGACTCCAGTATTGCTAAAACAATGGTTTATTCTAAATCAAACTAGAAATAAACGATTTTTTTTATACAAATGTGACACAGATATATTGTTTTCCTGTATAGTAATTGCAACAGTCAATACTTGCACGGGACAAGGTAAAAACAATATGTGTCAGTTCCCAGCTGGAAATCAAGTTTAGTTACTTTACCATTAGACATGCACCCCAGACTGTATATCGAAATTTTTCACCTCCATCACCTCGTCTTCGTCGTGATGATGTCATCGTCTTGTTTATAGAGACGCCACAACGCTTTTTCAAAAGTAAATGAAATTATTCATGCCATTGATGCAGTTTATTACTTTTTTAGTCATTGATAATAGAAAACGGGGATGGGCTGGGCGTACAAGGACGATCACTACGCTATGTTAAGCACGCGTAACGATGGCTAACGTTATTCTATCTTACACGTGATAAACAGATATAGCAGCCGCAGACAACAACCCATCTACTCTTAGTGACAAGAACACGACCGTTAAAGCTCTCAATTTAATTAGCATTGGGAAATTGCTTACAGCACCTACGTTAAAGTCACTTACCGCTATAGCAGTCCCTTGTGATCACTGACGGACTTCATTAGTATTCTGAATACTTGTTCAGCCTGGACAATAAACCAGTGCTCTTTTGTTATATGCTCACTTTTCCATCTCTAACATTACTTGTTTAGATATCTGTAGTTCCTATGTTCTAGTGTTTCTATTACAACATCCAAACCGTTTACTTATCCCACCGTTGAATGGTGTGAAATATCAATCGATCCGATTAAGATTTGCTTGGGAAGGAGACAATATGATGGTCCGGTAAGTTTGTGATCAGGCCATAGCAGTGATATCAATTATCAGTGAACGCGTCAGTTAAGGCGTTTGGTAAACCGAACATTGTAATTAGGAAGGAACATATATCTCGATAACACTGGTCTGATACCATTTGTAGCGTTTCCCTCAGCATGGGCATTTACCAAAACATACTCTGTATCTAAGTCTTGTTAATGTGGCTGCATTGCAACTGCTAGATAGAGATCGTTACAGGACTAGGAAACTGCACATATGTTTGCCACTATCGGATATCCATGATTAAAATGGGCGCTGCAGACCGAACATAATTATATATGACTATAGGAAATTCATCGTCATATTCATTTTTAGAGTGTTATTACGGAGCAAACCATACGCCAGCAGTTTAAAACTGGATGAAATATGCTGACATAATCGGTAAACAATTGTGAAACTGCTTGTTTGCCATATGTTTTAAGTTCTCAAAATTACAATCAGTTAACTCGCCAGCGGGCGAATAGGTCACACCAATAAGAATTGGTCATGTCATCCCAATTGATTACACCGCTAACTTAACAGCGTAATCTCGATGGATAGGCTCAAGCAAAAGATTATAAGTAATTTGGACCATCACAATATTTAAGCACTAACCGTCGCATCGTGAAAGTGCGGGTTATTTGTGCAACTCCAGATATGACGGCACTATTACATAAGCGACAAATTTCTATTCAAGATTCACCTAAACTGTATTATGTAGTTTCTGAAATCCTTTTTAATAGCGAACATAAAAGCGCTAGTATGCTGCGCTGATAACGCCACTCTGGCTGATACCGACTTACAAAAAGAGTGACGCCAATAGCACTGCTGGATTAGTATAAATCAACACCTTAGGCATAATCGCAAACATCAATTGCAGGCATCACTTATTTACTTCCGGGTTACGAAAGAAACTCCGTTTACAACGTAATGTGGCTTTTAGTAGCTGTTATAGGGAATCAGGCTTAGACGATTTATCCAATATGCTTGACGTTTGTCCAATTTAACACAGGAATCATTATGTTGTACATTTCCAGTGCACAAGGATATATCTCTTAATGGTTTCTTAGTATAAATACATATAAATATTGCAACAATTCCAAGAAATATTAAGGGAACTTCAGGCCTAACGGGCACAACGTTATATAGTTATTTAAGCATGCAGTATTTTGGAACTGTATATGAAATGTGTCAAAATGCTGAGATCGGCGCTTTTCATTAAAATGCCGAGCTTGCTTGGGGTTACGTGTTTCTAGGTGTGATGTCTGCAAGGTACGAGTCAGTTATAACCCGGTAGAAATAGTAAATCTAAAATGCATTCAAATGTGCACTGAGGCAAAGATTGCGCTTAACGTAATGTAGTACGCTTCTGTAACGACAACTGACGACATGTGGTGGTTCCATGTGTAGCTTCATCAAATGTGTTTGAATATTGCTTGCTATTAAATAAACGATTAGTTTTAAAATAGTAAAATAAGAGCCTCAAGATGTTCAAAATTAGGATGATCCTAAGGATCGGTACGTTAATCAGCGACAAACGGTCACATATTAGCGGCTAATGGGTTTTTCCTAGTGCAGCTGGGTCTCCGAATTCATATAATTTCAATCTCAGTTAATCCATTCGATTACTTGCCACAAATTAGTCTTGCTAGACGATAGCAATGAAGGCGAATGGAACATTTGCAAATGTCCATTTCCTCTCCGTGTTTAATTGGCGTTTACAGTATGTTACAGTAATGTTTGTCATCGTTGTAAGACCCCATTATGCGTTACTTCAATAATGTCTTCCGTAAAAAAGTATCTCATTACTTACCCAGCTCATCTGTAGGTTGTTACGTTCAGCTGGCATGAAGCAACTAAATGTTGCTCTTGATTATCATCGCACTGTGCATGTTCGTGTACAAGCAGCGTAACTTGGACTGGTGCTAGGTCAGGAATAGTTTATGGTCCGCAAGCTGGTCAACAAATTGTAGAGTTTATTTCTTCGTATATTACGGTAAATCATCATTGCCCATGTAATCGTGATATAATGAAAAAGCAAACCAAATGTATATTATACCTATGTGAATCAGAGCACACAGTGCCCAGACTTTGGCTCAGATAATATAGCTCCGTTGTTTATCGGAGAGTTGAGGGCTCACCAATAATGACGCTCATATACTTACCATGAAGAGCATTAACTCATGCATCCAGTGACATCGTATTGGCAGCAACTGGTCTTAGATTACCCTAAAACACGAATAAATGTCATAACACTTTGACACCTATCCCAATACCAATAACGCATAACGCTCAAACATTCATTTTCGCTCTAGGCTCATATATGACGTTAACAATTGCCCTTTGATATTTGCTATAAACAATGTCAAGGTCCATCTGGCTATGGATATATGCCAATTAAAACGGTCGAAACAGTCAGCACACCTTTTTCAAGCCAACCTATCCGAGCGGCAGTATTTGACCATAGTTTATCATTTTGATAATCATGTACCATTCCAAGAATGTAGTCTTCTAAAGCTGTAGCAAAACATATATTGATGTATGTGCGACAGTATCTATCCTCTGCCTCCTTGATAGTCTTAGCCCTTAGATGACGCCGTTGTTCTGTACAGAGAAAAAACTAGAACATCAACTGAAAAATGCACCCACAACAGAGTTAGTAATGCCTGTATTTATTAATTTGGGAATCCCGCTGCTCACAAGACAAACTATATAACCGACTCTGTAATGACTTAATATTAGTGCGGGGTTATGGTATTTTGCGATTATGGCCAAGTAGGAGACAAAGTTTTCGGTTGCGTGAGCCAATGAGCAGAGAATAAAGATGGCTCATTTGGCAACTTCATGCACAACTTGCCGCTACATCTTGCGGGCGAGAAACCGTATTTAAAAAGCAAAACGAGCGGGTGGCCAACGGCCACAATCGGAGGGTTGCACCTTACGTTAAGGGTTAGTCTATGGTATTATAGCTTTAAATGAACGTGTATATTTGGGTATGTCGTCAGTTACTATTAACGCAGGTCTGACTGCTTTAGCTTGCAGGTTACATAAATAGTCACCCTGTCTATGACCGCACTGATCTCTTGTGGTTGTCAACAAACCTGAACGTACGTAATATGTAAACGCAGAATAATCGTGCTAAACTCTCTGATTAAGTTAGCCTGGGATATGGCTTAAGGGCACCGACAATTACGTCACAGACCACAAATATAACCATTTGATTCATGAGCCTGTCAATGGGTGCTAGAAAACGGCTAATGTCAACTTCGAGGAAAAACGCATAAGGAAACAAAAAGGTCCACCTAGATGCCAAGTTTAATATATGTCGTGTGCCTCGTGATTAGCAGGGGGTACATTCACGACCCTTGCAATGTTTAGAGGCGAACAATCATACATCAAAAGTATGATTTGCACGTGCAAGGTCGGGTATCACTGCACTGATCCAATTATGGGAAATATCTTATGAGGATATAATTCTTCTGCCTTGTGAGTTATCCTAAATGTTTATAAAAAAGTACTGAAATTACGCACCTTTTATCCGTTGATTCATTGCAAAACAGATTCCCACAGCCAAGGTTATTGCAATCTGCGGTTGACTTGAGATCCGCAAATGAACAGCTTGCGAAATCAGTCCCTCCTAACTGCTTGTAATCGCAATTACCATGTCTGAAAAACAGTCTATCAACACATTTGCAGTGTGGAAAGGGATTTTGTTTCGGCTGGATAGTACATGTATTGACTTATTTTTATGTCGGTTAAGCTCCAATATTTTGTTAATTCTAGTTTAGACTCATGCACTCGATTATTTGTCACTACGTTGCCTCGCATAGCAGCAGCAATGACGACTATTGGAATATTTCCCCTCCGTGTCTTTTCGCATTTCCCGTATTGTGCCATGATGTTTGTCACTATTGTTAGAACCCATTACGCGGTATTGCAATAGCGTCTTCAACAGTCAGTCGGTTTGCTACATAGCCGTTCTTTCAGCAAATAACGATCATTGTTACGCATGATACCATATCGGTGCTGCGGATCAAAAACAATCAAATGATCATTAGTCCACAAACACTGCATAAACAGGTACAAACACGATACATAATGTGATTGCTAAGTCACACCAAGACCTAAATTTACTCACTGACGTGTGTAGGTCACGCAGACAAGTCAACCAACAATTAAACTAAACCTTGTCTTTAATCGCGTTTAATCGTTATTACCGGATTAGTCAAGTTATTCTGAAAAAAAAGAAAGAAATTGTGTACTTACAAGGGTATATACGATAGAAATGTCCCATAAACTCCCCTTTTGATTATCTGTGTGTAGAAAACTAATGCCAGTCAGCAGAATATTGCATGTGCCCGAACGCTATGTACCAATTGTATTGAAGGCCGTCATATTGCAATCCCATTATTGAGGCTAGCAATATTTATAAAACAAACGTCTCACGCAAAAGCTCGAGAATGACAGGCGTGTGCCGACTAAGTAGCGGTGTATGTTAGGTCATTTGAGCGGAAAAGACGATATACATTGAGTTTTCTAGTATCCTTATGTGGGCCTTTTGGTCAATTGCGAAAGCGCAAAGATATATTTTCGGTCAGTGAGGTAATTTACGCGGCCATTACTATACCCCTTGGTAGTATAATCAATGAGCGTTATTGACCCTTATTTCATGCTCATGTTAGAGAGCATGGCTCCAGCAGTTATCTTGTAATTCATATTATTGCATATTATCGATGTTCTGGTTGGCTATATATGGTTGTGGTCAAAGTCAGGATAAGCATTGTTTTTAACTGCATACACAAAACCACTTGCCAATGTGATTATCATGAAAAGCTTATGTAAAACCAATTAAGGATCACTCAGCACGGTATGCGTGTCTATAAGTAGCCATTAAGCAATTGTTAACATGATTGGTGACTAAGTTCTAGCCACGAATTGTTATGTCAATTAAAATTTTAAACTGTTTATCAACAATGACAATTGATGCAGAGGGAATGTTAGATATGACCAAAGGAAAGAGCCATAAGTTTAAAATATCCAACGAGCGAACACGTCGACCTGATTGCACATAGCTTGAACATTTCATGTGCAACTTAAATTAGCGGAATTGGTTGATAAAAAAAATCTAAGCGACCGCATACAATACAAATCTTTAGACTACGCATATATCTATATATATATATATAGAGATATATATATATATATATATATATATATATATATATATATATATATATATATATATATATATATATATATATATATATATATATATATATATATATATATATATATATATATATATATATATATATATATATATATATATATATATATATATATATATATATATATATATATACTATATATCAGTGATCTTTATGCGTAGTCTTAAGATTTGGTAAAATGATTTTGAGAACTCCTATATGATCCCCCCACGAGATGTCACATTTTAATATCTTCTTCGAAGTCATTAAAGCACGGTGGCTGTAACTACATAGGGTGTTGGAAAATGGCACGGTATGTAAAATGGTGGGGCCTAGACTTATACCTGCACTACACTAAGCTGTTACCCATCTGTAAAATGGTCAAACGAGAGTACTGTATCATAATGAATGTTTTATATTTTAGATTGAAGACTCCATCAACTAGTCAAGCGTGCAGTGCACAGAAATAACGATGATCTATAACGCTATTGCGATTGACACACCACTTTTTAGTTTAGTTCCTAGCATATAGTATGCTTACATAAACCAAATCAAAGTTCGCAAATATTATTGTTTCCATTTCCCCAACGCACTGTCACGTTAGCTATTTGACCACAATATCTTGCCCTAACACTAACCTGACAATGATTCATTTGTGGAGCTCAGTCTGGTAATTTTTTTTTTAACGAAACAATTTCACATCAGTGTTAATGGTAGCTGGGGATACATCAAGTGTCGTATATCACAAATGTCAGTGTGTGCAATATTGGCATCAGACGAGTACCTAACGCTGATACAAGGAGAGCACATTAATTGTACTCACGTTGAAATCATATAGCACCACATTCAAATGTTGTAAGAACTGTTTTCAATATGTTGCCTATTCAACATATATGATCACAGAATCGTTCGCGAAACATGGTCATTATTAAAACTTGTGGCGCTACCGATGCGGTCTTGTCTTTGTGTAGTTACACGAAAACCAACTGTTATTTTTGTTTTTATCCTTCAGCGTAGCAATAAAACGTCTGCACGATGTCATGCACATAACCATGTATGATTATAGAAACGCTGGGTTTGTTATGCTGTGTAGTTTAATAGTTCTTCATAACCATTATGACCAATTCAGTCGCGTGCTGTTCTTTCAATTATGTAGTGCTTCATACTAGCTAGCCTCACGCCCCAGCTTGCATTGATTAATGTCACATTTGCTCGAACTTCGTAGCATTTGCTCAGTGAATTCATCGGCCGAAATTCAAGCTCTAGCTTATTAACATGAAGATGCATCTTTCGTTATCTTTTCCGCGCTCACCGCACGCAATATTGGGGCTCTCAAGTCGCTGATGGCTAATGTAATTGTGCAGATGTTAACTTTGAGGTCGTGACGAAGCTAGCACAGGATCCGTTAAGTTGGGAATGTGGGCACAATTAAGCATTGGTATGTAGACAGCATCACCGCTTGTCGTGATCAGGCGTTAAATACAATATAGTTGGATACCCGGCAGAGGAGTACTCGATTTACAGTTAGTTTTTGACAGACAACGATCAACGATCAAATGGTAACATTTAGCTGAATCAGCACCGTAAATAACATATACGGTTGCGTGGCTTGCTGGAAATGTAGCATAAGTAATTGTGTGGATTAACCCACAAAAATTACTAACACGAAACTTGAGGTCAAAAATAGATTATATGGCTTGACATGTAAAATATTATTTGGTCCTATTATTACCTCTTCTTTCTCTTACCAGGCCAACCTAAGCCAGAAATGGTATGCTTGATATGAAAAATTGTAAGCGTAAAAATCTCAACGTGTGGCTGTTGTTGCAGCATGCACACCTGAATAATATAATTTTATTTGGGTTTAAGTCTACATCGTGTCCGTGTAAATGTGTTAATGCTGCTCTTTCTGCAGCTTGCAAATATCCCAGTAATTGTATGCCAACGATAAACACGCATCATATTTCCGTCGTGCGAATTTCCATTTTTCACATTGCTAAAGGGTGTTAATGCTGCACAATCAACAACAAAACTGCTTTGTTTGTGATCCTCTGGTCTACCAAATGGAGCGATCATTATCCATGTTCACAACACTGCATGGGTTGTGTTGTGATTTATTGATTTCGCTTCCATATACCACATGCCGGATGCAATAAATGAAGGGATGGGAATTGAGGCACCATGCTGGTATCCAATTTCTTTTTTATCATGTTTATTCGGTTATTCATCTTCACGTCATATGACCATATATAAATGGTTAAATAACACATCAAACACTTGTACTCGAAACTATGTGATGTTATAATTTTGATTAGCTTCCTGCAACTATCAAAGAAGCCATAACAGCAACGATGTCGAAATTTATTACAACTTCTACTTTAAGGGACCAGTTGACGGACTAACCATAATCGAGAGCTATTTCGAAGG